>OY482666.1:36371807-36971807 GCA_960531205.1 Andrena bicolor | reverse complement strand
GGAAGGAGGGAAGTATAGTCACTTCGATTTTGGATATTAAATGTAATTAATAAATAATATGAAAGAGGTTTTGAAATATCTTCCTTGGATTTAGGTTTCTAAATTCGAGCTGATGTTGGAGTCATATTCTGATAATTTATGATTGAACTTGTGCAATGATAAATGGACCTGGTCACTCGGAGGTGAGAAACTTTAAGGAAAAGAATTATATTTGTCGAATTGATGACTCGGAATTATTTGATATCTACAGTCGTTTGTATTTTTAGATTCGCAAGAGATATCCAGGACTTTTGTTCCGCTTCACTCGATCTGTATATTATAACGAGTATCACGAATACATTCCAAATAATACAAATCACGATAGACAGAAAACAGAATTCATGTACTCCAACCCTCAGTACCTCGTTACTTTCCGCAAGAAATTCCCTCACATCGAATCTAACACTCTTGAATACTCCAAACACACGACACATTCTAATCAGTAAATCGAAACCACACCCCCATCCAAATATCCAGAAAACCCAAACAATTTTTAATCCCCGCCCATATTAACCCTCGCGCATTGGGTTAAGAATCCACTTTGACCTATAACATCATTGGATTACACTCAGAATTAAACTCTAATCTATTTTAAACGGATTTGAAACACTCAGCTCCTTCAAGAAATAATGCTACTAATAAGGACCACACGCAGTTCAATATTCAGCGTGGATCCAAACGAACCCAGCGTCCTAACAATGGTTAATCGCCATCAGAGCAATCAACAACGCGAAACTACAAGAGAGACGGTGACGTTGCAGGGAAAGGAACGACACGGTGTCGACGACTCCATTAATTCACTACCCGAGTGACCGTCCTCGAGACGAGAGTACTCTCACTCGGTCTACCTGCATAAATACGGTGCTGTTCTTGCCCGGCAAGACGAAGGATATACATACAGCGACCCGGCGAGCGCGAACAGGGAGAGGAGATCGGGAGAGCGTATCGTCACGTGAAGCTGAACGCTTTTCCAGTTCCCGTCCAGCCGGAGCGAAGTGTATTGTTCTCGGCCCCGACGGGCTCCCCGCGACGGGAAATTTAACGAGCGTTTGTGATTCTAATGCATCCTTCGTTTCCCTCTCTACAATTGCCTTTCGAAGCAGGAGCAACGCAATTTCAAGGTATCCTACCATAAAACCCGTTACGACGGGACTATAAGCGTGACGACAGCCGGAGAGAGTCCGTTCCAATGAAACACGTCGTAATAACGCTTAAATA
Organism: Andrena bicolor; assembly: GCA_960531205.1. Lineage (NCBI taxonomy): Eukaryota > Metazoa > Arthropoda > Insecta > Hymenoptera > Andrenidae > Andrena > Andrena bicolor. The sequence continues at coordinate 36,970,550 of OY482666.1, read as the reverse complement.
CGACCGATCGTTTCGCGTAATCCTGTTCGCGCGATCATCGTCGCTGCCGTCATCGACGTCGTAGAAAACGAACGTCGAAGCGACGAGTTTCGCGAAGCCATTGCTTCTGCTTCCGGGGCACGAAGAGAAACCGAGACCTTTCGACGACCGAGTCACCGCGCCACGCTGGGAACCTCTGTTTCCCAGCGTGGACCGATAAGCAACCGGTGCCCAGAGCAGCTGATAAGAATAGATTGCGTGTCGCTCGTGCGACACAACCAGCCATCGAACGTCCTCCGCCAATAACCTCGCTCTTCCGCGTTAACCTCATTACTTCACGGAACCTACGAGATCGATCGGGGAATCGAACGAGGCCTGCATCCACCGGAAATTGCGCTTGTCGCGGGGACCCCTTCTGTTCGTGATAACGTTATCGTCGTACGAGATGTTCTTCACTTAAACTCTCAGATTTCCTGCAGATTAGTCCAAAATTGTGGAGTGAAAAGAAATTGTTTGGTAACTTAACTCGGTGTACCAGATTGGAAATTGCTCTGGCTTTAGAAACACTTGAAGGATGAAGGGAAGGTCGTTGACCCGATACAAATAAGTCAAATGGCTGCCACTTGAGGGTTAATAGTATCACGAATACATAAGTTAACGCTTATCGACGAGTTATCGAGATTGAGTCAATAGTGGCATGTTCGAAATCGTAAGGAACATAAAGCTGGGTTTACATTAGTCCAGTCGCTGGATCCAGTGAGTGGTTTGACTGGAAATCACGTCGACGTCTACATTATTCCAGTCGCTGGATCCAGCGAGTGGTTCGACTGGAAATCAGGCGATATCTTGATTATTCCAGTCGTTTCTGAACCGTTGAAAGTGGTAGAGTGTAATAATAATAGATTCACGCAAAAGAAGGATAAAAAAACATAAAAGTAGCATCGAAAAGTAGACTTTCGATCGAGTCGAAATCTGCTGGAATGACAGCACTGTACTGGAATGAACACACTGTTTATATAATTCCACTTCTAATCCAGTGCTGTACTGGATCACTGGACTGGACTAATGTAAACCCAGCTTAAGTATCATCTACAACGTTTTAAGAAAATACGAAAGATTCTGGTGTACTCTGACCAGAACTGACACACTTGTACAAATATTGCCTCGTATTATTGTATTTCGCTTTTCATTCACTCTTAGATACAATACCTATCTTTCTATAATACAACTGAAAGTCTAATTATCTGTTTACATTTGTCGTAACCAAACCGGTTCACGATCGACACGAAGGGCATCGGTGCCTGCACGGACAACATTTAAAAAAAAACTCCTAGAATAGCCAGTAATATTAGCTACAGCGAATGTAAGAGAGGAACGTTGCTTTCTACGTAAATTTCGAATAAAATTATCGCCCCAGCTCTGCCTACAACGAGAACGTTTCAATCCGGAATTGCTGGCGAGGAGTAAGTACTCTTACGGTACCTCGAAACGTAGCCGCGGAGCGAATCAACGTTAACCTTGCCCGTCCGCGGTTAACCTTGCTCGGTCCGCTCGAACCGAGCCGCTCGCCCACCTAGCCGTCAGCAGCCGCGAAAGTGATGTCACAGGTACCTACTACGGTCTCGCTACGCTGTCACTCCGCTGGAAAAATTTCGCCGCCGAGGAGAGCATCCAGGCACATCCGCGGGGACGACGACAACAAACGCGACGATCGAAATCGACCACTACACCTGTAGCGTTCGGCAGCGCTGTGGGTGTGGACCCCGTAGCACCGAGCACATACACACGCGCGTGCACGTCAAAGAAGGCGAGAATGGATTCGTGAGCCTACGGGGGCAGAAAGGTATACACACCCGCCTCGAGAAATGAAGATATCCGCGAGAAACCCGTTCCACTGACACCGAGCCAGCTCCCCTCTGTCCCTTCCACGTTTTCCAGATCATTGAGCACCGTTGCCGGATACGTCATCCTACCGAGCACGCCGCCCTCGTGCTCCGTAGGACATCCGCGCCTAATATCCTCACAAGAAGAATAGACCCGTCGTTCCCCCGTTAATTACCGGCGTAATCCCCTTCGAACGGAACGGACGATATCGTGGATCGATAATGGGAAGACAAGTCGAAGACAAGTCGAAGACAAGTCGAAGATCGGAGGCAGCGAAATGTCACTCGGGAAGAGCGTTAAGCGGCCGCTCCTCGTGACAGTGATTCCAGGGAAAGCGAGAGAGAGAGAGAGACGCGCGGTGGATGACTGCTAAACGAACGAGCGAATGCTCGATGGTGGATGGGTTGTTGCGCGATATATACGTGGACTAGTACTCACCGAAACGACGATGGTCCTTGGCTATGGCACCGCGCTGGTTTGATGGTTCAATCCACGGGGATCCCGCGGTGAAGGAATTCCTGTCACACACGCGTCGCGCACTGGCGTTGTCAGTCGCGTGAAAGACGATGGTACCGTCGCGGGCGAGCGGCCTCGGAGGAGAAGAGACGTTTGCCGGCGCGACACGGCGAACGCACGCACGTCCTGGCCGAACGCGTATCTCGAGTGGTGCGCGATACGATATCGATGGGCCTCGGGCCGCCATGCACTGACTGTCGAGACTGCGGCCGCTTGTCTCGCGCATGTCTTCATCGAGCGCGCGCGCATCTCCCGTTTCGAACGAATCAGGAAATGCCGGCGAATCGAGCGTCGCGCCGCACGGTGGCGAAGCACCGAAATTCCACTGTCAAAGCCTGCAACACCACACATGATAATGGGACGGCGGGTAAGTGATATTTGAAACTGGAATAAAGAATAACGTCGCGGCACAGACGAGGTATAGGATAGACCTATCACCAATGCATTTTTCTGTCACCGGTTTGGGGGTCCTAGGACCCCCTTACCATTTTAGTGTCGCATGCAACGTTACCGGTAAAGTCTCGAAACAGATTGTAACGCCACGCATGGTAGGAATCAGAATTCAACACGTGTAAAACTAGTCATTTGAAACCCGCGATTTACAAATGATTCTGTTAGAGTAACAATTTAAAGATCGTTTTATAAACGTATTCCGTGCAACAGCAGAGAAAGAAGGATCACAACAAAACAAGAACACATACGCCTTTTAACCTTGCTATCCTATTCAAGTTCATTAAACGCAAAACAAATTATTTTAACATAAAAATTTATATAAACAAGAGCATTATTTGTGGAAGACATGCTTTCATGATGTAACATGGAATACCAGACTGTCAAGAAATTGTCAGTTGGTATATTTCAATAAGGTGCTGAAGCAAAGAGGACTTTAAAAATTGTCAAAAACCCATCAGTTCCAGTATCTCGCTGAAATATTCCAACTTGCACTTATTCTTCTATCGTAACACTATATTCGTGTTCTCAGGTCCGGTAGGGACAATCGAACAACATTTAAAGTTACATATTTTATTCTTATATTCTATCATAGTATCGTAAGTTAGAGAAATTCTTATATCCGACCAAGTACAGTATTTGACAATCGCAGCCATTGGCTCGGTTCTCACCGATTACCAGGTCTCACCACGAGGAGGTTGCTGCGCTTGGGGACCCGTAGAGAGATGGATGGAATCAAAGTTCCATCGATCTCCCTGTACATGAAAACCTTAGCCTATTAAACCAAAGAGATGGATGGAAAGAAAGTTCCATCCAACGAAAGTGCAACAAAGCTAATGATTCAGTGGCTACTTGGCAATTTTACATGGGGCCTTAAATACTTAATGCTATAATAATTTAGCCTAGGCTTCCTTAGGTGTCTTCTGTCACTATCACTTTTCACTATCACTTTTCTCAATCACTTTTCACTAGTTTCTTTCAAAAGATTTTACTTTAAAGTCAATAGGGTTCATATGTGTGTACACGCTGCGAGGTATAATATAGAGGTAGCTCTAATTTGAAAAAAGAGCAGCAAATTTTGGCCCTCTTGTATTTTAAACGCGCCATCAACAGACACGGTCGCGTCTGGAAACTAATTCCCACTCCCCCTTTAACCATAGGCACACTAAGCGACCATGTCTCTATACACGAATGATAGCGAAATTGACAGGTCCCCGCAGCTATTTTGGCCTTATTATCTTATTTTATGACATAGTCCCGGTGTTTTAACATGATTAAGCGAATAATTTCTTTTTTCGAACCCACTTGTCGTTTTACTTAATATATCAAGCTGTTTGTCTAAAAGATAAAAGATTTATTCTGAATTAATAGTTATCAAAATGATCATTTTTTTACGAAATCAGACAGTCAGAGTTTTCGTGACGTCACGTTTTCCTCCTTCACTTGACGTCAATAAATGTGACTTGGCTGTCACTTAATCATAACCTGCCAAGTTTTGGGTTAAATTCGAGTTTTCAGATATGAAGCAAACATACAACAAGTAAACAGAGGATCAAAGCTAAAAAAAATCGTTTAAAAAGTACGATTTCTTTTCATTTTTGACGTTGCAAAAAAGAATACAAGAATATGAACCGCTCTCGGGATGAAAACCATTATGAGATACGGCACTTACAAAATTTAAAAAAAAAGGGATGAAATCCCCCCCATAAACATGACTCATGTATAAAAGAAGCTAATTCCCTATAATTCACGAAAAACACTTCGACTTCGATTCGTTTAAATTAGTTTCTACCAAGTTTTTATTATTTTCCATAGTAAACCGATTTTCATACGACATTTTTAACAGAAGATGTCCCTCTTATAAAAGTTTTTGTGTCAACTACAGGCCTCGCCCGCAAATTCCTTAAAACCGAAGCTGAAAATCTGAGCACTGAATAGATTTGTGGCCAATAAAGGAATGTCAAGTATAAAAAGTGACAGAGGAATCAGTGTTCGAACGGAGAACGAAAATAGGTAAAGAAACCAGTAAATGACCGAATTGTTGAATGAGATGCCCAGTAAATGACCGCATACTTTTATTAAGAATTGTACTTATTAATGTTTGTTTAATACGCGAAACTAAAAATATGGGTTATTAAAAGTGCAACTACACTCTATTTATAAACAAATAGTAATTATTAAGTTTATAATTGACATTTCTTTGGCTAATGGTCATTCACTGGTATGCGGTCAATTACTGGTTGGTTTACCCTACAATTGGAATTAGCAAAGTTGATTTCACAATCTTTGCGTGAGAACGTTTTTAATATTTTTCGTGGATTAAAGGTACAATTGGAATTAGCAAAGATGATTTCACAATCTTTGCGTGTGAACTTTTTTCGTGAATTAAAGGGAATTAGCTTCCTTCATACATGAGTCATGTTTATGGGGGGGGATTTCAATTATATCACATTCCTTCCTCTCGGAATGGACTCGGTGGGTCATGCATTTTGTAGGATGCATATCCTACCAAACTGCACTGCGTGCAATTAGGTAGGATGCTTACCCTTCCAAAATGCACGCACAAAGATTACTACCCAGATATACAAGATACTTGTGTCTATTATCGCATGCAAGTACTGAATATGACTCACCGGTCGGCGAATATGGTCCATCCTGTCATCCTGTCATCCTGTCATCCTGTCATCCTCGCTAGCTTCCAGGCTAGCGTATACCTAGGCCGTCCCCAGGGCCTATGCTGCAGGTCCTCTCTAAGGCCCATGCTTCGGGCCCTCTCTAGGGCCTATGGTAGGCCCTCTCTAGGGCCCCCCTTTTGGGCCCTCTTTAGAGCCCACGCGCTAGGCCCTCTCTAGGGCCCGTGTCTTGGGCCTTCTCCAGGGCCCACGAGCTAGGCCCTGTCTAGGGCCTAGAATCTCATTGGCAAGTCTAAGCTGAAAATTGAAGCTAAGCGAAAATTTGATTCTACTTCCGCGATAAAAAAGCAATTAGAGCACCGGTGCTCTGGACGAGGTTTGTATGCGCAACAAATTCGATCTACTTTCGCGAAGAAAATTCAACTGGAGCTGCGGTGCTCTGGACAAATCTTAGATACGCAAAAATTTGACTCCAAATTCGCGGTAATACTACTCTAAGTAAGAGCCGCGGTGCTCTGCAAAATATATAGATGGACGCGAAAAAAGCAGGGACTCTACGATCGCATTACGCGCGATCACAAAGGATCTTGCTCGACCGCAAGATTGCTAGGAAGTCTGGTTCCACATGGAACCTTTTCAAATTTTCCGCGGTGACTCTACTCGACTCGAGCGATTCCATTATTTTACGAATTATTAATCGGAATTGTAAAAATCGCGAGCAACATTTGTATTGATTTAATTTTCTGGCCCTCTCCAGGGCCCATGAGCTAGGCCTTCTCTAGGGCCTAGAATCTCATTGGCAAGTCTAAGCTGAAAATTGAAGCTAAGCGAAAATTTGACTCTACTTCCGCGATAAAAAAGCAGTTAGAGCACCGGTGCTCTGGACGAGGTTTGTATGCGCAAAAAATTGGATCTACTTTCGCGAAGAAAATTCAACTGGAGCTGCGGTGCTCTGAACAAATCTTAGATACGCAAAAATTTGACTCCAAATTCGCGGTAATACTCTAAGTAAGAGCCGCGGGGTTATCAAAATATGTAGATGGACGCGAAAAAAGCGGGGATTCTACAATCGCATTACGCGCGACCACAAAGGATCTTGCTAGACTGCAAGATTGCTAGGAAGTCTGGTTCCACTAGGGACTTTCTCAAATTTTTCGCGGTGACTCTACTCGACTCGATCAATTAGATTATTTTACGAATTATTAATCGGAATTGGAAAAATCGCGAGCAACTGTTGTATTGATTTAATTTTCTGATTTTAAAACAGACACATGCATGTCACTATCTACTACATCTACTAGTACCTTGTATGGTCAGCTCATTGAATTCTGCTCTTTCCAACACATGCGCAGGGGTTAGAAACCCATTTCATATAATTAGCATTCGTTTTAAGAACATTTCTGCAATATTTTGTAAATATGGTTTAGAAAAGAGCCACGTCATGAGGCTACTGCCTAGACGCCCTAGACCATATTCGCGAAATATTGCATAAGTGTTCTCGAAACGAATACCGACCATGTGAAATGGGCCCCTGCATGTCGCGCATTTGTGTTGGAACGGCCAGAATCTAAAGAGCTGGCTACGCTACGTTTTCTACAGAAACCGTTATGTTCTATTGCGTGCACCCACATTCAAAGAGTTATAAAGTGACTCACCGTTCGCTGTCATCAAGAGTACTGCATCTCTGCGAACTCGTAACCCCTGACCGGCAACCCTCTGACCAGCACCCGTCAGCTCAGCACCCCTTTAGCCCTCAGCCCAGCAGCTCCAGTTGGACTCGTGCATGACTCTACTTTCGCGGTGAAAAGGCTATTAGAGCACCGGAGCTCTCGACTAATTTTACTTGCGCAAAAACACTGACTCTACGATCGCATTACGAGCGATCACAAAAACTATTACTGAAACAGACAATCTGTATTTAAACAAGTTCCAAAAAATTTGCTTTAATTTCCAGGCAGCCGCATGGAGCCCCACGCAATTCGGACATTCAGAAAAATTTCGAGCAGCCACATTGAGCGCTTAATGATTTTAAAGATTGATAGAAAAAAGGAGTGGCCCCTTTGGGCGCCTAATACTTTTCAATTGTAAGGAGAAAAGAAAGAGTAGCCTCTATGGACGCTTAACGATTCTCAAGACTGATAGAAACAAGCAGTGGCACCTTTGAGCGTTTAATACTTTTCAATTTTTATGAAAAAGAAAAGAAAACGGCAGCCACTATGGGCGCCTAGTAACAAGACGGAAGAAAAGCAGCCTCTTTGGGCGCATATTAATTCCGAATTGTAAGGTGAAAACAGCAGCCTCGTCAGGCGCTAAGGGCATTAAATGCCAAAAAAATGTTCCAATTCTACTCTACAATGTTAGTAAAGCTTAACCCAGATCTAATTCCACCCTGAGGCCGCCAACGAAATTCTGAGTAAATCTCCTTAGTGTAGTATTACCGCGAATTTGGAGTGAAATTTTTACGTATCTACGGTGCAGGGTGAAGCTAATCGTAAGAGAAAGCAAAAGCAAATACAAAAGGTGTCACTCTCGACAAGCAAGCGCACCTCTACCCTTAAATTTAGCCTATCGCACTCTTTACAATGGGCCCTGGTGGCATAATCTATTGCAAATATGCACTTGCGTAATCTCGAGGGATATGCGAAAGCTAAGAATCTCCCAATTGAGATTGCAAAGGAGACAAAACGACCGAAAGGACCGAAAGATGCGACGCGAACATTCACCGTCGATGCACCGAATTTTCGAATCGAAATCAGAGATCGAAGGCGAATTGTATTTCTAGAAGAGTGCATTTGATACTCTTATATTTAAAAAGAACGAGGCGGAACACAGAAGCTTATCGTTCGAAGTACGCAAGTGCATTTTTGAATAGATGTCCAGACCGAACCAAGCTCACCGAATAAATTGGTTTGGCTCGATCTGGACGCTTAAACTAGATCGTAGGCTTTAGCTTGATTCCGTTTCGCAAGTCGCAATGCTCGGGAAACGTTACCAAGGAGCCGAGCACACCAACGCGGAGGTACCTACGAAAGTGACCCATTTCTATGAAATATTTCTGGTCCATGTTCGACCAATGCTTTGTGCATTTTTGAAAATTTGGAAAAAGTCTTACGACTAAAGTTCTTAAACTAAAACTTATTGCTAGGCTGGTTTAAATATTTTAAGGAGTGAGAAAAATAGAAGCAGCGAGCACAGTGACCAAGTAGTACCAATAGCATCTGTCACTCGAAGTTATTTTTATTTATATGAGAAAGAGCTTCAAATTATATAGTTGAAAATCCTTAAGAAATTAATGCTTTCCATTCTCGTTTTTTTAAGAGAATCTAATGACTCGAATGTAATTAAACTTGAGAAGTGTGACTCGTATTCAAAGCATCAAGCTTTGATTATAAAATTCAAGAAAGATAATTTGGAATATTTAAAACGCGATATTAGAATTTTGACGTCGAATTTGTAATTTATTTATTGCTTTTGTCTGTATTAAACATTTGGAAGCACGCGCGTTAATGTTACTGTTCACGAGAACTAAATACGTATTCGTAATCACTGTGCTCGCTCCAGCAATCATTCGTTCAATAGCATGCAAAAATATTAAGAAAATTAAAATGTACCACTCACCCATCATAGAACACAGTCTCACTGCTACAAATGCAGACAGGAAGCTTCTTCAGCAGGTTCACAGACGAAGCTCAGTAGTACCGAATAGAATGTATCACACACAAAAATGTCACTTTAATTTCACGATCAAAAAGCAATTTGAGCACCGGTGCTGAGTCTTAACTAGTTCAAAATGCGTAAAAATATTGACTCCATACTCGCGTTGACAATACTAAAACGCACAGCCATCTCATGTTTTTAAATACAAAGCACTGCAAATTTTTAAATGTACCGAAGCAGTGGTTCAAGAAGTCTCCTAATACTGAGTGAAATGCAGTAGAATCTTGTTAAGCGACCTCCCACATGGTCCAGTAATCGATGAAATTAATCTAGGAATCGATATATCACGAAATAATATGCTCGCGCGTTTACTGAGGTCCGATCACTCTCGCGTGTAAAGTTGAACTGGCAGGTGTTATCGTTCGGCGATGACGCGCGACTTTGGCAGAGGTCGGTGTCGTTCTCTCTCGCTCCAACGACTCCCAGTTAAGGGGTCATATATATTTCTCGGCACAGAAACGTATTCAATGTTTGATAGTAATTTAGGGATAAAATATAAGCCCGATTGGTTTAATTCTTTTTGTGTTTTATAGGTATACGTTTATAGATCATAAAACATGTATGAGAATTGGAAAATTTTTAAAAATGTGGCGTTCGTGGGCAGTGGCGTAGAACATGTTTTCTGGCGCCGCCCAAAACGGTGGGCATGATTCAGCCCGTACGAGTGGTCCGAAACAAAAATCACCGATTTTTTAACAATCTTTGGGATCATAGTTATCGGGTGACGTCGCTATTTTTCGAAAAAGAATTGCGAAAATGGTAACACTTTGAAGAAAACGATCGTGATTTTCGCTATAAAAGTCGTACGTTTTTGCTTGTTATTAAAAAATGGTTGAATTTAATTGAAAAATCTCAACGTCACCCGATAACGAATCTTATGTAGAATATGTGTGGTAACAATGAAATTAATCAGATGAACGGTGAGGCAATTATCATGCCCACCGTCTTGGAAAAAGATGCTTTGAGAAAAACCCACATTTTTAAAAATTTTCCAATTCTCATGTCTGAGGTATATAACCATAAGTATATAGACATATACCTATAAAACACAAAAGGAATTAAACCAATCGGATTAATAGTTTATTTAGAGCTAAGAAACGTATATGACCCCTTAACTTGAAATTCGTCAAGCCCGGAAATAATTTTATCTATTAACGCTTGTACTTTTCGCAGCTGCAGCTATGCAAACTGCACTTTCCGTATGTCTTCCAATACCGAGGACCCATGATAGTTCCCGAGAAAAGTGTTTTGCTCGTCAAGTCTTCTAGGTACTGGGTATATCTCAGTGGAATCCTGTTAAAGGGCCTCTCACATGGTCCAGTAACCGATGAAATTGATGCACGAATTGAGAAATCACGAAATAATATGCACCATGACATGCACACATTTCACCGAACACCGAACCGATGAATTTCTCAGGGCTAGGCAAAATTTTATTTCGCAATGCGGGTTTGAAAAGTAACTCGATTTGCAGTTGCATCATGCAACTTTCTGCGAGGCTTTCAAGAATTAGATTTTACTGTAAATTTCAATATCGGCAGTAAACTAATACTCGGGGCAAATAGAATCCAATTATTATTACTTTACTAGAGTGATTAAACAGTGCATTAGAAACTTGCGGGAATGATACTTAGTAACAGCGTGAATTTTCAATACTATTCGGAGTACGATACGTAAAAGGGTTCTACTACACGCAAAGTACTATTAAACATTTCATCTTGCAATTTATAGCTTACGCGAGCTTTGAAGAAATACCAATTTTGAGCGCCATAGTGTTTCAGGATTTTCGGTGAGAAATCCGCGCGAGTCGTTGACAAGCCGAGCAAAAGCATAGCATAGCAAAAGCCTGCCTTCAAAGAAGTCACACGTATACAAGCACGCACACACCTTTCAGCATTTCAACACATTTCAGAGTAGTTGCTGAGTTGGACGCTGTTCATGAGCAGATGCCACTACATTCGGTCCTAAAATTATGGGTCGGTACCAATGAAAGAACGGAAATGTTAAACAAACTGGAGAAAGCTAATTGGAGACGCCCGTACAGTATCCAGAAAATAGTATCCAGCATGAATATTACAGCCCTCAATATAATAAATAATTTCTGTGATACTAATAATATTAGGTTTTAAGTATTAGATTTTAAGTATTACAAAGATCTCAATAGATAATGGGGACGTTAGCCCATTAAAGATAATACAATAAGTAAATCGTTATATACTCTAGGAACACGCAGACTGATAGATGTCATACACAAGAAACTATGTACCTGATATGCGCTGACTGTAATATTGTAGTATAGAGTTACTCTAGCATAAGAAAGTTATAGCAAAGTTAGTATAAGTAAAGCTTGTGATAAGTGTACACTTAAGGGCAAGTACACCCTTCTTTTCTACATAACTATTTTTGTATTTTTGTATGTTGCCACAGATGTAAGGCATATGTATTTGGTAAACTGTAGCTTATGGACCAGAACTGGTCTAAAGCGTTATTTCAATAAAAAAAAAAAAAATTATGGGTTGGTAACACAGTTTCCGTGGCGACACGAACATCCATAAGGTGATAGGTCTATCCTATACCTTGTCTGTGCTTACATGAAGGAGAGCAAGAAATGTGAACCACACTACTTGTGGGCAATTCAGAATTCGCATGGTAAGCAAGAATACTCGACTGGCAACTAACCCAACCGATAAACATACTTCACCTGGATTCTCATCATTTCACCAAGTCTCCCACGCAATATCAATCACAAAACAAACTAATCGACTCTAATCATTAAACAAACACAAAGGTCAACAATTTGATCACCCTGAATTCACATACAAACTGTTTCTATTAAAAGATCGCGATAAAGATCGCTCGTTAATCACATCTTCTTCTCAGTATCTCGATAAATGCTTTAATTACCCTTCTACCTCTATAATTGGCTCTTGTAAACAGTTTTATCTAGAGTCCACCTATTGCAAAATTATCGTCCACGCGTATCGACGACTTGCATTACCGATTCCACTTAAATTGCCGGAAACACCGGCGGTCTCATAATGACCAAGATATACACCTACTGCCGCGCGAGTGTCGAAGACTCATATGTCCCAACATCATCGAACTAACGAACCGTCCAGCCACTGACTCTCACCTGAAACAGTCGCGATTCTACCTCCGTGGCTCGTGCACGTGTTCCTCTCGCCTCTTCCGAGGACCACAGACTTACCTCGGATAAAGTACGGACAATTGGGAAATTCTTGAACACGTACGTAGAATCATTTTCCAACGACATCCACCGAAATTACCAGTAACTCCATTAATTACGAATTTTGCGAGATAATAACAGAACGATCCTCTGCAACGTGGATTATCGTATTTCCTCCTCTCGTATCATTAATTGCCATTTAAATTGACAATGGGGAGCGCGTCGAATTAATTTATATCATTATTCACCCGAATCGATTTTCACGGCGCGATTCGTCTCTGACAGCTGCTCTGAATTGTGATTAATAATACATCTTTTCTATTTCTGTTTTTAAACGGGGGTAGTTGGTTGATAAATTGCATTTCTTTATTTTCGCTAACGTTTTGAAAACGGTAGCGTGCGTGTAAAATCGATTTGTATTATTATTTTACGTTTTCTAGAGAACAGATAAGTAAACGTTCGTGATTTGAAAACAGGACTTCTTGGGACCCATCTGCAGGACTTTTTCATCTGCTTCGAAATGACGAGATATCAGAGGCTGTCGTGGCTCTTGCTGAGCTGCATCTGCCTGTCGGAGCTCGCTGCAGCGGAGACCCATGCGCCGCTGGTGAAAATAAGAAACGGCACGTTGTCGGGTCTGATTATGAAAACCAGGCACGGGAGAGAGTTCGCGGGCTTCCGGGGAATTCCTTACGCGCTGCCACCTCTTGGGGAACTCAGATTCGAGGTAAGATCGCAATCTCGGGTATTGGAGAATTATATTCCATTTCACGCTTCGGTGCTTCTCGGGTTTAATGAAACGGGAAGAGGCGGTTTGAAAAATATAATTTATCGTAATCTAGATTACGTATACTCGTATCAACTATGTGTATTAACTTCCTGTACTTAAATTATTTAAAGCAAAGTAGAAACCCGTTTCGTATCTACTTTTCCACTTTTGCACATTCCATTACCCAGTTTTCTCTATATGGGCCCTTATTTCCTATTTCCATTTTATCTGGATTTTATGTTCAAGTGAAGGTCTCTAAAAAATTTCAAACTTTTCATATTTTACCGTGTAAAACTGACTTTGCCTCTGATTCAGCGTTTTTAAAGTCCTTCATATTACTTAGAAATTCATATTCAGCTTATTATTCCATCAAGCTGTTGTACTACCTTGGCTACGATAACACTTTTAACAATGGTAAGTGCGTAAGTATCAAGCGCCGCGTTCCTCGATCGCGGATGAACTTGACGGCAGCTAAAACTGCTACGAGCGTTCTTACGCTCGCACACGTGCACCCAATTGCATAAAAGATTTCCCAACGTCTAGAGATATGTATCTTGTCAATCACTTCATTGCGAAGTAAATAAACAAGAACTTGCCCACCGAATACCTAACAAGTTACTCATGTCGCGACAAGAACGTAATGTCGACCAGTAACGAAGGACTGCATGTTACAACATCGACATTGCCAACATTATCCGCATAATTGTAATTATTTCAGATTGATCAAATTTCTTTAATTAAATCCAATTTCTTTAATTTATCCTACTCCGCACCATTTTCTGACATTGTAATATTTGGATATTTTATCTAGCACGTTGTCTAGTAAATTTGTTAAGTGCTTTTGCATATCCCAACATTCGAATCTCGTATTCCAAACGCCGGAGAGGTAAAAGCATTCAGCTGCGAAAGATTTTTATTTCCTTCTTTCACCGACAAACAAAAAACCTGTTTCCGTTAAAGTAGGTATCCAATGATGTAATTTCACGTTCTATTACGAAAGTCACGTGAATACATTAACAGCCCTCGCCACCACGCGTTAAGAATCCATTTTTCTCCTGTCTCCAGAGACCAGCTCTCGTTCCAAACATTGACCCTACGGCCACATTATCTTGTTGTTTATTCGCGACCCAAATCCGTACTAAATGCGTTCGTATCTCCACGTTCGATTAATCACAAGCAATTCTGATCGATAAAGTATAATATTTTCGCCATGCTTGCCTTCGATTAAGGGGACTAGAAATTTTCGAAAAATCGATTTTTACATTTTACTTGTCACCACAAAACGCCTACGAAAAGGACGTCTCAGGCATCGCCTATAACTCACAAACCTTTCAATACTTTTTGCCACAAAAAATATTGAAATATCCTTAAAATGTACTCTTTCTATTAGGCAATCACGTTTAATAATAAAAGTTTATTAGTTTTTCTAGAAAAAATTCCCAAGAAAGCATGTTGCTTTGATCGTTCTAGGTAGTCCTCTCCTTAAATATTCAGAAACAATTTGCTAGTACCTACAGCAAAGTAAACTCTCAATCGTCGTGAAAAGGAAACTAAACAGCTTCCATTTTCCTACAAAAACATCTCTCCCGATGAATTCTCTAGAATTATGAATACACTCTCAGCCCCGGAGCTTAATTATCCACCTATTGACTTGCAGCCACCAAAGCCAGCATCAGCATGGACTGGGATACGGTCAGCCAAGGAAGATGCCAACATTTGCACGCAGAGGAACATCTACACGTTTCAAGAAGAGATCGTCGGCGTCGAGGATTGCCTCTATTTGAACGTCTACACCCCGAAGCTACCCGCAGAGGGTGACGAAACGAAAGGAGGCTTCCCTGTCATGATTTGGCTGCACGGTGGTGGGTGGGTCTGCGGTGCAGGGCACTCAGAATTCTACAGTCCAAAATTCTTGCTGGACCACGATGTGATACTGGTCACCATGAATTACAGGTGAGATGCTTGATTTCGGAAACCAAAGGCAACGCGGAACTGTATTTAGTTAAATAGCTGCGGATGTTGCTTTACAGACTTGGACCACTGGGATTTCTGAGCACAGAGGATACAGTGTGTCCCGGAAACAATGGGCTAAAGGACCAAGCACAATCCATTCGATGGGTGCACGAAAATATCGCTGCCTTCGGCGGTGATCCCAATCGAGTGACCATCTTCGGGGAGAGCGCCGGGGGCGCAAGCGCTCATTACCACATGATGAGCAACTTGTCGAAAGGTCAGTAGCCAGTAGTGATATACAGAAAGCGTGAAATACTCAGCATTGATCGCGAAAAGCTAGTGTCAGTGAAATGCAAGACAATGGATGAGGGTTTTGGGTGGTGTGAGCTTGAGTTCACGCTGAGGGATTTAAACAATAACCTCAGGAGCGGAATTGAATATAGCGGGAGAAATTTGGGGTGCAAGAAATTGAAATAAGTAGCAAAATGTTTTTGCCTATAACTTTCTATTTTTTCAGTGACGATAATAGCATAGACTTCGGTTTTAAAATAAAATGTCTATCTATTTTCGAGAACTTTAAAAGCAATTTACTTTTTCGTGTAGCAAATTAGCAATAACTCATATGGAATTAATTTTAAAATCCTCTCAATTCTTTCGAATTAAACTGTTTGATATTTCACGGAAAAGACAGGCGCTTATTAGCCTAGGGGTGCCGCTGAAAGCTTCGATTTTCGATTACTGAAAAAGTCAGAATCACTGATAACAGCATCTTTCCGTTATAAATAAATATGCAAGTTTAAAAAAATTGTTCTTCAAAGTCCAGGAAGTGTTTTATACTTGGTAAACAGGTCATTTCAACCGAGAGCATAGATTTCCTGTAAAAAATTCGTAAAAACACCGCTCGTGTTAGGTTGGTCAAGGTGGTGTAACCGATTGAATTCAAGTTACAATATTATTATTCCTCGCTTTTTAATTGCTTCTTTAAAATAACGCGACGTCTGTGCAAAGTCGACAACGTCAGAAAGTAAACGCGATAACCCTTACATACTGCAAATTAGTTTTACATCGTAGCCGATCTGTATAACGCGAGAACGATGAGCTTCACCAACTTGCGTGGAAAAATGTAGGAAAACAGCGAAGCAATTTGCACGGTGGAACGAGCTGCTCCTAATACGCGAACAGCTCCACGGTTGATAATCGGCGTCATAATAATGACGACATAATTATCTCATTTATTCAAGCTCTAACAACGAAGTTTCGTAATACCTAGCGAATAAGCGAGCGAACGCACGTAATGGAAATAAATTATCGCGTATCAGGATTCCCACAGGCGACCGCGCTGCATTCGAAATGAGCTTTATCAGGAAAAACACAATTCGAAGAACACCTTCGCGGACCTTGAACACGGTCGAGCTGTTTAGACGTTATTAAAATGAAAAAAAAACCCGATTGCGTGTGTTCGTAGAATAATCTCAGGAAACTCATTGTTAATTGAATCTCGTTGCCGTGAATTACTCACGAAAATTGCGTAATGCGAACGCTGGCTTGAAAATAGGACTTTTCCACCGGGCTATCTCGCAAAGCGGCAATGGCTACTGCCCGTGGGCTGTGGAGCGACCAGGCTCGCCCAAAAAGAAGGCCACTAAGGTTGCTGAACTCCTGGATTGCCCTTCGGAAGACACGAAGAAACTGCTCGCCTGTCTCCGCACGAAAACTGCCGTCGACATTATCGGGACCGATCGTTCCTTCCAGGTAATCGCAACTCTGCCTGCTGGTTTATACCCTGACCACCACGTGGGGAATTACGGCCAATTACGTTAATTAGTTTGTAATGATAATCAAGATTGGTTGATACATTGGTGTCTCGATATCTCAGAAGGGTCGAGGAAACGTTTATACAACTTAGTTTACAGGCAGGAGGAATTAGGGTGACCAGCGACCTTTTAACTAGAGCTGTAATTATTCGACTATTCGAATAATTTCGAATACTAATCATTTCTTTGAATAATTTCGAATACTAATCATTTCTTTGAATAATTTCGAATACTAATAATTTCTTCAAATAATTTCGAATACTAATAATTTCGAATACTAATAATTTCTTCGAATAATTTCGAATACTAATAATTTCTTCTAATAATTTCGAATACTAATACTTTCTTCGAATAATTTCGAATACTAATAATTTCTTCGAATAATTTCGAATACGAATAATTTCTTCGAATAATTTCGAATACTAATAATTTCTTCCAATAATTTCTTCGAATAATTTCTTCCAATAATTTCGAATACGAATATTTTCTTCAAATATTCCAATACTCCTGATTATTCGAAGAAATTATTTGAATTCTCTGGTATTCGAATACTTACAATTAGATTATTCAAATATTCGTTACAGCCCTACTTTTAACCTCTTCCACCCCCAAAAAAACAAAAATATATTTTTCCCAAGCATAACAAATTCTGAATAGTATAAAATGAGGGACTGGTTTAAAGATCACTTTGCTATATTATTTTCTTTTCAAAATCCCTGTGTTTAATAAACCAGGGCTGAAGGGAAATGTCCCATAGTCAATGAGTGACTAAGGCGGAGCTTAAAGGGTTAAATTGTAACGTGCCCCGCGATCAGTCACTTTCCAATCGAATACATAACCATTTTAATTGCCGTTCCGTGTAATCCGCGTCAGGTGTGTCGCTCGTCCACCCGTATTCTACCATTTGCATGCGTATGCACTGGCGATATGCGCTCTTGACAGCTGTCCAATTACAGCGGCTTTCGATCTGTCGAGTTCATTCCTTCCACGCTAAGACGTCGTCGATTTTAGACGTGCACGTGCACGTATCGCGATTAATAAACCGATAAAGCCGAAATGTCCTTGGGAAGTTGTCGCAGAGACACGACGCATGCAGAATACAGTCAGACCTTGTTAATCTAAATTTCAATTTAAGCCAGAATTTCATCTGGTTTAGACCACCATCTCGTGCGGGACAATCCGGATCGCGAGAGTGTTTGTCACATTTTTAAGCTCGAGTTCTGCCTGAGATATAACAGCAGCTTCTTAACTGACTGAGAAATGATTTAATTTCCAGTTGACAGCCTTGTAGCGCGAGTATTAGATTAGATATTATTATCGCAGACATTATTCTAGACTTAATTTACTTGCAAAATTCATTTGGAGCTTTCGGAGAATAAAAAAGAACTCATTTTTCTGCCAAAATCTTCGTGGCAATTAATTTTTACCCGAGAAAATCTCCTCCTGACAGTGTGAATTTAATTACTCAACGTTCTTATTATTCTCCCTTCTTCTCTTAAGCAGCGCCGTATGGTTTAAATGGTATTTGCTTCGCCATCGACGGGAAAACAACTTAAATTCAAATGAGCCAGTTTTATGCAGAAAGTACGAGTTATATTCATAGATCTCGTTGATATTTTAAGCAGACTCGTAAATCCTAGTTCGCTACTTTTTTCGAAATCATTGACAGAGTTTTTCCTCGTCATCTCAGGTTGTCCAGGATTAGTGCAGTTATTCCTTGTCAAGCTAATCCACGTTAAAGAGACTTATACCTGTATTGCAAATTGCACAAGCTGCCGGACCTTGACATTGAAATCGAATACCGTGCACTTATAACCACAGGCGACTACGTTCGTAAACTCATTCTGATTACGTAAGCACCTTGAAATCTGGGGTGACTGAAAAACTAGCCGAGGTACTGCAGATTTCATAACTTGTAATTACACTCCGAAGCCCGATACGCTCTTGTAAATAATTTCCAGCGTGAATCTGTGGTTCGCGATCGAAACCATCTCACGCTAATTTACCTCGAGCATCGTGGACTGGATTGGAATACCCTGTCTCTCTTTTATAAACGTCTTTCAATACCAATGTGTTTTCAGTGGAAAAACCTCGATTAATGCAAACATCGAATTTAATCGAAATAATTGATAAATTCTTCTGACAATCGATGAGATTTAATTTTCAAACTCGTTCCCTGTCAGCTTGGGGAATTATTTTCTCGTTAAGAAGATTTATCAGAGATGTAGCGCCAGATATCGAAATGGTGCGTAGATAATGTTCGATAAATAACGAGCCCAAGTTCTGGGAAAACCAGTTTCGCGCATTCGTGAATGCATTATGCATGACTATTCGCACATGCATACTACATTTTCAACGAAAATCGATGTCAACTTAATAGCAATGATCTTTGGTCGGCGTGTCCATACCTAATTTCCATCGTACCTGGGAAATATACTAAGCAGCAAGGAAACTTCCACCGTAAGATCGTCGTGGTTTCACGGGAGAGAAGTGTGTTAGAACGATTCGAAGTGAAAGCGTGTACAAAATGAGCAAATAAGACAGTATTGTCCTTCGCGACGTAGCTTTTGCATGCATTTTTTTCGAGGATTGACAAGGATCATTGACCACGTTAAAATGATTCGTTCCTATCTCGTTTAAACACAGAAAATAGTGCAACAAAGTAGAAGTGTATTAATAGCAGAAGTGAAAGCTTGTAGCTAAGAAATTGTGCTCCACATCGATTTGTGGATTTTGATTACTAATCAGATTAGAAATTGAAAGAGCAAGTATTTTCTTAATTGAAGCTTTGAAAGTAAAGATAGATAGCAATAGCACTCTATTTAAAATTTTAAAAGTCCCTCACCAGCTAATTTGCTTGTATTTTAGAAGATTTCAACAAAAGAATTAATACGTGTGCGAGTTTGTATTGTGTGGGATATGGTGAATGATAATGTGTGTTTCAAAAATGATGTATTTGCTTCCTCAATCGTCTTCTCTGTGCTTTCCAATAGGTATTTAATTACTGTCCAATGATACCGTTCAGACCTGTAATCGAGCCGATTCATCCTGGCGCTTTCATGACGGAAGATCCAGCCCATGCATCAAAACGCGGTCACTTGTCGGACATACCATGGATGACAGGAGTGAATTCTGAAGAAGGAGCCATTGTGGCACCAGGTATTTGCCCGCTAATATATGTATGATTAATTCCTTCGTTGCGTCATTACTCACGCGTTCGCGAGCCTTCTTTCTTCGAGCGTATCGTGCCAATCACGATATCGTAAACGATATTTTATCAGGACTTCACGCGAGGCAGGATGGAAGATTGTTGAAACAGTTGAATGACGAGTTCTTGGACATCGCTCCTATCACACTTTTATTCGGAGAGACATGCCCCAGTGACGAAAAGAAACGAGTGGCCTCCGAAATACGGGAATTCTACTTCGGCAAGAAACCCATTGACAAGTCCACGCGATTGAATCTCGTTGACGTGAGTATACCTTGTGATATAGAGAATTCCAAGCTCTCGACTTGTTAAATTCGAAGGAGGCAACTACATGAATTTGTGGCTTCAGGTTTATATGGTTTTGAAGTTGTGACAGTCAATACAGACGACACTAGACACGCGGAATAGAGTAATATCGATTAGAAAATTTTTGGAACTCGATATAGATGACTGTAGACTTGTGGAACTCGACACAGACGATTCTAGAATTGATGGGACTCGACACACACGATTCTAAACTTGTAAAACTCAGCACAGACGATTCTAAATTTGTGCAACTAGACAAATACGATTCTAAATTTGTGCAACTAGACAAATACGATTCTAAATTTGTGCAACTAGACAAATACGATTCTAAACTTGTAAAACTCAACCCAGGCGATTCTAAACTTGTAAAACTCAACCCAGACGATTCTAAATTTGTAAAACTCAGCACAGACGATTCTAAATTTGTGCAGCTAGACAAAGACGATTCTAAACTTGTAAAACTCAACCCAGACGATTCTAAACTTTTAAAACTCAACCCAGACGATTCTAAACTTGTAAAACTCAGCACAGACGATTCTAAATTTGTGCAACTAAACAAAGACGATTCTAAACCTATGGAACTAGACACACACGATTCTAAACTTGTGGAACTCCACACTTGCGTATTTCGACACAGACGATTTCGTGGGAATCGATCAGTAAAATCCAGAAGTAATGTTTCGAGCTGCTGGGACTTGATAACCAAGAGCCAAGGCTCCCATATATCAGGTCCCAGGCGTCCACAAGGGACACACTAAATGTTTTTCTATGCCGCAGCACATGTTTCATGCATATTGTAATGTTCTACAGATGTACACCGATGCTTGGTTCACTCACGCCGCTCGCACGTCGGTACGTGACTATCTCGAGAAACAATCATCCCCAGTGTATTATTACTATCTATCCTATCGAGGAAGCTCATCCTTCAGCAAGATATTCGGTGATCCTAATAACGACTACGGCGTGTCCCATGCCGACGAACTCCAGTACCTATTCCCTGTCGGTGAGCAGCTGTTCACTGACACACCACTAACCGAAAAGGATCACAAAATAGTGGACGCCCTAACGAGCTTATGGGCCAACTTCGCTAGTTCTGGGTTAGTATTTTAAATAGAAGCACTCTTCGTGTTATCATTAAGTAGTAATTATCAAGAGAAATCTAAGAATCTGAAGATATTTCAGAAATATTGAAAAAGTCCAACACTAGAAGTCAAAATTTTAAAGTCAGAAGTCCTAAATTGAAAATAACATCCTCCAAATTACCCCACTTTTGCACTACCAGTGAACTTTCATAAAAATCGATGCAAATACTGGTTTCACTAACGACTACATTAATCACGCCCCGCATTGCATAATTAACTATCTTCCAGCAATCCCACGCCGGAAGTGTCAGAGGCAGTCCCCGTCAAGTGGAAGCCCGTGAGAACACAGGCCCTCGAGTACCTTCACATAGGCCAGGACGAAATTCGAATGTCGGAGAACCTTAACCCAAAAAGATTGAACTTCTGGGAACGGCTGCCTATACGGCCGGATCTGGACGACAGCGAACGCCACCAGCGAAAAGATGAATTATAAAAACCGCTTGATAGCTGTCGTTACAGTGCCTGTACGCGTCACCGTGAATCATAAAACTTAACAAACAGCCGGCACAGACCGGCATAAATCGTATCTACGTCCTTGACCAGTCCACTTCAAAGTTTGAATTCTCGCTAAAAAAGGAAATGCCCACCTTCCCGCTCACAATCGTGTGCAATCGTAAACATGACCCGCGTGCAAGGCTACAAGAGTCCGCTCCGGAATTACCTGCCGCCACTGTAACATTGCACAACTCACAAAATCCCACATCCGAGTCGTTGCATTGTCGAAACGAACCGTTCATTTCATCGCAAGCATTCATGAACGCGGACAAGGGTGCCGTCGACACTGGTATGTGTAATAGCGTGTACATAAAAAAGGTCTGATGGAATAAACGAGATCATCTTTTCTTTTTCAATCGTTGTTTCTTCTTTGCTTTCGAATGCTTTCCCGTCGAATTCACCGCGGGAGAAATGACGGGGGATGGTGGCGGGGGAGGCTCCGGTGGTGTCACGTTCAGCACCATGCAGGCGATCGAATAATTCTCGGGGTGACAAGCCTCGAAAGCTTTGTATCGGTAGTCCATCCCTCCTACGATGTTGTAAGGGAATTCGGAGAGTGTCTCGAACGCCAGCCTTTTAGCTGCAACCGGTGGGAGATTAATCCTTGAATGGCAGAGAGCCGGGTAGTCGTAGGTACGCGGGACTAATTTTGACCCATGATAGAATCTAGTTCAAACGATTCTAGGAATAAACTTTCGGTATGAGATGTTTAGTTTTTTAATGTAGCGGGGGTGGTAACTGACGAGGGATGTAAGTAGTGCAGAGTGGGTCAAAATGGACCCAGTGTTACGCAATTGTGGAGAAATCGATAGAGATTTACCGATAGTTTGGGCAGCTCCGGAAGTGAATTCTCCGACGCAGGGGGTTGCAGACTCGGTTGCTCGAGCGACGCAGGAACGCAGCAATGCTGTGCCAATGCCTTGCCGCTGGTGACCCGATTGCACGCAGATTAGGTCGATGTGCACCAATTTCTCTACGCCCAGAGTCTCGTAGAACAGCCCATTCGACATGGCCTGACTCTTCAGCATCATTATTTGACGCAGAGCTTCCCCGTAAATTATCTGAGTAATTTTTAGTTCTAATCTCAGTTGATTTTTAGCGGACAAGAGTGGTCCAGTTAAATAAGGCCACTTAAATATCTCTTCCCATTGTGACAGTACCAGAAATATTTGAATTATATGCAATTTGAATGATATCAAGGAACCAATATGCTGTAAGAATATTTCTTATTTAAGGTCATTTTTCGGAATTTTTAAGATCATTAATATCGTTTTGCATATGGATGCATAGTTTTAGCTATTGCATCCTGCAGCAAGTGTTAAAATAAGTCGTTTGGACCAATTCTAAAAAAGTTATGCGATTTTAAATGTTGTACACTTTCTTCCGTCCGCCACTGTATAATGACAGAAAATATATGTTTATCGGTTAGTGGACAAGTGGAAGAGATATTTAGATGGCCTTATTTAAATGGACCACCCTGTATATGCTAGTATTTGGAAGAGTATTGGAGATTGGAGGGCGTTGTTAGATATAAAAGAGAAGAGACATGGCATTATGTGAGATTGCTTACAAAGATTTCAATGTGGATCTAATTTTTTTTCTTGATAGAAAGATATTTTTTTATCACAACCGTCTTGTTGCAAATCTAACAGGTATGTCATTTCTCAATTTAAATTTAGAAAACCTCTATAATTCCAGTAGTTTGAAAAAGAACTGCGCGTGTACACGAAAGATGGATAAATTGTATATGTCGAGTATCCGATGTGATAATAATCACTCATTGCTGTTTTGTAATCATGGGAGTCCGCATAATTTGCGATCGTAAATGTCTTACAGCGTGAATAAAAAAATTTTCCTTCGCGAAGTTACGCAATTTTATTACGAAGTGGAATACCTACACTTAATAAAGTACAAATGAGGAATGCGACCCCGGAAGATGTGTCATTTGTATTTTTATGGAAAGAGACAAAAGTGTCCTACCAACCCTACAATTCTGCATAAGTTCTCCCTAGTAAGTAGTTTAAGTTGAAGCTCAAGTTTCCCTAATACGAACTTGGAAAAAAGAAAATGAACACCTAAACAAAACAAAATAAAATTAAAATTCACCTGTTTTCTTACATACTACTTGTAATTCTTTCAATTCGTAACCTTCATCCCCTCAAATTTGAATTTAACCTAACACTAAGTTTCTCCAAATTTCCCACTAAATGTGAACAGAAAATTGCATACTTCAGGTTTAAATAGTCGTTGCTGCTGCATCAGAAAGGATGCGATGAGGATGCCCACGAATTCGCCAGTCCCCTCTCGAAGGGCACAGAAGCTCAACATATGACTCATTCTGTTCAGAACGATGTTCCTGAAAGCGTTTATAGATACAGCATCCTCGTACAAACCAGTAGCCTTGGACAGTGGATCCGTTTGGCAGAAATGGGTCTGAAACGTCCGTATAAAAAATGAAACATCCAACATGGAATTACTCTCTCGCTGATCGACGAACAACTTATAAGTCGCCCCACATCTAACAAGGAAAATATCTTCTTTTATTGCGCCTGCTTGTACTTTCACCAGGAAAATAGCGAAAAGGTCATAGCTAAGGAAACGACTTTAATTAAAGAAACATGTAATATATTTTAACTTTTAACACAGACTTCGTTTCAATAAAGAGAAGGAACTTTTGCACGAATTTTCTCGTTTTTCCTATATATTCGCGACTTCTTTGAACCGCTGTCCTTTATATTGCTTCTACAATAATGGGACTTTCCCGTTTATAAATAAATAAACATACATATTACGATTCCGCAGCAGAATTCTCTACTCTAATGACTCCAAGTAGAACAGAAGGACAGAATTCTGAATCTATCCGTTGGCCAGAAATCTCAAGGTAAGCGGTTTATGTGGCTCGGCACGCATAAACGTTTGTTTCGTCAGAAACCGGAGATACCGCTCGACAATGGCATTATTTCTGTCTGGCGAGAATTTTCGAGCACCGCGATCGAAACGGCAGAATAAGAGCGCGTTCCCGATTAGCCTATCTTTTATGCGTAATAAACTGTACTTCGGGCAGTAATGTACTAGAACGAAGCGTAACGCTTGCATAAATCTATCCAGCTGAAGGTCGACGATCCGATAGCCGCACGACTTTCTTTCCGAGACCACGGAGGCATCGACGCTCCTCGAGTCTGCGTGCGGTCTTAGCTTCCTGATCTTCGATATGCACTCGTTCACGACGATCAAGTCGGACTCCTTAACCGAGCTCCTCTTACGAAACGAGAGCGCTTTGAACGCGCTACTCTTACTTTGCGTGTCTTCCGATTTGGCAAACAACATAACGTTTCGAAGTTAATTCGTTTGTACGCTTAATATTTGGAGATGGTGTTGGAAACACGGTTAATAATTTTGAAAACTAACTCGTTGACGTGCACACACTTTCTCGCTATGGGACGAGATATTGTCTACAAGTGCCACGGCTATGAAGTTACTTGGTATCGAATCGAAAAAAGGGGAACGTGTCTCGAAACCTTTCAAAGACAAATCCGGAATCTATATAATTTTTAATGAATTTAACTCTCTGTGATACCACGAGAGTTTGAGATACCATATCATAGGTATCCTTGTCAATCGGATAATAAAAAAAGTTCCATAGAGAACACTTAACGCGTAGGAATCACGAAGCTTTATTGCAATCAGATTAAATAGTGTTGGTTAATTTGTATTTTATACGCAGTCTTTAATGCCTATCGATATCTTAAAATTTTTTAATATCTTGCAGTTCTGATACTAAGTTTCTAAAATATCACCGCGCGAGACCAACATGCTCGATGAAGAGGATGATCACGCGCTTGAGATCGAGGCGAGAATGAAGGCGCCCCTGGAATGGGATTCGCCGGAGAACTGCAAGATCCTGGACTTGAAGGAGACACAGTACGACGAAACTTTGCGGCTTATCAAAGTTCAGCCACGTAAAATAATCGTGAAAGACAGCGTGCTGCTTCTAGCCGGCTGTTCATTCACGTTTCACCTATCAGCCTCTCGATATCTCGTCCGCGTGACGATGGTGGCCGTGATTCGATTCCCGTTTCTTCGCAGCGCCACTTTTTTCGCCTGGAACCAATGTGCAAGGCGGCCTCGTTGCTGCAGGACCAGTCATCCGTGAATGACTACCTGGAGATCATAAGGACCCGGATGAAGGACACAACGAGCCTGGTAGCCGTTAGCGTTTCGTCTGGTCGCGTGATCGGAACCGCCATCACCAGGGTCAACAGCAACTCGGAGAAAACGAATACGTACAGTCGCGTGCGAGTATGTTTTTGATCAGAAAGGAACATGGCCACGGCTTTGTTGTAGATCCGTGGTTAATGAACCTTGGAAAGGAGCACAGATCACCTTCTGTTCAATAGTTATAATTTAATGCAGAGATGGGTTTGGAAGTTCAGAGCCCCTAGGTTAAAAAGTGGAATATTATAAAATATCTTAATTCAGATGAGTTCGGACAATTCTAAAATTAATTTAATATCACAACTTGCAACTGAGTCATTGATAATTTGCGGGATGAAGAAAAAAAGGAACTGTTTTTAAAGTTCTCTCAGGATTTTGAGTCTTTTAAACCCTTTTTAATTTACTTCGCCCAAAATCTACCGACCCAGGCTGCAGCTTATATATAAATCCACCCCTGCTTTCAATTTTGTCTATGTACCACGGAAATCTGATTGAACTGGCATTCGGGAGTAGGAGATTTTCCCAAATCTTTTGGGAAATTGAGTTAGTAGCAGTAAGGTATTCCAATAGGCTATACTAATCATATGAAATAGGAAAATTAATTTTTCTTTAAGGTGGGTTAGGCTGTTTTTGCTCTGAATGCCTCATCCAGAAGTCCTTGAAAAGTAATCCAAGGCTTTTGGAAATCCTTGAAAAGTAATCCAAGGCTTTCGGAAATCCTTAAAAAGTGATCCAAGGCTTTTGGAAATCTTTGAAAAGTAATCCAAGGCTTTTGGAAATCCTTGAAAAGTAATCCAAGGTTTTGAAAATCCTTAAAAAGTAATCCAAGGCTTTCGGAAATCGTTGAAAAGTGATCCAAGGCTTTTAAAAATCTTTGCAAAGTAATCCAAGGCTTTCGGAAATCCTTAAAAAATAATCCAAGGCCTTTGAAAATCCTTGAAAAGTGATCCAAGACTTTTGGAAATCGTTGAAAAGTAATCCAAGGCTTTCGGAAATCCTTAAAAAATAATCCAAGGCCTTTGAAAATCCTTGAAAAGTGATCCAAGGCTTTTGGAAATCGTTGAAAAGTAATCCAAGGCTTTTAGAAATCCTTGAAAAGTAATCCAAGGCTTTTTCGGAAATCCTTGAAAAGTGATCCAAGGCTTTCGGAAATCCTTAAAAACCGATCCAAGGCTTTTGGAAATTCTTAAAAAATAATCCATGTCTTTGTTTAGCTGGGGATCACTTTCAGTTTTAAAGATGTGTCTCTAAAAATTGCCATAAAATATTAGACACGTCCCGCAATAGAGCGACATTCCTAACACCATCGTGTGACGTTTTTCAGATTTTCGATGGAGAAGTCCTCCACCAGATAATGCATCTGAAGACCACGCTGATCACAAGAACGAACGCGTACGAGTGGTTCGGCCACGACAAGTATTTCCGCGTGTACATTCTGTGCGTGCACCCGTCCTATCACGGGAAAGGTATCGACGCGGCGCTCCTAGACGCTTGCGTGCAGGTCGCGATCACCTTGGAAATGCCAGCGATCGGTGGCATTTTCACTTCTGGCGCGGACCAATCCATGGCGGAGGCGGCGGGCTTTCAGATCCTCTCGGAAATACGCTACGGTCGGTGGGTCGTCGACGATCGGGTCGTCTTCGACGATCCAGGCAGAGGGAACTACACCGCTGCATTCATGGGAATGTTGATACCTCTGGAGGAGCACACGAAGGACGACCAAGTATCGTCTGTCGATGCGTCTGTTGCAGAGTGAACAGAAATTCAAACGCAAAATTACAGGAAACTCCAGTGTCCTTGTAAAAAAATACAGAGTACTGCAATCCAAGTGACTTGGGGAGGTTTTCATTGAGAAACGTTCGCGCAAAGGTGGAGATCGTCAGGATGTTTCTGATAAGCAGTATCGTTACCGTGGAACGGTAGACGGGCTGCGTTTCCAACGCACGATATCAGTAGGCGCTGACTGGCTATGGTAGCGCGCCCTCAGATGACGCTAGCAGCGAGCACGAGGTCGCCAGCTACCATTTTTCCGAGAATTTCCCGGGCGGCCCGTTTGGAGCACCCTTTCCTCCTTTACCCCCACCCCGTCCCGCTGATTTCGAATTCCGCGTGCGAGGGATCGAGAGTTCACCCCACGTGAAGGGCGGCTTTGTGGAATGGAGCCTCACCCTATAGGACGCGGGGGGAAACCGTAATGCCGTCCAGGCCGAGCCGCGCCATTTTGTAGATCGAAGGGCCAAGGGACACGTGAAAATTCACGACTTTTCGTAGCCTTCTCCATAATGGCTCTACGATAGTGTGGGTACTATCTACGACTTTGAGGAAAATAACGGGGGAAATTGAGGATACGCGTCGCTGGCGCCAAAGCGACGCGTGTGGATACGTTTCTTTGGGAAATTATGGAATTTTCTGGTCCTCTGATGTTTTTCAAGTGAAGAAGAGATTTTATGAAATTGAAGAGCTTTGTTATGTTAATCATATTTCTGTTTAAAGATGTTTTTATCTGAAGGAGGATAATTATACCTAAGTACCTACTGTGTTTTATATAGGAAAATGGAGACAGTTTCTTTGGAAAATTACGAAATTTTCTGGTCCTCTGATGTTTTTGAAGTGAACAAGAGATTTTATGAAATTTAAAGGCTTTGTTATGTTAATCATATTTCTATTTAAACATATCTTTATCTGATGGAGGATAGTTATACCTACCTACTTTGTTTTATTTAAGAAAATTGAGAAATTTTTTGCAAGCTCAAAAATGAAGAGGCTGTGCTGCTATTTTTGTTTGTGTTTCGAGATCTGTTAGGATTTGTGTGTTATTAATTCCAATCGTTCTATGTTTTATATTGCTGTTTAAATATGAAGTATTATTCTAATATTTATAGAACCAAATACCTAAATAATCCATTCCAAAATTCATAAAAATAAATTCATATATATATAAATACTCCTAAAATTATAAATACTACTCCTAAATTAATTGCGGTTATATCAATATTCATTATAACCCTTTCCCTTTTTTTCAAACAAATCTGTAAACTAACGATATTTGTGAGAAATACGCATTATCATCTACCGACCGATTTTATTATCTTCTTATTCGATTCCTCGAAAAAATGTCAAGCACAGCTGTACGGGAAAGAATATCTTCATAACCGAAGTGAAGAAGTAAATGGCGTCTAATTCTGATGAAATATTTATCTTCAAACTTCCAAGCGCTCTTATCTCACTTTTCCACACTATTAGACGAATATTCTGTAGCGAATCGCTTACATAATACGGCCAGTTTCGATTTACTATTATCACCAATATTTATAGTGTTTCCTTATCGTTAACATTATAATCTTGCTTTATCTGAAATGAAATTCTATCTGAACCTATCGGGCCGACATTTCGGGGATTTCTTTTCCATTCGAGCTTATTAAACAACATAAAAGCTCACGAACCACTGAAACAATTACAGTATGTAACATAATACATTTGACAATAGAATAAACAAGTAAAATTAAACAAATTTGATTGGAAAAAAGAAAAATCGCGCATCGACATTACGTCGTCGTGGAAAATCAAAAAAGAATCAAATGAAAAGTAAAAAATCAAGATATCTGTAATTTCACACCATAATTAATCAAATAAAAGCGAACTTGATTATTTTTCCACAGATCACTTCATATTTATAGCGCAAAAATAATTGCAAATTCTCTTTGCGTATATCTTTGTCCCATCTAGTGGCGCCGTCTACAGTTCGCAGCTTCGCAATCCTGGTCTCGTTACCGCCATTTTATTTCGCAACACGATTCATTTTCTTCAAATCGCCACTCGGAAATATGAACGGTAAGCGTTGAAAAATTCACGCGCCCTTCAATGTGGCGCATATTTTCGAATGAAAATTATTTTTACTCGCGCTTGCGATTCTAATAAATGCTACTTTCTCTCGTGGAACACCTTGCGCGTGTTTTTACAAGTTCAATTTGCAATCGCACACTTTCACTGCCTTTTGTTGAACAATTATTGACGAAATACGGGGCTTATGTAAGATAAAATAATAAAAGATAAAATTCTGTGTAAATAGGTATGCTTCTTTGTACGGTCAATGTTAGATAAATCTCCGCGGTGATGTAATGCTACAAAAATAGAAATATCGACAAATTTTTCGAAAGCTAATATATTGATAAAAGTTTACTGGCTTCTTTTGCACGCAGTGCCACTCTGCTTTGCGGTGTATGGACGTATTAAGACGAGGAGAGCGTGACTTTTGGGAATTCTTTCTGTAGAAAACTGTTGCGTAAAATGACGCAATGCAATGCAGTAAAGTAAAGCTGTCTTGTCTCCTTCAAATAAAATTGCTCTTCACCATTGATATAATCTAAATTTAGCTCGCATCTTTTGGTTTGCGAGGCAAAGATATCTTCCCCTGCACGTTCCTATTTAACAAAATAATATACACAGCCACGATAACGCACATTTGACAGCAAAAAGAATGTCGAACTTCTTTACAAGAAATTTTCAAATTCTTCTTTCATCACTTGTTAAATACAATGCTTCTTATCATTTACTACTTAGCTTTACTACTCGACTTCGCCCGAAATTTAGATTCCGATTTTATAAAAAAAAAACTCTTTGTTTATTTATTTATTTTTGTGAAAATAATCACATTCATCTGGATTAGCTAGATCACATTTCGTGACCCCAGAGTTTACCGTTCCAAAATTTTCCAGCGACAAACACTTTCCGCTTCTAATGTTTTTAAAATGTAACAAAAGGAAAACATGAACTACTGCTGGTAGCAAAATTTCATACTCGTACGATAGAAATATGGAATAGAAAAGGGAGTCCAAATTTGTAACAGAATTCTAGAGAGAATCTCACCCATCGATTCGAAGAAATAATATAATTTCATGGGCAATGAAGGTTAACTAAGGGCTCGTAGCCTTCAATTATTATGACTCGTTCGAGCAACGTACTCTGACGTTCCCCTGCTGAAACTTTTCCTCCCGTCTGGATGTCAATTATAAAAATAATAACTTGTAAAGCCGGGATTCCACTGGAGCCATTTTGTGGCAACGAGCATGCGTCATGTTGGCCCGCGTTGCCTCAGTGGAATCGCACCTTTACGCATCTACGAAAGTTGCTACGCAACTGGAATCCTAAGAAAGCCACTTCGAAACGCAAACTTCCATCAGTCCTCATAGACCTCCTCCAAATAAACCATTTAAATCTTAGCCAAACGTCAGTGTTGAATTATTGAAAACCCTCGTTTGCACATTGCGAAATCCAACAAGAGAAAGAAAGACATTATTCCCCATTGCAAAAAAACTTCAGAGGCTATCGATTTTTATTGTTCCTTCCATCTATCTATAGACTCCCTCCGTTCATAAATATTTCCGCTTACCGGTTATCATATCCCACGGCAATTAAGCAACGGGCGCATCAAGAGAAGAGAAAGAGTTTCTGCTTGGTCACACGTATGAATGTCTCAGACGGTTCATAAGTATTACGACACCTCCTCTCCGTGGAAATACTGCGAAAAGCTTTGCCAATTATCGAGGAAAACCTAACAAACTTTTTCCTATTTGCTGTTTTAAAATAAAAAAACGGTGAAGAGTATTCGATTCCGTGCGGAATAATATCAATTCCTGCAAACACGGCAGGTGTCCCAAAATTTCTGAATGGCAATGTACATTTTAGGGCATCTCGCGCGTACACGTTCACGATTCTCGCGTGGCGTAATTCTCCTTTTCCCTTTCTGAAGCGAAATGACTCGATTCCATTGGCGCGGGGGTTGTGCTTTCTCTTCAAGCTCTCGCCACAACGCCTACGCGGTCGTCCCTGCACTCGGTGGGTCCTTCTTCAACGCTCTGAAGAAGCGAACGCGCGGGCGTAGGTCCGCAGCCACGCAGGCAAGCTGATGTGTTGCCATTGGCAACCGATAAAATTTTTAGAAGACCCTCTCGATCCCTTGCCGGGGAAATTGTCGAGGAATTTTTGCTGGTCGTCCCAATTATTGGGAGAGCTCATTAAGCCAGCTTGTGCTATTGAAAACGGCCCTCGAGCGTTCGTAAAAAAAATTTACACAACCTTCCTCTAAAAGGTATCAGTCATAAATCACCGCCGCTTTTCTACTTACAATTAGTGGAGTTGCAGAATATTTCTGGGCAGTTGGTGATTTATTTGCGGGCGACTGAGAATCTTGCGAATTCATTTTGCACATCCCATTGGAGAAAATTCGACGGTTCTACTCGGAATTTTGAAGCTAAGTAATACCGAATGTGAGATAATTTTTCAGCGTATTGGGGACGTAATTAGCGTAGAGGAAATTAAATTAAATTCACATTAAATTGACATTAGGGAGTAGATAGTCCTCCACCAAGCAATTAACAAATAACGTGGGTAGGTTTTAATACCTTTTCATGGGTTCCTTTCAGAAATGCAAGGAAATACAAATTCTACAGTGAAAGCTAGTAAATAAGAAAATATTACTCCAATTCATCGATGAGATATTAAGACACTTTTTTTTTATTTTCGTTCTGTCTCGCAGAAGAATAAAAATACTGGATTTATTAAAGTTTAGCAGAGGCGCGCCGTTAATTTGCTACAGAAATTCGGTTTGCTCGCAGCGCAGAGGGGCTGCTGCACCGAGTTTGAAATTAGAATGCAAGAAATATAAAAGGAATCAGCGACGCAAAGGTAGCGAAAGCTTGCTGCGAAACGAGATAATGGAAGGTCACAAACTGCAATGGAAATAAAATCCATTGTTGGAGGCCGCTTTTGAGAGACATGAGCCACGATTTCCGGGAGCGAAAAGGAGGGGGGCCAACGACCCTTCGCATTGGGTCGAGAAAATATAAGCGAGGTCGATATTGAGAACACGAGCAGCGAGAAAAGAGGGGAACGACCCCCGAAAAGCCCTAATGCGCTCCATGAGTTTTCCAGGAGGCTCGACGCCATGGAAATCAACAACGTCGATACGCTCGAGAATTAAAATAAAACTCATCACGAATCTCCGAATTCTCTATCTACTTCCAATTTCCTTAAAAAATTTACTAGACTCCTTTCACACGAAATTTCGTGCACGAACGTATAAATTTTAAAAATTGACTGTATTGATATTTTAAGACTGACGCAAGATAGGGCACTGTGTGTCATTGACACAAAAGAAATGAATGCGCTTGTTGTTCATCTTGCATTGACCGTTGTCACAAATCCATATTTAAATTATAGGAAACACTTAAGACTTTATGCGAGTCTGAAAGGTTTTAGACCAAGTTGCAGTGCTGGTGATATTTGAAAGACATATTTTCGTTTTTAATTTAGTTTGACAACATGGTTGATCACTCCCTTGATTATGGGATAATCCGACGACATTAATGTGGGACAGTCTGACCACATTAAGTAGTTAAATATACAGCGTGTCCGTTGTATCTGAAAAATGTAACTATCGCGAAAAATATGTACCTATGGTACGAAAAATTATTTCAGACGAAAGTTGTGGAATGTCGAGGGAGACAGCATATTCGTATTTTTTATTTCTTATTCTTGTAACTAACATCGAAACGTTTTTTAAACATTACCTACATGTGTTTTTTTTTTACTGTAAATCCATCTTCAGATTCAGGGAGTGAAAATTCTATTCTACAAGATTGTGATATGTCGTTAAAAGACTGGGACGAAAACGAATGCTTGGGATGCGGAGAAAACTATTTGGAAATCTAGAAAAACGACGATTGGATTAAATGTGTGCACTGAAGCCGTTGGTTTCATGATACTGTATGCTCCAAGTACCAGAATGTTTGCGATTTACATGGAAAACTGAAGAAGAAATAACATATAAATTAACTTCTTCGTGTATTATACTTTTTGTAAGCTACACCAAAATAAAAAAAGTGTTTTTTGTTATTTTTCAAGGTCGATCTCACCCGTAGTCGGTGAACGATCTAGCCCCGACATGCGGGTGAGAGCGACCAGTTTCAGCGCCAATGTTTTTGATTGAAAATGAAAATAAACAATGAAATTATCGCACACTATAATTTATATATACTCTAAATTGCTTGGGCTTTGCTTTAATTTCTACAAAACGACAAAAAGTGTGAAAAACAACGATGCTACAATTTCTTTTCCAAAAAGTGGTCTAACTATCCCGGACTTACAATACACCTATTATTATACTTATTATTATCTTCAAGCGCAAATAGAATCTATAATTTTATTGCCCCAATTTCACCTCGTACTTTGAAAATGACGTAATTTTCCTTTCAGTCCTATGCACGCTCTTAAATAATTCAGACTCGAGCAGGATATATTCTCACGACAGTGGGGTATCGGTGGCCGATCGCGGCGTTTCGATATTCTTTCTCACGAGAGTGCGGTGCCGAGAAATTCGACGGGGGCCGGGACGAGCCGCCATTGGGCACAGTCAAATGAATTTTCTCATCGATGCCGAATCAAAGCGCCCTTCGAGCGGTGACCCAAATCCGAAAGGGGGTAACGACCCCGAGAGAGCAGGGAATCGCCCCTTGGTCGTGTCCGTTTGTTCGCCGTTCCTCTTTCTCCTTTTTTTTTTGTTTTCTATTGCAAATGGCGACCGCCTCTTTGAATCTCGACTCCACTGTGCCTGTCCTGTGCGTGGCCGATGGAAACCGGGCCGTTGTCCTTGCGAACCCGTGTACCAACCTCTCCTCGGTGAACGAGGAAGGAGAAGCACGTGCAACCTTCTCTATTCCATCCTTCCGTCGCGCCCTTTACCTGCGATACGCACGCCTAAGAAACTGTGTCCAGGGCCGTAGGCTAATTAGAAACCCTTTTCCCCCACGGCTCTCCTTTCCCTGAATTCCGCGCGTGCCCCCGGCCGCGACTCGTCCACGTTTCGACGGTTGGTAACGGCGGCCAAGTCCGTGCTACGGCCGGAGAAGGCGAGGGAAATCGATTCCACGTGTGTGGACGTGACGGGACGTTGAACGAGAACACCGGCCCTTTGATTAATCACGCGGGGACCGGGTGGATCGCGAGAGGAATTTTCCGAAATTCGATCTCTAGAGGGGAAGAGCTCGATTGCTCTGCCTGGAGGTTTCTGTTGCGACGGAGACGTTTCGGTAGATCTGCCGGAGTGGAGATTAAATTTGTAATGAAAAGAGGGCCTGAGTTTGCGGAGAGATGTGGGCATTCTTGGTGGACAAATTTCTGCCAGGGCCCACTGTGCATACGCTCCTGGTAGGGCTAGCAGGATGCATGTGTTGGAGAGTTTCTATCGTATGAATGGTGGCGCACACGCGCAAGTGCCTAATGCCTATGAAACGAGAGAAGATCTCGTTAGCCATTCAGCTGTGCCTCGCACGTCCATTCAACCCCCTTACCAATGCCACACGAAAGAAATTCTTCGTCGACTGTGAAGACTACTTCCGGGTGGAAACTAACTTGTCGAACCATTTCGAACGGCGAAGGACTCTTGGACTATTGCTAAGTGCGCAGGGCTTCGCTCGAAGAGCAGTGTGTTTCCGACAGCCCTTAATTATTCACGAACTCGATACTGCGCGGTGTATATTTAATTGTGACTCTATTACTCCACGCAGATCTATGATATATTCAGAAACTTAAGAAAGGAATACTTATCAGAGAGCACTTAAAAAAATCTGTATAGTAAAGGTTAACGATAATCTGGTTTGGAAGAAAATTTAGGAAGAAGTTTAATGGGAAGTTTAATGGGCTTGAAGTCCAAACCAAGTAGAAAATTGTGGAGTTTCGCTGAAATCCGCTTCGACGAAGTGGAGAAGTGTGTGAAGCACGTTGGCTTGCGTCACGAGTTTGATAGTCGAACGACTAGCGAACCGTATTGCGGGAAAATGATTTATAAGCGACCTTCGCTTTACTGTTCAATGCGCTGTGCACGATTCACGAAGAAAAGTGGCCCCCTGAGGGAATTGCACCTTTTCAAGCAGGTACGGACGTTGCAGGTAAAGGAATTTCAGGCAGAGTAGTTTCCCTGGCGCAAAGTAAACTTCAGTCAGAAAATTCCTGGACGGCCTGCGGAAGGTTTAAAAATTCTGTACCAGGCCAACGTATATCTACGATACCACCCTAGAGTGCTGTTAGGTCGGATACGCGTACAAACGCACCAGAGTCTATACACGCCCAACGAGCCCTGAACATGACGGCTTCTAGGAACCCATAGGCGTAGGATCACCTCGCCTAGCAAAGCTCGACTAACCCACGAACAACTACTGTCGACGGGTTCTATTGAACCGAAGAAACTCTATTTCAGAATTTTGCAAATCGGGGAATTTTTTGGCAGGGATTTAAGGGTGTAAAAATAAATAAGGATGGTTGTTTTCTTACATTCTTCTTGGTTTGTGAAGATTATACGTGGGAAACTAAATAAATTGGAGATTTTTAAAGAAATGTGTGAGCATTGACTATTAGAACAAAGTTAGTTGATGTTAAAAAGAGTAAATAGCATGTACAGAGAATATTCCATAAGTTGTGGCTATGAAAGTCAATAAACTGACTACTTTTTATATTATTTCTAAATTGTTCTATATAAATTAAAACACAGGAGAATTTTCTATGAAATAAGAAGCTATAATAAGCTGGACAAAATTTAAAGTACCAATAGCGATAATAGGAATACGTATTTTATCAAGTTTAATATTAAAATCGTGAATCTTCGCTGTTCACTAATTTCTGTAAAATAATTCCAGAACTGTTGTTCCGTATAAATTAAAACACAGGAGAATTTTCTATGAAATAAGAAGCTATAATAAGCTGGTCAAAATTTAAAGTACCGATAGCGATAATAGGAATACGTATTTTATCAAGTTTAATATTAAAATCGTGAATCTTCGCTGTTCACTAATTTCTGTAAAATAATTCCAGAACTAAAGTGTTTTATACGCGTGACCTTAGAGTAAACAATTCGCGACACTACCTCGACGTAACACTTCCAATCAATTATCTTCCGAGCCAAATCTCGCATTCTCTCGGAAAGACTCATTATGAAAGACACGTCCGTAGAAAATTCCTCGAAGTTCATTGACGCAGCAGTTCGCCGAACTTCTTCCTACACTTCGCATTGGGTGCCCATTAAGGAAGCAACCCAGCGAGATAAACTTTTAGCCAAACCAACATTATAATCTCAAATTAGCTCATAAATAAAAATATAAATTTCCCGTTTCTACCAAAGGCGAAACGAAGAAGAAAATTCATCCCTATCCAATCGTGATTTTTGAAAAGCCACTGAGCCTCGCGAGGGCATTAAAAAGTCACAAAAACTCCCCAAGAATATTATACGCGCATCTGGCAGGGTTTTAAGATGCCCGAGGTTTTTGGCCACGAGACCGGCTACCGGAAGCGGATCATCGTTTTCCGCCACGGATTTTCGTGGGGCAGCAGCGAGGGGGGAGGGATCCTAAGGGCGCAGAGGGACCAGTGCGCGGTGGGGAAAATTTTTTCGTGGGCTCGAAAGGGGAGGCAGGGATAAGGAGATATAAATAAAAGCATCCCTCCAGCGGGGCCCTCGTGACAGGGTGGCCAGGAAGGGTCACCTTTGCCGCGCTTTTTCGACACGGTCCGCATCGCGAAATGTAATTGGTCAATCGGGAAACAGCCATCTTTTAAATGGGCGTAGCCGCTCGTTAATACAGGGTGACTCACCCCTGCCTGCTGGAAAGCCTATGCCACCCGTCCACCACCCCTCCTCCACCCTCCGATCCACCGAGCTACCCCCCTCTTCCTCCACCCTTCGCCAAGTACACCCTTTTCTTTCTCTTTGTCAGATCCGCTTTCTCTCCTCAACTTCCCCAGTGGCCCACGGTTTTTCATTCCCTCCTTCTTCCGCTTTCTCCCTCGCCCCTACGCTTTCTCTTTATCCTTGCGCGCACCCCTCCCCCGCCAGCCCCTTCTTCCTTTTTCCACCCAGTCGCCGGTTTCTCTGTTTATCTTCGTTTAAACCGCCTCACCCTCCGAGCCTCGCGAGCAGTTTTCCTCCTCTTTCCCGTGCACGCGCGATCCACCGGCGTCCCCCTTCTATTTTTACGCCCGATATCTCTCCCCTTCGATGCTTCCCTGGCTCACCCTACAGAAACTTTCCCAGTGCTGCCACCCTTCCGCCGGGCGACCGTGGCCGCGAGGTCCTCCAAGGCAGATGATACCCGGAACAACTTTCCTTCCTCGGGATTACCGCGCGCGCGGACGCGGGAACGAGGATTCGGCTGGAATACCGTCGGCGATTTTTCCACCGAGAGAAAACGACGGCCAAGGCTGCCTCGAAGAAAGGGCAACTCTTACTTTCGCCGACTCCCGTCCCTCTGTTTCCCAAGCTCTTGGATCCTGCAGGCTTCCTTTCTTATTCCGATATGCAAATGAATAAGAGGAGCTTCTTGCGAGTGGGCGCAGCGGGCAAGAAACGGTGGGAGGCGATATTTATTTGATTATTTGTTGCTAACGGGTGAACTGCCTTTGGTTTAATTTAGGGTGGAATGTGAACGCGGAGCGGGCAAAATGTGGGCTAAGGGATGGCTTGGGAATGTCACTGGGGAAAGTGTTAATTGTATCGAGGAATAGGTTCGTAGGATCGAGAAATCGATTCATCCCATGCTTTCAAATCTTTTATTTTTTTTTTTAAATAATATCTACTAGAGGGGTGATGAGAATACTGTGGTTATTGTGGAAAGTTACTTGGAAGACGCGAGAGAATTAAGTACAATGTTAAATTTCGAGAAACTGAACCTGTGTTTACCTAGTTGTGCGAAATTTTTTCCAACTTTTTCTTTGCAAAAAGTCCCCGAAGGAATTTCTCTCGTTTATCTTTCACTATTTTCTCATCATCCTGAAATAGCTTATCCCAGCTTTGTTTTCGATATGAATAAGTATGAGGATTCTGTTTCTAGAGTATTCAATTATTTAGGAATATTTATTCCTTGATAGAAGAACTTTATGTTACTACAAGAGTTGTGAATATTTTTTCGATCATTCGGGTGTTGTTTTCGTATGAAACTGTA
Organism: Andrena bicolor; assembly: GCA_960531205.1. Lineage (NCBI taxonomy): Eukaryota > Metazoa > Arthropoda > Insecta > Hymenoptera > Andrenidae > Andrena > Andrena bicolor. The sequence continues at coordinate 36,931,296 of OY482666.1, read as the reverse complement.
TTGGAGCGTGATCTAGAAGAGTAAAACGTTGAGGTACAAAATTTCAAATTGCTGATACCTATGTCGAGGAAAGCTGAGTCAACAGGAAGCCCGATGAAATTTGTAAGAAATGACGTCTCGAAGGAGAATGTTAAAAAAAAGCTTCGTTAGTGTGTATGAAAGGTACTATTTTGGCATACAAGTCTTGGTCATTTTACTATCGTGTGTGATTTCCTAAAGATTAGTAAACCGAAGAAAATTCGAAAAATAAAACGAGTGCAGTGAACCGTATCGTTACTTCAGGGAAACAAAGGACTATCGTTTTTTAAGTGAAGTGTTATTTATGACGAAAAATAGACTGTACATATGCAACACTGGAGAACAAGTTAGACCAAAAGGGGCAAAAAAGAAAATGGTTACTGTTCGATGAACACACAGAACTACTTAATTTATTTTGACTTTTGAAATAGTACAAATATGTAACAAACACATTGAAAAAATTTATATAATAATAATAATTCTTTATTGCACCAGTAGACATTAAGAATAACATAAATACATACCTACTTACCTATAAGAAGACAAGAAACAGAAAATAGTAGAAATAGAAATTACGTAACATCCTATGTAAAAATAAACACAGAATTGCAAAAGATGGAGATCATAAAGAAATTTAATTTAGAAAATTTAGATATCTTATTACATCAGCTCTACTCTCTTGATCCTTCGCCAACAGGTCTTCATTCTTGCAAGCTTATAACTCTTGTCCTTTCTGAAACGAATTTAAAAAATTTCTTAACATTTTAAACCCTCAGGAAAATGGGAAATAACTCATAGAAACTAAAATATACGAACCTTTAAAACAGACAAATATCTTTATAATTTGATTAACAGCAATAAAGACATTCCATGTGCATACGTTAACTTAATATTCAGTCTACTGCCTACTGAAATACTTAACACAAAATTTCTTTATTATATATAGTCTTTATTATTAACCAGAACTGACAAAATATTGGGCCAATATTGATACAGTGTATTATGGCACCACCGGTGCATCGCCCTGTTTCGAATAAAAAAAAGATTATCAAAATCCATATACTGAGGAGTTATACGAGGACAAACATAAAAAGAAGAAAAAATACATACCAACGTGTCGAACCTATAAACTTCTCTTTTTTGAAGTCGGTTAAAAAAATCAGCGTAATTGCAGGCGCGGAGGTTTGAATCTGATATTACCTACACGTTCAGCTTGAAAGGTCTTCAATTTTTGTGTGTTAACGGGAGAAAATATTTAGACGTGGCAAGGAAAAGTCCTTCCGTAGCTGATTTGTGAATTTGAATATCGGTTCGTGCGTTAATCCACGATAAAGAAGGAGCTTGCAGCGCGGAGAGGAGCAGCGTACCAATGTCGGTTGCACTTTCAATGCACCGCTGGTAAAGTGCATTACCCCTCGCTTAACGCCGCATGTGGTATATACCCCACCATCGTGCAGTTTCTCTCCCACACGGCGTCAAATATGCGATGCACGATGCAAGACTTGCCGTGCGGCATGCGTAAATGTGCATTGCCATTGCCCCACCACAGGCACGTCCGCCAATAGACGTCTACCGGGGATCCGTAATGAAGTCGACGAACCGTAGCGCGTCACACTTAATAAACAATTGTTAAATGTTCCACGCAAATCTGTCAAATTATGTCGAGGTTTCTTACTGTATTTTGAATTAGACACGATAGTGTATAAGTATCTATACTTTACCAAGCTTTGATGCAAATTTCGTGGTATCTAGGGTAAAGACACCAGTAGTCGACCACTTTCAGAAAAAAATGAAAAACAAGGTTAGAAGTGGCGATCTTTTGAACAGAGTGCAGTTAGAGAACTGCACTTTCAGAAAAACGTGAAAAGTTAGGTTTTTAGAAGTGACGATCTTTTGAACAGAGTGCAGTTAGAGAACTGCACTTTCAGAAAAACGTGAAAAGTTAGGTTTTTAGAAGTGACGATCTTTTGAACAGAGTGCAGTTAGAGAACTGCACTTTCAGAAAAACGTGAAAAATAAGGTTTTTAGAAATGACGATCTTTTGAACAGAGTGCAGTTAGAGAACTGCACTTTCAGAAAAACGTGAAAAATAAGGTTTTTAGAAGTGACGATCTTTTGAACAAAGTGGGTTGAAGATAGTGGGTTGGAGTGTAGAGCTGGAAGATTAAGAATGCATTCTGTATAGGCAACTTTCCTTTCCTTGGTATTCCAAGATGGTTATGAAGTTCTCTAACTGCACTCTGTTCACAAGATCGTCACTTCTAAAAACCTTATTTTTCATGTTTTTCTGAAAGTGGTTGACTACTAATGCATGATCAACTACTGGTGTCTTTACCCTACTTCAGAGATGGGCAAAAAATTATTTGAAAAAAAAATTTTTTGGCCATCTTTGCCCTACTTTATGTTAAATGAGAACTTTTAGGATTTGTTTTTAAATGGGAAGTATAAAATCTCTTTATGCATCACCTTTAATACTATTTTTAAAAAATTTTCGTCGAAGTGAATTTCTAATGTAGGTACCTACTTCTACTATTTAGGAAAGAGTGGATACAGTTTGGAATTTTAAGGTTTGTAGGGAGAAACGATGAAGAAAGAAAAATCTGTTCACGTTAGATGAAAAACGAACTTAATGGAAATTTTTGTTGCTTGCATTTAGAAATTATTATTTCTCAGTGGTGGTCTTTTATTACTGAAATGATAGTGAATATGGCCATCCTTATTTAAATTTAAACAAAACTTAAAAGGACATTATTTTCCCCAATTTTCCACGTCCTTGAAAACATTTTCCACGCTGCATAAGACTATCCAAAACCCCAAAACTCACATTTCAAAAAATTTCTCAAATTCCCCCCCAAAATCAAGTAACTCCATCGCGAATGACACTACTAAACAATTTAAATCTCCATAATTTTCTCGCGTTCTATTAAACTGGTTCAAAATTCCTCACAAAAGCAGGAACTCTTCCCCAAAAAAGCTCGCCACCCTAGTCTACTCTGCCCCCAAACTAACAACAAACAAATACATGCATTCCCTCCGATGTCCCCTCATCACTCCCGCAGAAAAACAATCGGCTGGAACGTTCCACGAAGAAAGCCACCACGAAAACGTCCCTCCAGAACGTGTACCAAAAATACCGTACGAATGTCGGCCGCTGCATTTACCAGGCGTGCAAAGTGCATTGCCCCCCTCCCGCATGGATTACCCCTCCACCGGTGCATCCCCTCCACGGGGGACCATGCTCGTATAGAGGATGTTCCTTGTTGGCTCTGCTCGTGGCTGCGAGTTGCATACAATAATGCGATGCAACGGTGCACGGCGACGATTCGAGGGGATAAAAGAGGGGAGAGGCATCCATCCCTTCCCCCCCTTTTCGTCCAACGACTTCCGGACAATGAGAGTTCGAAAGGGAGAGTGGGAGAGAAAGGGAGAGAGAGAGATTACGTCTATCTCTTCTTCTGCGGTTTCGACCAATCCCGCGGTACGCGACACGCAATAATTCGATAGGCGTTCGCGTGATTCCGTGTTAGTGTGCACGCGCACGTGCGAGCTGCATGCGGCAGCGTGAAGCCCCCCGTTCCGGGGACATGTCGCCATTGGCGGTGCGGGAAAATCGTTGCCCTTCGGCGAAGGGACGGCGGGCCAGGTCAAATTCTGCCTGGGAGTTTCGGCCGGATGAAAATCGGGGGTCGAGGAGGCTGGTAACGCGGGTAGGGCGAAAATTCGGTTGCATAGGCGTATCGTCGGGGTTGCATGGCTGATGGAAGAAATATGGTTGGCCTCGTGGGTATCTCCTTATCGGGAAGATAGTGGGTCGGAGTGTAGAGCTGGGAGATTAAGAATGCATTCTGTATAGGCAACTTTCCTTTCCTTGGTATTCCAAGATGGGTATAAGTGCTTTGAAGTTGTAGGGTTCTGTAATTTGTAGCGGAAGACACTTGGGGGGGTTGTATCCTCGTGAGTGTCGCTTTATGCCCTGCTTGAGTGGTCACTATGTTATTTAGTTGCATGTATTTTTGTGGCTACAGTGCAGCGGAAGTAAGAAATTTTGGGCAAAAGGACGCCCCATGTGGTGTAGTTAATTAATTTTTAGCTGAGGTAATCAGTTTCAGAAATTACAAATTGTTTCATGTTAAGCCTTTATTGCTAGATTTCGGAAATTCTTTGTTAATTCATTTCTTGAAATTTTTGGGGGCGTGTTCCATAATTATTGGCATTGCACACTTTTGCTTCGATGTTATGCTTCACCTTTCCTCTTTAACGAATTTATAGGAGACGGATGGAAGAATAACTTTTGATGAATATATCGATGGCTTAGTGCACAAATATTGTATATACACTTTTCGTGAAATTTGAGTTTTCCACTATATTTATAAGTAAGGTCACTTAATATTTCATATTTTCAAATATAAACTTAAAGTTTCCAAAACTATGCGTATTGGTATATTAGCCCCCATAATGGAGGGTAATATGGTCCGCGGGTAATGAGCCCAAAAAGTTTTGGGCCAAAACTCATCCTCAGATATTCAGACATCGAAATTCCTCATAAAGCTTCTGATAACACCGATGCAAAATGCATGTTTTGTGGAGGACGTTATGCCACGGACCAACATGGCGAAATATGGATTAAATACATCATATTCGAATTATGGACACATAGCGAATGCACATCGTGCGAAAAATTGGAATATATGTGCGACTTTTGTGTACATATAAATAATAAACTACTCTTTACTCAATTATTTTTTATCTCTGATGTTGCCAAAAAATTATTTTGTATTTTTGCTAGGGAGCCATAGTAGGAATTTATTGGAGCTTTAGAATTTTGGGTTGTAAAACTAAATTAATAAAATTGAATACCTAAATACCTACTCTCACTTTTGTATGAGCGTCGAAAATTCCATTTTTCCATAATATATTCAATTAAATTGTTTTCCTTTTGCTTCCACATTGTACCACACACAACGTTATTAGTTTACCTACATTTTAAGCAAAAATTTAAAGCAATTTAAATTGTGAATCAAATATTAAGAAGATATATAAAACCGGGTGGCCATATTACCACCCCTTCCTCTATAACAAATTTAAAAAAAAAGAGTTTAAATTTTCAAAATACTTTAACCAAGTGTAACACACAGTTTTCCGTAATAAAGTCTTCCATTTGACTCCACACAATAGTCACGTAAACCACTACCAATCGTTCCACACGACATAGGTACATATCTATTACAATAAACTGCCGAAATCCATTGAAAGCAGACGAATCTGGTTCCAACTAGTGAATCCCGAAAGCTCGAAGCAGTAGGTATCGGAAGAGCAATATCGCCGAGGAATGCAAGCATCCCGCCATTCAGATTACATAGCTCCGAGGTAGCACTGTTCTCGGACGTGCGTTTATTCAAACAGAAGGAAGTCTTGTGTAACTTTAAACGTCACAGTAGTACTACCACATTACGTAAAACTGAATGACAATATTAAGTTTCCACGTCTCCTTACGCAATGTTAGCACTAACGCGTAGGTAAGTATACAGATTCCAGCTTCTAGCGTGTTCCCGTTAGAACTAGTTCCATCCAGAATATCGAATTCCCACTGCAACACGTTCCAAAACATTTCCCTCGACGCTTGGCTCCAAAGAAAAAAAAAAAAAACACTGCGATCCTTCTATCCTCCACTTAATAAAACAGTTGAAAATCTCCACGCGAACCCGGCCAGTTTGCGAATTTTCAGCCGCCATTTGTACGCTGGGCCCTTTTGCGAAGGTTGGTGCACGAACCTGCCCCTTCAGCTACCATACGTGCACGTACATACGTGACTACATAGGTACGCGTGTACACAATCGAGCGTATCATGGTGCACGCCATTTCTAACTGGATCCGTCGTTTCCACCAATTAATTGCCAATCGCTAAGCGTTCTTTAAAGCTTTCCAAATCCTCGTGGAAAATTGTGCAATTCTTCTAGCATAATCGTTGCACGTGGAAATTGCACTGAATTTGTAAAAGTGTCGGTTAAGTAGATATATGTACTTCGATGTGAAAGAGCGGTGGAGCTAAGGTAAACTATTTTTGTAGATAATAGAAGATTACAGTGGTATAGATGCGGTCAGGGGACACTCGGTTTGAATAGTCCTCTGCTGTTCGCCTATTATATGGGGTAGAAATGTCCTGGGAAAGGAGTAGCGTCTTTCGGCGACCGTTACGACTCTAATTTGAAGTTATCAAACGATTGTCCTATTTTAACGCGAGGCAACCGCACAGGACGTTATTTGTACTATCCTCTCCTATCCTCCATCTGGTACGAGAAACGCATGCTAATCGCGGGGACTAGCAACCGTTGAGGACCACGACGTTAGGACAAAATAAAGTTTGTAGGGGAAAGTGGGGTAAAACGGAACGGGTGGGTAAAACGGAACACCATCATGTTTCTGTTAGGTAAGAGCTGCGAATGAGTTGGTACCGCAGGGATCTATAGTCTATCATAAAATGCTATGAGGACCCTTTGGTTCCATGTCACGCGGTACCAACTCATTCGCAGCTCTTATCTAACAGAAACATTGGTGTTCCGTTTTACCCACCCGCTCCGTTTTACCCCACTTTCCCCTAAATGAAATACACCACGGGAATAAATACCAAATTCACCTGGCAGAAACAAAGCGCGGGGCAAAAAATTGGCGTATTTGGAAGGAACTGTTTATCACAAGCTATCCGCCGGACAGAGAGCAACCTGGAGGGGTTTGTATTTCACATTGATTCAATTAGTCGCGGTTTATAACGACGCAGTCGAATCTCGGGGATCGTGGTGGCGAGTTAATTGAGGAATCTCAGTTTCGTTAAACTGTTTTAGGTAGTGAAACTGCAGAGTAGAGGCCTTGATTGCCATGAAAGGGGAATTCTATTTCTTAGTGTCTATTGGTAGATTCTGATCAATTCTCTGAACGTAGGCACTGTCGCGGGTCTCTACTTAGCTCTCTAGAACTTAATCGAGAAGATGGGAAATTAAATATTTCAAGGGAAACAACAGAAATTTAATTGACAGCCAGAGCCACGTGATTGTTGATACATGACAGATGAGGACGAAGCACAGAGAATCGAAAGCTGAAAAGATATATACGAAGAGTGGTGTCAGGGTGAAGAGAGAGTTGTTCGTCAAAAGAGGAGCTCGTGGTTACCCCCAGATATTGTCATCGCGGGATCCATCCGTGAGATCCGTTCCTTTTGTGAGTCGCCAACTTTTTCCTTTCGATTTCACGGCTGGATAATGGATTCCTGGATCCTTTGGATGCGCTCGTTACCACGGCATTCGTGACGGCCGCAGCTGCTGTGTCACGGGCGATGATAAAATGCGGAATCCTTGCCCGCTGGCAGCCAGAGGAAATCGGTAGGAAAACAGAAACCGGGGGTCAGAAAGCGGAAGGTACGCTCTCGGGCTTCCTCAATCAACAGAGACTTATGTACACCATGGTTGGTCCCTGGGAGATGTCCCAGTGGATAACGAAAATGGAGAAGCCATGAAATGTTTAAAGAAATAAACTTCCAACAATAGGGGAGAAATACGAACTAAGTAGCTAACGAAATGTCTAGATATTTAATCCATCAGTTTAAATAGTTATTAGAACCCTTGGCAATTCTTTAAACAAGTAGTAGGTAAACAATAACGTTTTTCACGCGTCACAAACTCAAAAGAAACTATAACATTTTCTTGAAAAAGTAGTTCTGACCCACAGTGCTCGTAGGTTGGAATAACGACGGTAAAGTAAGTCTTCACACAGAACGTAGAAAATTATGTAACCCAAAAGAAAATTAAAATCTTTTCTTCTAATACTAAAAGGATAACAATTATTAGAGATCCATAATATCAGTACACCAATCATATTTAATGATTTGATTAATGTTCAACGAATTCTGATTAAGTGGATACAATTATTGTTACAAAAATCACATGTGTAAGTACTTATTTGGTGTGTCACAACCTGTGTCAACCGTTTCCAAGTTCTTGGCATCTGTAGCAAAAAGAGTTGTCACTATTCAAAGTTTTTGTGGGAGTAAGGAGCCACTTGACTCTCATTAAGTACCCCCATGAGCGTTATTTTATTCCTATAAAAATAGCAGAATAACATTTGAAATAAACGCAAAACTGAAGTTATCATAACAAAGCTTAACTATGGATTTTTCGAATAGGGCCTAAAGAAAATATAATAGACAAAGATTTTGTACTTATATAGCGCAGCTAGACTTTCATGAGTTAAATTCTTGATCATGCAATGAATCAATACATTTACTACATGTTTGATCAATATTGCTATATCGTTAGACTCATGCTAATTTACTAAATATGACTAAAACATATGTTGTAAATATAATGTAAAGTGATGATGTCAATTTGCAATCATTGTGTGCTGCATTGATTGCTGCAAATGTGATTCAAATATGATCCCTATTTTTCAATGCACAACTGTAGGTAAATTTTGCACAAATATAAGGTACAGTATTGTCTCCTTATGGGCTCGGTTTGGTGTACACGATGTGCGTTTTTCGCTATCCCCACCACTTTTGTCTCACTCCTGTCCGGCGAAGGCGAGAGCGAGAGACACTGGAAGCGAGCAAGGACGGTACGAGATAGGGAGAACGTAAATTTTGTGTAAATATTAGCAGCACGTCATGACTCAAATATGATTCAAATATCACCTGAACAGAATATCCTCATCGAGTGTATAAAGATTGCTACAATATTTTCTGTTCTAATTGAATCATTACATGTCCTACATTTAACGCCAAGGTGAGCACTCACAAAGCGCACAACATTGTTGCATTACGTGATTTGATATTCGATAAACTTTACGCAAATTTGCTGTAAATTGTCTGGCTGGGTAGTATTTCGATGCAAATTTTCGAGAAATAACAGGAAATTCGTGGTGAATAAACAACGTTCTCTGTCACCGGTAAGAACGCGATTAGCGAGACAAACAAATGCCCAGATTCATTATTAGGAGAAGGGATATCTTCGGGCGGAAATAAGTCGTCGTTCGATTTACAATATTGCTAAAACTATACTGACTCTCATTTCTCCCATCACCCCCATTCCTAAATCAAACTGGCGTAATTTAAAAAGGGTACTTTTTAGTTTCGTTTTGTTAAATGAATGCGCACTGTGTAGTTCTTTAAAATCAGGATACGATTTTATAATCATTACTTCAACAATAATGAGTAAAATCGAGCCGCTTCACTCTAACAAGCGTGGACGTTTGAGGGCGTTCGAGAAAATACGCCGCCGTCCTGGACGTGTTAACCGAAGTGACGTCAGCAAGGAAAGTGAAAAGAAACGAACACTTGACCAAGAAGCGCCGCGAACGACGGAACTCCAGAATGAAGCGAAACGCTAGAATCTAGAATCTAAAATCTAGAATCTAGAATCTAGAATCTAGAATCTAAAGACTTCCACAAGTATTTCTATCAGCGACGGCTCCGAAACTTTCCACTTGACCCTTGAGCGTCGATTCCACAGAAACGTCCGGGAAAACCCGTGCCACTGTTCAAAGAACCTTCGCCTACGCCCGCGAAGAATTGTGCGGCAACGAGGGGGCCTTTTTCGTAGCTTGGCCTTCGCATCAATTCCGACCCGCGAGGCGGTCGTTTCTCGGCAGCCTGTGGGGCTAATTCCGTGAAGGAAAGTTTCGGAAAGCACAAGTGAAAAGGGCAGGGAGACGCGAGCCTCCGTCTTTGGCCACGGAGCGCGTATAATGACCGCGTGTACGGCTCGTATTTCATCCGATTATTCGTACGCGCGGGGCGATTTATCGCTCGGGGAGCAGTTTTCTAGGCGAGCGGGGCTAGACTCGCATAGAGAAATAGGCAGGGGCACGGGGATCTATTCGAGAAAGGGGGGGAAATGGAGAGGGAAAGCGGGAACTCGGGGATGGCAGGGCATCCGGGGCAATGCCAGCTGCGCTACCGTAACATAACGAGGCCTAAACGCAGGCGCCTTCTACCAATAGGAGCCAACTGTTCATTAGTCTGTTGGTACAGGCTGTTCCAAATTGTCTACGGGGCAAGACTGACTGCGAGGGTGTAGCGAACGCTCGACAGATTAGATCTCGCCACGGCCGGAGCTCTCCTTGCCCTACGAATAATCTATTCCTCGAAACAAGTTCGAACCGATGGGACGAAACCGTAAAAAGAGGCTGAGTTTCAACTCTCTTCCTTTCCAGAGGATTCTCGACCACCAAGCCTCGCATCGTTTCTGCTTCATGAAATACTTTTCTTGAGACTCTTTCTCAAGAAGGTACTCGAGATATTAGACGCTTAGGGTTTTATGCTATTGAGTGTAATTCAACTTGTAGGCGGAATGTATAGTAATGATCACTTATGGAGTTTAATACGTGTAACAAGAGATTTCCTATTTCTATTAGGCGTGTTATTTTACTCGAAAAAACAGACCGATCAATGCCAAGGAAGTAAACGTTCAATTATCCTAACAGCAATGTCTTCCCGCCACTTCAGAAAACGGAGAACCCGCTGCATAAGAAACGGTACTGTAAGCTCCGTCGTTTAAGTAGAGTAATTTAAGGTAATTCAAGGTCTACGGTGAAATTAGTTTACAGAAGTGTCGAGCAATCTCCTTCAATTTAGTAAGCGTCTGCTGATTATACCGCACGTTTCATTTTACTTCGCCCTTCGCGCGAAACCTCAACGGGGGTTGTTTTTTTTTTTTTAAATTTCCTGTTGGATGATTTCCCTGGAATGACTGGATGGAGGCCTGATTAGAGCGGAATGCGAATATTCTATGTGGATATCGATTGTACGAGCTCCAAAATGGAAAGCGTCTATAACATGGCGGGACTATGCAAATTCCTGCTGGTGCCAAAAAACCCTCTAGCGACAGATGCGGGGCGAAATTTCGTTCGTCGGAAGCTAGTGTAGAAACTGCAGCTGCTGTGCTGGCAAGTCAGGGATCTCCTAAACCCTAACTTATCGACCAGCATGATACGTTGGTAATTAATTCTAAGTCGTGGAAAAAGAGGTGTTATTAAAAAGAGGTGCAACGAACTCTGATTAATTGGCTCCCATTCTGATCGCCTCGCAGTCATCGAGGAATTACGTAACAGTAACAAAAACGATGTCACGTGAGTACAAATGGCTCGTTACAAGCTTCTTGTGCTACTATATTTAAGGAAGAATCGTGGCGTGCAAAGACAGAAATCATTATATGGGTTCTCTGTATTCTCTGTAATAAATGTTATTACGAACTACCAAAAGTGGCACTGCATTCAGCTACGATCGAGGAGACATTTGCAAATTTCTTCTCTCGGATGTCGGGGCACGTTACCGATCGGTATTCTGAGTCTCAAAAGGACACTAATTAGAGTTCGGACCAAAGGGGAATTAAAAAATAGTGAATGAAATATATGTGCAATGTTGGGCAACTTTATGAACAACATAGGTGATTGAAATTGATTAAGAGAGTAATTTCAAAGGTTTGTGATCGAGGATTCTAAAGAACGGAGTACCTACCTATGCAACTTGAAAAGAAAATTTTTCAACATTCCTAATACTGGCAAAATTCGAAAAAAACCCTGCGTGACGAAAACCTCAAAAGATATGAAAAATTCTTGCTAAAAGGAGTTCACATCATGAACATCACCAAAATGCACAACACGAATAAAAATGTGCCATATAAAATACCTCGCGTCTCCAAAAACTGCTTCGAAATTTTCCGTTACGATCCTCACAGTTACGTCCCACTCTGGAATTTCCAATTTAATTCACACAGCTAATAGTGCAGTGCAGTATGTAAGTTCATATTCAACTGCAAGCGTTCGAATACCTTTCCCAGCCATTGTGTGCTTTGCACCGCCAGGAAAGACCGTTCGCACGAAAGACGAGGGAAAAGTGGAAAGAGCGGAACCGAAAATCAATTTTAGCGAATCGGGAATACCAAGGTTCCCCCGTTTTCAAAACCCCACACCGCGGAAAATTCTATGCCGAACGTACCGTGCAGAAACAGCAGGCAGGTCACAGATTACGTTTTCGAATCGTCCGATGCGAAGCAGCATAATACGCTGTGCAGCAGCTGCGAGGCCAGAAGACTGATGTAGCAGCTTTCCAATTCATTTTCCGTTGAATTTTCCCTCGTCCCTTTTCCCTTATCCACAGGGAATCTACCAACCGAACGGAATCTGCCAGGCGCTGGTCGAAGAAGTCGCAGGCAATCGAGAACGGCGAACTGACGTAAACGAAATGAAAACGACGTGGAAAAAGACTTTTCACCGCTGATTATGTGATTGCGATTTGATTATGTTGGAATTACACTGCGAGGAACAGTTGTGTGGGGGATTTGGTTCGTGGGTACCTGCCTCGAGGTACACGACGAGTCAGGAACGAAATAAATTCTGTATAAATACTCGATTAAGTGGTATTTTGGGGAAATGTCCGATTTATGTGAAAGCTTGGATATTTTGGACCACTGAATGCCACGTGAAAATGCTTCTGGCCAAATCTGATCAGAATAAAATTTGGTACGGAGTCTTGTGAACGTTGACTACGAGTGGGTCCAATGTGAAATTCCTCTTATCGATTTCCTTGGATATGTGAAAGACATATAAAGAAGAAATGAACAATCAACTGAAGTGAAAATACGCGCAAATGTTTGATTACTTATAGAGTGTACCGCGGGAACTCTGTTTTCGCTGATTTACTGTAAAATGGCAATGCTAAATCATTAATCTATACATGCTTGATTTCAACGACAGCTGACACGAAATAACAGTGAAATTGATTGATCAATTGAGAGAGAAGGGGACGACTGCCGAGCGCTGAAAATACTTTACTAATTGGATGAACTGCGGCATACTCTGGTGCATTCTAAGATACAATCACGATACAGAGTGCGTTGCAATTAAAAGCGACGTCGCAGTTGCAGTAGTTAAGATACTGTATCGCGAAACTGAAAAAATACAATATTAATGAACACTCGTTAACCTTCGGCGATTGCACGAATTACTGACAGTGTAAGAGATACGTAACTTTGTTGCTTGTTAACAAATCTTCGGTCACCCCTGGTGGCTTGTTCGCTCAAGGGAATTGTTTATCCCTGGACAATATGTCGTTTTAAGTAATACGAAGCCAAGGTTAATATGTACGGAGAGCACAAAAGAACCTTTCATTGGACAAGAAGCACCTTTTGTTGAAACACAAACACATTGTTTTCTAATAATGAACTTACAATGAAAAATAAGCAATCGATTTTACACCCACCGCGACCCACCACCACTACTGCTTTACTTCTGTAGGATCACGTGAAAAAGGGCGCCTCGGCGCGGGACTCGGACCCGCGATCTTCAACATTCGTAGCGCGCTGGCCAGCCGCCTTGAGGGGGGGGGGGGGGGGGGGGGTAGCGGCGCGAAGAAACCGATTATTTTTTGTTGCATTAATCAAAAGTTGAACATCAATATGTTCCCAAAGCTGCAAAACGAAATTCGAAAAATTGAAGCGGATGTAGTCGGTTTTGCTTCGGAGCACCAGGTTACCAGAAAACTTGAAATGTGTTTTTCTCGAAACGACAGTTTTGCAATTTGCGGGCAATGTAACTCCGAAAATATTCCACCAATCGACTTGACTTTGTGCATGGATATTTGTGAACATTTTCTTCCCAGAACTTAGCTATTGGCATAATGATATTGTTTAAATAATGCTTAAGGCAAAATTTCGTTGCAAAAAGAGAATTTTTTTCAAGAGGCCACCATTTGTTCAATTTTGTATCTTTTAAGTTATGAATTTATACGATTGGCGCGTGCACTCATAAATTAAACAGAAATTGTTCGATTTTTGGTTTTAGATGAATACAGTAGACGCTACGTTGCCCGCAGTGGAACAATTGCGTCGCGAACAGACTGGGCATAAGATCGTACAACTCTGTTATTTGCTGCCCTCTTTTAATAAATTTTTTTTTCATCTACCTTAATCCGATAATACAATATCTTGAAAGTTTCAAAAAGATCCATTTCATACTTTCTTTAAAAAAAATTCCCGAAAAATGCCTCGATTTTCAGCTAATTACACCAGGCTCCCCCCTTAACGACCTCGGCTACCGCCGACTCCCCGATATCAGTTATTCCATGTCCTCTTCTTATGCTATGGAGGTTCCTGATCCCACACTTCTATTAAAGGAAGAGACATTTTCTGAACCTGAAAAATTTTCCGCGAAGTACCAACCACGTCGGTCTATATTCCTGCGAGGTACGAAATGCCAACAATTGGTAGTAACGGAGTCAACGTCCCTAACATTCATCTACTCTTCCGGAATAGGAAAATCTGAGTTGTTTTAGATACACTACTTGCTCCAGACTATTCTAAATCAGCTACATAAAAAGTCTAATATAAATAACGCAGGAAGTCTGGCTGCGAATTTGTTTATACAGCTATTAAAATCCAGATCGTTTAATCCATCGACCTTTTATTTTTAAGAAAGGAAGAATTTAAGAATTTAAGAATTCCCTTCACGCTAGTTTCCTCCCCATTGCATAATGGCAATGTTTCTTTTTCAACTCTCCTATGCAGTTGATTAATAAATTACCTAGATTTAATACGTGCGTATAAATAATGAAAGAAATTGTAATGCAAGTGTACTGAATATCGGTAAAAGTTGAGGCACGTTCACGTAATTTCATCTGCGAATTTCATCGCCCTCGTTGAGAAATAAACAAAAGGGTGGGAAGTTTAAAATTCTACAAATATTTCGGGTAGCTTTGCTGTTTCTGTGCAAGCCAGAAGAGCGTTTATAATATCCTGTGGCTAAATTTCCATTCCATACGTTTCTAAGGACGCCCCCATTAAACGGTGGACAGGGGTAATCGAATAGTTCTAAGCTACCGGAGGGTCGGAATAGGCGTTCTAAAATTGCGAGGGGTACGTAGGGGAACACGAAAACCGGATGGCACACCGAAATGTAGTCGACTATGTTCTGAATCGCTCCTCCAATTTCTGAACATAATTTTTACTTGGCCCAATACTATTTCTCATTTTATTTACCCTCCCGTCGATGAAAAAAAGAAGTAGAAAATTTTAAACTTTCAAATCCTCTATAAACTGTGCACCGTTCATTGAGCAGCGATAATTGTAGTCACAAATCGTTCCAATGAAGAATAACTGAAGATTGAGTACTGAAAGTTATTATATCTTTTTACAGCGACCCTTCCGAGAGCACGATTAAGTATCGCTAAAATTTACATACACTTTTTCGCCAGGCTACAGAGATTCGATTTATTAAGACCGTTATTTCCTTTAACGATCCTGGATTAATGCCCTTTCGCCCGGCCAATCGAGCGTCAATTATCGCCGAGGATTACGCTTCCAGCTAATTAATAGTCGTTTAATAGCCGCGTCTTACGTTGCCGCTAAAGCAAAGGCAGGTGAATAGAAGCAACATGGACGCAGTTTCGTCCTTTTTCAACCTCTTACCCCGAGCACCCTGACCCTGGGCACGCAGGCAGCTGTCTCACTCCACCCCTTTGTGGGCACGGATCTACTCTAACGTAAGAACGGATTTGTCTATCCCTGCACAGTGTGCAGCCAGCGCCGTAAGCCCGAAAATTCACCTCCGTAAAATCCCTCGATCTCTCTCCTGGACTAATAAAATTTCAACCTATTCAAATCACGCAATCTCAATTATTATATTCTATATCCATATATTTCAACACTCTAATAAACTATTTCTCTTTATTTTGGTATTTTGTAATACGTAAATGCAGACATTTTCGCGTTTCCTTGACATAAGAAGGCTGCTGATAAGAAAGTCAGTGCTACCAAACGATGGGAAAATAACCATGATTACAGGTGAATCTTTATTCTTTAAGAATGAAAGTTAATAAGTTTCTATGTTAATTGAAAGAGTATTAAAATAAGGTAAAAGCGTACACCTATGTTGCTAATTAAGTTACGATGTTAGAAGGATGGCTTCTTATTAAATGCTTCGCGAGTCAACGCATCGTAAATGTTCGAGTTCCTTTTCCTGCAAGACTAGTTTGTAAAATTACGTAACGAAAGGTGTCCTCCACGGATGCAAAGATTTTCCCAGCCCCGTGAAGAAGCAACAGCGACATTTACGGTGCCCAACGTCGAGCAGTCGACGCGTAACAAAGTGTCCATTTGCAACGGCGGACAATACCGCGGCGTGCCGTTACATATTCGAGTGGAGCTCATCGATGCCCCGAAATTATTCCAGAGGAATCGCCTTGTCACTATATAAATGCAAATCGAAAGGAAAGATACGCATCTTCGATTCGTCCCCAGCGTAGCTCAGCTAGAGGAGGGAATGGAAAATGTGGCTGATAGATTCGTGCAACATTCTTCAATATGCATAGCAAACGGGCGGGGCAGCGGCTAGGAACTCGTTAACCGTGCTACCGTTCGCCGAAAACACCCGGTAGATTTCTGCAGGGACCGACGCAACGCGCGCGCAACGACGGCCAGCGGGGTTAAGACGGAGGGAGAGGGAAGAAACGGGCAGGAAAAGGAGGGCGGAGGGCGCTGTGGCGCGCGCGCGAGCGACGAGGCCCGCGCGTCGTCGTCCACGCACAGCCGAGCCGCGCAAGAACGTTTTCGCCGTTTCGCGCATGCCTGTGTGCGTGCACGCCTAGCGAGGTTGGCGAGCGAGCGCGCGGCGCACGCACGCAGACAGGCGCGTAGCCGGCTGCGAAAACCGGCGTGCGAAAATCTGCCAATGGGGAGCAGAGGCGGGAGTCGGTGGGGTAGCCACGTGGTGCCGGGACGGCCAATGACGGCCGGGGCGCTCGCGAATTTCGAGTCGGTTTCCCGCTCGCCGCGCGGCGTGCTCCTAGCTGCTAGAACAGGACGGACGACCGGCCGTAGGGGGGGGATTGGAGGGGAAGAAAAAGGAGCGAGAAAGTGGACGGATCGGCCAAGGAGGGACCGCGAGGGCCTCACGCCCGGTGAAAAGGAGCAAGGAGGAAGGAGGAGGGACAAAAAAAAAGAGAAGAGTGACGAGTTTGCATCGCATTGCCGCCCTCTCGCCCCTCCGTGCAGCCCCGCGGGTTACACGCGAAATAGCGCGCTAGAGCGAGAGAGAGGGACGGGGGAGGGGGAGGGAGAGGGAGCGAGAAAGAGTGCGATCGGCGGAGAAAGGGTGAAGCGGAAGGGAAACGGCGGGAAAGAGAGAGAGAGAGCACCGAATGAGAGAGCCCCTCAGACGCCGGTATCGTGGTCTAGCCAAAGAGAGAAGAGCCTGGTAGGAAGGTGCGTCGTCGTCGTCGCCGTCGCAAGGAGAGGAGAGAGGAGAAAAAGAGAGAGAGAGCGAAAGAAAGGAGAGAGAGGGAAAGGAAAAGAAAGAGAGAGAGAGACACACAGAAAAATAGAGGAGTAGCTGAGTGTACACGGTGAATCGTCGAGAGAACGGTCAACTCGCGTCCCTTAACCTTAAAAAAGTTGAAGAGTCGTTTCTGAGAAGACACGGTCGTCGTCGCGGGTCCGTCTAGATCGGTCGTCGCAGTTGCATCCTCGCCGATTTGTGTGATCGAGCTCTGGCCCGAGGGAACATCCTTCGTAGTACATCCACCGCCGCCGGAAGCACAACGGGTCCTGTGTACCACCGCACCGGTGCCGTCGTGTCGACGTGACAGAGAAACAGAGCTAGAAGAAAGAGAGGGAGGGAGAGAGAGAGAGAGCGCGAGAGAAATAGCCAGAGTGCTAGAGAGAGAAAGAGAATCGGTTCTGGTCGTCAGCCGCGAAGCGAGCGGGAAATAGACAGCCGTTCCAGCCAGGGCAAGGAAGAAACGGAGAAACAAGAGACAGTACAGACAGAAACGCTGAGAAGATCGTTCCGCAAGAAATCGCGGATAATAATCTCCTTGTGCCTCTTTCGATTTTCGGTGTGCCAGCGCGAAAATCAACGCCGAGTATCTACCCGCGAGGAAGTACCGAATCGTGCCACGACCGGAACCGTCCAGACGTTAGCAGGCCAGAGGGAAACGCTTTGCGGAAGACGAAAGCGCGCGATCGTGTTGCTCGGTTCCACTCGCGCGATAGCGAGCCTCTCTGACGTCGTCGTCTGCGTCGCGATACGTGAGTCCCCTCGTACTGCAAACGGGGACTATATCCCGCGATCCTCGACTCGCGTCCGAAACGCGCGGTGCTCGTGTCCTCGACGTCATCGTTCCTCGTCCAGGTTCTCGCCAACAGGCCCCCCGTGTTCGGCGAACAACCGCCGCTCCCCTCCCCCGCGGCTCTCGTGGTGCGAATTAACCCGGGTAACGTCCGTCGTCCTCGCGTCTTCCGCGATCGTCCTCGTCGGCGTGTGGTGGACAGCAGCATCCCCTCGTCGACCGCCAGCGAGTCCCACGGTCCCCGCAAACCGTGCTACCGTACCAGCCGAAGAAGTTTTCCGTAACCCACGTGGACCGAGACCAACCTCGGGGAAGCCGCCACCATAGCGTCCAAGAGCGAGCCAACCACCATGTCCAAGCTGTACGTGGGCAACCTGCCGTCGGATTGTAACGAGAGTGCCCTCAGGCAGCTCTTCCAGGACCACAATTTGTCGTGCACCACGATCCTGGTGAAACGTGGCGGCTACGCGTTCGTCGACTGTACCGATCAGTCTGTGGCGGATCGCGCGATCGACAAACTTAACGGTGAGTTCAGAATCAAACCAGGCGAGATAAAGCTGACCTCCTCTATATGTACATACACGCAGCACCGCCTTCTCTCTTATACCGATCTTATACGCTTAACCACTCTATCCTTATCTGCCTTTGTGTCGCCGACGCCGATACGAAATAACCACCAACAATGCTGCTTTTACTATGCCGATCTGATTACGCTACGTTTTATACTGCCCGCTGTTTTGCTGCTTACCCACAGGTCTCTACCGTGGCGTTCGATCGACGAAGGAGTACCGCGACCGGATGGAGCCGCACGGACCTGGGAGGCTTGATAATTTAGACCTATACGACACGCTTTTACCGCTTTCCACGCAGTGCCGTACCTTAGGTGCGACACTTTGCAATCTGCGCGCCTCGAGAAGCAACTTGTTGCCGTTCTCCTCCCAGATAACGTCTCGCTGAAATATGCAACCAGACACGCTTGCTCGACGGCTCGGATTGCAAACGCTTTCGCGTGCTTTTCGACTAGCCTGTAAGATACTTTTTTAGTAGAAAATATATACACATTCGCACGCTTGTACATAACCATTCATACCATTTATTTGTACATAATTTTATTCGCCCATCTACACCTCACTCCGACCTGTATATAATCCCATCTCGATTGCCCTGTGTTTATATTTACGATGTGCTTTCTACCATAACCTGTACACGCAGCCGACTGACAACGTCGCCTCCTGTCATTCAGCGAGTCGATCGTCAATTGTGCTCGGCGAGCAACGGACGATCGGCGCCGTATCCGTTGATCGGCCGATTCTCGTGACAATACCGATTCTGGGTAATCGAGGAATACCACGAGACTTCGAGAGAACTAAACCATATCTTTGCTCCGAATTCTCGATACTCTGCCCAAAGAGGAGACCTTCGCGAACGATTATATTCAGACTGACAACCACTGTGCACATTGTCTATCGGTTTGAGAGCCACTGACAGCGACCTCGAAAAACGCTTCCGCCGAGGAAACGTCTCCCAATTTTCATTGAATACTTTCTACGACTATACGCGATCAGACTAGACGGCTTTAGATATTTTTACATCGTTCAGCTTGAAGAGCAGCTCTCGAGCTGCCAACAGAAACGGGATTTCTGCGCGAACGGATGCTTCTTTCGAAATAAATTCACGTCGACGGGCGAGAGCCGGCTACTCCGCGGGATGTGTCGTGTGGAAAACTTATCCACGTGGTGAGAGAGGCGCACGCATCGGCAAGATGGCGGAGCCGGTTATACCGGCAAGGTCACGCGTGTGGGTTTCGCCTTTGAGATAAGTCTGATAATCGCTCGGGCCGGCCACCGTGGTGTCGTCGATCGGTGCGATTATGGGCTTCCCTCAAATAATTCCCAGCGGCCAAACGCAACGGCGAAAAATAGTCGCGACACAGTTCTGCGGGCTGATGAAGATTACAGTAGTCGATGAGGATCCCACTGTCGGATTACTTCAAATTTCATCTCCGCAACGTTCCATTGAACGATGCGTAGATTGAATTTTAGTAATCGTCGTTCGTAGTTCGGCATGCGTTCATACAGTTGGGCCAGCAGCTGGTGATCAATTAAAGTTACTGGCCACCGCATTAGTCAAGGCGACTACTTTTCGAGTCCCCTCTTCCGTTCGACAGACACTGGCTAACTATCGTAGGCACGGTGAGGTTTACTCGCCTGCGAGTGAATTATTCGCCGACGATCTTGACCCTAGGTACAGAATTTCGCCTACGTCCTGGGAAGTTAGATCGATATTTGACTAGAGACCGTTGACGGGGCCCGCGCGTCGCGCCGCGCCGCGCCGCTTCTCCCGCCTAAAAAACGTGGTCAAGGTCGCGTCTGCACGCGTGACGTATGGTTCCCCACTGGCTCTGTGACGAGGTTAAAATTTACATCGGTGAAATACCGCCGACCTCATCTCGGTCGGCTCCGTCGAAATCGGTTAGTCACACTCGTCATACACGACGGCCATGCTAATCGAGTAAATTCGGATCGTAAATTCCGTTGACGGCTTCCTAACTGGCGTGCGCGAAACTCGTCGGCGAATTATTCTCGAGACGGCTCTCTCCCTGATCGATACCTTCGGTACTCGCTCTCTTGACGTCATCGGAAAGGGTCTGATTGCATCGAAACGGGGGGAAGACACAAACGGATCGGGGACGTATTCGTAGTACAACCGAGAAAAAGGCGATCCCTTCAGCGAGGATGCATCCTCTTGGTCGCGAACTTTCCTCCCGAGGAAAGTCATTTTCAAAGTCTGCTAGGCGCGCGCTAAGTTGTCAGAGGGTAATGTAATGTCACCTCTGTTTCTGTTTTGAATGCTGGTGACTTATGGCGGCTTCTCAAGGCACTATGGTGTCCATACGAGTCCGCGAGTGAAAGTCAACTGGTCTGCTCAATGTGGTTTTTAAATTCGAGTTTCCGAAAACTAAGCCTAGCACGACAAAGATGTATTTTTTAGACTGTATCTATAAGAAGTTAGCCCTTTCTTGGTTGCAACACGAATGCTTCTCCAGTCCTTCTTTGGTATTCTCGGGAATGCTTAAACCACCCCGCCGACATCGGATAACAAGACCATTTGTGCATGTAATCGCAAGGCGATTCGTTTCGTGTCGAACGGTCGCGAGACAAATCGCCGTCACGTTCGTGACAGTCCCTTACGTGCGAGATGCCAATCGATACGCAATGCTCGCCTCTTGGCGCTAAGAGGAGTACAGTCTCACCGTCATTTCTACTTTCTACAGAACAATTCTTTCATATCAACTTAACCCTTTTAAACCCTTAAAGCTGAGAAACCCGAAATTACCTAAACTACAAATTTTTATTCTGAATCTTCCCCAATTATTATTCTGAAACGTGTACGGTGAACCACCAGAGAACAAAGTCCCAAAGAAGAATCTACGCTGAATCTGGAATTTGTTAATAAACTTCGAGCATAAGTTCTTACATCTTCCAGTAACTAGCAGAGGTAAAAAAACAGAGTTATAATTCCAACACAGAGTTCGAAGCATTCTATAGCAGTCTATGCTCCCAGGCACCCGTGGGGTGCAAGCGATCGAACGTTTCATACGACTTAGATGGTACATACACTCGTGAAATGTAGCAAAGAATACAGAGAGGACGGTCCGTCTGCTTAGAAGCCGGGTTGCAGGAAAGAGGCGCGGTTACGAACAGTGGAGCGGTTCATAGGGAATAGTTTCTCCCTCTATTTCGTTAGCAATACAGAAAGCTCAGTCGTTGCTCCTGCAGCAGGGGTACATATGTATGCGGGGACGATCGTTGGATACAATGCCGCGTGCGGAGAACGTTACCGCCGCGTACAGAACTAGTTTGGTGGGTTGTGTTACGTTTTAGTCCAACTAAACTAAGGCTAGTCGCGGTTAGACTACACGGGGCTACAAGCATCGTTGCTAATTCACCGAGGAGTACATATACCCTGCCTCCGCGTTTAATGCTCCATTTCGCACGGATTACGAGACCATCACGCCAGCTATAAACTTATCCCACCGCGAGCACCCCTTCAAAAAAATCGCCAATAATGCAGAACCTCTTAACACTCCCGGCACAGTCCAAACTACATCGCGTAGCTAATTAAATATTAAACATGCGACTTGAATTAAAGTAACTACCTAAGTAGTACGTCTCTTTTTTTAATGCGAAGGCAGAGTAAATTAGAATTTAGATGCATCGTTCTCGTGGCTTGGCGTAAATCTTGAGCGTTTATTCCACGGTGATCGGAACGGCTGGAAGGGACTACAGAGAATGTACGGTTTTAATCGCAGTTTCGTAGTCATCCGTGGCTCGGTCGGCTTGATTTGTCGCGTGGCTGCTCGGGGCCACCTGCCCTCGAAAAAACTTACCTGTTAACAGTGCACCGGTAACCGGCGGCCACACTGATGGAATTTTACGATTCGGTTTCGCCGCGGGCGTCGGTCACCGCCGATGCTATAATATCACTCCAAATTAAAGAAGAATATTCCTATGTTAACACGTACGATCTCATTATGATAAACGGAAATTTCTCTAGATCGCGCGCGCGCCGAACGTTATTACCATCGCTATTCGCCTCGAGATCAAATCTTATCGATCTTACGTACGCGAGGATACTACGTTGAACAGAGACGATTAATATCGATTGCAGGACATGCATCCCTCGTCCGTTACATCGTACGAACTTGTAGTAAAAATCAATCGATCAAGTAATTGACAAGCGGTGCCCACTGCTTCGCTTTATCGCGCTACATTATTGCCGGCAGTGTGCAATGAACTTCATGTCGGGCATTATCAATGAATATCTGTTCTTTGGAGCGATTGCTGGGTTTAAAGCTTTATCGCGGCTATTGGGATGGATAATGTGGGACGAGATTGTACTTGTTGCTCCAAAATATCTATTTAGATATGTGCTGTATCTGGGTGATGCTCTGGAGTGTTTGGATTCGAAGTATCGTAGCACCAATTGGGGAACTTGCAGCAAGAGTGGTGCAACCCAATTTTTTACAGTTTTTTTTTTTAATTACGACGTGTAATATACGTAAAAAAGAGATTTATTGCATATAAGAAAAAATATAAATAGTAATGTTAAAATATTCTATTATAGAAATAGTAATGTTAAAATATTCTATTATAGAAATATTAATGTTAAAATATTCTATTATAGAAATATTAATGTTAAAGTATTCTATTATAGAAATATTAATGTTAAAATATTCTATTATAGAAATATTAATGTTAAAATATTCTATTATAGAAATATTAATGTTAAAATATTCTATTATAGAAATATTAATGTTAAAATATTCTATTATAGAAATATTAATGTTAAAATATTCTATTATAGAAATATTAATCTTAAAATATTCTATTATAGAAATATTAATGTTAAAATATTCTATTATAGAAATATTAATCTTAAAATATTCTATTATAGAAATATTAATGTTAAAATATTCTATTATAGAAATATTAATATTTTAACATATTTAACATTCTAATTTCTATTTTAGTGTTTTAATATTTCTATTGTATCTTGATGTTAATATTAATATTAATGTAAATATTTCTATCATAGAAAATTCTTTCGCCACAAATAGAAATAAAAGATTTTCAACTCAATAACTACTAAGTAATTCTTATGTGAAAATATAAATTTTCAATTAGTCTCCCCTTTTTAATATCAAATCAAAGCAGTAGTTTTATAAACATTTCTTTCTAATTTACTCGAAGTTGATAAAGAAGGAGCTGCACCCGTCTTTCTGCAAGGTCCCCAATTATTCCATTCATAGATCGCCATTTCGAGGTCAGCGCGATATCCCAATAAGCAAACTTTGATGTACGAGTGAAAGTGGAATTCTATGTCGTCTGTATCGAACTTTCTGCCGTCTTTTTCTCTTTTTGGGAGTTGGATCGTTTCGGTACACGGTTGGCCAAGCGGCTCGGTTGAGAGCAACGGCGAAAAGAACGCGGTTTAACGCCGACACGAATGTACGGTTTGAACGCAAAAAGTGCTTGCACGCCTGCAAGAAGGAAGGAAGTGCTATCTTTAGAGCGGCGAAAAGAGAGTGTGGCGGTGTCTCTTTTCTCGTCTTCTTTTTCGTCTAGCCATCCGCTTTCATTAACCGAATGTATGCTCCGCGAGGCCACAAGCGAGGAAGCTATTGTGAGATTTCAAGGCACTCAACAGTGCAAAATAAATGAATCTTAACATCGCTCTCTATCAAACTCCCCACTTAACGTTTCGTGATCACAATTTTACAGCTTCGATCTTCCATCGAGCGATACAGCACGGATAAAATCCACTTGTTGCACTAGCATCGAACGATTCTACATTCTTATAAGACAGTTAAACCATTCACAGTTCAGCTCATCCAATTTCGTCTCCACTGAGTATCGAATCTTTCGCTCTGCTATAAAGTTACACACACAACTGTACCCTGAAATTTGTAGGCGATAGTTGATAGCCTGTCGAGAGCATCGCAGCGAACTGCAGAGGATTGAATATCGAAAGACACATCGTGAGAAATAACCCCAAGAGGAGCCTCTATTTCGAGTGTTTCTATATCGGCACCGTCAGCGATTCTCTATTTCCTCCTTGGGCCTCCCACGCGGCGTGCCTTTTTCCCCGTCTGATCCACATTGTCCTCGTCTTTCGTGGCCCCTGTTCGCTGGAAGAACCTTTGAAGCCACATGTTTGTTTTAGATACACGGCCGTTGACTTGCCGGCGAATAACGAAGCGTTTACCGCAGCTAGATTCCGATCGAACCAGACTACACCGCGCTGCACTCGGTATCGCGAGCTCCTCCCTATCTCCCCACGAACTCGAAGCTTCCCGGCGACCAGCGATTTCCTCGCCGTACTTTTCCCGATAGAACCTAAGTAGGTGCGATCCCCTTTATCGTTCCCCGCCGTTATCGCGCGTTTTTCTACGTATTCCGGGTCCCCGGGCGCGGTTGCGTAACTTCTATTCCGATCCAGCGGGTAAGAAGCTCCTATTGCGGCTGTTATTGCCGCACGGAAACGCCGCGACTCGGGTTCAGGCCCGACCCGGCGATTTCTCCAACGTTCCGTCCCGTTAACTTCTTGCGGCGCGATAACGCTCGACTATCGATACAGCCGAGGACCCGAGTTAATTAGGAGGATCTTCTCGGGGAGACACGCGTCGCGTCCGATAGAATTACCGGCGAGTAAACGATTTTCTTCGACCTTCTACGGTTCCCCCTTAGTCTCGTCCGAGATCTTTACGCCGCGGAGGAGAGAAAAAGAAAGAAGCCTCTCGAGAGGGACGAGCTACGTCCGCCAGTTGCGAGCGAATCTGCTTGGCCCCACGTGCGCGTAATTGTCAGGTACGAAGAGAGAAACCCGAATCTTTCGACAGGTGTCAATGAACCGGACAACGACGTATCCATCGAAGGATAAGCGAGAAGGACAGAGGCGAAGGAAGATCTCGCGAGGCCACTGGTGTCAGGGGAAGAGAGAGAGAGAGAGAGAGAGAGAGAGAGGAGAGGCACGAACGGCTCGTTCGCACCTGCCTCCGTCGTGTACTAAACGGGCCTCACGGTGATTTCGCGTTTCGTCAATGCGATTTCACGAAACTGATTCCGCTCGTCGCCGTTCCCGCTCCCTTTTCACGAATTAAGAGCAATCTTCTCGCAGGCGGCGTGGCGTCGTGTGCGGGTAGGACACACGATACCCGTGTAAAACTGGTCTTGTTTGATGATCGGGCGAGAGGTGATTGTGTCGGCTCCCGTGATAAGGGAACGAGAGAACGATACGGGAAGCTGATTCTAGGTCTGTTGGAATAGTAAAACTGATTAGAGATGGAATTCAAGATGGGCAACGCGACACGTAATGTTTTGCAGCGATAATTAAAAACAAGTATAGCTGATTAAGGGCACGTGTATCTGAAATCCCTAAACTCGATCGTGTATTATACCTGCTGACTATAGTTGTACCAGGAGTTCATGAAACGATTCTATCAGATAGGTATTACATTCAGGGCACTGATGTAATATTTCAGGATTATAAATTGAGAGATTCTAGACATTTTCAAGTAGTGAAAGAAATTTTCAAAATTAATAGAGATGTACCGATTAGTGTTTTGGCCGACTAGATGATTAATCGGCCCCCAAGAAGGCGACTAGTTGCCGATTAGTCGTCGACTACAAAAGTGGCCGGATAGTCGGTTTAACCGACTAGTTGGCCATTAGTCGATACAACTCTAGTAGAAAAATTATAAAACTTGGTAGAAAAAAGAGAGAAAAATGGTTAAATATTCACAAAAAGGGAGCCGGTCGATCGGCCTTTTTTGCCGATTAGTCGACGACTACAAAAGTGGCCGAATAGTCGGTACATCTCTAAAAATTAAGAATCCTTAGACAAAAAATGATTCTCTTCAGTATCCACAGACAAATAATCCAATATCGTTGAGTCAATACCAGCGAAGTCCTCGACACTCCGTGTAACGCAGGTAGAAAATGCGTAAACGAGCTTGTGCATCGATAGGAAATGAGCGTTCGATAGACTATAAGTAGTCAGGACAGAGAAGAAAGCGAGTAGGGGCATCGCATCGGGGCGAAAGGCGCAGAGAGGGGCGCGGCGGCTCATCGTAGAAAAATTGCATCGGCATGGCGCCATTAATCTCCGAACGAACGGATATTATTTTAATTCTCAAGCCTCGGACCGAGTCTGTTCCGAGAAACGCCGTCCTTTGTGTCCCGGTCGGCTCCCCGAAAGAAAAGTGACCGAGTGATTTAATCTACGAACGAACGGAGCCCTGTGGACTCTTTCTGGACTCTGCTCGGCCGTGTTTCCTGCGCCTCTTCTTTTCTTCTTTCCATTGGCGCGTTTCTTTTTTGCCCCTCGAAACCATGGGCCGAATTCAGCGGCTCGGATCGCGGGCATCGCTCAAGGAAAATCGAAACGGAGTCACGATCCGGTCCTACCAGAAACTTGCCCACGCTGTCTGCGTATCTTCTTCCAAATTCTCCGCTCAACGATCAATGAAACAAACGACACGATTCATCCTCGAGAAGTTGCATCGTTACGTTGCGTTTCTCTCCTACTGCCACTTTATTCAAACGTGAAACTCTGAACTTTACCCGGTGCTAGATAAAAAGCTCGCAATGCCATTCACGAATTTAAAAGCTCGCGTACCGTTTATCGCGCTCGCGCCAGCAGCGAGTAAAGTCGCGGAGAAATTGAGCCTCGCGATAAACTTCGGATACAAAATTGCTGGGGTGTTTTTTTACTAGGAAATTATATTTCGGTTCGAAAGGTCGGCTGGCAAACTTTGACCATCGCGCTCCTCCGCCCTGCCGCTTCTTTTCACGTGACGCAACGGCGGCCTCGCTTTCATTCACCATCCGATCCCTCGAACTCGAGTTCGGCTAACAAAGATGGTTCACCGCCCGATAAGATACCGCGAGGGATCAGCAGAGTGCGTGAAACTACGCCGCAACAATCGAATCCGCGACTCTCCTCGGCCACGTCCTCGCCAGGAACTGACGCGCTTCTTTTTGCTCGTGAAAGTGTATGCACGCCCAGGAAGAGGCTTTCGCGATTCATTTATTATGCATTGCCGCCTTATGCATCCTCCCCCCTCTCCCACCCGCCCCGCCGGCGAAATTGCATCGCGCGCCACTTAATCGTGATTCACGAGGCAATTGTTTCTCCCCGGCGTGGCCCAGTGGCGAGACCAGGGGCCGACTGATAAGCGGCAGCTTTTTCCTCCTCGCGTCCATCGCTATCGCGCCCGAGCGAAACTAGAGACACTGTAATAAGAGTCTGGACACGAGGAGGCCAATTTTTGATTGGTCCGTCATGTTTGATCGAAATCCCACGAGAGAGAAAGAAATATTCACCATTTCATTTATGGCGATATTTTACTATCTATTAATTTGAAAATGTGCATTTGGGTTTTTGATTGGCCCGCCATTTTTCATCTATTCCTGCTGATTTTTAGATCTGTCAATTATACCAAGATAATGAAGATATAAAGTAGAAAACCAAAGCTTGTGTTCAATTTGATATATATTTATTTAAATGCGCAATGCATTGCCATAAACGTAAGAGTTGTTAAGAGTGGTCAAGAGTGAAATGGTGAATATTATTATTATTTCAACTTTATTGCCCTTTAAACGTGACAGAAAAAATAAAAGAAAATGATGTGGTACAGATTAGAGTAAAGGCGAGGCCGCAGTATAAACTGTTAGTAAGCCTAACCATAATATAAACTAAAAATAACTTAATATTACGTATAGAGGAAGTGCAGTATATTTGGAATACCAGTTTGTTTAAGACGAATAAAAAATTACGACAGTGGATGGGAACAAATTAAACTACATAATATCATAGAGAAACTAATAAACTTTCATATTTCTGAGCGTCAATAAAAATAAAAAACAAAAAGTAACTGAAATTTTGGTTTGAATGAAAAATGACAAGAAGTATCGATTTCGTTAAGGTGCAGGTAATTTGGAATATCGACATTCCTAAAATATAGATATCTTGAGGAGATATATGTATAACAGAATGTTTATAAAAATGCTAAGAACGGTTACATACTGCACTCAGTCACGGTTCACACGTTTCTACTTTCTACCAATCTTGAAGATTTAGATGTCTATAAAACAATATTTACACAAATGCTCCTAAAAGGTTATACAGGTGACAGACGAAACTGACGCGGTGGTATCCATTACGCGTGAAACAAAAGCATCGGTAGGCTTTGGAATATTCCAAATTACCTTCATCTTCGGTATTCCGAATTAGCAACATGGCATCGAAACCGAAAATTTCATGTCACACTTTGTATTCTCGAAATTATCGCAAAACTGGCACGGAACCATAGAAGGAACATGCAAATGAGTCGATTAAGTGTTTAACACTAAAGTTTTGACATATTTTAACCATGATTGGAACGATTGAATATGCGCTGAAAAAGTTTTGCAGATTGACGTTTGCTTCCTCTGCAGATTAAGTCGAAAATGTAAAAATTGCGGTTCATCCACAAATGTCATTAGTTAAGAGGTCATTAGCCCCTATAATCTACGGTGTTACAAATTAAATAGCGTTAGTAGTTTATTAGATACTTCGGTATTCCAAATTACCAACAGTATTCCACATATGCTGCACTTCCTCTACTAATACCAAACATACTTAAAACTAAATAATAATAGATATGAAAGAAAAGTTAGACCCCAAAGAACAAATAGATGGTGAATACGCGGGAACGGCATAATATCTCTTTCTCTCTCGTGGGACTTCGATCAAACATGACGGACTGTCACTCGTGTCCAGACTCTTATTACCTACAGTGTCTCTAAGCGAAACGATACACAGGTGCCGAAAACGAATTCGACGTTCCTTCGATACGGGTTTTCGAGGAAACGTGCACCGTTGGCGCCGAAGATTATCCAGTTATAAACGTTACGAACTCGAACCAGACTCAGTTGCCTGAGATTCGTTCCTTCTTCGTTGAAATTTATCGGCCGAAATGAAATTCAGAAGGATCGTGAATACAGGAGCTTGCGATCTTGCAAATTCAAGGCCATTTTACGGAGAATCTTTCCTTATCGCCATTCTATATCAGCCCGTGCAGACGTGAAAAGAAGGCGCGCGAAGTGAATCACGCGACTTGATCACCTTGATTATATCCGGGGTTAGTCGATCGAGCCGAAGTTTCTGTCCCGAAGCAATTTGGTAGGTAATGGAAGCCTGGCGCGCCGAGAATCATCAAGGCGATCAAGTGACAAGGTTCATCCTGTTTAATCGAACTATTCCTAAGATCTCCGCTGGCCGAGTCCAGGCAAGGCTTCCTGGACCACCGTATTTTCCTCGGAAGCGAATATTCCCACGTGGGAAAGCTTTCTATAGCTCGCGCCATTTCTTTCGCCGCTTATCGAAGTCAACGTTATTTATTATTCAATTAATCTACGCACGTCTTCGCCCGGTAGACGTTGCAACAAATTAGTGGGAGGAAGACCAGGAGAACACGAGGAGCAGATGTGTATCGGGGCCGTCGAGACGCCCGCGTAACGGCGCTGCGCGCCGATCAGCCGAGCTGCCTCTCAGCCAAGATTCTGCGTTTCGCGCGCTTTCTGCGGATTCTCAGTCAGGACCTATCTTAACGTGCGTGGGCCCACTCGCTTCATTCGGCAAACTAACCTACCCGTCTAAGTAATCCATTGTGCTCCTCGTGCTCTCTTTGTGCGGCCGCTCTCACGCTGAGAGCGCGGCCCACAAGGGCGCGCGAGAAGGAGCGACGAAGGCGAGGGCCCCGGGCGCGGGAGTGAGAGAACGGAGGAGGACGGAAACAGAGGGTGGAACGGTGGACGTGAAAGAGGGAACGAGAGAGAAAGAGAGAAGTATGCCACAAGGCCAACCGAGTCCGTGGCGATTTTTTTTTTTGCTTTACTCTTTGGCCCGGTCGAAAACGAGCGTGGCTCCGGCCGACTAACTGCTCCAATTTTATTCACCGCGCCGTGTCGCAAGCCCTCCCAATCGATATATCCCCGCGACATCTCGCGAGGGTGGGGGGAGGGGGAGGAGGCACGCGCGAAAATCGTCCGCGAGAGTCGTCCGCGATATTTATCGCGTTTTCGTTCGTTATTGTAAAATAAATATATCCGAGCGAAGGAACCGGAGGTATTTATCTTCGTTGATGGAAGCGCATCCATCGGGCTATTAGCCAGAGGAAAGATATAAATTTCCCTCGGTTCTTGACAGGAGAAAGTTTTCGACTGTCTCGCGTTGCTCGCTCCTCCATGGTAGCCCGACGCGAAATTGAGATTAATACGGGGCGACGTTACGTATCGCGCTTGATTACGCCCCATTAGAAAGAGATACGTCACCCGTTCAATTAACCAACGTTCGTCGGACGTAACGTTTATTACGTGGAAGAAACACGTGCCCTTCCTGTCTACACTTTTACGATGCGCTCCGCCGTGTCGTTCGTTAGCGGGGACTCTATAGATGCGTGGAAAGGTTCGTTGATGTACAGGGTGTTTTAGAATCCTCGGTACTGGACAACGTACTGATGGAGGTCGTGTTCGGTTTGAGATCGGTTTCTTTTTAACATGGAATTTTTCTTGAAATAGGGTAAACCGACCAGTGAATGATCATTGGGCAAAGAAATGTCGATTATAAATTTAAAAATATTATGTGCTTATAAATGTAGTTGCACTTTTAATCTCCCAAGTATCAAGCAAACATTAATAAGTACAATTTTTCTTAAAAGTATGCGGTAAATTACTGGGCTTCCACAAGTTTTGCATTTTATAATCGTTTTTTCTTAAATTACGATAAGAATAAGTAATTATTTTTATAGAAATTTCAAGAAAAATAAAATTAAATGCAATTTCTACAGTGGTTTTGTTGTTATACATAATCATATTCAAGTATTAATCTGAAAGGTCCATAAATTCAACAATTCGGTCATTCACTGGTTGGTTTACCCTACATGGATGCGGTTCCCTACAGCTTTCTGCAAGGAAGTTTTGAAAGGCGATCTAAGAGATCCAAGAGGTGTTCCATATATAAAAACTTCTTAGAAAATAGGAGGAAGGTTTTAGCCCAAGTTAAGACAAACTTCAGTGGCTAATAGAATAATTATTAATGGAAGAGGGTAAAAGGATTCCCTCCAATTATGAATCACTTGTTCTCTGTACTGTTACACTTCTCTGGAAGAAGAAGCGTTTCATTCCGAAAGCTGGATATCCCAAGTACGATTAGTTTACCGTGACACGATTCTTTGAAGACTTCCCTTTGCAATTCGCACTTACAGTTCCGAAACACCCAATAACAACGCGAGCTCGAGGAGACACTTTACTCGGAATCAGGCTCGCATAACACTCCCAAATAATCCACATTCCAATCAGCGTGCCTCCCAAAAGTGCAGCATTCATGCTCGATCGAGGAGATACAAGAATGAATCGCCTCAGTCATTACGGAATCTCACAAATCCGCACCGGAAGTTCGAGCAACGCCATTGCTATGCCCGCGAAACTATTATTCTCTCCGAAAACACTAGGGAAAAAGCAAGCAACTTCGCCGGCTGTGAGCGATAGCCAGTTGCGGCCGATTTCGCGATAGAGCGTCGCTAGGCGCTCGGATCGATAAATCGGCCGTGTTGCTCGCGCAATTTTCACCCGTGACTCAACGAGCGCAGAGGATTTCCGTGGGACCTGAACTAGCGAGTTGTAACTCAATAGTAATTTATGTACCTAGCCGTGCCAACCGCCGTGTCCAAGGCATCGGTATTCAGCATCGGCCTGGAATGCGCAACAGGAACCTGTTCTCATTCCCATTCCCAATCCCGCTCAGCGCTACCCAAATATTTTATTACTTCCCCGTGGAGCCGGTGTG
This sequence comes from Andrena bicolor, assembly GCA_960531205.1. Classification (NCBI taxonomy): domain Eukaryota; kingdom Metazoa; phylum Arthropoda; class Insecta; order Hymenoptera; family Andrenidae; genus Andrena; species Andrena bicolor. Next base: position 36,898,778 of record OY482666.1, on the reverse strand, counting down.
TTCTCCTCTCTCTCTCTCTCCCTCTCCCTTGCACGCGCGCTCTCCGTCTCCCTCCCTATCTATCCGCGCCCCCCTCCTCCTCGCCCTTCCGCCCCTCCGCCGCCCCTCAAACGCCAGCGCAAGAAACTCTTCGCTGTTATGTCATCCTGTATAGCCTGTCTTATCGTTGTAACAATATTTCGAGCATGTTACGGTTACATTTCGGGGCTCCGCGGGCTAGTAACAAGTTCCGCGATTATGCGGCCTGTCCAGTCGCCCAGATCCCCATCGTAAATCCCATATTTTCACCCCCGTTGCTCTCGAACGAGTATCACTCCCGTGGCCGTAGATTCTGCCGCGAGTATCGGAATCGACGTTTTTATGTTTGCCTCTAACGAAGAAGGAGGAGCACCTCTTCGGTAATCGTTGATTCGGTTAATTCCTAACGATTACTTCATTAGCGGTCCGTTGTTTTTTTTTTTGTTTCTCTCGCTTCCGGCGAGATCGCGTGGCAACGCGTTGGGCCCCGGCAGCATCGCCTCTGACGTTCGTTGTTGAAAGTTCGCCGGGCGTTATACGAGCAACAAGTACGTACCCCGTTCGTCGGTGCATCGGAGGAACCGTGCCGGCGTATCAGGCATCGAGATACGAGAACCGCTGCATTAGCGTGTCGGGTACGAAGTTTGCGTTACCTTCGTCGGCGAAACGGTCGGGATATCGCGATGAACGTGGCTCTATTAATAAAACGGTCGTTATAAATAAACGTCGATAACCGATTCGCCCGCTCGCGATAACTGGTTTCGAATAATCCTCCGTGCACCTCGGCCGCATAGTTTTCCCTTTCACGGGCTCTTATCGGGATCGGACTGCTGCTTTTACCTACGCGCCATCTTGCCACTTGCGCGTAAGTCCGATGCACGGCGGTGGTCAGAAGAAAGTTTAAAAGGCGCGCGGTGATAAGGAGGAGCCGTGGTCCCTATCAACGCCGCATAGAGATAGGGGGATACCCCAAAAATAGACCACGCGACACGAACGCGATAAGTGAATTCTGGTGTTGAAGTTGCTCGCGTGCATGCACGAAAATATCCTAAACTTTACTCTAATCGCCGCTGTGCCCGCGTCCTGCTCTATCCTTCTACTCGACACCATAGCTCTGACGAGCCACAAGCATCGCGTTGGTTCTGCGAGGGCTACTTTGTTCGACGCTCGACTTCCTCGATATACGTGAAGATATTTCTCTTCAATTCGAACGCAATGGCCGGGGCTGGGCCGAGGTCTCGCCGTCTAGCAGAAATTGACGAGATTTAAGTTAGGAACCGGTAAAACGTAGCAACGAGAGAGGGAGAAGGAGGATCGCAGCCGAGCGAAAAAGGGACGGCGTGTACGCGCGCGCGGGGGCAATGGAAGGAGACGGAGAAGGAAGGAGAGAGAGAAAGGATGAATATATATTAGGTGGGTTGCGCGACGACCTCCGGATAGCTCTCGTAAGCTCGCTCTCGCTCGCCTGGGCCTGCTCACCTACCTGGCGGTTCTCGTTGTTGGAAAAAGGGAGGGAAGATGTCGGTGGGGCCGGGAGGGAGTAGGTAGGAGCACTAAGGAGACCTTGAAGGCTTGCTAGCCGGGTGCCGGCTAGTACTGACCCACTATAAAGGCACTTGCCATCCTGCTCGTTCAACAGGACAATCTGGTATTACCCTCTCCCTCGGGGGAGCCTGCTAACCTACTCTCTTGCCCGCATACACTGACTCGATCCGAAAACTCGCTTCTCTAGACCCCGGCTACGCTTAGCTGAAACAGCTTCCCTCTTTCTCTCGCGCCCCCTCCCTACGCGTCTCGCTTCCTCCACACCCTTGGCGCACCGCCTCTATCGCTCCCTCTTTCACTTTGTCGTCCCCCGTGCCCGCTGCCTTCCCTATCTCGTTTCCACTTCCCTCCTCGCCCCGCTCCCTTCTAATACTACCACCGCTACAACCCTCGTGCCGCCGCTACTCTCCTCGCCGCCTCTACCGATTCTCTCTCTTTCTCTCTCATACTCTCTCTCTCTCTCCCTCCTGCACCCTCGATCCCCTTTCTCTATCTTTTTTTTTCTAGTTCGCTCTCTCTACTCCCTCGTGAGCGCGTGTGTGCGCCGCTCCAACACTTCTCTGGCATGCGTACGCGGACCACCGTGTGCGTACGAACCCCCGAAATCTGCGTGCGTCTCTGTGTGCGCGGCTAGGTAAGGACGCGTGTAGCGTTTTGTATGGGTGTGCTCGTGGGCATGTGTGTCTCTGCCTCCGTGTGTGTGACGAGAGTGCTCGTTGCGTGTGTGTTGTCTTTCTCTCTCTTGTGTATGAATTTCACCGGTGCTTAGAAACGAACGGGGGAGAAAGAGAGAGAGAGAGAGAGGCAGCTCGACGAGCATCCGTGTGCAAGTGTGTCTGTGTGTTTGTAGGGAGTACCACCTAGCATAGCAACTGCTGTTTCTGCATTTCTTAGCAGCGCGCCCCATGCGAGATGCCGGTATATTTTAGGCACATAACGGGTGTCCCGCTTTCGAAAGGGATGCTCGCCTTTCTCTCCCCGCAATTTGCCGATCGTACGCGAACGCTAGGCGCACGTGTGCTTCGGGCACTGCCTCGCGAATTCGCGAACTTTCTAGTCTATCGGTCTACTCGATATTTCGAATTTCAGGAATGCAACTTTCGAGGTAGATTAGATTTTTTGAGGCGTCTGTAACTGCTCGGGGTATTGATGAAAGGTGCTGTGTGTAGCGTCTTCTGAAGAGAGGCGACAGAGGAAGAGAGGGAGAGTAAAGAGGAAACTGAACTTGAATAAAGGCGAAAGGAAAAGAGCAGAAATTTACATTCGAGAGGAGGCGGGGAAAGAGAACGTTAACCGCGGGAAGACGGAGAAAAGAAATTGACGGGCAACGGAAATGAAAGTGATAACGAAATGAAGGAAGAAGTGTATACTTTTTCATGAAATTAGCGCAGCCTAGACATTTTCTTGATTTCTTAACAATTTGCTTCCTAGTGAAATAATAACTTCTTCGATTTTCAAAAAAATTTCATTAGAGGAGGATTTTCTGTATTTTTCTATAAATTAATATTATCAATGTTTTCAGCGCCATTGATAAGTAGAAACATCAATATAAAGAACAATACAAAAAAAATTCTTACAGAGGAAGTATACAAGGTTCGAGTCATTAGATTTGCTCCATAATCAGTATGCACAATTAGAACTAATTAATGACTCCAACGCCCAAGTACTCTATATATATTTGGCGGACAAGTTTCACTTGATTACCAGATTAGGTATTGCGCAACGAGTAATCCCTGCATCCCGTACAAGCCAGATTGAAAATCGAAATTACCGTTAAAGAACAATAATTTAAGATCACCCGTAAAGACTAAAGTAACCCATCCAGTTCCAAGAAAAGTTGTTTCGCCAACGAAACAGTTACGAAGTTACTCCAACTCCATAGAACAGCGATTAAGAATAACCGAAGCAACACACTCCCGTTGCAAAAGCTACAAAGTAAAACCGAACGGCCCGTTTAGAAATACCCCAACATCACATTCCCATAAATCAAGACCAGCTCATTCTCGTTTCGTCTCGAGATCCACGTTACAGTTAAATTATTCCCCGAGAAGACATCGAAGCCCCCCTCTATTACCGTCCTAAACGCCAAACACGTGAAATCGAGCGTAAAAGCACACGTCGATCGTAACGCGACATAAGAATCAAATTAAAATCTCGTCAAGTACTGTGTCGTCGTCTGCCCCCCGGGCCCCCCCTCGCTCTTTCTCACCTTGTCGCGAATTGGCTTTCGCATGAAACCTGTTGTGCTCTTGGCCGAGCACTCGTGCATAGAAACACTTACGAATATTATTGCTACAGGGAGAAAGAGAGCGAGAGAGAGAGAGAAATGGACCACGTTCGAGGGGAGAGACCGAACACGGGACCGTACTAACAATAAGTAGCCATTTAGGTGCTACTTCCTCCTTTTATTACCTCCAGCGTCTCTTTTACGCTTTTCATCTCCGCTCTCGAGTGGTTGTCCCGGAGACACCGCGCGCCACTCGTCCTCCACCTCTTTCGCTTCACGGTTTCACGCAGCCCGCTTTATTTAATTCATCCCCGATTCCCAAGCCAGCCCGCACCGCTACGTACGTACGCATGCCCTCATTGTACCGAGTGCTGCCGCGTTTTAATAGACTTCTCGCGAACAATCCCGCCACACGCCATTGTACGCCGAGAGATCTGCCCGGTTTATCTGAAGCGGGGCATGGCTCGCCGTAGAATGGAGGAAAGTGGTGGACCGCGTGCACGAGAACGCGAAGCGCCCCGAGATCATCGTGGGAGACCACCACTGGTCGACAGACTAAGTAATATACTTCCATCGCAATCCGATTGTAATTAATTCGCATGTAGGATGCCCGATTTAATGCAACCGATTAATGGGCTATATACTTTTATCTACTCTACGTGATTATACGCAGAATTCTATGAAAGTCCCTCGTTCCTGACATTCGAGGGAACGATGGAAGATAGGAGAGGAGTTTCACAAATTTTAACTTCTCATAGTGTATCTGTGGGGAGTATTGACGTCAGTTGGTGGAATACAAGAAACGAAAAGGACCATTCGTTTCGTGTAACAATTAAAATGCTTCGAGACACACGATCGCCCCTGACCCGCATGTGGGTCAGTGGGTGCTGGCGCGAGGGACATGTTGACCCATGCGGAGGTTAGGGGACCGTGAACGCGTGAAGCGTTAACCTAAGTATGCGTCACGATTCGAAAACTAACGAGGTCCGATCGGACTACATCGAACGATCCGACTCCTGTTAACCTCGTGGACGACTGTCGTTTTATGAAAACTTCGTGCCCCATTCGTGGACTGGAAAATTTTATTTCAACTCACCCTTCCGAGTCGTCCTCCCCCGTGATTGAACTCACTCACAGCTTCGACGAACTTCTCGCTTGACTGGCCCTCCTGGCTCTCCAGCAACTGCTCTCCCTCGCTTTTCCCCCTCATTTCTTCTTCGGTGCACTCCCCTTTTAACGATATCAAAGATTCTTCCGCACTTTTCCAATTTCAAAGCGTCCAGATCGCAATGGTCACGAGTAGCCTCTCCGAGTAGCCTCTCCAACCATAATGGCCACCTTCTTTCTAATCCTAATCACCGTAATATACGACTGGCCAGACGTCACGATTCCGTCCACGGGCTTTGCTTCTCGAGAAGACACGCGAATGCGAGTGGATGGGCAAGGATAACGGGAGCATTCCGATACACACTTATGTCCCTTCAGAACTGAGGAGAAAAGTGGACTGCGCCTGTCGCGAGTAGGAGTCGCCTCACTTGCTGAACCGAATTCTGTTTACATCCTTCGGGCGACCTTGCTTCACGAGTATCCGAAGGGCATCCGTGTTTACGTGCCGTGGCGAGCAAAAGATCTGCTTGAAAGCAAGCGTATAAACGCCACTCTGCACTGTTACAAAACGTCTGGTCGCTTTATTATTGGAGGAAACTAAATAAGCTTTACGATCTCTTTCTTTTAATCGACATCCGGAATGTTACCGTCTCGCGCCGAGTTGACCGTGTAACTGCTCACGATTTTAATGCGCATGCGCGTGCATAGAAAAAAAGTGCACAGCAAACAATTACCGCCGAATTCAAACGGGTTCAGAGATCGAACCTTCTCGAATCGATAATTCTTCCAGTCATGGATTATAAATTGATAGATGTTAAACGCTGTTTCTGGTGGGCTAACAAGAATTATCTTATACATTATTTCCCTTTTTTCGTGCAGTATGTGCATAGAGGTAACTGGTTTAGGGGAAATTAGATGGGTCTGACCGGTAGAGGACACCTGGCGCTTAGAATAGGAAATACTTGCCTGTACGCGTATGTTGGTACACGCGGGCCTCCGGAGCGTGTCGAAAAAAAAATCACCAGTACGAGACTGCGACCGCGGATGCGTTCACATAACCTCTTGATCCTGATTAGAATATGAGTGAGGTACGCGATAGCTCTGGATCGGTTTTCTGCCGTTAGGCACCGCACACGTGCGAATCTAAACCCGGAAGCAACTGTCGAGTTTCTTTTGCCGAGCGGTCGGAACCGGTGTCCAGTGTATTTTTCCATGGGAAAATCTCCCATGCGTTAGGCTGGCAGGGTCAGAGTTCAAGCGAACCGCGGCTTCAAACAGGTTGTCGTGCACGCTGACCCAATGAACTAATTCCTCTACGCTATGGGATGGTATGAGAATGTCCAGGCACAATTGGCCTACTTATATCTTCTTATATCTTCTGCGATGAACTGATATATACATATGTAGCAGAGCCTGCCTTATTCAACCTCGCAGGCAAGCGTAACTCCCTGTACATAAAAATTTATAGGTTAACTGTAACTCAGACCTCGACACTTTCAATTCATATTTCTAATAACAAAGTACCGTGTAGTCAAATTGAATACACAGTAATGCCCCGTTAGCATTGAAAGCGTCGAGTCCCACGACTCAAACGAAACCGTGGCAAGTTCTGATTCCTGGAATTCTCCGAGCAGGGCTCGAGCATGCGAAAAGACACGTGGGACGAGATCAAAGGCGCGATCGACACGCGAGCTGAGAGATAATGTCGTCACCTTGGCTGGCATAAATTATAATTTCCATAAAATTCATTTTTTCTCAATAAGACGAATTGCAATGGATCGCTAAGGCCCTTCTAACGAAAGTGGGTCCGAAAGCGAACTGAATTGGGCCACTTAGAATATTTTACGTAATAATGTGTCGACAGAGTGTTTACGAATGATACTCGTAAATTTTACGGAAACATATAAATTATAGAAATTTCACCCAGGTGGCAATATTGTTTCTCGGCTCGCCAGTGTGCTCTCGTGTTTCTCCTCCACACTGAAAGCGAGCTCGAGCTCGGCGCTGACCTAGGCTAAAGTAGTGTGTGTAATTCTTTCCACATTAACGTGACACTGCTGTAAATATTTTACGAAATAACGCTTGACAATTCTTCCCCTGTTTTCGACCGCTACCAATAATTTCTCATCGTTCTCTTATTCTCGTTTCAGGATACACGTATCTCGGATCGTCGCTGGTCGTGGAACCATCCGTAGCCAGTGGGCCTAAGAAACGGTGAGTTCTCTATCTACCATTGATCCCTACTCGCCTCCGCCGCGCAGTGGCTCTCATCCCCGCGATTTTATCGGCGATGAATGAATTACGATTACGGCAATAACTCACCGAGAGACGTTTGTCGCTCGGCTCGTCGGGGACGATAACGGACGGCCGCGGCGTCTTGGCCGCGTTACTTTGTATGCAAATAGTTACTCGTTAAATAAATTGGCCATGAAGTGTCTCGCTGCGGTTATAATTAAACCGTGCTCGGCCCCGGAGAAAATTGTTAACCGCCGCTCTTTAAACGATCGTAAATCGTCGGCCAGAGCGTGCAGGAAATGCCCGGGCGTATTACGCGCGCTTACACGCTTACATTACAAATTAAGTATTTCGAAAAGTTACTCCTCGTGCTACCGTGACCGACCCGCGACCGTACCGAACTTACTCTCACGTGCTAATAGTCCATTTGTCTTCGGCCACGTTTTATGTAATCGCTTACACAAACTGATCCCGCCTCCGGGGTTATTAACCCTGCGCAACTTCTCGATCGGCTCGGTAAAGGAAAACGAGAGTGGAGGAGAGAGGGATCACGCGTAATGCCGGCATAACGAGGTGCATAATTGGCCGCACGCGAGTAAATGCGCGAGCGCGTGCACATACACACGGCGGTGTTTCGGGCCCATGCCGAACGTGTCCAAGCAAAAATCGTCGGGGATTAAAGCCGCAGTGGAACTCATCCTTCGACGCGGCAAACTTGTCAATAGTCGGCCGGTGCTCGTCAAAGGCGGCGGCGGTTAAAGCACGCTCTACGAATAGTCCAATTACTTCGGTCGTAAATTCAGAGTACTACGCCTCCCTAAAGAAACGTCGATATCGATTGTCATGTAAATTCCCGGCAGTCGTGTCTATTAGTTAATCGGCACTGCAGTCGCAGAACCGTTCTAGTCTTTAAAAAAAATATTCCACATTCTAGCTTGTGGACCATGAATTACATTTACATTACATTTGCACTGTTTCTTTTCGCATGCCCTCGCACATATGGATCCCCGGTACGTATTGCCTGCGCGTATAAACCGCAGTGATTCACCTAGATTTTTATACGAATATTAAGCAGCTTCCTTAAATTTATGATTGAATCCCCGGCTAACGAAGGTATAAATTGTTCCGAAGGGTGTTACTTTTATTTCACCCTGTCTGCATCATCCGAGGCGTCAGTTTCGTGGAGTACTAATAACGTTTGAAGTCCATTTTTCATCGATGGTACGAGCGGAGCCGAGTCCTCTTCGTCGTAAAGAGGATTGCCCGGAAGATTAATTGTCGAACGTTTCACTTAACGTTTTTTTTTTTTTCTTCCCCTCGCCTCGTTGCCTCGATAACATTGCGCGTTTCGAGCTCGATTACGGAAACGTTTGGGAGCCTCTGCACGCCGTGGCAGCCTCCTGGACGGTAGAGCAGGCGTTGGAAAAAAAATGTGGCACCTGCCTTCTCCTTACGAGCCCCGAGCTGAGCCCAGGCTGCTCGCTCGTGCCACAACTGCAATCTGTTATTTCACCATCCCCCGGACCTCCCTCCTTTCTCTGTTTCTCCTCTCGCTTGCCGGTGCCACACCGACTCTTCTTGCCGCAAGAACCCTTATCGACGATACACGCGGTGCGTGCATTCGTATAAACCGAGGATTTGTTACTGGCTCGTAACGATACTCGGCCGCAGATAAGAGCAATTAAAGGCAACATGCAGAGGAACGGACAGCTTAACGAGCTGCACGAGCAGCCACTTTTTTTTTTTACCCGCGCACCGCTAGGGCCTAATAGTTGCAAAACGCTTCGCGCAAAGAATGAAATTAAATGATTTATACGCGCCTTATCGGTCGGGCGGGATCGTCAGAAAAATCGGGTAGCAACGGTTCGCTGTAAAACATTGTTAATCTAATCGGACGTGGCGCGCTAGTAAATCAGTTCGATGCGAGGCTCGAGAAACGTTCTTCGCGTACGGCAAAGGTGGCGCGAAGAATTTTATGGAAGCTCCTCGGCATTAATTATACTGGCGCCGTTAATATTTACAACCCCTTCTCGCGAGATTCGTTTCGCAAAACCTGCCGGACTCGTGCGCCCATTAAGTTAGGGGTGACGAATGTAACCGTTGCCGTAATGAAATCCCTTTCGTGATTGCTGGGTAGATTGTTATCCAACAATAGACAAGCCCGGCGATTCATAGTAAACGAGTATCACTTCCGAGTTCTCATCTGGATCGGCTGGATGAGTTTCTCGCGTACCTAACTACCTTAGCAGCTTCCAGCAGGCGAGTGTCGGCCGCTCTCGTTTCCTTCCTTTCTCTCCGGACGTTTAAGGGCCGATGCATGGCTAAACATTCATTTCCATATAAGCCGATATGTTTCAAATGTAAAGCACTCTCGTACGGTGGCTACAGTGGCGTGAAGAAGAAAGGGCGAGATGAGATGGAGAAAGGAAAAGGAAGAAGGGCCGAGGAACGAACTGGTACCGGCCGGAACTAGTTTACGGCCTGGGGCTCTCGCCCCTCGAGAATCTTCACAATGATTCCATGGGATCCACCGCGCTTTTTTTTTATTCTATCTCAACTGGCTCTATCGGGCCTTTTTTTTGTTAACCTCCGCCACTGTGAGTGTGAGAACCGACCGGAAAATAATTCTTAACGAATCATCGCAATTATACCGCCGTACATCTCTGTCGGTGCTGGATAACTTATTTTCACACCTCAAGGCACAACGGTCTTCTCTTCTCTCTCTCTCTCTCTCTCTCTCTCTCTCTGTCGCATGCCATTGATAAAGATATACAATCAAGTGTCATAATTATCGCAAAGGAGAGAGTTTCCAAGAAGCTCCATTTTTCCTATTCTACTGGAAATAATGCCACCCCTTCTTCGTTACTCCAACGGGCTAGTAAAGCCTAACTTTGGTAGATGAAATTTTAATCGGAAGGAACTGTTCGATACTTCCGCACCCTCGATTCTGTGGTTCCAGCGCCGCGTGATTGGCATATCACCCGTCGCACGTCACTTCCTTACACGCTCGCTTCCCCGAAATTTCGAAAATCGTGCCCAGGCTCGATACGGCAACCGCAGGGCCCGCGTTGCACCCGATGAAAGGTACTTCGCTTTGCGGTGCATCCGTACAATGCAGGCACTTGCAGCACACGTTACCCCGTCGTTGCGTGCAAGCTCGGCATTGTGGTAAACCGGCTCGTGGAAGACGTAATTGTACTTCCTGCTTTTCCCGGGTAGCGAAGAGCAATGTTATCGCGTGAATGACATGCATAGTTCATTCACCGCCATGGACAGGCTTTCTACAAGTGTCCATCCTCATCCTCAACCATCGTGTTCACCGCCCAAAGTAAGCGACAAGCATCGCCCGCGGTCGTCCACAGTTCTACGCTGACTTATAGCGAATACGGTACCTCGCACTGATTCTGTGCTGGTGCCAGAAAATGACTTGGATTGGCTAGCTCTATAAGAATGAACCACTCCAAGTCATTTTTTGGCACGTTTTGGCACCAGCACAGAGTCAGTGCGAGGTACCGAATTCGCTATTAATCCGCAAATCATTGTCCCGAATGCGAGAAAGACCCGCCACTCGAGCATCGATCCCTTCCCCGTCAATGAAACGCTGTCAGGGAGTCAGTATGTACCTCGTCCCTCGTTGCGCAGCGCACCGCGCGTGCGCCACAATGTTTTCCACTTGCATTTACGAGGTTGCACTTTTCTCATTTGCATAACAAGGGCCCCGTGCACCTAGCGGCGCGTATCAGGTCGGTCAGGTTGCACGATAGGAAGGGTGCAACGGGGGCAAGTCAGCCCCCTGCAGCCGGCGGTGACCCCGTCCGGCTTAATGCACTTTGTTTGCGTTTCCTGCACTGGTGCTCGTGAACCGCGAACAAATGTCCGTGTGTCGCGGAACAGTGGAATAAAAGCTGCTACAAGAGTCTCCCCGGAGATGCATCCATTCCTTTTCGTTGCGATGCACTCTCCCTTTCTCTGTTGTGCTTCGTTCGCCTCCTCCTTCTCTCCCTCTCTATCTCTCTCTCTCCCTCTACCCAATTCCCCCTCGCGTCTCTCTCGCTCTCTCTTTTCTCGGAGTGAATCGTTGCACTCGGCGCGTGCCAACCTCGTGCCCTTCTCCGGGTGGTGTGCCCCCTCCCTCGCCTTGCATTTAATTCTGCCTCTGCTCGTCCTCCACCCCTTTCCACTCCCCACTTTTCCCAGACCACCCCACCCAACCCCGTTATACCCTCCACCCCTCCCCGAGGCTCGCGATGCATCCTGCATGCACTTGTTGCGCCAATGCACAGCCGGCTGCTTCGGCACGCAGTCGCGACTCGAATTTCTCAATGTTGTTGATACTCTTCCTTCTTCCTCTCCCCTCCGTCTTCTCTCTTCGCTTCCTCTGTTTTTTTTTTTGCACGCACGTCGGAGGAAGGGGACGGTGCACGCGGGATGCATTTCGAGACGCGACGGGATTATTACAGGGGGCACTTCGCGTGATCAAGGAGGCATGTCGCCGCGGTGGACCGTTGATACTTAAGTAACCCATTTATCCAATTATACAGCGGATGGATTGTTAAAGGAATTGTTATTGGACATGAGCCGCGGCGCTTGGCTCTGAGTTTCAAGGGTGCGCGTCGCCTTCGCCGTTTCATCTCGATCCCTCTGAATCGTCGCGCCGAAGGTGACTCTTCAAAATAGCGAAGGGGTGGAAATAATTGCAGAACTAAGGAAAAAAGGCGCGTCGCGTCGTCGGTACAAGCGTTTGCATGTAAACGGCGGCGCGAAGGGTCAAGCCCCCATAAATCTGCCACAGATTAATCCCCAGCGCTCTGCTTGCACTTGTTGCATCCACCTCGACTGCAATTCCCGCGGCACGCAAGCGCGGACTGCCCATTGAAGCTTCGCCAGACTTTTATCTCCATAACCGGAGGCACCTCTGAACCACGTCCCCCGATTCCACCGCGTTCCTCACGCGCTGTCGAAAGTTCGAACGTTTCGAGGCAAACCGATATCCCTGAAGGTATCAGCGGCAAAAGGTATAGTCGCGGAGGAAAGAAACCTTTGGGCCCAGCTGAGGAATGTAAAGCACGCAGCCTCGTTTCGAAAATTCCCGTAGAACCCTCCTTCGCTCTCTCCAGTCGACCCACCTCCAAGTCTCAGAGGGATTTCAACTCCTAATCGATCTTTCTAGAATTGAATTTGCGCTAGGATCATTGGGTGAACTCTTGCGTAACGAATCCTAGCGAATTGACGCGTGTAACCTCGTCCTGGGTAAACAGAAAACCGGATAGGTCGCTGTTGCTTGTTTCGTGGCTCTTCCGCTCCCAGGATCCTCGCGATCCTCCTGTTTGCAAGAAGCAAGCGGCGCCTTCTTGCGCTGGACGATCGAAAAGAAAACGATAGAACGGGACCCGCCCTGGTCGGATCTCTCCTCACGATGTTTGCTCAAAGTATCTTTCTACGTGCCTCGAGGGACGATATCCTAATGAGGAGGAGCTCGATACGCGGCCTTGTGCAGCTGCGTTCACACACGGGACCGATCCACGGGTTTATCTTCCTCCGAGGCTCTCTATTGACGAATAGACACCTGGTCGACCTTCCAAATCGACCGCTATGTCGTTTTTAATGTGACGCTTGGAATGCATCGGGCGTGGAGGAGCTCTCGTGGGAAGGATCGTGGCTGAAGATACAACTCGAGGATTCGGTACCGAGAAGTAATAAACAATTTATGAAAGAAACAGAGGAACGGTTGATCTCTTTGGCGATTTCTTCAAGGTGTGGTCAGTCTTGCTTTCGATCAACTTGTACCCGCTTTATCCGCACATCAGATCCTCGGAATGACCACCTTGCAGCGCAGTGCAACTCTGTTGATGTCTGATTATAGGTCTTGCTTGATGCACTTTTTATTTCACTTTATGTTTCCAAGTGCTTTGTTGTCTGTGCTTTGTTGATGAACGCCAAGTGTCACTTGTAAACATTTCAATCTGCTAGAAACTAATTGTAGAATGCAAAAGTGCTAACGATTTAGAAATATATTTATAAGCAGTTTGTGTGTTCGTATAAACTTTCTTTCGTTGCACTTTTAGTGGTGAAATGATTGTTAACGAGGATTCCAAGAATTATACTCCATTTGGAATGACTATAACCAGAATTACTTTGTCAGTAATATTGTCCTTCCGAATTTTAAATACGTAGATGTTAATGATTTCGCAGTGTGGATTATTAGAAATGTTAATTGCGACAGTCCCCCGAGTCGAGAGGCGCAATCTTCTCGATTTGCATTAGTAAAATTTACGTGGAGGAAGCTTTAAACGCAGGCCAAGTAGTTTCAATCAGAATTACCGATCAGGTGCTTCGGGCTATCAGTCGCGCAAAGTAATTTACGCCCTTAAATAACGTAGCAGAAACGAAAACGCAATTACCATGCAGACCCCTGAGGAGTAGCAACGGAACGAACTTTAAAGATTCCTCAAAGTCCCGTAGAGTTTGCTCCTATCCAGCAATTTACTTTCTTTTCACAGTCTATCACTCCACACCTTCGAACAAAATCTCATATCTACGACAAATCTAAATCTTTGTCTCTGGGGAATACAAACACTGTTCCATCCGTTAGCAACATATTAATTCTCCCATTTTCAGTTTCCATTTTTCCCCGCCGATTTTTCCACGAGAAAAAGGGCGCAATGGAGTCGTCGAAAGATCTTACGCAGAAGTAAATTACGGTTTTCGGTATATTAAATCCTGCACGGTATTATCGTGGACCTTGGTGCAGGTCGTTCCCCTCGTTAATAGCTATTAATCATTGAAGGAAGAAAAGGGCACGTAAGAACATTAAGTCAGGACGCGCCACGTTCTGTCATGACGATAGCTTTTTTTTTCAGCAAAAACCAGAGGCGGTTGGGGTTATTTTTTCTCTGCCTCGCGCCCCTCTACCGGCCCCGCTGCCCTTTTTTTCCCTCCGTTCTTCTTTTTTTCGTATCGCGCGATTCCTTATCAGGCGTAGATCCAGAGATGAGCAGAGATCGTCACGGTAAAAAGAAAATTACACGGGTATGCGCGTGTACAGACTTCGCACAATCCGCAGGTGTAAAGGGCCTCGCTTAATTATCTCGAAATTGAGGTACGCTGACGTGCAATAATTGTTATATACCCTCCCCTCTGTTTTCCCGTCCTCTGCCCGTGTCGGCGCACTTTCTCGCCGTTTTGCAGCGTCGACGGTTCCGCTCGAAATCGGCAGAACAGCGCCGGCCGATGGGCAAAATCTTGGACGGTGGTTTGCGGAAGGCGCGATTTTTGTTGCCCCCCGAGCAGCTGCCGGCCCCTGGGCCCCGGCCGAACGCTACGCTCGACGCCTTAATTTCGAATTGTTCCACTGGAACGATTCGCTTTTTGCGCCGACTCGCGACTTCATAACGGGCGCGCGCAAGAATGGAAATTGATTCGCGTAATTGACTTCGGTTCGTTCTGACCGCTCAATTCGGGTAACTAAATACGTAGGTGCTGCGTTGGAGTGTCAAAGTAATTGTACTTCGGGAAAGTAAGAAATTTCGTTCTTCCAAAATTGATAGAACTCGACGTACACCTAATAATTCTGTATTTTTTGAATTTGTAAAGAAGTAGAAATATTTGAACTTGAAAATCATGGAACGTTTAGAAGGATATAGTCTGTAAAAAGAAATACTTTCACCGCTTTAATTGCGATACCCCTTTCTCCCTTGAATATTCAAAATTCTGTTCGTCATTGTTCCTTAAATTTTTACATCAGCAACTCTGAGTCCTTTAATACCGAAGGGGGCGAGACGCACTCTCTCTCTCGGCGAACATTAAGCAGCATGCGCTCGGCACGATTTTATCGAGAAAGTGAGAGTGAAATTTTGAGAAAAATCGCGGCCCGAACGGTCCTCCCTTGACAAATTGAAACCTCGCACGGTAGCCTCGTACGGAGGTAGCGTAAAGGTGATTTTAACGGCGATGCCTCTTAATTGGCGTGACCGAGGCAAAAGGACGCCGTGAAAAAGAAACCCCTCGGAATATGCACGGATCACGGAAGACGCTGCACCTGGCCAACCGACCGGCCAGATCCGTATCTCGAGCGACGCGGTTATTATTAATTCTGTTTTCGTCCGCCACCAGATAGACACAGCAATTAATATGCACGCCACGGAGTCCTCCAATTACCCGCGGTACGAAACTTTTTCTCGTCGCCCGAACGTCAACTGCATCCACTTCCGATCGTCGCATAAGCTCGTCTGTCCACCAGGAATGTGCGATCCCTGACAACCGATCGGCTTTGCCCAAGTCTCTTCTTGCGCGATGGAATTTAACTCCGCCGTAAAAAAAAAAGAATACGAAATCCTGACATAATTACGAACCCGCAGTCCAATCCATCGAGTGGAGGGGAAAAAAGCGGACTCATTTCACGTGCGAAATGTCGAATAACGATCGTTGAATCTCGCGAGGCCACCTTGACAGCGTGCAAACAAGGTGGCGCGGTTGAAAAAAGGAATGGGGAATTTTGATGACACGCGATTAAAAAATACGTGCAATTTTAGTTAAATAAATTGGTTTCGGCGCACTGATTCGGTCATTATAATACGATTATTTTATTTATTTAATGACACAGCTATTTAGCAATTAATTATAAAGCAATCCGACGTTTCGGTTCTTGATTTGAACCCTCCTCAAGGAAAGTGAGATTAAAAGTATAATATTGCGTTTGCTGATGAAAAATCCGTCGCAGCGTTAAAGCGAGCACGCGACACGCGAGTCGGTTGGAAGAAGACTGAAGTAAACAGTGGACAAAGCAGACGTAACTAGAGGTGACAATAACTGTGGCCTAAGAAGCCGTTGACATTTCAAATTATCCAAACAATTTTAGTTTCACTTAAACCTCCTCCTTTGATATCCTAATATACCTGCATCCTCGCATGTCCTCCAACCTTCCTTTTCCCTGTTCTAGGGGTAGCGGCGACGCCCTGCCAGAATCTTCCGTGAGCCAAGTTAGCGGCGGCTGGAGGTGAGTCATTTCTCCCATCCTTTCTACTATTCCCACTCACCTGTAAGACACATATTCCCCGAGCTTGAGCGTTGTTTAATGTCGCGTGAGAGATTCCTCGCAGGAATACATCCATCGTGCCACAGGGATACTTTTTTCTTACACGGAGATCAATAGCCCCAGCTCCATTCTCAAGCGGATGAGATCCGAGTAGCGTGTTACCACGATAAAACATTATCTAATTTGTACGGAATCGAGGAACGTCTAGCGAAGGCATCGAGCAACGTGACATTTTCGTTTCGAGTGATAAAATATCCGGAACGTGCGGCCGGCCGGTCGAATTACCGGATTACACGTGTAATCGTTCACGCTTGGGCAGCGTGGCTGGGCGATACAGTTTCACGAATCCGCGACATCGAGCGCGCCACGATCAAGATAAACTATCAAACACTTGATACACATGCGTGCACGCATCCGAACTTCGCGAGGATTAATCGCGATCGCCGACGGTTTTGCTTCCTAAAAACTATTCGACGTCTTCGGTCTACTTTAATTTAGCTACTTTAATTAGATTCCTCTTGCTGGTTTAACCCTCTTCGCCCCTTTCCGTGAAAAAGGGAAATCGTTCTTCTAACGTTCGCCGGAAGAAAAAAAGAGAGACTGTTCTTTTTTATTATTTCGATTTTCCTCGCTGTATGAAATAAACCGTCGGTTCGGCAGAAGCAGGGAAAGCTTTTCCAGCTTGTCCTGAGACATCCGGGCTCCTGGTGCGAAAATTCTTCAAGGGTGCGTGGCCACTATTGATTCCAGGGCTCCGCCACCCTTACGCACCCTCGCATTTCTCTCTCCATCTCTCTCCCCCTCCCGCCTCCCCCGTGCCTCCCCTCTGCCTGTTAACCTTCTCTGTCCCCCTGTCTAAATTCCCCCCGTGCGCCCCTGCGCGCCCCTCGCCGACCCGGTGCTTCCCCTTGGAGGACCCTTTCCTCCTGGCCCGAATTACGCCGCTCCTCCTCGCTTTCCTTCCATCGGCTGGTCCACCCTGGAGGGGTAAAAGCCTCTCCCGTTCGTCCCCTTCGTCTCGGATCGCTCGTTTCCACGGCCGTCCCAGTTATTAAACTACCCACACCGCCGAATCCGCGGAATCACGTGGATGGCCATTGCACATTGGAAATTACGTTGATAAAGGTCCGCTCGGGTAATCGCCTCTCGACGCACCGTGTCCGACGAGACGGGCATTTATCCGGATCGCTTTGGAACGGCGGGCTGCACCGACCACCGAGGCGCGCGACATAGGGTGGAGTTGTAACCCAACCCTGCGCGAAGATACAGAAATTTGGCGCAGGGTGATAGTTGCACATAAGTGTCTTCGCTCCGGACGTCTTGAAGCACTTGCCGCGGTGGCTGAAGTTCGGAAATCCACCTGGAAGCTAAGCTATGCTATGCGATTCCATGCTACGTTTTAAAGAAATCAATTTCGATACATTCTTATGGAACCGTTTCCACCAAAAGCTACGTTAAAACATAGCATATAAAATGATTCAGAATTTCGACCGAAGTAATTGTTAATTTTAAGAATAAATGTTATCGGCGCGTAGGTTCGGTCAATTGAATAAAAGTTATTTTGCAAATTTTTTGATTGAACTTCCAACGTTTCGGTCAATATCGAGACCATTATCAAGGAAATAATTATATCAAAAGAAAAACTGCGTTCACTTTTATAAATTTCGCAACGTATTCGACGTGCGAAGTACTCTCCAACCGATTTGTACTTCGCACGTCGAATGCGTTGCGGAATTTATAAAAGTGAACGCAGTTTTTCTTTTGATATAGGGGAAAGGTGGGATAGTTGATCACAGTTTTCCTTTTTTATTAAAATAATAATAATGGTTTGCTTTGTTTGTATTCAATTATTTGAGTTTGTGATCATGTATCCCCGCTGATCAACTATCCCACCTTTCCCCTAATTATTTCCTTGATAATGGTCTCAATATTGACCGAAACGTTGGAAATTCAATTATAAAATTTGCAAAATAACTTTTATTCAATTGACCGAACCTACGCGCCGATAACATTTATTCTTAAAATTGCATAGCACAGCTTAGCTTAGCTTCTCGATGGATTCCCGGCTTCATTTCCGGCACCCACGTCGGTACACTTCTGTCCTCTGGGAATTACTTCGGAGGAATTATACAGGACTCTGCAACCGCGTGTTGCAGCTGCGACGGTTTTTGGGAAAATTCTCCAAAAGAAGTGGAAGCTCGCTGAACAGCTCAGCAATGTTCTAAATATGTCACCGCGTGTAGAGAGTTGCAGCGTAATCCAGTTTCTAGGATCACGTAGCTTCGGACAAAGCGATTTTTCCCACAAATATCCGTTTCTTAAAGGCGTCTGACGGCCAACCTTGAGTAGTCCCCGGTGGAATAGTTGCTCCGAAGGCTAGCACCGGATCCATTAATTTTTATGCGCCCGGAAACCATTTGCCGATCCCACGCCACCACGCTCCGGCCACGCTTCATTGATACCGATATTTACGAGCCGCGCAACTATTAATTATCTTTGAACACCGCCTGAACCTACCCCAACCGTCATTACCGCGAGGACAAAGAGCCTGGCTACGCGGCTCGCGGTGAACTCCGCGCATTCGTCACGGCAACGGGAGCGTCGGAATCGATGCTGTTTCACCGAAATATGCTATTTATCCGACCTCGGATTAGGCAGGGATGGGAATTTACGTAAAGCCCGAGTTCCTGGAAGAGCGGCTGCTAATGATGCCCTGCCTCCCGGTGAATTCGCAGTTGTCAACGAGCTTCTAATAACAGGATTCACAAATAGTTTTCACATAATGCGGTATCTTTGAGTGGCTTCATAGGCGGCTAAAGCATGTCGCGAACCGTGGAAGATGGTTCTAGGAAGCCGATGTAAATTTACGCTTGATGGAGAGGATAATCGATTGATCATTTAACGAATTAGTTGATGGGGGGCTAAGCTGGTAGAAAAAGTACACGCGAGCTGGCGTTAAACGGCGACAGAGCTTCACTTACGTGGTCACACGATCGAGAGACTTAAAAAGCAACGGACAGGCGGGGTAAGCTGTTACAAAAGATGCGCCGCGTCTTTTGTTATCGATGCTCGAGTCTTTGCGAGAGAAATAAGCTGGCGATTGATTCTCAACTATTTGTCGCGGAAGAAATTCTAAGAGTCATCGTTTTAATCAAAGTAATTCATAAATTAAAATAGCGAACTAGAATTTACTGTTTACTTGTTATTAATCAGAACTTGTTCCTCGCAAACGTCTACGGGAAGCTCGTTTGTCCTATTGGGAAGAAAGGCATTCCTATCGCTGGTCAAATTGCCCTGTATAATAAAAATTCATAGCGCGACCACGTGCCCGAATGCCGCATTCAGAATTCAAGTTCGTCCTGGTGTTATAACTGGATGTCCACTTGTTTATAGTGGATCAACGTCTTCGGTTCAGTGTCCACTCCCCTCGCGAGGTGTGCGCGCCCTTTTTTTATCCCGCAACCCCCTTTGCGTAATTCGGCGATTTGTAATCATCATTTGTTTTCTTCCGGGGCATCACAGGATACGATGTCGCACAGGTGTGCCATTCAAGTCGAATCCTCAGAGAACCCGTCTTAAAAATTACGATCTTGCGAATGATCATATATAAATAAAACTCCAGTCTAGACTATCCAGCGTCTATTATACCCTAAGGGTCTAAATATTCGCTTCTTCCACCCACTAAATTCTAATTTACAATATCATTATTAAAAATCCAGCGTCTATTATACCCTAAAATCTAAATATTTTCTTCCTTCACCCACTAAATTCTAATCTACGATATAATTATTAAAAATCCAGCGTCTATTATACCCTAAAATCTAAATATTTTCTTCCTCCACCCACTAAATTCTAATCTACGATATAATTATTAAAAATCCAGCGTCTATTATACCCTAAAAATCTAAATATTCTCTTCTTCCACCCACTAAATTCTAATCTACGATATAATTATTAAAAATCCAGCGTCTATTATACCCTAAAAATCTAAATATTCTCTTCCTCCACCCACTAAATTCTAATCTACGATATAATTATTAAAAATCCAGCGTCTATTATACCCTAAAATCTAAATATTTTCTTCTTCCACCCACTAAATTCTAATCTACGATACAATTATTAAAACTCGATAGTACCCATTGACTATAAATCCTTGCCATTCGTAATTCGACCGCGAGGAGGACGGAACGACGAATTTCTTCGGTGCAGAACTTTGCTCGGAGCAGTCGATCTGAAGTTTCCAGGGATTATGCGAAAATAAGGATTCCGGTGCGCAGGGAGGCGACACGTGTATAATTTACAAAGTGTATCTTATAAAGGAGGGCGCATCGAGGCTGCTCTCCCTTCTGAAAAAGGCAGAACGAAACGGAATTCTAGCGGGCGTTCGGACGCGTCACAAATTCAAGTGCCGGCCCGGCCACGGTTCTGTGAATGATAAATCTAGTTCAAGGATAACACCCTCGTCATTGCCGAAGATAATGACGATGAAACGTGAGCGCAGAAAAGCCACGAATACCCGTGGCCGACCTGCACCCATATACCTGCAGGCATGCACAAAAGAAAGGTGAATCCTTCCTTTCTACCTGGCCGAACAAAGAGACCTCCGTAACGGAATCAACCCTTTGGCGTTCTATACCCGGAGAACCAGGAATCCGTATTCCGTCGTTCGGAGATTTCGCCTCCTCTTTTCTTTTTTTTTTCTTTCTTCCTCTTTATTTTCGTCCTCGCCGGCTCTACATTGTACTTGCTCAAGTGAAACACTCCACGCGCCAATTCGAAAGGCCTGCACTTTTGTCGTGCCCGCCGATTCGAGCGCTAATGAATCGTGAGTCAAACACATCTGAAGTAACGTACAGCGGTGTCTTTTAGAAACTCGGGGTAGTTGGGCACTCGTGATCTCCCCCTTTTGGGTTACAAGTTGCTCGGAGGAGAGGCTCTTGGTGTTGGCGAGCACGGGGACGAAGCGTTAAGGCGGGATTTCCTGGCCACGATCGGCCGCGGCGGTCCCACTAGCGCAACGGAGACACAGATGCATATTTCTCCGTTGCGCTAGTGGGACCGCCGCGGCCGATCGTGGCCAGGAAATCCCGCCTTTACACTTCTTAGCTGTTTCGCGAAGTCGGAGCCAACGCGCAACTGGTACAAGAAGCAGCTTTTTTTTTCCAAGGAACTTCGTGGCGGTCCACGGGGGTTGAAGGTTACGCGGCTTCTCCAAATGGACCCTGAATTTTTAACGCTCATCGAGAGTGCTTTATGACGTTTTCATATAATTCGGAAGTGAATGCTTTTTAAATGGATTTCGAGACAGTAAATGGGTTGATTGAACGTAAATTCTGAGGTCGACACTTTGAATTCTCGTGATGGAAGAATTAAAAGGGAAATTTATCTCTATCTTTTATCTCCGCTTCAGGGTTTCTGTTAACTACTCAAGTTAGAGAGAATATTTCCGACACCCCGTAGAAGGGCGCGTGACTCAGTAGGCATTGGAAAAACAGTGGAAAGGCATTCTTCATCGAAGGCGATTTCATCCTTATCCACGCATTCGCGTTGGAATTCATTTTCCCCGCAGAAACGTCATAAATAAAGGACAGAAATAGAGGCGAAGAATGGGAAAACAAGGTTTAGTGTTTACCGGCGCCCATCAGATGGCGACTCTGCTCGCGACCGATGACTCGCGTCTTCAAGGGTTTGCATTACCCAACATGGTGCTGCGAGCAACTTGCACGGAGTACAACTTAAAGCACGTAGCCCTTTGGAGGATTTCTCGCGAGCGCGGGTAAATTCGCCCAGCCGCGAGGTGTGTGCCGGTTACAGCGATCGGGAGAGTTGTATCGGTTGAACATGGCATTCGCGGGAAGAAAATGTCGTTCCGGTTTCGATATACCCACGCGAGGATAGTTCGAGAGAGCCTTTTCCTATTCACCCTTCTCTCTTACTCTAACACTCGGTGTTCCTCTCTTTTTCTCCCCGCCGGTCTATCTCGCTCGTCTCGCACGCCGCCCGGTACGTTCTCCGTGGCTCTGGTGGGGACGAACGGCAAGGCTTCCCTCGGCAGGAGAGGGAGGAACAGTTAGTGGAGGGGAGCGAATTTGCGGAAGGGTGGGGGTAGGTTGGGCGCGGCCTACGACGGCCGCGCACCGCGTTGTTATAAAAATAATATCAGTGTACCCAGCGCGCTTTCTCGTTAGATATACCGGCCAATCTAGCCGACGTCGGCTTAGCACGCTGCTCTTCCAGCCCCGTGTGCGTGTGTGTTTTTCTCCTCCCGTGTGCCGGACACCCGTGGTACGTGCGCTCTCCTCCGTTCCGTGTCTCGCTTCCCGCTTCCGGATAGGTGCCGCGGCCGGTCTACGGGCGAGAATCGCGTTTATGCCCCATTGATCGTCAGGCGTCCGTCGTGATCGCAGCCAGCGCTGATCGAAACGGCCGGGCCGAGAACCCGAGGGAAAGGGACAGAGGTGCCTGTAGAGGGGTATAAGAGATAGAGGGACAGGGAGAGGTTGAGAGGGTAGAGGGGGACAACGGTGAAGAAGAGGGACGAGTAACAGCGGAGAACACAGAGAGGGCGCACCCACTCGTATGCCGCGCGGAGAAAGGCCAGTGTCATTTACGAACGTAGGAAAAACACGGTCGCACGGAACGGAAGCCGGGTGTCGTGTCGCTTCGTACAGTTTCGGGCAGAGTGAATCCGCGCACCGGCACCATAGCCACGCGACCGATTGATCCACGTGCGTCACGAGTACGTAAGTGCCGCTACCCGAAGAGGACCAAAACGCAACGAACCCGTGGGACACGCGTCGTTTACCAGAAAACCGGCGTTTCTATTCTGTTGTGTCATCGCCGCCGCGTGAAACGGTGCTCAACGCTCGTCGACAGGGACACGCGAGGGATAGAGATAGAGAAGGAACGAGAAGGAGTGTCTGAGAGAGAGAGAGAGTGAGCTAGCGAGTGAGGCAGTGGAGAGAGAGAAGCAGAGTGAGACGAGAGTGAGCTAGTAGGAGACAGAGAGGGAGATAGAGAGAGCAGTAGCGGGAACCGGATAACGCACGGTCCCGGAATCGTCTCGAGCGACCAATCACGTACGAGCTCTCGGGCTGTCTCCTCCGTTCAGTTGGTAAAAGTGCTCGCGCGTCTTCGATATTACGGTGGAGGGATCTGTTCGTCGGCGAGAGAAAGAGGCAGGAGAAGAAGGCAGCGTGCGCGAGAAAGAAGGAAACGAGTACCCCGCGGGGAGAAGGGTGCAAAGGGAGAGGCCACGGTAGTAGAAAGCCGAGGAGCAGAGGCAAGGAGGAAAGCACGGAACTGCTCCACCCGCGCGAGAGTTTCCCTTCGGCGGTCATTGAGAGAACGAGAGACGAGAGACCGAGAGCTGCTCTGTATCGTGCTCGCCGGAACTTGCGTGGCTCCCACCGGTACCCGTGGATCGTTCCTTTTCCTCGTCTATCCGCCGTTCAGACGAACGTCGCCCGGTGTCGCGGATTTTCTTTTTTCCTTCCCTCACCCCCCCTCCCCCCGCCCTTTCCTCCCGAACCCGCCTCCCCCCGCCGCCCTCCTTTGATCGTGCGTCGACGTTGGGATCGACGAGGGTGAATAAAGCCTCGCGAAGAGGAGCCGTGGCCCCGACGAAAGGGACACCCCGACGTCGCACCGAGAACGAAAGTGGGAGGAACACGCGCGAAGGAGTTAAGCCGGAATTAAGGAGAAACCAAAAGAGGACGCTACCGTACGGAGCAACCAGCCGATAGTGTGCCGCTTGTACTTCGTGCCGTGTCTTCGTCGCGTATACGAGCTCCAGCCGTCGTGTTGTGTCCTATTTTCATCCTTTTTCACGGGCCGCCTCTCTTTCATCGTTCGCCCGTGCCCCGTTCGGTCGCGCGAACGAGAAATCAGCCAGTGTTTAGTGCCAGTGTTTGTCTACCTCAGTAGATTAGCGGCAGCTAACGGCGGAAAGCTGCATTAAAAGATTATATAGAAGAGAGAGAGAGAGAAATTATATATCTATATATAATATATAGTATAACAGATCTCTATATAAAATATATATATTATATTGAACAGTGTGCCGAAGTAAAACGCGTCGACCATTTGTTGTAAATAATCCGATCGGGTTTTGAGTAATTTGTGCGAGTATTTACAACGAACGAAAGGAGATACTACCATGTCTCTGGATAAGTTCGCGGAAGGCGGCATGTTGCAGAAGGAAATGGAACGTTTGGAAATCGAGGAGAAAAACGGCGATACCACGAGGTAAATTAGTCATCCTCTATTTACGAACCTCTCTACGGCCTTCTTTCGTATCGTGTTTCCGGCGAGGTTAGAAAACCGCCGATCACGCGCGCCTCGAAACTTCGCGCCTTTTTTTTTATCGCCCCCATGATACACGCACACATGCACACGCGTGCGAATACTTTTTTCTTCCCGATGCATGCTCCTTGGAAAAATTCATCTGCCTTCGAGACGCTCATGAATCCCTCTCCATTTCGATAGCAAACGATCGAAAGTATTTCTGTTCCAAAAATCAATTTTCCTTTTTGAAATATTAATTAGTCAGTATTTTCTCGACGCTAGTGAGAATTTAAACTGCATCAGTTTTCAAGCGAACGCTCGTTAAGTAACGACTACGAATCCCAAACAGCTATGTGTACATTTAATAAGGTTACAATTGACTATACACAAAGATAAATCGTACGAGTTTCGCGTAGTACACTCGAAGCTGTAAACAAATGCGATAATTTCACGCGGAGGATGGCGGAGCGTGAAGTAACAAATTTCCAGTCACACGTCCCGATAAGTTTTTATCTACGAATCGTGGAAATTCCTGCGATGCTCCCCACGAACTCTGTCTCGGGAACAGGTTGGCAATGACAAACATGAACGAACAGCAGGAACACGCCTAACCGTTCATCGTGTCAACAGATCGTTCGTAAACTCTTGACGTACATAAACGCGCGCACGGACGCACGCATATACACAAACGAGGGCGAGTTTTGAAAGACGTCGAAATATTAACGGTCCTACGCGGGTTTACTATCTGCCGGACGGATTACTGTGCGTGCGGCACGAGTTACGTTTCGCCGGTTCGATCGCTCTTCCATCGTTACATAAGATTTCAAAATCGTGTTCAACGCTTCGGCAATTAAATTACGTAATGGCCAAACATTTCTGCGGTCTCTTCGACCATGCTTCTCGTATTATATTTCGTCCCAATAGATTCTACGCGCGACAATACGATTTATTCCCCTCGGGTCTTGATACTTTTCCCATGGACACGTGCCTTTTACTTTCCGCACGCTCGGTAATCCGACCGACCGACCAAACCGAGAACGCAGACTCTTCCGGTGCGTTGTCGCGCGTTACAGGTACGAAACGATATTCTCCTTTCCCTCCGCTTCCGTAACCTGTTGGCATCCGCGCGTTACGGATGCCTCCGTTTCATTCAGCGGCCGGATTTTTAAACGGAAAAGTTTCCTCGAGCGTGTCACGCCGCTGGCCGTTATCAGAGGCCGGGAGGCTTTCGTAACAACTGATCCGGTCGGCGATATCTCCCAATATATTGTAGTTGGCCCACGCCGTTAGAAGATGACCGTCGCCGTTAAACCGCTTGTTTTTCTCGACTGTTGGGCCCCGACCGTAGATAATCGTATCGCTGGAATCGCCCGAGCTCGCCCGTATATCCAGCAACGCTTCCGTATTCGATAGATAACCGTCCCTATTTAGGTGCTCGTTCGGCGAAACTTGGAAATTTGCCTCCTCGCCGGCGAAAGGCCACGGTAAACATTGTTCCCTGGCTTCCTGGTCGCGTTGTGTAACTACGGCCGCTTTGTTTTTCTTCTCTTTTGGTTCGTTAAGCTGGCCGTGGCCTTGGTACCCGCGCACGTGGCGCCGGGGCTCGCGATCGTCCCTGAAATTCGGCACCGATCGGCGTCAACAAGGCGGGAAATGAAAATTCACCGTTAACGCTTATATTTAACCGCGCCGGAAAGTGTATATTCTAGTCGAGGCGTAATTAATTCGCCCGCCTGTGTCTACAAACACGCGCTCGATATCTCCGAACCTTTGATATTTGCCCCGGCAATAATTCCATTCGCTCGACTTTTCGGACAGACGCGAATTATAACTGGGAAAGAAAATTTTCCAGCGGCAGAGATTCGTCGCGCGTTCTTCTCCTCTCGCTTAGACGATACCGAATCGTTCGTTGCGTCAGAATAAAGAAGCGATTCGTCTATTACGACTCGGGTCTGGCTTCGTAGAAAGTTAATATGTCCACCGAGCGTATCACTCTGCGGATAAAAACTTCTGCCCGGCATAAATGAATCGTTGCGCGCGCGCGGTACCCGAAAAATATGGCGGCTACGGAGTAATCTCGTAATACAGTGATTCAGTCGAAGGAGACCGCGATAAAGGTCGGCCGAAAAGAAGAGAAAATCGTCCACGCGGCCCGCTCGCAGTGGATACACGCGTGCGCGGGCTTCAATGTTAAATTCATTACATCGACGCGCGAGATACAGTACACCCATAATATCACCATAAAGAAAATTCCTGGCAATCATTAAACGGCTGTGACAGAACATTTCCAAGTAAATTTAAAAATCTCCTGAAAAAAACACTTTAACCTCAAAGGACAATTATTTCTTTACTTTATTAGTTTTTAATTATTTAATCATTAGTTCCCTGAAATTAGCCTCGTAAGAGAAGCTTCGTGATATATTCTCAAAAATCTCATCTCTCGCGACAATTTCCATTATTAAAGAAAATTCCTGGCAATCATTAAACGGCTGTGACAGAACATTCCCAAGGAAATTAAAAATCTCCTGAAAGAAAAACACTTTAATCTCAAAGCATAATTATTTCATTACTTTATTAATTTTTAATTATTTAATTATTAGTTCCGTGAAATTAGCGTCTTAAGATAAGCTTCGTGATATATTCTCAAAAATCTCATTCCTCGCGACAATTTCCATTATTAAAGAAAATTCCTGGCAATCATTAAACGGCTGTGACAGAACATTCCCAAGTAAATTTAAAAATCCCCTGAAAGAAAAACACTTTAATCTCAAAGGACAGTTATTTCATTACTTTATTAATTTTTAATTATTTAATTATTAGTTCCGTGAAATTAGCGTCTTAAGATAAGCTTCGTGATATATTCTCAAAAATCTCATTCCTCGCGACAATTTCCATTATTAAAGAAAATTCCTGGTAATCATTAAACAGCTGTGAGAGAACATTCCCAAGTAAATTTAAAAATCCCCTAAAAGAAAAACACTTTAATCTCAAAGGACAGTTATTTCACTACTTTATTAATTATTAATTATTTAATCATTAGTTCCACGAAATTAGCCTCGTAAGATAAGCTTCGTGATATATTCTCAAAAATCTCATCCCTCGCGACAATTTCCATTATTCACATTTACTTGTTGCACAGATTTTTGTCGCGCTATAGAAAAGTCTCATGTAAAAATCCACCGTGGATTCGCGCCTTTAACGACGCGCTGTGTAACACAGAGTTCGTATAGGCGAAACAGTGGGCAATAGTTGGTGTCTGGGTTCGCCAGTCGGGAGCAATAATTCACGTGTAAAGTTCGAGGCGATTTATCGCGAGCAACAGAATTCGGAGCTGGAAGTTCGGTATCGGCGATGCGGAACACGTAAACACGGATATTGAGTCTCGATGTTGCGTGGGTATTCTTCCCTCCCCGGCCGGTGTGCTCCCGGACACACGTGGAATTCGGGTACTAAGCTTAAAACTTTCCACGCGTGCATTGGGAAAGGGAGAGGCGTGCTTCCTCCGCCTCCTTCGCACTTCCGACAGTCCCGCGTTCTGTCTACGATCACGGTGCTAGCGTTCGCTCGGAGTATCTAAGCCCGTCCGTTACTTTCGCCACCGAAATTCCAGCGGTAGAATTGCAGCAGTGTTAGGAGACTCGAGTAACGAATCGTTCTCATTGCCTACGCTCGCTTTTAACCGTTTGACTTTTGTGCGAGATTGCGCGAAATCGACAAGCATTGGCGTAGCTTTCGTGTAAGCCCTCCTCGTTGTCGAAGTGACGCGCGGTGATGGACTATAATGAAACGTAAGTGGGTGGATTTAGAGAGCGTTGGGACGGACTTATGACGCACCAGGCCGCCACGTTACAATCTGCACGTGGCGTTTCCGCGAAAGCTTATTTTAGTGCAAGGCACCCGGTGACCCGATGCTCGGGAGGATTTCATGAATGTAGGCGATTGATAAAAATGAATTGGGACGCGGAAAAGGCGCTCGAATGGGGAGGACGGAAAGCACGGCGAGCCGGCTGTCCGCGTGACAGCCGCGTGATCGTTGCGCGTGGCTCTATCTTTTGGTGAAAACGCGCACCGCGTTTTTTCCGCATCGGTAACGTAGGTGTCTGTATGCGCGTGGCTGCAGCGGAAAATTCGAACGAGCGGAAAGTAGCCTGGCGAGTAGAGAATATAATTCACGAGTTCTGCTTCGAATAAGATGGTTTTCATTTAAAAACTGGCGTGGTTATTAAGAAGACATCGAACGGCTGTGAAATTGAAGCTTTTAGCAACGATTTCTACCTCCGTTGAATTTTCGTGAAACCTGGTTGCCTGTAAAACTTTATTGCCATTTCCCGTTGGGTTTGCGCCGATCGCACAAAAGAAGCTTAGCCGTTCCCGAAACTTTTATCTACTCAGGTATCCGGCGTTGGGAGGCTTCTTAGGTTTCTCCTCTGGGGTTTATCGGTTTCAAAAGTTTCCATTTGTCCGCGTCAAAGATCTCTGTTCGGGAAATCTCGGACAAAAGGTTCAGGTATATCTCGTCCGCGGTGTCAGGGCTACATCTGCGCCGGTTCGATTGTGTTTCGAAAGGCCCCGGCCAATTTCTAGGAAGGCTGGAATTAGTCCCTCAATACTTTTCTCTACCTGAGTTTCTAGCCCTTGAATACGCCCGAAAATCCCGTGTATTTTAGCTTTTGACCGAGCTGTTGCGACACCGTTGCGCGTGCAACGTTTTCCCAGCCTTTTCTAAATACGCCGGATAATGTCTCGTTCCTTTTTTTCTAGAGATGCAGACTTAGAAAAAAAAAAAATAGCAACGTGTAAAGGAATCAAATCAATCAAAATTGCATCTGCAAAATTCGGGTGGACAGTAAATGAATTTTTAATAATACAGAAAATTCGAGAAAACAAAATTTCTTAGCTATCATCCCCCAAATTTTTTTTTTAGATATCAAATGCAATTTACAGATATCAACAAAAGACACACATACCCATTTGAAGAAATAAAGGAAAGTCAATTTTGCGCTTTATTGCAATTAATTATATCGCCTCACAAATAATTTTGACGAATTTCTGGCGTCTCGTCACAAAACCTATAAAAGGGGATGCCGAGCAGAAAGGAAACGAAACTATGTAGTAACATAGGCTATGATACTGTTTAATGTTTTCAAGATAGCAGCTCCCCCGAGAATTTCCCAGACGCGACCGGTGTGACGTTAAATTTTACGGGAGAAATAAACGCGTCGAGGCCAAGAAATCGTAGCGTAGAAATGGCTGACGGCTTCCGCAGGGTGGTCGGCCGCCATTTGCAAACCAGCCTTCACGGCTAAGCACGTTCATTAGCATACATGTTGATACCAGTCCAACCACCATGATATTACGACATCTTTCACGACCTCCAATAACGTTTATTTTTCCTATCAATGGCTTTCTCAACATCAGTTCCCTTGAATAACTCCGACCCACCGCAGAACACCTTCTTCTTTCACTCTGGATCGACCCGCGCGAAATCACAACTGTTTGGGTCGATTCAGGAAATCCTTCGAATCCATCTGAATTATACTAAAACCAACTAAGTGGTTTCGCCGTCGAAAACTCGCAGGATCTTTCAGCACGTGGACGAGGATCCTCGTTTTGTGTTATTATGCATGTTGCGTAATAACATGTAGCGTGGGCAAAACGATTAAATCAGGGATTCTTCCCGAAGCTAATCCCACAGAGGTGCATCCTTTCACTGCGATCCCCTCGCACGCCAAAGCACCTGCAATTAAATCATTAACCGCGATGCTTTCGCGCAAATTACACACAGCGTTCAGCACGGGCGTAACGATTAGATCAGAGACTCCTCGCGGAGCGTGTTCCACGGCGACGCTGTCCGCTGGCTGCGAATCGGAGCGGCGCGCATTAGCCCCGCGATAATTGTGGAATTCTACCGGGTCAGCTTGTTCCCGGAGTTCTTTGCACTTCCTTCGTCTTCGTCGGGTGGACGCCGCGAGCCACACACCCTCCGCGGAGCCAAGGGGAAGAAGGGCAATCGCCGCCTGTCGCTCGTGTCGTTCTTCGGCTAGTCTTTCGCCTCTCGGATTCGTTCTCGGAACGGCAAACGAATCCGCGAGGAAGCTCCGCGGCCGGAGTCAGCGGTTTCCTCCGGTGTTAATGATCCTCTTATCGCCGCTCGGCGAGAATAAACCGTGAAAGTGCGCTGGATTTTTCTATCCGCTTAGAATCGCCGGCGGGGTTGGCGCTGCGCTTGAGAATGGGAGCGTGAGCACCTCTGCGCTCAGCTGTTGACGAATCTTCGCGCTGTTAACCCTTCTTAATGAATTCAATCAATGGGTAGCCTTCCTTTGTCTTTCCGGGAAATGAAAGCTTCTGCGAATCAAAGAGAAAACCGTGCCTCGGTTCCTCAACGCACTTTGGATCGTCTCGCGTTGCAAGCATCTAAGCAAAAACACTTGCGCTCTTTGTAATCGATAAGGTAACTTGTGGATAACTTGTTGCATCGGGCCACGTGGACTTTGAAGTGGAAAGTTTGAATACGGTTCTGAATATCATCCAAGAATACTGAAAAAAAAAAATGAAATTTGTAATCCTGGAAGGTGGTGGCTAAGGCCGTGCCAGATATGTTGGCCGGTGAATTCGTTTTCGCAGCTAACGCACACCTATTCTGATGTATGTATTTCTACGCTAAGAACTCGGTGTGGCCTACACGTCAAGAGCTCGGCGCTATCCCCACCACTTCTGGTTCACTCCTTTTCTGGCAAGGCGAGAGCGAGTCACCCCGGGTCTCCACCAAGGCGAACACGAACAAAAACCTTGTTCGCGGACGTTTTCCTCTGTTCCTGTCGAGTCCAAACCTCCGCAAACAGAACGAAATATTCACATACGATTCATACGCTGAGTTTTGCTCATGTTTGCGGCGGTTTGGACTCGACAGGAACAGAGGAAAACGTCCGCGAATAATATTTTTGTTCGTGTTTGCCTTGGTGGAGACCCGGGCTCAGAAAACGTGGAGAATAGAAGACTACTCCTCACGAAACTCACCGGCCAATATATCTGGCCCCGACCTTAGGTGGCTTTAGTTTATGTTTATTTATGTTTTTGTTCGTGTTCGCCTTGGTGGAGACCCGGGCTCAGAAAACTGAGAATAGAAGACTACTCCTCACGAAACTCACCGGCCAATATATCTGGCCCCGAACTTAGGTGGTTTTAGTTCACCATTTCCACTGTCGCCATTGTTTTAACTGAACGCCCTATACGTGGTTCCCCTTTACTTCCTCAGAACACTGGGATCCAGCCAGGACATTGGAGTGGTAGGCTCTGTATCGAATGGTGTTCGCCAGTGGTGTGCATGCCGTGGTATTTTTTCGTGAGTCACTGCAACACGCGAGCCACTGTCGCTAGACCACCTCGAACCCCGCGTCTTGATTGGCCACGTCTCTTTTTCCCGTTTTCTTGGCCCCGAACGAAGGTCACGCGAGCTCAGGGGTCCGTGTATCCGAGCTTCTTACTTATTCACCGGCCCCGTTCGAATTCGAGCTATCCATTGGCCCTTGAAAAGTGCACCGTTCTAGACGCCCCGAAGGGGGAGAAGACCAAGAGACTTTAACGTGGCTGGGCTGCTTGCTCACCTCGTTCCACGCGCTCTTCTTCCTTATTCAAGATTGATGAGAACGTCGAAGAAAACTAGACCCGCCACGTAGACTCGTGTTTAACTCCGCTCGATTCCTTAACTACAGTGCGATAACGATGTAGGGTACTCGTGGGAAGTTGTTGCTGCTGGTAATCATTCCTGACGGACCGTGGACTGTTAGGTCTTCAGCATCGTCGCAGTGGAAGATTATTGAAAATAGAAATGGTTTTTGTACCTATTCCAAATGGGACGAGTTTACTCAGCTTTGGGTGGTTCCGGGTTGTCTCTTTGCGCAGATGCTTATCGCTCTCCTCTTTTCCAGCTTCTTGTGAAGCTGTTGATCTTTCAGTGATGGCTACGATCACAAAGGAACTTGGCAGACCTTAACGATATTGATCTTCCAAAGATCTTCCGTTTATTAGATTCAGTTACTAACACCTTCAACAGTTCGTTGTCGCGCGAGGTGTATCGCATCCCAAGAACAGTTTTCAAAGGGGGATTTACCACAAAAAATCGTTCTTCTCCATAACAAATTTAGTAATATATGTAGAAAAAGACTATTAGAGCTAGATTCTACCTATGAGTATTACGAATGTACGATTATCGCTCAAGAGTTAAGAGATTAAAAAATACAAAAATGACGCTGAGGTACAGTAAACCAACCCCACGTGATCAATTTGTGATTATAAGAAGGCGTGACCACGGCGGGTTAAAAATCAATAAAAACCCCGAGAATTCAAAAGCAATCAACGCCAGTCAGACAAAATAGATTACAACACGCTTCATCCTGAGAGCCTTCTTAATTCCCAAAGACTATCCTCATAAACGATTCATCAAGGCACAAATGCGCCCCGTATCCCCCCGTTCTTCGACACAGTTGCATCTTTCCCATTGCATCAGGAACTACCGTGAAAGGAAATTAAAGGGCGCGACAGCGTATAGGGGCGCGCTCGATGGAACGCCACGGAAAGGAGAGCGGCCGAGGATCGGAAGGGAGAGACGTAGAAGCGGAGGAGAAGCTGCGCGGCGCGGGCCGAGGCCCCCGCGCGAAATTTTAATTAAATTTCATAATCTGGAGACGCGACTGTCCCGCGCATTGTATCACCGCACCTGGACTTAAGCCTTTGTCGTTTCCCATCGTCTCCCGTTCTCGCAGAAATATGTTGATGCCGCTCGCTCACCCTCGCCGCAGCATCGCGAATCGAGTGTACCGGCGCGGTGCGTTTAATTAATTCCCGGCGGCGTCGAGACGCCCGTTTTTTTCTCGCCTGGTAAATAGCCGCATTCCCCAAATTCGATTAAAACTATAATCATGCGTCGTCCTCGCGGATAAAAAGAGATCGAACGGTGGGGGGTTGGCGGAATTGGAAACGCTTCTCATTTACCCTTGCACTTTTTCGATACACACTTTTCGAGATCCTACCTTACGTTTGATGGATTTTCCCTGAATTTTCCGCGAGGCTGTCGGGCTCACGACGCTCGGGAAATTAATACGTTATCGGCGATACTAACATTTGGGGTGGTTTGCCTTTTTTTTCGGGAGATTTCCGCATTGATGTTTCCTTGTGGCTTGAAAAATAGAGTTGGTCCTCGGGAGCCTGTGATTTTACTGGTGGTGTAGCCACGTGTGGTCCCACGTTGGGGAACAGCTTGTGATTGGCAAAAGTATGTTGAGATTAGACAAGTTGATTATAAAAATAATTATAGAAGGTACAACTTCCAGAGGGCACGACTCCCATTGTTCCTCTTATTCGCAAAGAGTGTGATATTTGGTGGGGACCGAATATATTTCACTCTGTTTATTTTTTTAATTAAATTTACAATCCCAAACAAAGTAAGATGTGTTACAGTTCTTTAAAAAGGTGCCCCAAAATTTATGAACCACATTTTATTAGCAGGCAGTAACACATTTCCTCTTATCGAAGACTATTAATGTAAAACATATTCGATAACAGCTGCAATTGATAAATCAGTCAGGACTTGTTTATTTATACCTCCAATCAAGAAACGGGGCGTGATTCTGGTTGAGTTGCAATAAGACCGAAATCTCGCAAGCTGCTTCTATTATATCATCGAGCCATGATTTTTATAGACCACCTAATTGCGCTGACGCCTACGAATACAATTTCCTGATACGGTTCGTGGGAGGAAGGAAAGTGCCAGTCACCCGAGATAATTAAGGGCAGGTATACTTTTCGCGGAATACTTTATTCATTCCCGCCTGCCGATTAAACGCGCGACAAGTGCATTAACGAGTTTACGGAATAAACGAAGCTCCAATTAAACTGCAGCTAATTAGCCCCGAAAACGCTTGGCCCGTGCAAATATTTAAAATTCGTCTTTCGCAAGACCCGTCCAATTGACCATTCATCTACCTCGCCGAATCAACAGTCGAACATAAAGCCCCACAGATTCTCGAACAGCATACTCATAGAAACTAAAAAAAACCTCCGGGAACAATTCTTAAAAACACAACGGACCTCCAAAAAACTCCTGCTCCGTTCGATTCTCTAAGAATCGCATTCCCGAAAGAATCGCGGATCGTCCCCGAATAGAGCACGTTGCAGTTCCGCGTGCGGGGGTGGTAGCACGACACTGTCCGCGTCGCCATTACGCCCAAGGGCTATCCTCGAGGAGCCCGGACCCGGCCCGGCGCACCGGTGTCCGTATGAAAGCGTGTGCCATTTGTCCTTGATCGTTGGTCTTCGGCCCTTGGCGGCGCGGCGGTTTCGCGTAAAATTCGCGTGAAACTCCTATGACGCTGCGACTTACAGGCGTGTGCTTCACCCCCGCACCTTTCCAAAGTATTGATTACTTTCCGGCTGCGTGAAGGAAGGGACGGGAACGCGGAGGGGGAGGAGGAGGGGAGCGGGAGACAGAGAGGAGAAGGAAGAGGAAGCGGCGGAGGAGATGGAGAGAAGGTCGGAGGGAGTAGAATGAGAGTAGAAGGGGTTGTGTCCCTCTTTCTATCTCCCTCGTACGTACACCCACGTACACGCACGTTCATTTGCCCACTCACACATCCTCCCCGATCGTTCTCTCCCACTCGCGTTCACCGGGTTCACTCGGTAAGCTCGCCTCGGTCCCTCTTCACCCGGGCGCATCTCTCTTCCTCACAAGCCTTGCCGCGCTGCTTTCCCGCTCGCGGTTTATGGATCTTCTCGCTCTCACCTTCCGCTCGTCCTTCCATTTCGCCAGAAGCTAACCGCCGACACGACGACCATCTACTCGGACAGGAGCGCGGTGGCCCTCGTATCCGAACTCGTTAGGAGGACCCGCCGGATCCCGGTGATCGCGCGAAATCGATCGCTCCGCGCCGGCCGTGATGTCTCGATTGGCGAAACAGCCAGCGAGCTCTTCGTGGCCACCGCGTCGGCCACCACCACCCGCTGAAAGTCTATTCGGGTACGCGATTCTCGCGGGCAATCAGTCGACACCGGCTGAATAATTGATACGGCCCAACGATGGCCATGAAAATTAACGGATCAATCGTTCCCACCTGTCGGCGAGGCGATCCATCCTATGAAACTTTCAGCGAGCTCTCTGGAACTCTCTCGAACCGCGACACCTCTTTGGCAGCTCGTGCGGCAAGAATCTTAGATACTCGCGACCCTGGTGTCTACAGTTAGGGTAGGGTAGATGTACCGTTTGTGGCCATTGTATCGTTTTTGGCCATGTACATAATTATCGCGTTTTTTTAGCTCGAAATTGCTTGCAGACACTTAATTATGTGTAGAATTTCAAACCGTAAATATTTAGTTTAGTATACCACCAGAAATATAAGGTTAAATTTATTGTATACGCGAAAAGTGGCAAGTGGCCACAAACGGTGAAAAATGGATTTCTTATATTTTTTAACTTTATTAATTCTTTAATGATTTCTCTAGTTAATGGTAACTTCGACATTAATAGTAAAGATAGGGTAAAATTTAGTAAAGCTTTTAGTTTCCTGATTTGAAGTACAATTTTAAAGATAATTACGATAAAAGTCACTGAAATCCTTAAAGTGGCCACAAATGGTGCATCTACCCTAATTCCGGGAGACGCAGTCGGGCTGGAGAGTTGGTCGAGTTGCTATATTCAGACTCTACATCTGTGTACCTATATGTAAAAATGTGTTAAGGTTCAGAACAATTAATTCTCTAGAAATTAACTGTTTCGACCAACTCTCCAGCCCGACTGCGTCTCCCGGAATTACCCTATTGCCGATTGGGACTCCCTAGGCGAGCGAGCTCGCAATTATTATCCTTGTTTTATCTCTTCGTGAGAGGATAAAGTCCTAGCGAACGCGGCTTACATCGTGTAGATTCAGTTGCGTCCTAGATGAAGGAAGATGCAGAGTGGTTGTTTCTACTTTTGGCTGGTTGTCGATAGCTAGGGCACGCTAATGGCGCCCGAGGCCCCCGGAGCAGGATGTAAGGGGAGTCGATCGGCCGTCCTGCCGGCCAGCCGACGGTCCAAGGACGTAAATCGGCGTCGTCGGGGCCGGGATCGGCGCTCCTTTTCAAACGGGGCGAAACTCTTTAATTTCGCATCGCCATAAATAATTTGACCGCAGACCCGTGGCTTTCCTGGAAGCAGGCCTCGGCTCTTCCCAGACGCTGACGCTCCGTCTCGACCGTATAACTTGACATGTATCATATGCGTTGCCAAGCTACTACGCGCTTTACTTCCACCACGGACCCGCACGGTCCACGGCTCCTCCCCGCCGTCTTTCGCTTGGCTCCCCTGCGATACCCGAGGATCAAAACTCACGTTGCTCGCGAGCGGCAGATTTCCAGGAGGTTATTACGAAATTCGGTAAACGATGGCGGGGCAGGTGATATTAGTTGGGACACGCTACTCATCAACCTTAACCTGATCAACAATCCCGTGGTTCGTAGAGTTTTTCCTTATTTATCCATTCTGTAGACTCAAATCTCCCAGACTCTGTAGCTTCGGCAACTGTGGATCACATTATTTCTGTCCGTTGCATTTTTAATTTTCATCTAACATTCGCATTGGATGTAGCTCCATGATCACTAAGAACATTATTAATATAATGCTTAAATTAAACAACTCTTTGAATGGTTAAAGAAATTTATATGCGAAATTGGGGAATCGGGGTGAACAGAATCAGACATTTTCTCGATAGAAGATCGCGAAATACCGATATTCGGCGCAGTTAAATTCGACCGCGACCAATTCTGTATCCGTGGCACGAAAGCCTGTCCATTATGCAGGCGCGCGTCAAATTTGGAAAGGACATAACGCGGGGCCGAAAGGAACCGTGGGACCCAGATTCTCTGGGTTAACTTTAGTGATCGCCTACCCTTTGGCAGGCAGCCTCTTCCAATGGGACACGCCGATTGACGTTCACTTCTGACCTAGATTTGGGCGGACGACTTCATGGAACATAGGATTAGGCATTCCAACGTCAATATTCATGTTACACTTACCGGCGATCGCCAACGAGCCATCCACGTTCTTCCCTTGATAATTAATTGCGCTAGGGATAATTAATTCTAACGTCTGCCCCCGTCAACTACCGAGAAATCCACTTCCAACCGACAGATTTCAACATTATATTTCTGCCCGGGCGAAAAATTAATATCCTCCACAAATAAGTTCTCGATTTACTCAGATGAAACTCGAGATCCAGTAAAGAGTCCCCCAATTTCAATTTCTGTATTCCTACGTTAGTTTAAAAACCAACCGAACACCTCTGCGGCTCTCCGGTTCCAAAAGTTACATAATAGAAGGATTTTTTGCCCATCAGTCGCGCCGACAATTTCGCTTGTTACGACGCTGCCCCGCGAATAGAATAACGCGGCTCGCCGCGCTCGCTCTCGATCGGGAAAATCGCGAGCAACGGAGCGGCGGCCTTTTCGCTATCGATCGCGAGCGGTCGAACCGCGGGCACGAAAATATTTTCACCGTGGAGAAAGGAAGAAGCGAAAGCCAGACAGACGCGCGCGGGCTGGCACGGAATGACGGGCCCATCTTCGTTATCAGTGTACACGCCGTCAATTTTCGTAGGCGCGAATCGGGCAGCCGTGTAATCACTTTAGGTAGTACTAACTTTCGTAGTCTCGCCGGATCGATCCGCGTTCGGCCGGCTCCAACGAGCTAACCAGCCTGTAATCCGCTCGCGTATCTTAAAGGCGCGACGAGACCACCCATAGACCCCGTCTTTTCGCGCACCTCGGACATATGTACTTTCCATCATCCCAGTCTCTATTTACCATTTAGTCGTGATCGTCTTCGCGCGAGCATAGCGATCACAGTGTCTTGGTTGGTGAAAGGAAAGCCACATTAATCTACTTCGATAGACATCCATGGTACATACTGTGTCTTGAAG
This sequence comes from Andrena bicolor, assembly GCA_960531205.1. Taxonomy (NCBI): domain Eukaryota; kingdom Metazoa; phylum Arthropoda; class Insecta; order Hymenoptera; family Andrenidae; genus Andrena; species Andrena bicolor. The sequence continues at coordinate 36,860,377 of OY482666.1, read as the reverse complement.
AGGCACAGCGATATCGCGAAAGTAGCAATGGTCGAAGTTAACCCTTAACTGGTATCCTGGGGTCAGTCATGACCCCAAGCACACAAGGTTCGGTGGAAAATATTGGTTGTCTAAGTTTGTAAACTGAATTTCTAATTAATTTGATAATAATAGTTTAACTTTTTACGTTTCTATTATTTTATACATTACCTAAGAACTAAATTTTCATAGAGGTTGATCTAATGTCGACTTTACAAATTTCTGTGTCCTTTTTTATTTGGGGTCAGCCACGACCCCAAGATACCAGTTACGTTTGAAAAAAACAGTATACCAGTTAAGAGTTAATAAAAATTCTCGCAGACAATTCGAGAACCCAGGGACGCGATCAGAATATCTTTTGAATATTACCTAACACTTTGGGTGGCGCGAAGTTTTGATGCACCTTCATGTCGACCAAGTCTGTACCAGCGATTAGTACCGCTGAGAAATTTTTATTTAATGCCCCGGGCAAATATTCGAGGATCCAAGAACGATACTTTCGATGCGAATCATCCTCGGCGCGAAAACACGCCGAGGCCAGTGGAAGTTTTAACCGCTGCGTAATAAGTGCATGAAGAGATTTGGAGGCTTGTACCATTAAGAATGTACACCCACTTAAGTGGCGCACAGATTACATGCCCCGCGAGGTATAATACAATGCAACGGCTGAGAGCGTCCTAACGGGGCCACAAAAACATTCCTCATAGGTGTCTTTCCCTTCTAATTGCCGAGATTCGTCTCGGCTGAAAAGGGCCCCGGCAAACGGCAGACTAACGAACCCCTCGTCTTTTCTTTGTTTCAGGTAAGGAATACGCTGGAGTTCTTTGCCCTTGAATCATCTCAGACAGGCGCGTCGCGTGACTCGGCCCGATTAACCCATTGACAGATTCAACGAGCAATTTGAAAACCTCCTTGCCGAATATGACCTGCAAATTACACGTTCCCGCGTGTAGACGTTGGCCGCTGCGACTTTTTCCTTGTAATTCTCGTTGCCGCGCGGGAGGACCGAGGGACCCCGCGTAATATTCGAAATTGAATCTGTCGATGGATCGAGCGAGCCGCAGCGCCGCGTAGGGGAACGGTATAGAGAGAAACGATAGGCACACCGGTTCCGAGCAACTATTTCGTGGGATACAATGGTGAGCGATGACCTAGCGTCTACTCCATCTTTTATATACCCGTTGCTCGCCGCAACCGGCTAGGCACCGGCTATATTATGGTCGATCGAGGTAAGATTGCCAGCTGTAACTGGATTATTCCGGGAATAGCAAACGAAACGGCTCGCGAATTTATTAATCGATCGTGAGACACGGTATCTTAGACCAGGCAGTCGGTTCTTTTTTTATTCTTCGAAACTCGGGACGCGCTTCCCACCTGTCGCGCTATTTCTATAGTCTACTTCACCTTGCCTTAGTTAAACGATTCCGAATTTCGCTTCCCCCCATGCTTTCCCCTTTGCATGCCCGCCGTTCAACCCTGTGCACCCTCCACCGCTAGGCAAACTAAGGTCGCATTTATTAGTGGGTGTCTCTAAACCTTACTTGAATGAAATTATTAATAACCCAGCTCCTTGCTGACGTAATTACGCTACTCTTTATATGCCCTAAGTATACCCTAAATTCGAAGTCGTAAATTCAGCGAGGTTTTAGGAGAGAACTTCCTTTCAAATTGTTTTCTTTTTGGCAAGGGGAATGCGTGGATGTAACAAAAAGATTGAAGCCAGATTCGATTCTGTTTTAAAATTTCGTTACTCGCGCTCTACTTTCTAACATATATATTTTTTACCTTTTGCATCACGATTTTATCGTTTTTATTTTACATTTTTCTATTTGGTACTCTGAATTTTTTTGTGTTAAGAATTCGACTTTCCTTTAAAAATAATTCTACCTCTAAAAAGCGATGTGGTGATTGTCTTTGAAGAGGAAATAACGGAACAGAGTAAACAGAGGCGTAGTTAGAGGATTAGAAAAGGGTTCAAAGCTATTAGTTACTTCGAGGCTGAAAAAAATAATTCACAACCGTTGTAGTTTTTACAACCCAAGTTTGAAGGAACGCAAAGATGACAAACAGCTGTACCTACGTGGTGAATGTTGATTCCAATCACAACATTCGATTACAGAGCGAATCGTCTTGTGAATTTTTATGAATGTATATACCGTCGCTGAACGTAGACGTGATGATTTGTCGAGTTAAGAGCCGTGGAGGTACAACCGGTATTTGCGTGACTATGACAGGATATAAAGCAAGGGAGGGGGGAAGCACCAGGCGGCGTGTCTTTCAAAATGAAGTCCTCTTTTATTATGGTAGAGCAAACAAATTCTTTCAATCGTAGCCTCTTCGCTATCGTCTCCCTTTGAGATTAAATGTAGCCATCAACTGGAGCCCTTCTCGTCGTTCGATTCAGTTTTTTCGAGTACTTAAGTACAGTCCGCTGTGAAACTTTCCTCGAAAACTTTGGCCCGGCTCTCGCCCTTTTGGGGCACGCCGCCCAATCGATCCGCGGATTTATCGTCGTGTCAAAGCTTCGCGAGTAAATGCTGACGAAACTAGTCCAAAGATCGCGTTAAAGATGCAAATGCAGCGCCCAGGCCGCTAAACTTCTAACGGCTCAATCTTTGTGTAACTAGTTTCTTACCCTTCCAAGAAATCGTCGGGTGACTTAGACTGTTACCCAAGACTGTACCAACTTCTTTGAAAAGTCTTGTCGTCGTAGAGGGTGGGTTTACAGTAACTGGCGATGTTACTAAGAAATTGATGTGAACGATATCATCCTCCGTATTCATCAGCATTCAGATCTTAAGTAAGAATCTCATGCTCGATTTAAAAAAAAAAAGGCACAACTCCTCCAAACTCCAAATCTGTATTGTGCGTCTAAACAATCATTCCTGCCTTGCATAATTTATACACCAGCTTAACAGAGCCGTAGAAAATCCACAAACTACCCGTTCCTCCCACTCGGTGTGCTCGACTCCCCTAAAAAATTCCGCCCCTCCATCCCCCGCGATCAGCGCGCATCGAGCGAGTCGATCGTCACGCGACCACGGGCCGCTATCGGTGGAGCCCGCAAGATTTCACCAGGCGGGAGGACAACGTCCGTGGCGATCGTCGGCGACGAGACGGAGCAACCTGCGCGCGAGCGTCGGTTTCCCGGGGTTGTACCAACCCTGGCCTTGAAATTTCCCTCTCGGTTTCTGCGCCCCCTCGCTCCGCGGGGAAGTCCCCTCGTGGAAAATACGCGGGAAGGGTGGAGGTGGAGATAAAAAAATGGAAGAAAAGATAGAGGGAGAGTGTGAGGTGATAGACGAGGCAGCGGGGGTCGAGGAGGGTCGGGAGGCAGAGGGTCGTGGGTGGCGGCAGTGCCCAGCGAGCGCGACCCTGCTCGCGATAAGTTTGCACAGAGAGCGAGAGTGCGTAGAAAGAGAAAGCGGGCAGGGTTTCGCGGCGAAAGGGAAAGAGAGGCGAGCACTCTCTCGAGGGTACGGTCGAAAGGTGAAGAAGAGGCGAAAGGGAGAGCTGCCGGGGTGGACGCGGGGGAGGGTGGAGCGCGGGAAGGGGAGGGACAAAGGGGTAGGTAGGAGGATGAGGACACGAGGATGGGGCGCGGGGGAGGGTGAATCGCCGCGACGCCGGCCCCGACGGAGTCGTCGTAGCGGGTGGAATGGGGTGGAACGGTAGGAAGAGGGGAGGGGTGGTTGCGAGGGGCCGCGGGGGTGGCGCGGCGGTGGGCGAGTAAGAGGGTTGGAGGGTTGAGGGTAGTAGAAGTCGTGGAAGTCCAGGATGGGGGTTGGAGGAGCGACGAAAGGGGCGCCACGTGCTACGGGAGAGGGTCGTTCATCCCCGGGTCAAGGTTACCCTCCTCGCAGACCTCACCCTCGCCACCGCCAGCACCGTGCCATTTACTCTCAGCATCGCGGTTGCAGCCACCATCGATCCTTATTTCGCTTTTACTCCCTCACCACCTTTGGCAAACTCTGCACCGCGGATTGTTTCGCCCGGCTCCTTGCTACGGCAGAAACTTTCTTTCCTTCTGCGTGCCGCTCCTCTTTACGGCCTGGGTCAAGGTTACATTCATCCTAGCGGGCTACAAATTCATCCCACGCCTCGTCACCGTTTGCTGTATCAACGTGTAACGGATGATCGTCGCGTGGGAGTTTGGTGCCGAAGATAGACCAGGGTAACTTTTACTTTCGTTGCCGGAGGAATCGTAGTACAACCGATACGCGAGGGGTGGCTGCTGCTTGGACGCGGAATCGCAATATAGACGTGCAATTGGGCGTAGTGTCGAAAAATGCAGCGGATAAATCTTGGGAATTAGTGACCATTTATATCATGTAGACTACACGCGGTTAGATAAACACAAGGGGTGTCGGAGTGCCCCGATGGTTTCGGGAATACTTACTGCCGGTTGTGTCACTGTAGTGCGGCAGATGAAGCCAAGTGGCTCTGCAGTCCCGCTTCTGGAACCGTTTAATGTTGCAAACGCTAACTTACAACTGGCGTTTTCTCACGTGCCTAGGCAGCCCTTGCCTCCATTTCGTCGTGGAATGGAATCGATACGAGAGAGCCCTGTCTATTATTGGTCAGACGGTACATACGTATATATCTGCAGAATATATTGGAATATGTATATATTAGAATAGACTTGAGAAATGTTTGCGGTGCGGGAGGAGCCTCCGGCAGCCGGGGCCTAAGCCATTCCCGTCGACGACCTGTCTCGTTAGGCGGCGGAGATTATTAAATTCGCGTGCGCCCAGGTCCGGCTGACTTTTATCAACAAATGCATATGACGTGCATGAATGCACTTTGCGATTCATTAATCTGATGGAAGACCACTCGTGATCCTGAATGTACTCCCACTGGCCCTGGGCGTTTACCCCGGGCTCGCCTCGGCTCCGCAACTCTTTTTATCGATCCTTGTGCACAGACCGATACTTCCGCGCCTTTCATCGGCCAATCAGGGCTACGCCTCCGACGTCGAAATAAAAATCGTCGACACGCTCGTTAAGACGCGGATTTTTCGCCCCCCGGAACCCGATGGGATCAATCTTGATGATGCTTCGTCGAGGATTGTAGCGCTTCGGGTTTTCGATGATCTTCGGCAATGAAGGGACCTGGGTCAGGGTGACAGAACGGGGATTTAATGCAAAGGGTTTACAATACATTGATGTCTTTTCAATGATCCTCCTATACACACTTCTCATAAATACTCTGGAATTTTTGAAAACACTCGGTAATTGTTTCCATAAAAATAGGTTATCTTTTGGAATTACTTAGAGGGAAACTACTATATGTAGTTTAATGGGACTTTTTGCATTGTATTAAGGATGTCTTAAATTGTAGAAATATATTTTTCTTTTCGTAATTAATCATTGCAGACGGTACTGAGGAGACGCTAAAGTCGAGGCATCAACAAATTCATCCAAAACGGTGGAACTTGTATATAGCACCTAAACCATTGGTCTAAAATAAAAGACAGTGGCGGGTTATTAAAGGATATGAAACTACCTAGTAGACATACCATTCAAAACGACAAAAATTACATTTTTTGAGAAAATAAGGACACTTGAAGTTCGAAAAAAGATTTCTTCCATATACTTCGCGTCCCTCTAACGCCTTTAAAAATGACAAATTTGCAAAAATTTAAAAATGATAATGGTTTCTCCACTACGCAGAAGTATATTCTTCAAAATAAAAAGAATTGCAGTCGAATCGAATAATAACTTTTCGAGATATTAGTTCCACCGATTTTAAAAACACTGTTTCGAGAAAAACGAGTTTAAAGTTTTACGTGAGTGCCGAGCGGCCGGGTTTTACCCACGCGTTCGCCTCTACTCAAATGTGTATACCTTCAGGAATCTTTCGAATTTCACATAATTCTTTTCAACGCGTATTCTTAAAAGCCGGAACATTCGAAAAATAAAATTAAAAAAAAATTCAATTTTCAGAATGGAACCTCCCATTAAGATTCCCCGTGAACTAATTCACAGTCTCGCTTTTACAAAGCACTCACCCCTTCACATGCACGAACTCGCATGTGCCAAAGATCACCCAAAACTGAATCAGTGCTCCTCATGAATTCTTAGCTCCATTTCATGATTCATCGATGAAAGATAGCACGGGTGCCCATGAATAATCATGGTGTGGTGTCTATGCGGGTCAGGTGACGTTCAACGCGGTAGGTCTCCGACTTACTTCGACACAATAACAATATGGCGTATCAGTATGTCGTGTAAAATTCTTCCACGCGAAAGCATCAAAGAGCGCAAATCTTTTTCCCCTAAAATTGGGGATAATTCGGAGGAGAGACTTAATCGAACACGTTCGCCTGCCGCTGGTCATTGACCTACACTAGTATCTATCTAAACGGAACGGCACAGAGCAGTTGAGAAGCATAAAATCAGCTAGTCGATGCAAGCATACACGTGCGATTACACGGTGGTTATTCGAGACATCGTCATAACATTTGTACGAGGGACATAAATTGCGCGTCAGGTTGGCAGACCTCCCAGAAGCAGCGGAGTAATGCCCGATAAGGCTGCAGCCGGGATGAAATTTCTTGACGGAAACCATAAAGCGACGTTACCCCAAAAATCGCATCTCCGCCACCTCTGTTCCATTTCTGGGCAATAAAAGGGTGGTTCTGGCGGTGGTGCGCGCCGTCGTAAAAAAAAAGAGAGAAATCGAGCTCCCCTCAGCCTCGTTCCCTCGCTTGACTCTACTCTGTGCCGGACTTGGGGAAAATTAAGTCCTAAAAAAAATCGTAAACACGTGTGTAGCGAGGAATGTTGCGTAAAAAAAATTACCACTGAGGATTCGATGGACTTGCGAAGATTTGTATTTTATTACCGTTGACAAGAAGTAGCACTGAACTACTTAGTATAAATTTCCACCGAATTTAATTCACCTGAGTAAGAAAAATATTTTACTCAGAGGTTCGTTTAGCGATCGGAGGTTCGGCGCGTTACGACATTCTCAAAAATTCCCGTTACGTCACGCGCGAGCGGAGCACATATTTCATTGCTGTTTAATAACCACGGCAGCGAGGCCCGGCTGTCGTGGAAAGAATGGCATCGCGGCGCTTTCGTAAATTTGTCTTGTCCCGGTGACGTTAGGGATTCGTCGTCGCGATTCTGTCTTCCTTCCGGTATCGTGTCAATTTGAATGCATTCACCTCGGCATGACGCATAATTCGCGACAACGAAGGCCGGGGGAAGGAAGAAGCCTCCGCGTAGGGTCGCGTCGCCATAAACTCTCGTTCTCTCTTATTTATCACCCTCAGCGTGTACCATTCCTTCGCTCATCCGCTCGGCAAACCTACCATTGTGCACGGCGGAGCGGCGGGGGAGGAAGAGGGAGCGAAGGGAGGCGAGTTAAGAATGCATTTCGCGTTCGTCTGGCCCGCGATTCTGCTCGTGTATACAGCGATTAAACGTAAAGCCAATAGAGAGGCTCGTCAAAAGAGCCCAGGACCATCTTTCCAACGGCACTTTTGTCGAGCATCGAAATGTAGCCACCGAGTAGTTGGACGAAGTCGTTACGGTCGCTTTAAAGGACTTTCTGAGCCACTCTGCGAGCGAGGTGTTCGTCATTGTGCCGATTCCTTTATCAACATTCGTTTCTCCTACGTAGAATGTTTTTTAAATATTCTTCATTGAATTTGAATCTGTTTGAAACGCGAAGAATATTTATTGATCTTTCAACGGTTATTTTTTTTTTATTTCTGTGACGTAAATTGAGATTCTAGCATATAATTCTGGGCTACTTAGTTTAATTTCTATTTCCATGCAGATTTTTCTCCCGCGTCGATAACGAACTTCCTACTTTCAAACGATTATAATCCTACACGCTCGGACTCGCGAGCGTTCCTCTGAAATTTCTATAGACTCTTTCCTTTATCCCCTTCGCGACGTAAGCGCGCATCGATTTGTCCAGAAGCGGCAACAAATTTCGCCCGTAGAGGGTTAGTTCAATATTTAAGGGAGCCCGGCTGAATGTAGCATGAGCACTTCCGAAAAAGAACGAACGGCCCCCGGCTCCATCCCCTCCCGCGGAATATATGCACTTCGCATTTGTCTACCCACGCTTGCTGCCTCCGCGATGTTTATGCGATTCACCGATGCAAAGGTGGAGGCGGAGAAGGAAGAGGAGCGCGCGGGGGCGGAGGGTAGGAGTCGTCTCCCTTCTGAAATAATGTCGAGTATACCGAGCGCAGGAACGTAACCAAGGGAGTGCGCCCGCTTATTGCCTTAAATTGCTAATTGGGCTTAGGACCGACGCTGCCTTTCCACAGCGTCTGCCCTCTCTTTCTTCCCCCCCGTCACCCTCTGCCCTCTCCGTCCAGTCATCTGACTTACCCCCGAATCTCTCCATCCCCGCGCACCCGTCCGTTCCTCCGTCCTTTTTTATTCCCCGCGCGGATCTCCGACTTCGACTTCCTCGATGCCCATTGTCGGATGTCAGACCCTTCGCCCTTCCCTCTCCCTCGCGCGGGGAAGGAGCAGGAAAGAAAAGTCGAGATATGAAGGAGCGCACAGGGACCCAAGGGGGGTGCCGGTTACGAGAGAGAGATTAACGCACCCCGCTTCTTTTCTCCCCTGTCGAAACAGCATTTACCCCCATTGTTTTCTCATCTCTGAAAAATTTAACAGGATCGACGCACGATGCCTTTTCAAATCTCCTCGCGGGACTTCGCCCCCCTTCGTCTCTGTCCCCGCGCGACTGCAACGACGGCGCCAGGGGTGGGCGAAGTTACAGCATCCGCCGCGTTTCCTCGCGTGACTTTCGCGAGACACCGTGCATGGAAATTCGTGAATGGCGGGCCCGGGGAAACCGCGATCGCGGAGAGGGAGAGTGAATCGCTCTCGAGCCTCTTTCAGCCTCGTAACAAGGGCGCCCGCGAGAGAGAAAGAGAGAAAAGAGAACGCGTCACGTGTCGAGCGCGACGTGTCGGTAGTCGTTACTCTCCGCTAAGCGACGCACCAACGTGTTGCGAGCCCGATGGGAGCGGGCCCGGTTGTGACAGGTAAAGAGAGGATTAAAAAGCAAAGAGGGGAAAGAAAAAAAGGAAAGAGCGTGATCGTGGTTTGGCCCAACCGATTCCTCGACTCACCTGCCGGCCGGATAGCGCGCTCGATGGCTGCGTACACACGGACAGTTTGTTCTTTATCGTATTATCGTGCACCCGTACGCTGCGACCGGGCGTAGACCTAATCTTGATACCGATTTTCGGGAGAGACTTGTTCCGCGGCGATGCCTCGTAACCGGCGGCCGAGGGAATTACCATTAATTGACGGTGGCCGAGCGCGGCCGCGTCTAACGACACGTCGTAATTGCTCGGTAAGGCAACAGGACCGCAGAAAACGAACGCGACGATCCTCGCGGCGCCCTGTAAAGCGATCCAATTGCGCCCCGCGTGCTCGATAAAGTTAACGACCAACCGGGGCCCCGGTCGGCTCGGTCGCGCTCGGGGCGGATCGGTTCCGTTTCCATCGGGAGCCGCGAACCGCGCCCAGGTAATACGCGCGGAAAAAGGCGTATCGATTGTAAACAGCGCGACGTGAAAAAGTTTCTCGAGCACGATCGCCCGGCAATCATAGGTGTCTGCCCGGCCACGTGGCAGCTGCCCGAACAGCTGTTGCCACCCCGATGCATCAGAAGGTGCGCCCCGGAGTCTCGTTTTTTCCTTCCTCCTCGCCTCCTTCTTGCTGCTGATTTTTAATGTCGCGATATCACGCGCGGAACGCGGCGCTGCTCGCGTGTGCACGGCTCAGCCGCCCGTCCGCAAAAAGGAACTCGGCTGCCGGCACAGCGCCCGGGCCCTCTCGGACGCGAAATTATCTCATGTTCATCTCCATTCACAGTTCTTGCGCCGATTGACAGCCACAAAAGCACTCGCGCGACCCGCTCTAACGAGTACCGCACCGCTGAAATTGTTAATTCTCGTCTACGAGACACCGGCTTTAATTAATCGCCGTTGTTCGCCGCGCAAGACGCCGCGCTGCGTCTTTCACCGGGCGAGACGGCCTTTCAGGCCGCCTGGTGCTCGTGTACAGGGCGTTTCAAAAATTCACACGAAGGTTTTCTATGGAAAAAAGAGTCGAGTCTGTGTAAATAACACAAGTGGCAGTTATATGTAACTTAGTTTTTAATTATATGCCACAAATGTATTTTGCAAATGATAGAAATGTAATCTGGATCTCCTATTGTGCCACCCCTTTGCGCTTCAAGACTATTTAGGAATATTATTCCTCGCTACTGCGATTAAATACAGAATTATGGAATAAAAGATAATACGCTGAACCGAATTAAAAATCAGAGTCAACGCGACGCGGTTTGAAATGTTTCTCGAAACAGGGTTTGTGACACGCGCTGTACACGCGCGTGGCTCACGAAGAATTTGATATAATAGGGCGATCAGTTGCAGGGCGGGCTCATCTTGAGACTGCAGAAGCCACTGCGTAAGCCCGTTTTTACGTGCAAGCAGAATTGTTCGCGCGACGCGTGTTTTTCTGTCCACGTTTCCTCCCCTTTCTTCGCCAGGGAGCCGTACGCATGGTCGAGCCAACGGAGTCTGGGATATTGATCAATTAGGAAAAAATTCGTATGGAACGTCCCCGTCAACTTGCGAAATCAATTTAAAAAAAAAAGAGATACAGGGACAGAGTAAACGTACGTGAATAGGGGGTGTATACGGGTGTTGCTCGTTTTCAACGAACTCATAGAAACGGGACTGTGAAAAACGTGCTTTCCCATTTCTCTACCGTTCCACTTCCCCGAACATTTTTTCGGCTTTTCCGAACCCAGCCATCGCGCGAAACGTAACGTATCGACAGATGCTACTATGTCGACGCGAACTTTTCGACATCACCGCGTCATCGAATCTCTGACGAAGCTCTATGCGATGCTATCGAAACGTGTCTCTGGGAAGAAGGCACGTATCCAAACGCCCACGAGTTTTATAAAGCTGGGTTTACATTAGTCCAGTCCAGTGATCCAGTACAGCACTGGATTAGAACTGGAATAATGTAAACAGTGTGTTCATTCCAGTACAGTGCTGTCATTCCAGCAGATTTCGACTGGATCGAAAGTCTACTTTTCGATGCTACTTTTATGTTTTTTTTATCTTTCTTTTGCGTGAATCCATTATTATTACACTTAACCACTTTCAACGGTTCAGAAACCACTGGAATAATCTAGACGTCGACTGATTTCCAGTCGAACCACTCGCTGGATCCAGCGACTGGAATAATGTAGACGTCGACGTGATTTCCAGTCAAAGCACTCACTGGATCCAGCGACTGGACTAATGTAAACCCAGCTTAAGTCCTACAATAGACAGGGGAATTTCTATAGTCGTAAGAATCTGAAAAAAAAAAATAACACGTTATCGTTATACGCGAAAACACGTTGTGCACGTGTTGGAATCCTCATTTTCATAATCGATAGTCAAATCCAATGGTATTCGCAAGTTGGAAAGGAAGCGTCCCTGTATACATATGCATATGACTGCGTGACCTTCTTTCGTCCCAAAGGCAAGTGGAATAACACTCCAACAGTTTTTGATCTCACATTTCTGGGACAGTCTGTATGGTATGGAATTATTTTCCCCGGCGCCACGATACTCATTATTCCACCGTGAGCTCTGCCGTTCTCAGTGGCACGCTCGCGTCGATTCACTCCCTCGCGATTTTACTTTCAAATTCGCGATTACGCTTGGCTTTGAAGCTTCGATAACGACGAATTATCGGTAGGGAGCGACGGCGGGACGTCTCCGCGGCGTTTCTGCGCCTCCGTTTCTTGCCGGGACGCTTGTCTTAAAATCACCATCATTATGTTCTCAAATTCTGGCTCTCACGGACGTACTCCAACTGCGCGGAAAGATTGCCGAGGTAGGGATGAAAAGGGAGGGTTCCTTGAGTGACTGAGGGGTTTTAAATCGACTGTAAAAAAGCCCGCGGTGTAGGTGCACTCTGTCTGAGCGATTTGTCGATTTATGAAAACAAACTTTCCTTCGGACACTTTGATCATTGACTCGTTTGCGATATAATGGAAGCTACAGTGAGTAAGAGAATTGATGATATTCTGGAAATATTTTGAAATGAAGGGAATCTGTTGATAAATGTGGGACGCTCATTTTCTTAAAAAATATATAATTTAATTGCGGTTGTGTATTAAATTATTGACACAGATTTTATATTCTACACTGGATAAATAAGGCTAGAGATTATAGAGAGAAACTTCAGCCGAATATTTTTCTGGAAAACCGTTTCCAATGACACAGTACGACAGAAGTGTTCCGAAGGCTCACTTCAATGCTCGCGTCGCCAGACAGAAACCATACGTGGATACAGTTGGGAGAAAAAAGCGATTAGAATTTGCAAAAAAAGAATAAAACACTCATCGAAGCCTCTGGGCTTTTGTCGCAATGTTACATTTTGCGAAGGTACCTACTCACTGTATATTTGAAATTGTATTAAGAAACCCAATTAAACAATCCAATCTCAACGATCTGAGCGTGGCAATAATTTTCCAATGATCTTATAGATTTCCTACGTCTCGTGTATCCCCGACGAGGGGAGAATCAGTTATCGAATTTCCATCGATCGAAAATATTCGACACACATCCAAGCGAAGATATCTCGAAATCCGCATTGTTTAGTCTACCATCGAGATTAGACCGAAAGCCATAGAGACGAAGCTTCTAAAAATACACGTGCCTATTACGATCGCGGAGATAATAGTCGCGAAAGAAGGAAGCGAATTCTGCGGAATCCTCCGGCACGTTACGAATTCGTGGGCACCGTAATCTCTCTCGCCTTAGCCCGCCGCTCGTGAATCTCCGCCTGTCCTCGTGCAACTTCGATTTCCGCGCTGATCGAGCGTGGCGCTCGGGTCGACCGGCTCGTCTCGCGTTTTCCAGTACGCGGCGGGACGTGAGCCAGCGGTGTTGTGCGAGTTGTGTGATTTGTTTCGGTACAGCTGTCGTTGGGGAGAAAAAAACAACGGCAACGTTACTCGGCAATACAGTTCGCGGTACGAACGGATCGCTTCGGTTGCGCGGCGTGGTGGTCCCTCGTCCACGGTGTTCCCCGGTCCCAATTGCGCGGCGCGTCGAAAGTCCGAATTCCCGGGGGGGGACTCCGCCGCGAGAGTGGTTGCAGAACACGCGAGCGCCTAACATCCTCGCCCGTGGATCACGGTGACACGTGGTACCGCTAAAATCACGTTCATGCACGTGGTGAGTTGGGCGAACTTAATTAACTGCTGGCGGCTTCGTACGTATCCCGAGGACGTGTCGCGGCAGTCACGCGGCACGTCACGATCGAAAAGAATCCACGCGCGTGTCCACTGGCGAAACGGCGACTGTTTTCTTCTTTTCTCTTCTGCGCCATAGAGCGCCGGAGCTTATGCCACGGCGCCTATAATTAATAATATTGTGCGTTGAGTGGCGGGTCGTGGAACGGGCGTGGAATCGTTTCGATCTCGTGGATACCGTGGATCGATCGCCGGTGGTGTCTACTTGAAACAAACGTAGCACTCTATCTATCGTTTGCGCAGTTGGTGATCCCCCGTAACGGTAACGCGATACGAAAAGCCACGCGGTTTCGGCCGGGCGAAGTTGCTCGCGTGACCGGCGTGTTCTCCATCGTCGTCCCTGCGGGAACCCGCGCTCGATTCCACCGATACAACCGAGCACCACGAACGGCGAGAACTATTTCCACGGCTCCGGCCGGTCCTCGACGAGTCGCACGTTTTTTCTCGCGTAGACGGAGAGAGAGAGATAGTCGCCTTCTCTGCACTTGCTCTCGAACGTTCGCTGACTCTCTCGCCTGATTCCTCGGGGGACATCTTCACCTTGTCTATATGTGCGTGTTGTGTGTTTTTATGTGAACCGTGTATACCGCGGACTTTGTGTATCGGGTTGTATCAGAGGTGACCAAAGTAAGGTTAAATATCGGAGCAGGAAAACAGAAGGGCCTGGGAGGGGCAGGCAGGCGGGAGGGAAAACCAGCTCCCGGAAAACAACAGAGGAGAAAAATCAGTGCGGTTGTTTTTTCGGTATGCCGTTGCCAACGGGTGCCGTTGTTGCGCCGCTAACAAACGGGGACAATGCTATTGGCTGACTACCAATAAGTCAACGATGAACCTCGCCGTATCTGCAAATTCACAGCGCCGCCCGTTCGTGTAAGTGTTCACCAACTTGTTTACATCCGTTTTTCGTAACACTTTGAACGCGGCTGTGGATATACATATATACGTCGCTCGTAGAGCGTATCGCAATACGTTGCTATCGAAACATTGGTCTTTCCAATCATTTCTGACTTTAAATATTTCACACGAATTACACCACAGCACATTCATAAAATCACTTAGGTATCTTCGGTTCACTGAACGCCGCCGAATTCGAAATTCTCTACTTCGACCACGAGCTTTCGGAATTTGAATTTCTGGCTTCGAAATTTTACGATCTGACAGAGGTGACGATCTCAAATTCGAAATTCCAAAGCGACCGATAGATATCACAGAGATTATTCCAAATTTCAAAAATCACTATTTAAGATTCCCTTTTTCCCTAGCGATGATCCACAATTCGATAAGAATCCAGCGAACCGTTCGTCTAACGATGCGATTCACGAAACGCGTGCAACGATTACGTTGCAATCGCGGTGCAATTATCAAGCAGAAATTAAGTTGAAGCGTGCCTTGTTGCGCGTCTCGACGCGAGGGCCCACTTTCACGGAATATTCTTGAGATCCCGCGAAATTTCACCGAACCCGAGGCGCTGCTTCGCGTCGCGCAATTTTTTCCCCCCTTGCATAATTTCGAGCGCGTCTCGATCCCGAGCGAACCGGAAGTCGCGCAGTGATACCTGCGCCCTTGCCGACGGTTTAACGGACGAAATGAAATTGTGACGCTAACAGCTCGCGTTGTTCGTCGCTATCTTCAGTCCCCTCGCGTTCTAAACCGTCTGTAAGATATCGCCGCCCGTATCCGCGGATTTAGGTCACTTTTGCGAGTTTCGTAACCGTTCCGAGCCGGACAACTGGGTACCGCGGCCTCTGTAACCAAGTATTATAATGCGGGTCCAATTCCTGCGCGCGCACCACGCTTCTTGCGCTCCGAAACGTAATGGGAAAAAGGCGCAGCGTTAAGGGGCGAGAAGACGCTACGCTTTCGTCGTAATTGGCGTTCCTCTTTGATATTCCAGTGGAACGCACGGTGCCTGGTTTTTACAATTTTTTTTTTAAAGATTCGAGTTCAAACTTCTTTTCGCACTAGGTGCTCCTTTAGAAATCGTTGCTGAAATATGTTTCACCGTTGCGATATTAATTGTCTTCGCATGGCTTGCGGACATGCCTTCACGAACAGCGGGCACGGGAAGTTGGTAAAATTTGTTGAAAGGGAACCGGTTTCTACGAAACTGTTACGCTAGGAATGAATTCTTTTTAATGTTGTAACGATCGTGAAATGATTGGCAAATGCTTTCAACTTCGTACGAAACTTTGAGAAGCGTGCTGGTTCTTGCTGAGAAAGGATTGGAGAGTAATACCTGAGTCGTGAGTCAGTCGAAATCGGCCGGCTATCTTAAGAATATATATTTTTCTTTCTGCTGCGAAAAGGGTGCAACTGTTTAATGCGTCAGTATGAAAATCGGTTGCCGCGTTTCGTACAGCTCTTCGAGTATCGACAGTTGATTATAAGGGACACTTGTTGCTGTCGAAGGGCGCGATTGTAATGGTGGCTTCCGGGTGCGAGTCTCGAGCTATGCGCCGCATATTTCTAGCAGCTATTTGTTAATGTCAATGCGAAATTCCTTCCTGCGCTCTTCGAGGTTCTACGGCGTGATTCATCGCTCGACTTGAGCCTATCATCTCGTACGAACATAAGATTTATAATAGGCATCGCATGAATGGGTATCCCACAAAACAACGTGGGTAGGTAAATTGCGAATATGCTTTCTTCGTTGCATACTGAGTACGTGCGCTGGAAATTGCAGAAACTTGCAATGAGATCAACGGAGAAACATTTAACCAGTTAACTGCGTGTAAGGTAAATGTCCCCAAGTGCGACTGGTTCGAAATAGTAATTTTTTTTACTAATATAGGACAATGTTTGAGTAAAGTATGGATCATTGTATTTTTTTAAGTCTCTAGTTTCTTAATAAAATTAGTTTCAGAGTGATATTTGACTATTTACACAAAAATTATGGTTTCCTTACCATTATTACCATTTCCTAGTAGTACCGTTTAACGGAGTACTTATATACACTGCTTTTATTTAATTCAATCAAACACTGAACTCCAAATATGTTCGTACTAGACTATAATATCCTCAAAATTGTATGACGACAAATCGTAGGTCAGTGGTAGAAAACTGAATTCTAATTCTAGACCTTATTGCCTTTATTCGCTGCACAGGGCTAAATAACACCGTGTAATTGAGCTTGAATTATTTAAGAACGAGCTGTTCCGGTAATTCGCTCGCTATGGACATTCTCAAGCTACATAGAGCCGTCTCGCGTAATCGACTATGGAACGATTAGGCGAGACGAGGGAAACCTGTCGCCAAGTTAGAGCAGCTCGAGGCCCCGACCCATTCGACTGCGTATAAAGGAACTGGAGAACTGTCCTTCGCGTTCGTCATTCTCGTTTTCAAGTGATTCAGCATAATCTCGGGAGAAATCGGTGCAATCGGGCCTGTTGTGCGTCATTCTGCGAACTAGGTAAACGGTTCGCGCGCCAGCTTCGACCTGACGAAACCGGTGATAATATCTTTTGTCACTTTGCTGCGTAATCCACGCTTTGACCTTTCTCTTTTCTCCACTTTCTCGCTGTCCCTTTCTTTCGTAACGTATTCGATTTTATTTCCACCGCATCCTCGATCTGTATTCGTCGCTTTAGGAAAACGAAGTCGAATCCCGTGCAGTATTCAAGGCCTGGAGAATCCTTATGCCCTGATTCTACGGTACGTAGTTGAGAACTATGCGAACTACCTACTCAGTTATAAGTTCTAATGCTCCAAACTATTTTCCATGAAAATTACTACACTGAATTCCACTTAAGAGTAGACTCATTCCGCGCAACGATGACTCTGAGGGGGCTTTTGATTGGTAGGAAATCGGCAAAGAAAACGCTACGACCAAATTTGTATTTAGGGTAGTTGTACCGTTTGTGATCATTGCACTGTTTTTAGCCACGCGCATAATTATCTTATTTTTAAATTGCTTGCAGCTCATTATTATATGGAAAATTTCACATCATAAATATTTGTTTAATATATCGCCAGAAATATGAGGTTACATTTATCACTCTCCAACCGAATTTATAAAAGTGAACGCAGTTTTCTTTTGATATAATTATTTCTTTGATAATGGTCTCAATATTGACCGAAACGTTGGAAATTCAATCATAAAATTTGCAAAATAACTTTTATTCAAATGACCGAATCTAGGCGTGGATAACATTTATTCTTAAAATTAAAAATTACTTCGGTCGAAATTCTGAATCATTTTATTTACATTTATTGCTTACACGGAAATATATTATATTTTTTAAGAAGTGGCCAAAACTAGTGCAATACCTTAAATTGGCCACAAATGGTGCATCTACCCTAGTCACAAATTCCTAATTTCGTTCTACTGGTAAACGTACCCTACCCCTACGATTTATGCTCGGTACTGTTCACCGCATTCCTCGCAGCGTGACACGTTTACGAGCTGCATCCGTGTACGTTTCTGTTAGGACTTTGCCTCTCAAATATAGATGTTCACTTTTTTTTATACAGCATATCATCGAACTGATAGAACATTACATTTATCTTTGCACAACGACTCATTTCGCCCAACGTTGAGGCATACTTACCACTGCATTTTGGCAATTCTTGAAGAAGTCTTTTTTTTTTTTTAAACCAACCCTTGCACAAGGAAAATATTCTATTCCACAGTTTCAACTGATTCTGAATCTTCTCGTGTATTTCAGAATACATACAAAACACATCATTCCATAGTAGATATGGCAAAATTCTCAACAACTACCAAGTTAGGCCCCCCTCCCCCCGAATTTATACAGAATCGTTTTCCCGAGCGCAACACGTTAAAAAACCACGCGCACAAAATCTCGCAGCTTGTCAGCTTGCTCGCTTTCCCTCCAGTCTCCTCGGTCACCGCCATTTACATCTCCGTTACAGCCTCTGCCGCTTGTTCGCTCGGCTTCTTCTCTCATATTCGCCCGTTTGTTTCGCATTTTCGCGCTTGCGTCGAGTTCGCCGCTGCTCTCTCCGTGCAAGGGGCATGTAAGTCGCAGCAGCAACTTGCTAATTCCTCGCGCAGAAATATCTCGAGCTCGTCTGCGACCGTGGATCGTTATTGTGAATTTCGTCGTCCTAGAATAAACTCCTCGAACTCGCTGAGATCATGGACAGGGAAGAGCGAGAGAAAGAGCAACGGCGGCGTGGATCCTCCTGTCTTTCGCGGCTGTCGGGGCCTTTTTAGTGTCCGTATTAACCTTTAGAGGGCCGGGATTTTTTCATTGAAATTGTAAATTTTATTTACTTGAAAATTTATGAATATATATCACCAAAATGGCCAGCAAAGTATCCAAATTTTTAGGTGGCCACTATAGTGGCCAGCCCGGCTCTCTCAAGATTAAGGCGGATTCACACGTATCAGTGCCGTCAATGTGAGTTTTAAAAAATATCGCTTCCCTGTTTTGGGACGGAGCAGTTCACACTTGTCCGTGTCAGTTACTGACAAACAGATCACTGATGGCACTGAACCTTTACGGAACTGATACATACGGATCCGCCTTTAGCCTCTCCTTTCCGGCCAGTGGCGCATTTAACAGGGCGACTGCTGAGCAGTTGCCGCCTGGGCCCCTGCACAGGAGGCCCCTCAGGGCCCCATTTTGAAAAAAATTATAATTTGGTATAGGAATCCAAACACTACATTTTTTTCGTACTACTACACTTGGCTGGTTTTTAGTAAACTACCTCTTTATTTTCCCGAAAAAATGGGCCCCTCAGAACGTTTGCCACCTGGGCCTTTTTTCTTAAATCCGCCACTGCTTCCGGCTATCACGTTTGTTTGAGAATTATTGCGGCTGCATCGCGAGATACAGCTTCCTGCATCGTTCCACGATCAAACGACCCCACCGCGTGCCACGGAGTCACATTTTCGCTGGATCGCGCGAGATGCGTAAGAACTTTGAATCCCCGCTTCGGTTGTAGCTGCCACTTGTCTGACTTTCAGATCAAGGTTCTTTATTTAGCTTTCCGTCTCGTTGAATATCCGAATTCAAATGAAATTCAAAGTCGACAATATGTTATTCAGTTTTATTGTACAGACGCACACTGTGCACAACTTTCATCGTCGTTTCACGGTAGCTTCATGGTAGGCCCTGAATCTATCAGATCCATGATTTTCTACCCTAAGCAAAAGCTGTTCCTGGTAACCCAAATTCTTTTAATACCGTGCAGCTGTCAACGCTTTTCCCATCGGCTCGATATCTCGCCCGTACTAAAATACCTCGCCGCATTACTCTTCCCTGCGTTCTGCGACAGAATCCCAGCGCATCCCACGCGTGAACGGCGACCTCGGGATCATCGTTTCCTCTCGTTTCGCATTTACCTTCTCCAATCCTTCCTTATCCACACCCACGCGCGCGATAATTAAATCGGATGGACCATTTTCACAAGGAGAATGGTGAACTGTGATAATTTTACTCGATGATGGAATCGATAGATAGCTCGTATCGCGCCGCGCAGCGTCCGAGCCTGTTCCAAGAAAACGAGGAGGCATTGACATACGCGCGCGATGAACGCGGCGGCGTCGGCGGATATGCAAAGAGAGGGAATTATCACCGGCTACCTGGGAAGTGGCAGTGACTCGTTGCGTATGTGGGAAAGCCCCCTAAGGATCGTTATTCCTCCCCCTCCCCTCGTTCTTTTGCATTGCAGAAAAGCGGATCGCGCTCTGGCTCTCTGGTGGCAGCGCCAACGATAAAAGGGCCAATGTTGCCTCCGTGGTGCGATTACGTCAGTGGTTCGCCGGTCTCTGCATAGCTCCACGGTGAAATTGACGATGATTCGTCGCCGTTCCCGCGCGTTGACTCACTGCACCTTCCTCCCTCTCCTCTTCCCTCTATCCCCCAATGCTGTCCTGCCCTTCTCTCTCCTTCGGTTTGCTCTCCGTTCTCGCGCGTCGCTGCTCGTCCTTTTTTTATCGTCTTGTTCTTCCACGAACCGGCCGGAAATCGTTGTCGCTCTCCCGGCCGCGGTTGTCGACGCCGTTAAACCCGCCACGTGTGATACGCTCGCCTTGCGAGGCGAAAGGTGGCGAGCCGTAATCGGGCGCGATTTTTAATCGATCCCCTCGCGGTCGCAGCGATTTATTGATACACCTCGGTGCTCGAGACATGTATGGATTGGAAGGTTACTCTTTTACGGGGAGGGAGATTCATAATATGGTCCCTCTGGACTAGTGGTGGAGAACTATCGATGGTACTTACGATAGTTATCGATTGTTCTCACTATCGAAAACTTTAGATGGCTTATTTTAACTATCGATAATTATCGGTATTGAAAATCGTAGGTTAGTCAATTCAAAAATAATAACAGCTGAAATTCAGAATCACAAATTTAATTTGTAATATTATTACTAATTTCGATTGTGAGAACCATCGATAACTATCGTAAGTGCCATCGATAGTTCTCCACCACTACTCTGGACCCCATAACGCGTGAATTGTCACAGTGGAAATTTAGATGTTTGTGGGAGGATTGTAGAGTTCGGTGAGTAAAATAGATCGCGATTTTTAATTATAGAAGAGCAGTGGTTAGGTTGAATTTTTTATAATTTCCACTGCTTGAGTGTGAGAAATACCTTTTCCTTTGAATGAATAGCTCGAACTCGGTAGGATATCGTGGGCCACCGGTGGCCCACGTGGCGCGGAACGTGTCGTGTGTTTTGCATTTGAGTCGTCCTGTGTAGCACCTGTACAGCACCTGTAAGCATATACTCCGGCTTAACAGCAGCTATCAAAGCTGAGTCTCTCCCCTTTACATTTACATTTCTTATGGCTCCCAGTTTCTTTTTCTTTTATATATTTTTTTTTTCTTATTTTACATTTATTGGTATTCTTTGTACTGTGCGCACAATGTGAATGTAGGAAAGATGTAGGTACACCTTAGAAGTATTTGCACACATGCGTGTTTATTTTTATTTTCAAAAAATGGTAGTGCTGGGAATTCTTTTGAAAATGTCTTTCCACGTTGGAGTAACAGAGTTCTTTAGGATATTTCTAAAAAGCGAAAGCTTCTGTAGTTGATTGAACTACTTGTTCGCTGGTACTTGTTACCAGTGGGTGTGTATTTAGAAACTTTTATACATAGATCTGTGAATAATAAATAATCGGAAAGGGCATTCGCGACGTTTCTCGAATTACGAGTCTATAGCGTCGGCATCCACCGGCGTGACTGTATTTTCTCCAGTGCGTTGTATTTTCCACCGTGAGCGTGAAATTGCTGGCCTCGCGGAAAAATACGCGTCTCGAGAGGACGTCCGCTGGATTGCATTAACAATTTTTCTGCCTTTATCGGAGCGGCGCTTGGAGAACGAAAATAGGTGCACGTGTGGCACGAGATACGCCGCGCGTAAATCCTTGCATTCTGCGTGACCGTTATACATATGCAGCAATTAAAGAGTCTGTAGTACGTTAAATTATCGTGTTATAAAAAAAAATACTAACGTTACGATAGTATTGACGATTTTTCATGGAAAACGAGATTGTAATTGATTGTCAAAATTCAGCATAGCCCACAGTATAAAAGACACCGCAAGATCTTAAAAATCTTGAAAATTTTGTAAGTCTTGAAAGTCTTAAAAATCTGGAAAATCGTAAAAATCTTCAAATTCTTCAAATTCATCAAATTCATCAAATTCATCAAATTCTTCCAATTCTTCAAATTCTTAAAATTCTTCAAATTCTTCAAAAGCTTCAAAAGCTTCACAATCTTAAATATCTTCAGAATCTTTCAAATCTTAAATATCTTCAAAATCTTCAAAATCATCGAAATCATAAAAACTACAAAATCATCGAAATCATCAAAACTACAAAATCTTCAAAATCTCATAATTTACAATCACTACATTATTCTATCCACCCCAAGAAGGTTCGCAGCTAGGACCACCCCGCTTTCCATTACACGGAAATTGACTTCGTCCCCCCGCTCGCCAAATAACATTCCCACTTGTGGATCGGAGAGGAAACGATATTCCAGGATGAAGCTCCATCGATTCGTCCCGAGTTTTCTCGACAGGCCTTCAGAAGTTCGGAACGTAACGAGGTTAAGCCTTGCCGGCGATGCGTGTGACGCTTGTACTCGAATCCAGACTCGGCAACGACAACTCGATGTTATTATCGGGCTGAAATAAACGCCACCCTTTGTTTGTCAGTCAGCAGTGGTCGTGCGCGAAACTGAATGTAAAGTTAAAAATAAAACGACCGTTTAGCGGTCCGCGTATCGAGGCCAGCCGCCATAATGCTGGCGGGCTCCACCGTGTGCCGGAATGGGGATTCCGACATTAACCGGGACGAAGTCAATTGAAATTCTGCTGCATAATACCCTGGACGGTCCTTTTTTCTTCAATTCCTGGCCCGTTTCGCTCTCGCGCGGTTTTCTGTGCCAGTCGTGCCACACGCGGGTTCCTGCAACATTCCGCGGCGCTTCTCCGCGCCCCGACCTTGGCAGCCTTCATGGCGAAGAGCGAAAAAATCTGGCGATCTTTGGGAGCAGGAAATTTATATTCCTCACCCTTAGTAATGCGATTATTTAACTGAACTTTGTGGTCACAGTATTGCCATCGATCGACGTTTGAGGAATGCATACATTACGGTAATTGTGCTAAGTGTACGGCTTTGCGCGAAATATCTTGACTAAGTAGACGAGTGCGTTTCATTATAGTAAGAGCATCGTAACATCTGTTGCAATGATCTAACTTTTACGCGAGGACGAACTACCATTTCGTTATTAAACTATTTATTGAGCTTAAACAATTGATGGCGAACGTAGCAACTATATTGGGGCATAAGTGAAGTTTAGTATTTCATAGTTGTTTCTAAAAGGCTAGCTTGAAATTATAAGTTGCAGTGACCTTCTACAGATTTTGTTAGTAGGGGAAAAAAACAACTATTATTTGGAATCGAACTGCTTCGCCGTACAGTGGGTGATGAAATTATTATAGCCACCTGCATAGATTGACGGTTTTACATTAAAGTATTTAATTTTTCATTGAAAGCCTAATTACATTTTTTATTAGACATTGATGTTTGCAAATTGCAAAGTTACACTTGGCAAACCCTGTGGGGTACTATTATCCATCATATTTTTTAAAAACATATTCGTAATGCATCTCTAATAATTTGATCACCCGCTGTGGGCAATTTTTGAGTTATGAACATCGTTTGATGCACGGTTGATGCAAATCAGCTGACAAACGAGCGATTTATTGCAAATGAAAAAATTGAAAAATTTGCCAAAAATAGAACTAAAAACATATTAGGTAACTCAATAATTACTTAGGTACTTATTACTTATTGTATAAGAAAATATATTTTTCTATTAGTATTCTCATTGTCAAATCAAAGCAATCATTTTATAAAGATGGAGTTGCACCCCTCTTGCTGCAAGGTCCTCTAATTTCTCGTTTCGTCCGCGATCGAGTGTCTGGCCGCGTTTAATGACATTAGCGATTTAAAGGAAGCAGCGACGGATGGGTGTTTCTAAAGTCGGCACACTGTTCGCTCAATCGGTTTAATCGAGTCAGGTCGCTGTTGGGTCATATTCATACAGAAAATATTCCTACGTCAGCGGCTCCGTTGTCGTTGCTCGGCCGTTTCCTTCGGCTGATCTTCGCGGAGGATATAGATTTCTCGACACGAATCCGCTGGATACCGTTGCGTGAGTCACTCGTATTGTAGTCAAATTTATTCATTCATTACGTATCGTGTGTCTCACGCGATACAGCCGGGTAACCCGGGTCCCGCGTCAGTCGCGACCGAGGCCAAGTGTGCGAGCAACAGAGGATAACCCAAGCGCGCACATGTTCCTTTCTCGGAATGCTCGAAACGGATCGTCGCGAGGCGCAAAAGCCGCCCTTCTTCTCGCGGCCCAGGCGCGTAATCATCGGAACGGGGGCGAGCTCTTGATTGAGAAAATTAGCAGCTTAATTTCCCAGTTCCGCAATTACACGGCGAATCCGTATAATCGCGGGACATTAAGCGGCGTCCCGGCGCGCGGCGGTGCCCGGCGTGCACCGAGCGTCGTGCCGTTAGTTTCATCGGCGCTTAATTGAAGGACACACGCGTGTTACCTAAGAGTCTGGACAGTGTTAACTCGTGTCGCAACGAAGAAAGAAACGGGCACAGTTCTATTGGCAGACTCAAGACCTCTGTCCATGTATCCTGTCGCCGATTTCGAAACGCCCTGTAGAAACCGCAAGCTCGCACGCGACTCACGCCGCATTATTTATCGGTTGCGCGACTCTTCTCGCTCCAGAACCGCGCTTTGTCCGCGACGGAGCGAAACTGTCGCGGCACGAAGCTACGCGAACGGATCCTAGGCGTACCTTGGCTCCGTACTCAGCGGCCGCTCAATGAACGTAGACGCGAGCCTTGCGACTCGCGGACCGTTAATAACCCCGGCGGAGCTGAGTCACAATTTCCAATCCGCCCACCGGTGCGCCGCTGCACTTGGGCTCACGGTCGGTGACATCGCGAGACTCTCTCTTTTCTCTCTATTTTTTCTTCTCTTTGTTTTCACCTTTTCCCCACTCGCGAATTTCTCCCCGTCGTCGCTCCCATCGCTAAGGCGTCTCCGCTCGCCGGACGTTGGCAGCTGGCTCCGTGGACTTTCGCGGTTCCACGCGGCTTGTTGACTGTTTTTCCTCCCGATGAATCATTCGGAATGCACGTGACGGCGCGTGCAGTAGGATGCAGACGGAACGAGGAAAGTCGAGGCGATGCCTCGCGGCGGGCGCACGTCGCTGGCACGATTACCGTTTCCGGCTAGATACCTCGGCCAGTGTGTTTTATCGGCTGACTTTCCCATCGGTAAACTCTTTCGTCTACGCGTTTGTTCAGTGCGTGAAACGCTTATAGGCGTTCAGCGACTGTGTTGAGAGATGCGTCTGGAGGAATCCCGCACGTGGTATGCGCCGAGCGTTGGAATTGCCCGGAGGATTAAGGAGCGCAGCGTCGCGGACGCGTCTCTCCACCTACTCGGCTGGCGTCGGGCGATCGCGAGTTCACGGTAGCCGCCCGCCACACGGCTCCGCAGGCGCCAGCACGGTGCAGCTTTCTCGGCCGAGCTAGCCCACAATTGCACGCGCTGGCGTCGCAGCCTGCAATTTGCAGCCGGCCCGCCACGCACTGCGAACGTCACCGGCGCATCTCGCTGCGTCTCTCCGCGGTAGGTAATCGCCCGCCACGAGGGATCGACGCGTCTCCTTGCCACTCAGGGACGCGACGAGCTGATCCGCGGTGCAATGCGGCTGGTGGAATACTGGTGGATTTTATTCTCGGTGGAGCAGGGCCCCGAAAAATGCGGCTTCAAGTTTCGTAAAAAGCTTTCGAAGTGAAAACACTCGGGGACACTTGAGCCATGCGTACTTCCGATGCTCTATGAAAAATATGAACGTGGAGGAAACGCGTCAAGGCGGCGGGGTGAAAATCCTTCGACGTGGAAACCTAAGGGGACCAGATGAAATTTACCGACACCTATGTGCAATAATGTTTGTTGACACTTCTGCGCTGAGTGCAAGTCTTCACCTTGAGGATTGTCTTCAGAGTTAGAAGCATGGAATGTATCGTGACTCGACGATAGTCTTAAGCTGGGTTTACATTAGTCCAGTCGCTGGATCCAGTGAGTGGTTTGACTGGAAATCACGTCGACGTCTACATTATTCCAGTCGCTGGATCCAGCGAGTGGTTCGACTGGAAATCAGGCGATATCTCGATTATTCCAGTCGTTTCTGAACCGTCGAAAGTGGTAGAGTGTAATAATAATAGATTCACGCAAAAGAAGGATAAAAAAACATAAAAGTAGCATCGAAAAGTAGACTTTCGACCCAGTCGAAATCTGCTGGAATGACAGCACTGTACTGGAATGGACACACTGTTTACATTATTCCAGTTCTAATCCAGTGCTGTACTGGATCACTGGACCGGACTAATGTAAACCCAGCTTTATCGAAATCCAGAAGTGTTGACCTATATTGACAGCAAGTAGCTTAGGTGCTGCTTGGCAAAAGAACATCTTGCCTGTGCTGTTACAGTACACTTTTTTACCTAACACTTTATTCCTCCTCCCCGCGCACACTTTTTTTTACACACCACTTTTTCGAAATTGAAGTAATCTACTTAGCCGCCAGATTCTAGCGCAACTAGATTTCCCCGGCGCAGACAAAATCGATGCGAAAGGTGCCAAAGGTCGACAAAGGAACAGAAAAAATTTGACGCCCGTACAGCGCTTGGCGGCACATCGATACGCACAATTACACACGGCGGAACACGCTAACGAACTAACTCGTAATGACAATAGTTGGATTTAAAGCATCGGTGTGCTGGTATTCGCGGCAAATAAAGGGTGTCTGTACAATTAAAAACTGCAGCCAGGGGGGGAAAAGCTCCCGCTACGTGACTGGGTAGAAAAGTTTTATCGACGCACAATGCGCTCGTTGCGTGCTACATCCGCGCGAGAATATCCTACGCAACCGATGCTCGAGCCTCGTTCCTCGCAACATTATTGCGGACCGCGGTGATAGTGAGCTACGCCAGCATTACTGCCCTCGCGATATTAATAATGCCTAAGCCGGTTCACTGAAACGTACATATGTACATAGCTGCAAAGTGGCGCGAGACATCGGGGGCCTAGCGATGCTACCAAGAAGAATCGGAAATAAATTTCTTACGAGAACGGAGTTCTGTGAATTCAGCTACTATCGATCAACTGCTACTATCCAGCTAACAATTATTGCAACGCATTCCATCGAAATTTTACTGTATTGTCTACATCGTAGATTCGCCGATATATATTTCGAAGCGGTCGTTATGCCTTCGTCGGTTATCATTGCTACCGCTGGTTATCATTTTCCTTATCGAGTGTCGCGGAAAAATGGTGAAAACCCGGCAAGGTTTGCCATTAATCGTGAAGCTTGTAACGCGGAGCACAAAGATGGCAGCGTTCACACTCGCCGCGTGTGTCAATATTAACCATCCGCACAGGCGTCTTATCTTTCTGGTCGAGAATGAAATGCATATCGTTCCGTATCGCTTTTCAATATGATGCACGCTATCTGCCTCGCTCACCCCGTGTCCCACCGTTCGGAAACTTTCGAAAGTGTAATAAATCGCCTGCGCGTTGTGCTAAAAACTTTGTTCTATCTCCGCGGCCGGAGCTGCTACCTATGGCTATTAACTCTCCAATGATAAAGCGAAAACTATGCTGGCTGTGCAATATGAAAAGTTTGTGAACACAAGTGACCAGCTTTGTGGTGACTTTCTTTTATTGTAAAGAAACTTTTGTGTAGTCAATTTTCCGGATAGGGAAAGGTTATAGAAAAGTTGACCTTTCAGTCTCCACTTCTCAGAGATAACTATTAGTGTTATTATTTCTAGCACATAAGAATCACCTCGATTATCAAACTGTCATAAAAAGGATACCTATCAGAAAATATGAAACAATCGTCAATCGCAAGGCTCCACGCTTACCTACAGTTCCCTAAGCACTCGAGCAAATACAGAATAATCCACTGCGAATTGACTTTCAGGCAGAAAAAAACCCCACGGACACCCCAGCAATTTTTCGCGGCGAGTATCTTTCGAAACTCCGATCCAATCTGGATAGAAAAAAACCCTCGACACGATGCCGGCCGAAATTTTCGGGCAGCGTGCTTCCCCCCTTGCTTCCGATTAGCCGCAGCGAAAATCGCCGAAATCGTCATCATCTGGCGCCATTCACCGAGCCAGGCAGCGTATACACGTGCGTGGTATGCACACGCGCGCGTAACAGGAAGGCAGGCACACGTGCCACGCAACCGCGCACAGGTACACATTCACGTTGCACCGAATCGAGACGAACTTCCCTTCTGACTTTCACACATGAATGGGAAAGAGCCGCTGGCTCTCGCGGGGCAGGAAAAAGAGAGAGGAGGCATCGAGCGGACCCCGCGTTGTGTGCACGCGAACCTTCGTTCGGATGCACGCGAGAGAGAAAGAGAGAGAGAGAGAGAGGGAGAGAGAGTGAACGCGCGCGCGAGAGAGCCCTCGTGGTTGGGTCCTCTGTGTGCGCGTACGTGGTGCAACCTTTATTCGGCGCGGCTGCAGTTTTACCTCCTACACGTTTTTGTCGCGAATCGCGCGCATACTGTATATGCAAAGCCACGCTGCTGGCACGTACACGCCACTTTCCCTTTTCAAAATCGATTTTGGCGCCGCGCGCCCCGGCGGCTCAGTCAACGGTGGTCGACGCTCCTACAGCCAGGGCTGTGCACCGTTAATCGAGCGCCACTGATTTTTTTCCCCTAATTTTTTTCTCCCTTTTTTTTCGGCTAACGCGATGCAGCGGCACACGCTGGCTTGAGCACGCCTTAAGAGTTATTTGCTCGGCCGGTCTGCGGCAGGGTTAATGAGTTACCGCACGGTGGGCGAGGACGTTGTTTTGATTCAAGTGGCACACATTAATCCGTGGGGCGACCGATTAAGTTGTGTTTTTGTCCGAGGGGCGAGCACTATTTTCGAATTCGCTGGATTCATTGGTACTGCACTGGAGTTTTAGAAAAATAGTCATGTTTTTTAACTGAGGTCGTGAGTTATAACACGAAATCGAAAAATAGGGGGTTCGAATTTTCAGGGGTCGATTTCACGTTCTTAGAGTGAATTTGGGTAATGGAGAAAATTGTGTAATTTTTGGAATTTTTGAGTTGGGGTTCTTCCCTTATCAGTCGCGTTCTTAGCACACAAGGGGTTATCCTTGGAACGCCGCACCGGCGATCCCAGTTCCGTGATCGCGGCTCGAGTGAAAGTCGCTTAGCGGCAAAATCTAGCGAAACGGGTGGAGAAAGCGAAGAAGCTTGCGTACGGGAGGCGATGCACCCCCGGCAGAGACGCGCGGGCGTTTCGCGGCGAGGCACAAATGCGAGTGACGGGGTACATAATACTGGAAACGAACGATAACACGAATACCAACCCTCCCGATGTATCCGTGGAAAAAAGTATCGCCGCCAGCTAATTACCCTTGCCCGCGCAAATGTGCTCCATTTTTTCGCGGGCAGGCGGCTCGGCCAGCGAGTCCCAATTCCCCTCACAATTAACTGCGCCGCATTACGACCCTCGAACATTTCGTCAACTGCCCCTCTCACCCCACCGACGGAAACGACGCTCGCCGGCACCGAGCTCGTCCGAGTCTATTGGCTCGTTAAACGCAAAAAAAAAAAGGAGAAGAAGAAGAAGACGAAAGAAAAAAAGAGAGGTGGAGCAAGGCAGAAGAAAAAGAGAGAGGCCGAAAAAAGGTGTCTTAAGCGAGATCAAAAGCTCTTCCACGGGGGTGACCCGTGGTCTGCGGTCGTCGCGCGTCCATCCCTGTCGGTATGTTGCCTCGAGGCTTAGAAAAGCTACACCCCCACCCTCCTCCTCCTCACCCTTCCCTCTTTTTCTCTCTCTTTCACCGCCCCCGCCGTTCTTCTGCTCTTCTGCCCTTGTCCTGTCTCTCGCTTCCTCTGTTGCACCCCGCCGGCGCACGAAAATATATACCGCCTTTCGTTAAAGGTGAACGGACGAAATCGCGGAGTTACACGTGCGTGCAAGATCCGGGCGAGGGTGATGCGTCGGCGGGTGTGCAGGGCAAAGGAAGAGGAGAGACAGGGCGGCGGGTGGCGGCAGGCCGGTGGTCAGGAAGGGTGATGAGGGAAAGAGGCGCGCAAAAAGGGTTGAGAGGATGGTGGGCCTAGCTTGCTCGTTCGCCCTCCGCCTCCTCTCGCCCACCCTTCCCCGCCCCTGGGAACTGGGGGAGAAGTTGTGGAGGAGACGGACCCGCGAGTCAGACGAAACCGGCGATATCAGCGCGTTTCCCTCGCGCGCACCCCCGCATACACCACCTCACACCACCGGGTGCCGCCGAAAATCCCCAAAAGCACACGAAACAAAGGCCTGCCCTCCTCCACCCTCTCCCGCCCTCTCCACCCTTGCCTCCCGCTGGAGCCTCGTTGGCACACGCGTGCAACCCCCTCCCCCGAAGCCCCTGTGCACGGTAGAACAGAGACACGAATCATCGACTTCTCGGTCTCGAACATGTGTGCTCAGCTCGCCTCGGCTCTCTCTCGCTCTCCTGTGACAGCCCGGTGCACGTGCGCTCCGAAGAGTCCGCTTCGGCGAGCCTCGAACCTCGATAGACTCCGGCTGACACCGCGGCAACGCGCTTGTTCCACGGTAATTGTTTGGCTGAAGCTTTTTCGGCCAGTGGAATCGGCTCCATTGCCGCTCCACACTTTCCTCCTTTTATTCCTCCGCTCCCTTCTTCCTGGAGCGATTCGCGGCGCAAGATTTCACACCGATTCGAATTGCATCTCTCTTCTATTTTTGCCTTCTTCTTTCTCTTTTTCTCTCCTCGCGAGGGGAACTGTAGTTATTGCTTAATATACGGTTTGCATAAGTACTTCGAATTAGGAGATACCGGAACGAGTTAATTAACCCCTCGATGACGAGGAACGCTCGGCTCAACCGTGGCGTCAGTGTTACCGAACTTGCACTTTCTGCCAGGCCATTAGCCGCGGAGATCTGAAGCCCGAGTTCCACGGAGCTTCGCCTTTCTTGCCGCCTTCTTGTTTCAAGGCGCACACGCCGCGCCACATTAAGCGCATGTTTAGCCGGTGATTTGCTAGGCATAAACGCTGAGCCCGATTCGCCGGAGCCGTGTATACGACGCTCGACCTCGATAATTTCCCTCGTTCCTCGGACGATGATACTATTCAGCAATTATTTCGGGCAGCGCGCAATGGGGGAAAGAGATTCGCCGTTATTATTGATAAATCGCGTGTAAACAGCGACGGCTCCGTGGCACCGTTGAACGCCGCGAGAAAACGTGTAATTACGTAATTATGCAGTTGATTATCTCCGTAAAGTACACACAGGATGCGCGTCTGTAATTGGCGCAATGAAAGCTGAATTAGCATTTCATTAAGCGCCGGCAGTGTTTCGCGAAAACTGCCCGGCGGGTTAACGTTAACGAAACATCACTCGTCCGTTCGGCGGGCTGTTTAATTGTTGCTGAGTAAAATTCCGTTCGATGGGATCGCGGGAGTGGCGTGCACGCGTGTGTGTATCACGATTGTCCGTATGTCTTCGGCGAGCTGTAATAATTGGCCGAGTACGAGCTAGGTCGGTCGGGTGCGTTTTCTTCAAGGTTAGTCGAAAGCCCCTGGCGCGCTGAGTGGGTCGGCGAGCTGAAAAATCGATACGTACGAAAGTGAGAGTCTCAGCCGTTTCACCCTCCTTTTCGTTCTTCGCGTTCCTCGTCCTCTTCTTACTTGCCATTTGGTTCATTCATGGTGCCTGCTGTGCAGGGCCGTGGCACGTCGTCAATTAATCCTGATGCTTCTGCTCAAACTTTCGCATGCAACGCCACTATCCGCCGATAATTCTCATTTCTTCCGGTGGATAGTTTGAGCCGTTTACTCGATAAGTTCTTCCTTTCGATTTCTCGCGTTTCTGATTGGATTCAAGACACGGGCACCATGTGTTTCATTAACCGCGACACTTGTACATTTAATTTTGTATAAATGTATATTTTCGTGGAATTAGTAGAATGGAGCTAGTCCCGTGCGATGTTGATTGTAAAGTTAGTTTAATTGAATTGCCTGAGAATCTGGTTGAAAGTAATTTGTGGATTTGGGAATACATTTTTAGCTCATTGATTATTCCGCGAATTTTGGCAATATTTCTAATTGAGCTTTAGAAGTATAATAATTGTACTCTTCAGGTTTGATTGATGGGAAGCTTTTTTTGTCATGTGTGGTTATAATTCTTTTGATGCTCTTCAGTTGCTTGATCGCGAATCTTATATAGATGTCATAGCAGACCTTTAATTACTCTGCTTGTTACCTACTTTCCTTATTTCTACTTCGCACACTCTATTTATTATTTACAGTTATGATTGCTTTCTTGTTTTTAATTTACTATCACTTTTAATTAGTTTTTAGTTTTAGTATCAGTTTTAGTTTAGTTTTCTTTTATCTTTTAATTTTCTAATGTCATGCTCTGACATAATATACAGAGGTTAGGCATAATAACTGGGCCTCGCCTTTTCACCACCCTATGTAATTAAAATTGGCACAATGAAGATGGAAAATAAAAACGAAAATAAAATTGTTATCTATGGTACAAGTGAGTCATAACGGAGTCAGAACTGTGGACAATTAAACATGGTGGGGGGAGTGAAAGTACATTTTTCGAAGTAGTGGAGAATTGATTTAACAACGTGGTGCATAAAACTACTCAGCCTGGGATGTTTTAATGAAACCGAAAGGAAAAAAGAATCGAAGGCACGTTTGGAATTTGAACGGGGAAAATTAGAATTTTGTTTTCGACTCGAGGTGCCCTTCGAGTCGCGTTGTTCTTGCCAGCTGGAGATGGATAATCTTCACCGGGAGATCTTAAACGGCGGAAAAAGGAGAAAATATCAACAAGGGCATCCGCACATCTGGGATATTTCCTCGTTGTGCTCAAACGAAAACAACGCCCAAAGAGTGGATGTATAATGGCTCGCATTGAAATTTCCAACCGAAATGATGGCCATTTACATTCTCGACATCATATAATTATTTCTCAAATTAATCACTTCATCCTCGGAATATGAAAAATATTCTCTTGGAATCTCGTGCCATGCGAGTACACAACGCTGCGAAATTTATTCAAAATTCATTCGAAGATTGTCATCTGGAGTACGAGTAGGAATATGTTTCGTTTCACATTATCATGATTTTTAATCTCATTGGAAATTACGGGTGACTCTATCACAGTTATATGATTGTAATAAAATATACATTTATCATAAACAGGAAAACTATAGACCATTTTTTTGTTTGCTTTAATTATATTATTATTAAGAGAAACATTACCACTCGTTATAACGAGAAACAATAAAAGTCACATAAATCTTCATATTTTTCCTTATGCTTAAAGTTTTATGTTTCTAAGTTTCTTAATTTTTTATTTTAAATTCCTACGTTCTGTTTTATACGTCTTCAAAACTAATTTAAGTACTCATTCGCAAAAGTTATCCCACCGAAATTGTGTGAAATTTCAGATTCATTCACAAACGCGGCCAGTTAATTTTTTTCCAATTTTAATGGGGTTATGAACTTATTACGCTACAGTATAATTACGAACAGTTGTGTATATAATCGTCGACCACGTTTGTCGGAGAGAATGTGCATTCTTCCTCATCGTGTTGGTTTTTCTGTTCGTCAGGCGCTTCCCTTTTGACGATCAGTCGGAAGCACCAAGAAATTCCAGAACCATTTCCTGCACATATATACTCTGCCTGTGTCCCCTGACCCAAGCTGTATTTTTATCCGAAGAAATTGTTACGGTTTAATTCTGTTCCCGCTTTTTCTGCTCGTGATAGAAATAAATCGTTTCGCTCTCAATGAATGAAGCTGAAATGTAATATTATTTGGATTCGAACATTTCTAGAATATAATAACTAGACGTTTTATGGTGTCATTGATCATCGATCAATTAACATACTCCAAGTAGCATACACGAAAGATGACCCCCAAAGGCTCGTTATTTAAAAAATAATATCTCGCGACTATGGTATCTTAAACACCCGCATCGCCAAACGCCTGATACCTGAGCGAACATGCGTCACTATCAGCCCGATAATGCTCTAATTTGTAATGTTTATTTCTGTTGAACAGTGGTGCCGGATCCAAGATCCTCGTAAGCAATATCCCGAGTCACGCCAGATTGGAGGACCTCGAGTTGGCGTTTTCGATCTGCGGCGTAGTGCAGTCCGTGGAGAAGTTGTCTTCACGCGATCCTAACACACAAACCGTCCTCGTTATCTATGAGACGCAAGAGCAAACACAGCAGTGAGTAAAACTTCTTTCTCTGTAACAACCCCGGCGACTACAATTCGCTTACTGAATCTTCCTTACCTATCTCTCACCAACTAACGGAAGAACAGAAGTGTTCCCTACAGAGACTGTGGTGCTGCTCAGAATAATTTGTGGAAAAATATCTGAAAACTGATTCAAAACACGTGAAATACCATAGCCATGGATAAGACTTTCTTTCTTTCTTTTTTTACCGATCATTCAAGTTTCGTTACGGCGAGTGTAGCTTTCAGAATATGTATTGGGTAATTAGTCGTTCTCTAATTACTCTGAGCAGCGCGTCTTAACGGAGCTACGCTGTGAGATCTCCCACGAAATTGGCTTCTCAGGCCCGCGTTGTGTACCAGCGCGCCATATTTTACGGTGCCTTTTCCCTCGTTTATAGGGCTGTCAACCAGTTTAATGGCCACGAGTTCGAGGGTAACGCGCTAAAAGTGGAAATGTCTACGGTGGAGAGCCGACGAAGAGGCCGCAGCCAGCGCAGCGGCGTCGCCTACTCCGGGGTATCGGGATCCGGCCGGCAGACGGACTTCCCGCTTCGTATTCTCGTTCAGTCGGACATGGTGGGCGCCATAATCGGCCGCCAGGGATCCACCATACGCCAGATCACTCAGGTGACGCGCGCGCGGGTGGACGTTCACCGGAAGGACAACGTCGGGTCCAAGGAGAAGGCCATCACCATCTACGGCAACCCAGAGAATTGCACGAACGCCTGCAAGAAGATCTTGGAGGTCATGCAGCAGGAGGCCAACAGCATAAACAAAGGGTGAGGTTTCTTGGGGCTTCCATGGCTTTGTAGCTTCAGGGCTGACTGCTCCAATGTTTAAGGGTGTAGTGGACTATTGTTAGTTTCAATTGACGCTAAATTACTTTGATACAAACAATCGTCACAATCGTGCTTTTGACAATTTCTTGTGGGCAGGTTTGCGAGTATTTACAAAAAAAGAAAATCGTCGGAATGTATAAAATTGTCGAAGTTATTAATCTTACAGTGTGGAAACTTGCCGATGAATTTGAACAAAAATTGTAGAAGTTACACACGAATCAATTTTTTCCCCATATTTTTACGAGAAAAAATCGTCTTTAATCAGTTATAAAATGTTTTACAAACATTCAATGTTGATGCGGAATTTCTACACGATAGAGAATGGAATTCTACAGCTCCAGTTAAAATTTTAAGTGAAAATATTCATTGGTTCAAGAGTTATGAAATATACCATTTCGGAAAATGGTATTTTGAGAAAACCGGCATCCAATTACGTTCGCTGCTATAACTTCGACAATTATTTGAAATTCTTCAGGAAATTTTGTTGAAAATTTTCATAAAGAATAATACTTTCAAAATCAGTAAAGAAAAAGTATTAGATTTTCTGAAACTGAAATAGTCCATTACCCCCTTAAGCTTAAAGGTCTAAACACACTTATCAGTTCCGTGACGAAGAAGAGCTCTTCTTCTTAGCACTGGCACGTCGGCAGTGTCGTCACGGAATTGATAAGTGTGTTTAGACCTTTAATTGACGTCGATGTGTTTTGAGAAGCGTCGAAAGTGTTCGATGCGAGTTTAGCAAAACTTTCTCGCCAGAACCACCAACTTGCAGGACAATTTCTCAAAGCAACATCTAGTCTTGTCACTTGTTACCGCAACTGTTTGTACATAGGGTGAGCGTAATAGCAATCCCGTTTAATTTTTCGTAACATTTCTGTTAAAAGGGCCGCGGGTGAAACTGTAGACTTGTGTGTTCACAGCATCGAGATCACCCTGAACATTCTCGCGCACAACAACTTGATCGGCCGGATAATCGGAAAGGGCGGCACCACGATCAAGAGAATCATGCAAGACACAGACACGAAGATCACCGTGAGCAGTATCAACGACATCAACCATTACAATGTCGAGCGTATCATCACAGTGAAAGGCACAATCGATAACATGAGCAAAGCCGAATCCATGATCTCCAGCAAGCTGCGCCAGAGCTACGAGAACGATTTACAGGCCATGGCTGTGAGTATTTTCAAATATGCCGTGCACGAAGGAAAAACAGCGCTTTATACGTTCGCGTGTTTAGTCTGTGCGGGGAAGCCTAGAGGCGCCCGGGGAGTATGGTTAACAAATGCCGCTGGATGATTTCCTCACGCGGCGTGCGCTTACAAGGGAAGATCCCGAACCCGGAAATTAAAAAAATTCTTAAACTTTGTGAATAGGGGATTTCCTTTGTAGGGGATTTCCTCCAGATTACAACGCCATTTTTGTTTGCTGCCCAAATTCCCTCTAAGCGGGTGTAATTGACCCCTGGAAATCCGGTTATTTTCCGATTTTGTGTTATAACTCGTGAACTGTAAAATAATTTTTGTACCAAATGATAGATCTAATTAAAAGAAATAACTTTTGTCTTGAAACTTTTTTCTAGCTTTTACAGTTCATGAGTTATAACACAAAATCGGAAGATATCCTAATTTTCAGAGGTTAATTTCACCCACTTCGAATTTGGACAGCAAACAAAAATTGCGTTGTAGTCGGGAAGAAATTCCCTCCATAATCACAAAGTTTCAGAATTTTTTGAATTTCCGGTTCGGGGTGTTTCCCTTTGGTAGTTAGCTTATCGGCGCCGAATGGGTTAATTTAAAATTTGTCACAATGATGACGTGTAATAACGAAATGTTAATTCCTATTACAGCCGCAAAGCATGATGTTCCCCGGCTTGCACCCAATGGCCATGATGTCCACTGCTGGCATGGGATACAGCTCACGTGGTCCGGGTTTATACGGGTCAGGGCCCGCCCCATATCCCTACCAGGCTAGCTTGCCGACTCAACAAGGTGTTCCTGCCGCCGACACTCAGGAGACTGCCTTCCTTTACATTCCTAACAGCAGCGTAGGCGCCATAATCGGTACCAAAGGTTCCCACATCAGGAACATCATCAGATTCTCCGGAGCCAGCGTGAAGATCGCGCCGCTCGAACAGGACAAGCCAGCGGAGCAACAGACTGAAAGGAAAGTCACCATCGTTGGTTCGCCAGAATCTCAGTGGAAGGTAAGCGTCGAGGAGCAGAGAATAAAGCAAGTCCCTTTGAATCTTTCGGTGACAGAGATAATAATATCTACTGTAATATAGACTTCTAATTAAAATGCTTTACGTAAACGATAAGAGTAGAATGAAAAGCAGTTAAGCAAGCATAAAGGTTGGAGGTAGTATATTTAAAAGTCAGAGTCAACCGTGACTCAGTGGTTCGGACGCTGGTCCACGACTCCAGAGATCGCGAGTTCAAATCCCCGTACACCTGAACCAAAGAATTCCCTTCACTTTTATTAGTTAATTAATTGAACGCATAGCCGTATTATGGCCCGTGGATATTCTATAATCCTCCCCACCCTGCTGGAATTTGAGTAGGTGCCGTTTCCATAAGCATCGACTTGAAACAGCAGGAAAATGAAACTAGTGAAGGGTTAACCCGTACCAATGACACAGCGACACTCTGTGTACAAGTTGGTCCCGTTGTCACCTTCAACAACAGCACCCTTTTGCAGCGGCGAATAATTTTGTACAGTTCCATCGAACGGCTGTATGTAACTCGAGCGTTCTCGTTTCTTTCACAGGCGCAGTACTTGATCTTCGAAAAGATGCGCGAGGAGGGATTCGTTTCCGGTAGCGACGACGTCAGACTGACGAT
Organism: Andrena bicolor; assembly: GCA_960531205.1. NCBI lineage: Eukaryota > Metazoa > Arthropoda > Insecta > Hymenoptera > Andrenidae > Andrena > Andrena bicolor. Next base: position 36,822,522 of record OY482666.1, on the reverse strand, counting down.
CGAGATTCTCGTGCCCAGCGCTCAGGTTGGCCGAATCATCGGCAAGGGCGGCCAGAACGTTAGAGAATTGCAGCGCGTAACTGGAAGTGTCATTAAGCTATCGGAACAACAGTCCACGTCTCCTTCTGCTGACGAAGAGGCCACCGTCCATATAATTGGCCCCTTCTTCTCTGTTCAGGTACTGTATCTTCCTCCTTCGATTAGATTCCTCAAATCCACGAGACGCGAGCGAAGTGTAATTTCTAATAACCTAATTACCAGATTGTATTGCTCTCGATAATTTAAGCACCAGGCAGACACACTGTCTGCTTCGAAATGTCAAGTGGCCCCGCGCCTCGACCACTCGCGACCATCCCCTTCCCCGGTTAAAGGGGCTTTAATGGCAGGCCATGAACGGATAAGTGTGAAGTGTATAAATTCTCGTTTACGCCTGTTCACAGTCGGCGCAGAGAAAAATTCGCTCTATGGTCCTGCAGTCTGGTGCACCTGGAGCAGGTGCTGGGACGCGCGCTGGTCGCGGCAGCAGCCAGGAAGGTGGTTCTCGTTCCCGAAGAGACGGCAGTGCCACGTCTCAGCAAGGTGGCACAACGACGCAGCAGCAATCGAGCTCCTCGCCATCCAGCCAGCAACAGCCGCAAAATCAGTAACGTCACTGAAACTTACCTGACGCCGACCAACGCCTCACAGAAATCCGTTTTATTCGCCGGGGTGGCCTCGTCGCTTTGACATTCTCTCGTCGCGAGGCTGCGTGCAACCTCCTTCTCGCGGGGCACGTGTATCCTTCGAGATTCTAACAGAGCGGCCGAGCGATGTGCAGAGCATAAAGGGCGCGCGCATACACACACACACCTACATACACATACACACACGCACAGAAGCACGCGCGCGCGCGCGTGAAAAGGTCATCAGTCTATCGATAACAGAGATGTCGCTCGATAGGAGCCGATATTCTTCAAAATCACCCATTTAATTCAGAACGATAAGAGAAAAGGGGTGGTACGGTCGATGGTGTTACACTCATTCTCGGTTCTTTTTCCATTTTTTTTTTCTTTCCGTTTCTTTGTAATTCGTGCGCGTAACGGCACGTCGAAAGTATTTCTCGGGATCGTTGCGAGAACGCGGAGGAAACGTAGCATGTCGCGTACCCCCCCTTCTTTCGTCGTATAGATAGGTTTTGCAGTAGAGAACGCCTGATGAAAATTGTCATTGTTGACTTTGATCGCCATAGATCGTGACACCTGGCTCGCGCGTCGCTTAACGACGAGCTTCTCGCGGCCGGACGCGACGGACAGACGAGCAGAAGCGATGCGCGCGGGCACCGCCGCGGATACAGACGGAAGTGTGCACGTCGTGATCTGAACGAAAACGCGTGGTGCGAGAGGAGGTGAGATCGAAACGCTCGGTCCCTGTCCCGGCGCGGAGCGGCTGAGCGCGCTATTAGAATCGGATTCTCCTCCGAGATGGGGGGAGATCACGCCGCGGCAGCGTCATCGTTCTCTCGCCTCGCCTCCAGGCGTCACGCGCGTTTCGTTTTGCGGTGGCCCGCTCGTATTCAGGGTCGAAGCGACGGGTGACAACACGAACGAATCGATTTCGCAGCGTTAACGGAACCACCTCGTCGATGAAACAGGATGATTATATATACGAGACGATAAGAAGGGAAAAAAAAGCATACACAACCTTATTACCTCATTCAATTACGGTTAAAGATTTAATATGATAAAGAAAAGTGGAACGAGAGAAAGGATAAAACCAACTAATCTAAAAAAAAAAAAAGAAGAAGAAGTCTACCTAATATTAAAGTTATAATAATATACAGAGAGGTTAAGTAACGATTACACAATTACGTTATACATGTTACTACTTACTACTACTGCTAATTAACTACTACTACTTCTGCTAAGTACTACAGAGAAAAGGCGGTTTTTTCTTTTTCTTTTTTTTTGTTTTTTAAAAAGAGGAGAACTACTCTAGGTACAGTTTTTTATACCACACACAAACTCAGAGACAATTGAATTAACGGGACACTTAATTATCGAAGTATATGTGAACGAACACGAGACGTTCTAGGGTTCTGGACAGCGTATGCCAGGATGGTTTTCAGGCACTGGGAGAAAGGCCCCTCAGCAAAGAAAAAAAAATAACCCCACGGCACAGCGGTGCCCCGTCCCCCCCTCTCGCGCCTGTAATACCAAAGAAGCGATTAATGAGTTTTTTTCGTATTAGTGAAGTGAAAGCGCGTTCGACTGACGCGCGTCGTTGTTTTAAACGCTTTACTCGCCTCAAGTTCCTTGCAAGAGCCAAGAGAGTAGTGAGACGAGGGGGGTCAGACAGCACGCGTCCGCGGGGTATCGACGAGTGGTTATCGACGTCGGGAACAGCGGGTGTCGGCGGAGTTAGACCGACGGTAGTAACGTCATCGGGTCGCTTTTGCGAGAAGTGATTGCTGAACAGAACGACGGTGGGAAGAGCCGAGGAATGGGAATATAGATGCGAGAAGTCATCGAAACGTTCGGAGGGGCGAATGGGAATGCACACGAAACGGCCGCTGTTTCGTGCTACGAGGAGAAGGATGTTCAAGAGGGAGAATGAAAAAGCGACCGTTGGCAGGCACGAGGAAGGTGCGAAGAGGGGGACATTGAGAGAGAATAGGATATACACGAGAAGGAAGCAAAGCCACGAAACTTTTTCAGGGATTTTTACTTTACCATGGATGTAATAGTGTGTGAGTGTGCGTGTGTTGAATAATACTATTAATTGATAAGTGATTAATTACTGATTAGGCATATAACGGCAAGGGAAGCGCCGAGACAGGTAGAAATTATTTAGGCTTATCGTGGAAAAAAAGGGACAGGGAGATACTAAATGTGCTGCCCGAGGGGGAGAGACGGCGGCAGCGGGTCCCGTTGATGGAACGTGTGGCGTCAGCCTCTCACCTCTCGCGGCGTCGAGCGCGCATATCGCCAGCGAGTTGAATGCCGGAAACGACGGGATTATGAACGCGATTTATGTGTATCGATACCACCGGTCTCGCGATGATCCTTGTGAATTCTGTAATTTCTGTTCCTTCCCTTTCGTTTTTACCGTTTCTGTTTCTTGTCTAAGTACGTAGGGTATAATAGTCGTAAAGCGTTAAGGTAGCAAAAATACGCGAGTTAACGAAATTTCATTGACAGAAGCTCGCAGCGATATGGCGTCGTTTAGGCACGACGCGTACTATCGGTCACGATCATTCTCATCGGCTGTCGTGATATATAATATTCGAGGAATTGATCCTTTGAATATTATCAAAAGCAAAAAAAGAAGAAAAAAAAAGAATGAAATTGAAAGGGGACGTGTTCGTTCCGAGTATTCGAGTACAAAGTACCGTTAGATGAGAAAGTGAACGCGCAGAGATCGCGTTTACTCACCCCGACGGAATATTCGTGACCGGTCTGCGCGTGATTCGTAACTCTAAGTTCTGATTTAAAATGGAAAAATGAGATGAAAAATGGGGGAGAGACCTACGATGTTTGAAGGTACGATAAGAGTTCGCACGTGCAACGTACGGGCGGGAAGTGTTTTTTCAGTCGAAATGGAAGGATCGATCGCGTAATAGAGGATTGAGGAAGCTAAAAATTGTTCGGGACAGGGAGTGGTTGAGAATGAAGGATTTTTACACGATTCAATCGAATAGGACTTTTCAGTCTGAGGAACCGATCGGGCGGACCCAGCTCTGCTCGACGATCTATAAGAATGTGACCAAACAAACATAATACTGAAGAAAAAAACAAAAAGAGAATCGAAAATTAACGGACTGGACAAGACGCGCGATTACGTGCCACGGGAAACGTTCGAGACATCGACGAATCTGTCGTTTTCGATTCCAAGTGACCAACCCACAGGCATTGAAACGTTTACCTATATCCGGCTTCATTTTTATTCTAGCATTAACCGATCAAGTAATCGTTTGACTGGGATTGACGATATTCCGCCAATCGATCGTAAGAGTTTTAATTGCGTTTCCGTGGAATATCGTGGCACGTCAGTCGTCGCCTCACCCAAGAACGTTGAACCCCCCCGTTCGCGTTCCACGACCACGACGATCGTTTCCGGTCCGCTCGCTCCAGAGGGACCCGGGGAGGATCGTCGACCGTCGCTTTAATTCACGGCATTCGGTATGCGTTTAGTACAAAAATACACGAGTTTATGGTGGGTGGGAAAGGAAGAATCGAGTTTTCGGTGGGAAGGGATGAACGTGGTAGGTACTAGAAGGGGAAGATATATCGCGTGTTACGATTTTTGTTTGTGGAATGGGAAAGATGGGGAAAGAGAGAAGGATAGGAAGGGACTTCTGAAGTGTGCGCACGAATATCTATCATCCGTGGGTAATATCGGGGAGAGAAAGAGAGAGAGAGAGAGAGAAGAAGGTATGCAGGGGAAAATAAAGAGATGAACGGACGGCGGAAGCTCGGTGCGCCAGTGCTCCGCTCTCTTGCCTCTTTCTTTTTCGCTGCATCTCGAGGAGGACAGCCGGAATGATAAGGGGGGAAGAAAAGAGGAGACGAAGGGGGACCGAGGATTCGCCGAGCACAGGAGGAACGAGAAAATGGAATTACACCGGATTTCAGACAGCGTGGGAGAGAGATAATAGAGGAGCGAAGGTGGGATAGAGAACGGAAGAACTACGCGAGAGTATAAGAGGAAGAAAAAAAAATAAAAGGGGAGAGGAAAGACGAGTAAGAAAAAGAGAATGAATCTAAGAGTATAAGTTTATTTTTGATACATTGTTGGGGAGATCTAAGTGAATCTTTCTTTTTCAATTTTTTTGTTAGATGTTTTTAAATAACTTAATGAATTTTAACGATATTAATGAAGCGAGGCGTGAGGAGGGAAGGCGATAAAAGAGAAAGAAAACATTTTTTAAATAGAGATAAGAGATAAGAGGAAGGAGGAAGAAGTTAGAGAAGAAGCGAAGTGTTTTTCGTATATAAAAATGATAAAGAAAAAAAAATGTGGTGGGGGAAAAAAAAAAGTAATGAAAGAAAGAGTAATTAACTTAAAATGAAGTAAAAAAAAAAGGGAGAAAAAAAGATTTAAGAGAGGGACGGCGCGCAGCTTTTTGCGCTGTGCGCGTCTGTCGCTCGTCAGGGGGGAATAAAGGAGATTTTAGTCGGATAAATTGTATAATATATTTAATATATTTGGAGGAAAACGGCGGCGCCAGGTCCGCGACAGGCGAGGGCGTCACTTCGACGGCGAGCGACAAGGCGGTCGGGCTCGCAGTTTTATGCGACGCGATTCCCGCCGTTGTCGCTGCTCAGCAAGCCGTCCTCGCCCGCAGGCCTTCGCCTCCGTGTTTATTTATCAAGCGTAAATATTTAAAGAAGTGAAAAAAAAAAGGATGAATTACATTTGTAGAAAAGAAGCATAGGAAAACGATGAAAGTGCCAAGGAACAAAAAAAAAAACAATAATACGCACCGCAAGACCAATACAACAACCGGTATAGCTAATTAATTAACGTCACAGAAATTAACGAATCGAATCATAGAAACAGCAGACGATGATAACATCCATCAGCCACCATTCACCATCACTAAATTCGCTTTTACCACACGGAAATCATTTACGCTATTTCAACATCACTTGACACGCTCCTTTTTCCTGATACGATGCACAGTATACGTTGGGAACATCTAAATTACTTTTCGGCCAATGAAACCAATTCAAAATTTTGTCAGGCGAACGCCAGAGAAGAAAGAGAGAGAGAGAGATAGAGAGAGAGAAAAAAACACAGAGAAGCACGACGTGAGTACGAGATACAATCGCTCTTTTCAAACAGAATTTTCGTTGTTGTGGGGAATAGACGAATACTTCGATTCAACAACGAAAACCATCGCCCCCCGCCCCCCTTTTCGGAATATCTCTTTATAAAAGAAAGTTCGCGACAACCGCAATCCGCCCCGCACGCGAATCTTTCACACCTTTCGCTCGTTCATCGATCTTTGATTCATTTTTTCGTTGCGCAACATTTTTCGGAATGGAGAATTTCAATGGGAAGGAGATTAAAGGGAGAACGAAATTTCGGGATTCTCAGTAGTAGATAGGATGAAAACAAAAAAGTAACATGAAAATGGATGAAAAAGAGAAGCCTCAGGACACCTTTTGACTTCATTGCTCGCTCACAGTTCTTGCACTCCTCGCGGCAGAGGACGAGGAGAAGCACGGGAAATTCGATAATGCTGAACGCAGAAGGGAAAAACGTGTACACGCAACAAGCCCCGGTCAAACGCAAGCCACGAAGGAAGAGAGAGAGAGAGAGAGAGAGATACCTTTTACCCAGCCGGTAGCGTTGGAAAGGAGAGGCGGAGAAAACTATGCATCTTTCGGCCGATTCCACAGCACAGCACTTCAAACCCTCCCCCTCACGGAAGGGAGTGGATGGAGATGATAGATTCGGAGAGGAGGCAAAGAGACAAGCTCGCTCGCACGCTCGGGAGAATGTACAAATCAAACAAAAGTTACAAAAGGGAGGGGATTAAAAAGAAAAAAAAAAGGAAAGGCGAAGAGAATGAAGATTAAATAGAAATTATTAATATAAATAAATGATAACTTAAAAAAAAAAAATGAGAAGATTTTTAACGTTATAATAAATTATTATGCGCGTGAATTAAGATGGAAGCGGGGAGAGTAACTTAATCTACTGGTACGGGGATACCAACAAGAAAACAAATGTACAAAATCGATTTATCGCTAAATCTTAAATGTTAGTATTCTAGAAATATTTTACCGTGAGATGGAGTCGTGCTTATCGATTAGAATCGAGGGAAATTAACGTAAGCTCGGCGCGTTTAAGTTTAAGATTATTACATATATCCCGCGAAACGAGGAACAACAACGAGAGAACAAACAAAAGGAAAAAATGGGGGAAGAAAGAGGAAAGAGAGGAATGCGAAAAAAAAACACGTATCGAGCATCTCGGATTTCAAAGTAACTTTGTCGACGTTGGGGCACGAACGATCTTTTTCTCACGATCATCGAAGCACGAGACGTGCGTGAACATTCAGCAGCAAGCCTCCGCGGAACGATGAACCAAAAAAAAAAAAAGGGGGACTTCTTTCTTTCCCGAGGAACGTCCAGATAATCGTCGACAACGTGCATCTCCGACGACTGTTGCCAAGCTTCGCCAAAAACACTTTATCAACTCTCTTCGTACCAACTATTTATACGGTGAAACGAACTTTTGTAGTTTTTTACGGAACCCTTTTCGAAAACGCTCTTCCACGAGGAACAAAAGGCCCGACGAATTGTGTGGAATACAAAAAAGAATAAAAAAAATGGAGAAAAAAAATAAAACACGAGAAATCGGAGCAGATAGGCGAAGGACGAGAAGACCGTAGAGAGCAGCATCGCTGCTGGGAAGAGGCAGTGGAAGCAAGCACAGCGCAATGAAGTAGCCGAGAAGACGATGCAGAGGCGTCTAACGCGTAACAGCTACGCGATTCGCGGCAACACTTTCGACCGGAACGGGGAAAAAAAAAATGGCAAAGAAGAAATAATGGGACCGAAGAATACACGACTCTGAGACAGGCGAGGGCCGCAGATCAGTCGTCACGGATCATCGAGACAAAGCAGGATCTTCCATTTCCGCGCACGGTTATAGACGATTCCAGCCGGAGACACATCCTCTTCTCATACAGTTCGATCAGCCACGGCTTAGGAGCCAGCAGAAATCCCAAATCGGCGCAACCGGACCGGCGTTGCTCGAGGCCAGGCGCGCAAAACTTATGGACGTAAAGACGAGGAAGAAGAAACACGCACACACACGCGTATACACTCGACCGAATGATAACTAAATACAACTGTCGTCGCGACAAGAAACTTTGAAAATCGAAGGAGTCCACCTGTGGAACGAACGGAACAGCAAAATCAGCGACAGAGAGGAGAGAGAGGAGTAAGGAGAATTGTTTCTTCATCGACCTGGTAATCGTCGAAGTTCTTCGATCACGCTGTCTCACCGATCGAACGTTTCGCGAAGACGTAATTTCGCGCGACCTTCGGTCGGAGGCAATCCGCACAGCTGAATCCTTCCAGTTTTGCTTTTCGAGTGCTTTATCGCCGTCGGTGCCCAGGCGAATCGAGCAGGCAATCGTTCCATTCGCTGGCACTGTTCGACTGTCTTCATTGCACACCGGACACACGCACGCACGCACGTAAAACGCAGACCCGTTCATCGACGATAACACAGTATATCAGGGTGGTTCTCGCACCGATTAATCAGCTCTATACACGCGTAAACGGAACATTACAGGGATCGCGGCTTAGCGATTCGTTATCGATCTACACGATCCCGTATACTATAAGCACACATCCATATTATATTATACGGAAATATATATTATATATACGCGGGCGATACCGCGGGTGAACGCAGTTCGCCCCGCGTGCAACTTAACAATAGTAAACGACGGATTATAACGAGAGAGAAAGCGAGAGAGAGAGAGAGAGAGAGCAGTCCCGGGGGTAAGGCGAACGGCACCTAGCCCCCGTTGCCGCGGAACACTCAGCAGGTTACAGCACTTCTATTTCTTTATTAATATTTAATAGTGATAAAAACGAATAGTAAAATAGTGGTAAGGGATATAGTGATTATCGGTGGCGACTTCGATAGGCTAATCGTCGCCGCGCGAGCGGGAACGTGCCGGCGGCGATTACCGTTCCGGTCGCTCGCGGAGACGGGCAAGTTCGCAGCTGGTGTTTAGAGACGGGGAAGAGAAAGCACACGGACAAACGAAGGGTGGTAGATTATTTTGGGCTTTAGTATTAGTATTTCGAGGATAGGCGACGTGTATGGGGCGGCAGCCGGACTTTCAGGATCGCGAATTATAGACCGCCGGCGACGAGGAGAGCGCGTCCCGGTGCCGCCTTGGTCGCCCCGGCGTATCGTTGAACGACGCGACCACGGGCGTCCATTGGAACCGAAGCGCTCGGGCCCCGAAGCTTCGCGCGCCCCGGGGGACCAACCGCGCCGGTCCCAGGATCAGCGCGCCGCCGAGGCGGGCCGAGGCTTCGGGTCGGCGTCGAGATTAATATCATCAGGGCTGAATGATACACCGGATCGAGAGGAACGGTTCTGAGCCGAGTACGCGGCGGTAAACGAGGGCCTTATTGTATACAGTTGGGCATTGTTGTTAATGTGAAAGGTTCAAGTGATATCGCTAAACAGATAAATATATCGGATAAGCTTAGGCATGGCGCGCCATCGAACGATTAGGGTCGAGGAAAATGGGGTGAGAAAGTGAGCGAGAGAGTGTGATTGAATGTGTGATGCGCGCGAGTGGGAGAGATAGAGGGGATGGTTCGTTTGAGAGTATGGAATCGAAATGAAACATAATCTTTAATAATCGTAAGGTGATATAAGCAGAGTTAGGAAGCTAGAATGAGTGATAGAGAGAGATAGAGAAAGGGAGAGAGAGAGAGAGTGAGAGAGAGATGGATAGACGCGTTTTGACCACGGAGTCTTAATATATTATCTATTATTAATCCTATTGTTGCCAATAATGGGCATTATTGAGAAAACCGCGCGGGTATGTAACTTATTCTCTACACTGCATTTACACTCCCCCCACCCCTAACCCCAGAAATCCCCCCCCGAGAAGACCTTGTATGCATATAGTAACACATATATACACTATACACTTGTTGTACATAGATATATATTATATGTAAAGCTTAAACTTATTAATTGAGAACAGATTATAGTCGATGGTACCGATATAGAAGATGATGCAACCCGTAAAATAGAGCCGTTTGTCGCGCATGCGTGAAAAAGATTATGGAGCGAATGATGTGTTTTTCCTTTGTTGTTTGGGTGCGGGCGTCAGTTTTAGCAGAAGCTACAGTTTCCTTTTCTTTCCTTGGGAAGAAGGCGAGCTTGAGAGAGGGGAAGAACACGAGAGGGATGTGGAAGCTAGAGCAGCGAGAGGTGTTGTTCCGTGGAGCGCGCGGATCAGCCGCGACGCTCGCGCACCGCCGCTTCCAACGTCGTCGCTCTCGTCTCGTACTCTTGCCACAGATCGGTTATTACGTACCAACCACTTAGCTATTAATATATACACATTGTTAACGTCGATTATGTATCGCAGTAGCCGCGGAAACCGACCAGAGACATCCTGTCGATTCACCTCCTCGTCCGGAATACAGGACGGCGGAGGAACACCAGCCACTCATGCCGCAGCACCGCGAAGAGAATGGAGCCGTTTCAACCAGACACCCGATCGACGTACAAACGCAAGAGAAACAGTGTTCTTGGTTCGCCATTGGAGAGACGAGATCGGTTCGCGCAAAACAGCGCTCATCGGAGCGACCAGCAGCTCCTTGAGTGTCAATTCACTCGTGACTGCTCTCACACCGTCAACTAGGCGAGACATTTCTCGCGGACGCTTCCACATCCACGCGACGAGCTCGAGAGAACGAAGAGGAACGGAAAGATCGGGTCGTCCACGGTGATCAGGAGCCTCGGTGCGCGCTGTATGCCCGATTATCGAACGATCGAGAAAGAGAGGATCGAAGCACAGAAGTGATTGGCGCGCACGGCCGTTCGCGGCGAGATGAGTAATACTAAAACCCAAAATAGCCGTTTCCGGGTGTTGGGCCGATCGAGAGGAGAAGCGTCACGTACCACACGTGGACGTAGGGAAAAAGGCAAGCCAGGCGGAGGATGTAGAAGCTTGAAAGGGGGGAAAGGATCATGGACAGAGAGATTCCTTTTTATTCGTTCGTTACCTAATATGTTATGGATCTGTACCGTGCTTCTGTGCAGCGGATAGCGAAGGCGACGCAAGCAGTGGGAAAGAAAGCGGGGAGAAGATGAATGAAGACGAATAGAAAAAATACAAAAATGCGATGCTGCGAGGCACACACCAAAAAAAAAATTAGAAGATGCGAGAGAAAGCCAGAAATTTATATATGTATAGTTGTTCGCGTTTGCCTTTTTTTATTGAACAGTTTTATATCGGATAGAATCGTTTTTTTTCTCTCTTCTGTTTTACGCCACGGAACACGACGTGTCCTATAGGGAATAAGTTCGCGGATCCTGTAATAAGCTCAGTTCTTTTTCCTTTTATTTCTTCGGTTCTCCTTTATCACCGTTGATTCGTTTGTTTCGCGTTCCTTTGTTGGCGCGATCTATTTTTTTTTTTTATATTCTCTTTTAACCATTATACGGATGTTTATGCACGTTCTTCGTTTACCTGTTCGGTTCGCACGTTTTGTTTCGCAACGATTAGCCACGCTCGTGAATGTCGTTCTGTTAACCCCGGCTCGCTGGAACATTTCATTATCACGCTCGTGCAGTATTCTTCTCTATCAAGCGCACGCGTACACGCACGCGCAGGCACACCAGCCCCGCATACACGTACACACACCCGCAGAGACGCGAAAAGAGAACGCTACTCTCTTCCAAAACAAAAAAGAACGAAGCCATTAAATCGCGAGATTGAAAACGATTAGAACGAATTGATTTCCGATTGGCGCGCGCGCCGATCGTTCCAGTTCATTCTTTTTCCAGAGAGACAGAGGGAATATGGAGAGGTCACTGGGAAAAAAGGTGACGTTTTGGGTCAGGTCAACATTCGCGACAGGAAGTCGATACGCGCGTTGTACATACATTATATTGCATTATATATCCTGTGTATAGTAGATAAGGGAGCGCGGACTGCGGGCCTGGAGGGTTTCTTCTACGCGTACCTCGAGTTCCGTCCATCTCGACCGAGTCGCGAGAAATTCGTTTCCAGACGCTGGGCGCTAGCCACGAGACGCTCCAAGCAACCCCAAGGCTGGGGAACAATGCAGGTGATCGCGGGACCACGTTAATTACAACTTATAACGATACTATCATTCGTAGACTACTCAGCGACGTGGCTAACGACCTTCGAGGGAAATTAGAAGGTTCCAAGCTTCCTTCGAACAAATTGCCAGGCTCTGGTTGGTTGTTCGCGGAAGTAGCGATGGGCGTGCGTTTGAAACTCTTCTGGGGAGCCTCCAGGCCTAGGAGTCTGACGCGCGTCGCCGAGGTAGTCTCGCGCGACGCTTGGATCCCGAGGGTACGACTATCGAAGAACGATAGATACATGTGTACATAGTTGGAGGGAGATTAGGAAACGAGGAAAGCAACCGCAACAGCGATCACTCAACGATCAAAATTCACCAGTATCGAAACTGTAAACAGTTGGCGCCAGCCCATTGGCGATGAAAATTGGAAAAGACAGTGCGCCGTCGAGGATCGATCTTCTCGCAACGACGATGGACCGCGAAGCGTGCGCCCTTAGAGCTGGCGGGAGGAAAAGGGTTCAGAGTTGACGCGGAACGATCGAGGCGCTTCGAAGCACGCGAATCAATGGCCCATCGGGACGAGGAAAAAGAAACGACAAACGGACTTCAAAAAAAGACTCTCCGCGGCAAGGAAAATTCTGATATAAAGCATTTCCTTTTCGGATGTACACGCAGCAGGCTAGACTGATGAGAGATGGACACCACGCGTCGAGGATGAGTGATTCCGGGGATGTTCAGGCTAGCTGGCCCGCCATAGATACCCCCTAGCGACGGGGATGCGAAAGGAAATTTTTCTTGCAACGTTTGCGAAACACTTTGGGACAGACAGGAGATTGGCGAGAGAGAAGGTGCTGACGAGCAAAGTGGGAAATTGAGCAACGATTGACGCATCATCCATCAGTTCGACTGCACAGAGAGGACAGCTTTCCTTTTATAATACGTGTATTCTATTAGAATAGAATAAGCAAAGATGAAAAAGACGTCGGTGTGAGACTCTGAGCACAGCGCCAGGTCCACCGCAAGAAGCTCTACTTCATTAACCAAACAGGCCCCCCCAACCCCCGAAAAAAAAAGTTCATCAGAAGCGCAGGGACAAGGGAAACGAGTCTGACTATCTATCCTACGCATACCGCAACACACACACGCATACTATATATACATACGTTTATATGTAGCTGTATAAAATATACGTACATTTATTATACGCACGCCGAAGGATGGTAAACGGGGATTGTAATTTCGGCGGGAACGTCGAGGGAAACGTTATCGAGAGACGAGTTGGAATGAGTGGGAATGTGGGGTAAAATGGACACACACATCCATTATCAACACGATGGTCGCATGCACACGACGGAGCAAAAATGATACGAAGAAAAAGAATAAGCGAACGTAATTAATCACAAATGGAAATAGAACGGCACGAGGCCGTTTTGCGCGCGAGCCAATCGCAAGGAAACACGAGGGGGAAAAAAATAAATAAATAAATAAGAGTACGAAGAAGAAGATATGGTAACGATTATTCGCAGAATATTGAGGGAAGGACGACGATTTAAAGGGGAAAGCAAAACAAATGAAAAATATTATCGATGAATAACAAGAAACACGCGACAAGGGATGTTACTTGGATAACAAGCACGTGCTTCGAAAGTAAACACTGTTTCTTGCTAAATAATAATGAATATAATAGAGGTTGCGCATTGCCGACGGAGACAACCTCCGCGCTTGCATTTTGCTTCGCACTCGCTACGTTGGGTATAATGATTTTTTTTTTTTGTTTTAATTTTTGCGCTACCGCGGGGCTCGTCCACCTTCGTCGCGACCGTCCGCGTCGATCTGGTATCACGTTCGATCATCGAATGGCGTTTAGGAGCGGGACGGAGCGGGGGACGGAAGGGGGTAGAAACGGGGAGACGCGAAATTGCGCACGATTCTCGACGGACGAGTCGTGGCGGAGGCCAGCCCCATGAATTACGATAATTTCACCGTAATTAATTCATTTTTTTTGTCTACTTTAGTTTATTTTAATTGCTACTATTCTACTATAAAAAAAAACTTCTATATAATCACTTACCACTATCAAATACTTTACTACTACTATAACTACTACTATACTATTACTACTACTATTACTACTATCTATTACTACTACTACCGCTATGTATTTTTGTGTCTTCGATGATTTGATGATTTTTTTTGCTATTTTCGTGAATTCCGTGTATAAGAGATGCACATCGTAAGAGCTCGTTATTTTTTTTCTTGGTCCGAGGGAACTCGTTTCCGGTGACAGGCCTGCCAGAGTAACAGATTTCATATTGGTTCTTCTTTGTTCTTCGGTTCGGGATAATCACGCGACACCGTCGAGCGCCCAGTGGTTTTCTCTTTTTTTTTTTTATTTCGAAAACGGGAAGGGATGCATGTACTCGGATGTGAAACGCGGAGCGATCCGCCGGTTCCGTTGGTCCGGCGACGGGCGAGAATGAGAGGGAGGGGAAGAAACGAGGAAACGGTTTAGTAGCGTATGGCGTATAATAATAATAATAGTAATAAATGTGACGATAATTCGAGCGAGGCGAATGGTGATCGCGAGCGCAAAATTACCACGCGGTGGCGGTCGTTACGGGAAGGAAGAACGGGAGGTGGAACGCGAGCCGTTTCCTCAGACCAGGGGTGACAAAAAGACGCGTGTTTCTTCTTTTCCGGTTTTCTGCTCGGTATCATTCGAATCATTCTTTCCGCGCGAACTTGCAAAATTCTTCAGTGCGTCGTCGCGTTTCAGTTCTTTTCCTCAGGCTTTTGGTGTTGTTCTATGTTTTATCATTATTATTATTGCCCTTATCTTTTTTTTTTTTTTGAACTCCTTTTTCCCCCGAATTACCTTTGATCTTTGATTTCTTTTTACTATTATTATTGTCGCCTTTCGTAGAATCGATCAATTTTTTTTTTTCCTTTTATTTGTAATTCATTGAATCGCGAAACTTTTTCGGACTCACCCTCGCAGAGACAGACGCGCGCGCATAAGTATACGTACACGAATACGTTAACACACGAAATGGCGCGTAAAGCTTTTTTCGATCGAAGGGGAGAGAAGAAGAAAAAAATCTTATGGTGTTTTTTAGTGGATAATATTTAAAGTTTAAACTACATACTATATGGATAATCATTAAGTACACAAAGCATAGAGGTTAAAATACATAGGCATGTAAGGCAGGACGAAAATTATTTAGCGGGCCGCTTCCCTCCAGGCGCTAAATTTCCGGGCTCACCCCGAGCGTCAGCTCGCGGGAAAGCAGAAGTATACCGGGCGTTTTCGGCTTCCGCGACCGTCCCGCTGGACTTTTCCCCCACCACCATCCAATCGACGGGAAAACTTCGACCTGACAAAGGTCGTCGTAATTTCCAACATAGAAATGATTCTATGGGACGGTCGTCAGTGTTCAGCAAAAAGAAATGGAAATAGGGAAGAACTTTTCGGCCCCCCTAAGAAGTTGCAAGCATTTCGAACGAAGAGAAGAAAATAAAGAGGCTGGAGGGAGAGCACCCGCTAGCGTTTGGTTTTTAAAATTAGTAGGTGAACGTGAGGAATTGCCCTGTATCATTCGAAAACGAACGAAAAGAAAGACGATCGGGTATGAAATCGGGAAATAAATTCGAGCAGATCCAAACCATAGGAATGAAAGAGGGAGGAAGGAAGGAAGAGGAGATGGGAAAGCATAACGGGAGCGGGAGAGAGAAAGGATTCTGAATGGATGCGAGAAAGGGAAGAGAAGAGAGAGAAAGAGAGAGAGCCGTGCGTGTACTGTGCCCCGATGGAAAGAAGAGACGTGAGAAACTCTAGAGTGAGGCAGTGGGAGCGTAGAACCCCTCTCGCCCCCCTGACATTTCGGGGTTCATCTTTCCATCGGAGCACAGTAAACGGAACAGGCATGAAAGAAAAGACAGAAAGGGATGCTGAGATTCACTTTTTCGTGCACATCGCAGATCATACGAACAACGCGCATCATTTTCCTGAGTGGAAATCCGTCAGCACACAACAGTTGCATACAATACGTTGTGTACATACATCCACGTATATATATATGTATATTGTATATATATGTACGCATATAAAATAGAACGAAACCGTCGCGAATGCAGGAAAGACAGAACCGAGAAATAATTATATACACGAAGGGAACGAGGAAGGAAGGGAGGAAGAAAGAAAGGAATACAAGAGACCGATTCTCTCCGCCTGTAATAAGCGTTTAAGAGTTTATTGAACGAAACCAGATTTACCATAGAAAGCTATATTATATAATATATCGATATATATAGATACTATATATATCTACAGCCGTAACAACGTCATATATATATTTTGTCAGTTTTCTTTTCTTTGTTTCATTGTTTTCGTTCTTAAGCTAATATAATATCGCAGAGGAACAAAAGAGGCGTAATAGGTGAGAGGCGAGAAAAGAAATGGAGGATAGTTAAGAGAAAGATGCGGAGCGGAGCTAAAGCAGAGAAATAAGAACATAGTAATAATATAGAAACGGAATGGCATTTAAAGGTACCTATATTAAATAATAAACATATTATAGTAAGATTTTTAAAATGTTCGCGCAGAGTGTCCAACATTTAAGGAAGAAGAGTCTTTCTCCGATCTTTTTCTCCGTTTTTTTATTTTTTTTTTTTTAAATACGAACGCCGCTGTTGAACGATTTACGCAGTACTTTTTTACACTCTTTACATGTACCGCATCGACAGTACACGTGACGCATTGATATACAAATCATAAGTGCAATAGTTGTTACAATAGACACGATACACGGGATTTTTAACGGGGCGTCGTCCCGGCGGCCGGCTAGGCGCCGCGACGCCGTGCGCACACACCTCGACGCCGCGTTCGAAGAACGTTTAACCCGTCGCCGGCGTCCCTACTCGCCGCGATCTTCTCGCGTGATTGTTCATTTTTCTACTTTTCTAAGCGGTGGAGGATGCGCGAGATAACTTGAGCCTTAACGTCAGCGTTTTAACGGTCGAGATACGGGACGCCCGCGGAGGCCGTCGCGACGCGCCCCAACCACGATACTACCTCGCAAATTTTTTCAGAGCTACATTGCAGATACACCGTACCTCAGATTACATGCATATTTACGATATTGAACGCAGAATCTAATCCAGTGACAGGAAAATGGAAGTGAAGTAAGAGAATGGGATTAATGGTTAAGCGATGGGGAGAGAGAGAGAGAGAGAGAGATTGATGGGACGATCGTAGGCACGAAGTGGAGGTGGGATCAGGGGACGATAAGCCACGTTTCGGTTGCCGGGAACGGTAGCTTTATTCCGAAATGCGTGCGGGCGCTGCGGAGTTGCAGGCTTGCGAGCTCCGGTGGGTCAGGTAGATCTCGTGGAAAAGAACAGGACTCCCTGGCCCAATTTTAAGACAGGATACCAAGGCCAGACCATGGTAACATGGTCGCGAGCGAATGAGACACGTAACCATCCATAAACGTGAAAGACTGACTACCGTTTCGCATCTCTCCGGGAGTTCTGTTAACCACTGGAGCGGATCCTCTGTCTGTAGCTCCTCCAGTGCCTCGCACATTCCTCAAACGTTATTTCCTTTCCGGGAGTTATCCTCCCGAGTCATTCAGACGCGGTCCTTTCGCTGAGAAAGGACGAGAGTAAATCGATCGGAAAGTATATTCTTTTTTTTTACGGTTCTTCGGTTCGACCCGTTTCGTTTCTTTCGCTCGTTTCGACGACGAGACGTGGATGAGTTTAGGATGGAAGAAGCGTTTGTACAGAGAGAGAAAGAGTGAGGGAGAGAGAGAGAGATCGCTGGTTAAAAGGAAGAGTATAATCGTAAGGAACATCGCAGAGAGACAGTTAATCAAGCAGAGAGAGAAAGAGAGCCCCCACACCCAAGCCCCCCCTCCCCTTTCCATACACAATAGGAAATAGTTAAACGTGAAATAGTGATGATAAAACAATTATTGAAATAGAATTATTGTGTTCGCGAGCTCTGGCGGGGGCAGAGCCTCCTCCTCGCCGTCGCAGCGGGAGCGTCGCCACTTGTTTCTCGCGACTCTCCCGCCGGTTGCTCGCCGAAGGGGAGACTCTCCCCCCTCGATGTGTATATAGTGTGAAGTAGCTGGAATCCCCGACTTCCCGGGGACCGTTTACGCCGCGACGCCGCCGTTTGCGCCTGCCTCGGCGAACTCTGGACCCGCGCCGTTGCGTTATTAATCCAGCCGTTTTACCGTCACCACTCCACCCGCGGGATCACGATCGCGGGAGCATTGTTAATAGCGCGTTGGGTCGCGCTCTCGCGGCTGGACACGCGGGGGGCCACAGGCGAACGTGAGGAATACTATGTCGATTTCTCGATGCAACCCCCCACACTCTGCCCATCAGCCATCCCACCGCGACTCGGGTCGCCGGTAAATCGGACATCGAAGTAGTATTTGTCGTTGTCTCCCGTCTATTGTTAATCAACTCGTGTCACTGCCAGAGCCCCCCTCCCCCAAGGATATCACAGCAATAGCGATAAACGGGCCCCCCTGCGCGTGTTCCGAAGCCGCGACGGTGCGATCGCGCGAGAAAGCGAGAAATTTAGCGAAACAGAGGCGACTTTGTGGGTCCAGAGGGCGCGAGGCGGGCGAGACTCTCGAGTTTTCTTTTTTCCTGTTAGAGCGAGTCCCATCGGCGGGCGGGGCGCGAGCGGTCCCCGGGAAATCGGGGACGATGGTCGTCAGAGCCGACAACCTGTTATATATTTCGTCGCGCCGAGTCGCCCGAGAGCGTCGCCGAGGCTAGCGGCCGGAAGGGATATCCCGAATAGCTGGATTACTTCGAGGGCCCTGGGCGGGCCACTCGGCACGCGTCGGCTTCCGGCGGCCCGGCGACCCGTCTCGGGCTCGGTCGACGACGATTTGTTATTATGCCGAAATCTGTTAGTTTTTTGTCCTACATATTAGCGTTAAAATAGAATGGGAATAGTAGAAATGCCGTTGTGTTGTTTTTTGTCTCTTTTTGTTTTAAAGAGGATAAAAATAAAGCGAATATGTAAAACGAGAGCCGGCGAGTTTCATCATGGTATGCAGAGTTGACGATTGTCGAGTGAGAGAGAGAGAGAGAGAGAGAGAGAATTGAACACGGACCCACAAGCGGCGACGATGAAAGAGTGCCGCTTGGGGGGAAGTAAATCGTAAATGGGAGTAATTCGATTCGCGCGAGAATGAAATGGATACAGGAGAAATCGGGCGAGACGCCGAGAGAAAACGCGGGCGTCTTTTTCTGTTTGTAACGCTCACGCGCCAGCCAGCCAAGCGTCGCTTTCCTTTTGGAGTAGCCGCGCGAGCAGACGTCCTTTTTGTTCGTGCCGTCAAAATTAAACGAAATTCTAATGAAAATGCCGATGTTTTTTGGCCCCCCGAACCCCGGCTTTCGCGCGAGCGAAAGTCAGTGGGGGGGAAATGAAAGAAGTAAATTTCTCGACGTGTAACCGCTTCCTTCCCTTCGTCCCTCAGCAAAATTTTGTCGCTTTTCATTTTTATTATTATTACTATTACTACTATTAGCTACCATTATTATTACTATTATTGTAACCATTATTACTATCGTTATTAAGGAAACACAGAGGGAACGAAGAGCAGCGAGAAAAATGGACGCGATGGCGTGCGCGCGCGCGCGAGCGAATGATGCACCGTTGATGTACCCTGTGCGTATGCACCAGCGAGCGACACGCTCGGCGTAAACAATTCCTCACAAATAATAAGGGAAAGAAAATCACGTAAATAAAAATAAAAAAGCTAACTAAGGTAATATTATAGGTGTGTGTGAGAGAGAGAAAGCAAAAAGAGAGAGAGAGAGAGAGCGAGAGAGATTAGAGAGGAAGGGAGTGATGGTGAAAGCGGGAGAGAAAAACAAGCGTGCGATAAGCGCGGCAGCGAGAAACAGATTAAAAAAAGAAAAGAAGAAAAAAAAACGTAATTGCAAATTTTCTTTTTCCATTTCAACTGTGTAACTCTAAAAGTATGTAAAGGTCTATTCGGATGTAAGCGCGTTAAAATGGAAAGGAACCAAACGAGGGATATAAAGCATGATCATTATTAATTATTGAAAACGGACGAACGAACCTGATAAAGCAAAACCGCGATGAAAAGAGAACAATAGATGCACGATCAGTAAGTTTCCACGAAGATGTTTGGACATTGGACAGGTTTGTTTCACTAGCTTTTTTCTGATTTTTTTTTAATTTGCTCGTTTACGGCGTCACCATGCGTTTGTAGATGCTAAACGCGAAAACAGAACGAAAGAACGATAAGGTAGGTTCGCACGAAAGTCGAGAAACTAAGCAAGGGGATGGAAAAAACGAGCGAAGAGTAGCCCAGTGCAAAATTTCACGGCTTTGTCTGAGGTGTATCGCACCGTTCGGTGAGCAGAGAAAAGGAAAAGACAGAAGCGACGATCGTCTGCATTTTTTTTTTTAAAGTTTTTTGCAAGCTTCTCCGAAACGGTTGCTGCGGGTCCGAGAATAAGTTTCCGCGAAAAAGAAACGAAGCGCGAAGAAGAGCCGTCGAGATCGTACGAACGAGAGACTACGAAATTTTCCTTCCTTTTCGTTTTTGTTCGTTATTTAGTCCCATTTCCCGTATCATCTTTCATCCCTGCCCGCGCAACCAAGCCGCGCATCCGGTTTCCCCTCGAATCTCTATTCCAGATTTTCCGCCGGCCATTCTCCGCGTTCTTTTTCTCTTTTTCAACCTCCCAGCCCGAATTCCTTATTCGTCTTCCCCCCCATTTATCCCCACCGTCTCTCTGTCTTTCTCTTGGTCCACGGGCGAAAAAAAAGCAGACCTCGCAGAAAAAGCAAACGAAGAGGAGAAGAAAAAAAGACAATTCGCACTCAGAGCTACTTTTTTCCCCTCCGCGAAAGCTGCGCGTGACAAACGCGCGCAGTGGGTGTGACAGGCTTTCATGAACACATTCTTCGGGACAGTTGGAGCAAAACGAGAAATAGAAAAGCAGTTGTTTCTTTCCGGTTGGCAATTCACATGCGTACAGAACACACATTCACACGCGAAGGACAAGGGAAATAATAAGGAATCGATTTATAATGAATTTATGTGTAACATTCAATTGAGGATTGTATGTAATTGTATATATATGAGTACAATGCAGTCCATGAGTTAAGATACATTCTCCTTTTTCTACCATGAAAAAATAAATTATTCTAGTTAATAAAAAAAAAAGGAAAAAACATGGTGTGCGTTCAGTGACTTCTTTTTCTACGACGCCAATCTACCCCTCGGTGTATCGACCATTAGTTTACAGCGCGCGGGCGCGTTACCGTGTAAACGGATTTTATATTGCTGATGTGAAATAAACGTTTCCAGAAATCCACGGGGGCCTTCGCTGGAATGAATCGTGTCGCGAAGCGAGCGAGCTTTCGATCCCCGCTGTTTATCGATCTTCCACGGTTATTACGCTTTGCGGGCTCGCTATTTGCCTCGAGATCTCCGCTTTCTCATGGAGTATTGTAATTCACAAAAGTCTGTAATGGATAGTGGCAGATTTAAGAAAAATGGCCCAGGTGACGAACGATCTGATGGGCCCATTGTTTCGGGCCCATTATAGAAAAAAAAATATCTACCTAGGGTTTTGATAAAATTATATTTTCTTTTTTTTTTCAAATGGTGCCTTGGCGGCAAGTGTCCATCAGCCACTCGTTAAATCCGCCACCGGTATAATCGTTCAGTAGTAGAAACTTTGGATTCTAAGATACTTTCGCGCGTATTCCAATAATAGAAGATTAACAGTTTATAAATAGCTACCAACATGTCATGGAACGCTTACATCTAGTACATGTATTTACATATACAGAGCGCCACAAAGTACCTAATACAACACGAAATTGTGTGACTCTGCGTGAGAAAATAAATCGATTTTGTTAGTTTCAATTTCCTTAATAGCGTTTTGGCAGATTCTCAAAGTCGTTTTTCTTTATAGAAGAGCACCTTCTAAAGAATCTTATTCCACAATTTCGATTTCTTTTCTCACGGAGAATCAGCTCTTTTCAGTTTGTATTACGCCATTTGGGATGTCCTGTATATTATAGGAATTCGAAAGTTGACTTAATTCACGCTCCATAGTACGCACAGTAAGGAATTGACTAGACTTAAGGTACTAACACTAACGCGCGAGGAAGTGCCTTTTCGTACGAGACACCTTTATATCCGGCAACTGATATTTCTGATGTATTCGTACATTTTCTCTCCTTTCCTGTTTTTTTAAGTCACCCTAAGCGAGTATATCCGAAACGCTAGTCGTAAATAATGGTGCAAAAATGTCTCGTGGGAAAAGGCCTTTATGCCGAAATCTACTTGCCGACAAATCCGTCGATGCCCTGCGCACAGTTCTCTTTATCGACGAAGCGAACAGTCGCAATGGGATTTCTACTTTATCGACGTAGCAGAATTTCGTTTCTTGTAGAATTATAAGGATCAACTCCCGAAGGATGTTCAAAGGTAGTGATTGCACTTCCAAGAGGAACAATGTTTCCAATTACAGAGTTGGAAAGATCGTTGCACAAAAATCGCTCGTTCTCTCCATGAACCGTATTATCGATCGAGCAAATATCTACTGTGGGTCACGTTATGTCGGTCGAAGCGCGCTGACCATGTCTCCCAGTAACCGCTCCACGCTAACATCCCCTACAGTCGGTTTGAACAATAATTCTTGGAGGGTCGACCGACAGAGCGCGCGCGCCGGTGGTAGCAGCAGCAAGAGACGTCCAACCCTCCGAGCATCCCTCTCGCAGAACACGGCGACCGTTTGTTCTTGCAGCGCTGCCACCCTTCCAGGCTCGCAGAGCCCTCGAGATTCTGAATTAAAAAAATAACTGTCTCGTTATATCGGTATCATACAATTAAATCACGTAAGGTGATCTTAGAAAGTCGAAATGGAATAAAACCCTTTTTTAACGTAACTGAAAATATATAAAACAGTGGTATATGAAGGTGCTGTCTCCAGATTCAAAATATTTTGCTGTGCATTCACTTTCCAGAAAAATGAATTTATATAATAATCTAATTCTGCACCCTCTACTAACTTCTTCTATGTCTGCACTCCCTCTTTTAATTTACAAGATTTATTATTCAGTGAAGTGTTTCTTTGTTATAGAATTAATTCTTGTTAATTCGATGGTCGTACCTCCTTTGAAGAGGACAATAGCCTTGAGGCAAGCGTACTCCGAGTGGTCTACCCTAAGGAGGGCGCATTTCCCTAGTAATTCCCTGAGTCGTCTGACCTCGTCGACGAGCATTTCTTTCCTCTCGGAGGAGACATCGCTAGATACCAACGTGGCTTCCTCGACGGGGAAATTCCACTGCGCGGCTGTCAGGACGAAAAGCTCGCTCCAAGATTCCTCCAGCAGAATAGTCTGGTCCCTGTAGGGCAGCTTGAAAAAGAACCCGCGAGGTTAATGCAACGTCAGACAATTTTACCATAGCTGAAAACTTAAATCTAAAATTATTTTTCTGCGCAATTAATAATATCATAATGTGGGATCAGGAGCCACTATAAGATGGAATGTGGAATAAGAGATCTCGGAGGATCGACTTTGGCGACGTTGGTAAGGCGGCTGAACCAGTAGCGTATCGGATCCGAAGATCGTGGGTTCGAGTCCCGTCGCCCGAGGTGTTTTTTTCCGTGGCTTCCGAACATATATGAATTACAAAAACTTATTCCTACAAGAAGACTCAATACATAACATCCTGAGGAATCGCAGTTTGAAAACCTTCGAGCAGATATTCCCATGGTAAAGATGAGAAGAATACTAAATCTTCTACTTCTCCGGGGACAATTAACAACGTATACCACATTTTTCAGAATCTCCACTTACTTGCAAGAAAGAGTGGATGCTCCTCGCCCATCTGACAGCGAAGAAGAGCAGCTTCGCCGCGAATTCGTAGATATTCTCCGTGGGTAGGATGGAGAAGTGGGACACGTACTCCGAGGACACGGAGCTGATAATTGGCGGTGCTAATCGTGTGCTTACTAGCTCCTCTGCGAAATCACAATCACAGAGGACAATTAATATCCCCAATGTAATAAAGCACACAGAAATGAAATTCACACTAAGTAATTCCAAATGAATTCCTGTGTCAACAGAAGCCCCTTGCCTTTTGGCTCGATCCTTGAGTCGATGGTTCCAGCTTCCTCAGAGCTTGTCACTTCGTCCTCTTTGGCGGTGGTCACTGTTAGGGGTTCCGTCGGTGCTCGTGGCAAGAAGTGTGCTGAAATTCAAGAAATTAAGGCAATTCCATGGTTCGAATATCTTCAAAACTTCAAACAAGATAACGTGGGAGATTCTTCCTTGTGCGAAAGCACGGAAGTTTGATGAGAAAGGGTCGAAGTTCAGAGTAACTGTTTCGCTTACCGACCGATGGAGGGAAGGCTGGCATCGTCGGCTTGAAAGGGAACAGTGCAGGATACAGAAGGGGATGATAAGGGTTGCTCGCCGCGTGATAAACCTGCGGGATTCCGGAGTAAAGTCCTGAAGGACCTCGCCTGGCAGCCGCCACCAAGGACGAGGTGCTTCGCGGCGCTCTTTCGTGCTGAACCGCTGCGAGTATCACGCAGTTCCAAGTTAAACTTCAAATTTCATCGTATTAACACACTAATTAACCGCGAACGTCATAATGTATTCCAAGCCATGTTACCAAAAACAGATGTCCTATAGTAATGTAACAAATTGAAACATGTAAATTCCTTGTGCTAAAACAGGTTGCCAGTTTAAGGGGCTAAATACGAATAGGGGAATTGTGCTCAAGTAAACATAGCCAGGTAAGAGGACCCTATTATCTTTTCAAATATTTGGGCTAGAAGCGTGGCATTGACGTTCATTTGTCGGCTAATAGATGAAGAACAAAAAACTCGCAGAACCGTACGACCTCGAAAGCAGATGAAACTGACACAGCCTTTCCCGTAATTAATTGTTTAGCCGATCGAAGCCAAAAGAACACTGGGTACGTTTCCAGTTTTGTTTCCGCTGGTGCCACACCGTATGTGCCGGAGTTCTTCCAAGAAAAAACAGTTTGTTTGGTAATTCTACACTGAAAATTAGATCTTTGACTTGTGTCAATTTATCCAGATGAACATGTATGTGGTCTTCTATTTTTCTTACTTTTTTTATTATCTCTGGAGTGTTGAAACTAATTTTCTATTTGAAATTAATTAACAGATGAAACTGCTTGTTGCTTTTATTTGATACCACCTTTAATTTTGAAGATATTTGCCTCAGTACCAAATAGTACCTCTGTCATCTTTTAAACACAACTCCCCTATACGTATACACTTTTTTGAATGAATGCTCTTAATTTCCAGTAGAGAATGACAGCAAAAGAAGCAAAAGAGCGTATTAATTCTTACTTTAATCCCACTAAATTGTATTAAAAAACCATTTCACAGAACCCCAAAATATAGACACCTCCGCTAAATTAAAAATCTCTGCCACAAAGAGCATCTCTTAATATATCCCCTTCGAGTGCCCTATCACTGAGCCCTCATTTTCACTTTTTTCATCCAGCGCAGGAGCACAGCTTTCGCCCTTTAATGGCCACCTTCCGTCCCCCTCCCTCGCTAATTGATACCCCCCGCGCAATCAAGTGTTTGGATTATCGAGGGCACGACCGAATCGGGGCACAGAAGTGTTTACAAAAGCTGTGAACGTCAGGCTGCTCGTGACACTGCTCTTCCACTCGTTTGTCGGGCTAACTTCTAGAATTCTAGCACGAGCAAGCAGGGGCGTAGAATTTCACGTGGGTGCGGGCACCCCTTTTTTTATCGCTCCGCCACCCCTCACCGGCTGCTGCCCTGTCTGTTCGTCCAAGTGGGAGGGCAACGTCCTCGTGCATCGCAACATCCTTGACGCATGTTTGCGCGGCGTCGAGAAACGGGGGACGTATCGGTTTCTGTCATCTGCAAGCCTTCTAACGAAAGGTGAGGGGGGACGTTGTACCTCGGGGGTTGACACTTGTGGAGAAGTTAACTTCGTCTAGGAAGTGTCAACTTCTTTAAACCTTCTAGGAACTACACTGAGTAACTTTTTATCTAATATTCCCCGTGAATTTACACCTTAGAAGGAGAGGGTTAATACCCCTTGAACACTTCTAGATGGTACCTGATAGTTTGAAGAATATAAACCTACGGAATCGTGTCTAACTTTGTTTATTACTTAGTACTTTCTTTTGCTTCTAATTTATTCGGGTCTTTCTAGTGTGCGGACTTGGTTATCGTCTAGTTTAGCCCCCCTCAGCGTTCTGTTTTAGAAAGGTGGTGATAATAGTGGCGCTTACACTGCTTACACGTACGTAGAGGAAAGAATATTAAGTGTTAATCACCGGTGAAACGAAGCGTACCATCTCGTTTCATGTTAACCTGGAGGCACTTGGTGAAACGACATGCCTGGCACTGATTCCGACGCGAAACGTCCACGATGCAGCGACCGTTCTCCTTGCAAACGTAGTCCAGGTTCCTAGGTAAAAGTACTGCGTGTTTGGTAAGGGCAATTTCAACCAAAGTGGTAAAGTGAAAGCGAGGGAGAAAGTGCGCAGACGCGTAATTTTTTGACGGGTGCCCAGGGCTCTATGGTGTGCCGGGACCATGTAGTTTTGAATTTCGTAAAAGATTAGTTACCTTGCATACCTGCGGATCGACCGCTTGAAGAAACCCCGGCAACCATCGCAACTAGGTACGCCATAGTGCTTCCCAGAGGCCTTGTCGCCGCAGACCTTGCATAGACTTTCGCCCCGGCTGCTATCCTCCATTTTGTCCGCGAACCTGTTCGTTAAATTGTGATTAAAGAGAAGAATCTTACGTTGCAAAATTTATCAGTGTTCTGTCTGTGGACCTATTCGTTTCACTAAACAGTGGGGGTATAGAGACCAATAGTCTGCTCGAATTAACTTATCAACGAATGTATATTGCATGGGAATTTATAAATGGAAAGTTGTTCGTTTTTTATTACTGGTAAACTTCCTGATCTCGTTTATATCTAAAATAGCAAATGGTGGAAGTGGATTTGAAAGTGGTTGTTACGATAAAAACACTAGGTACTTCATTCAGGGGCGAATTTTGAGATTTGACGTAGGGTTAGCAACCGTCTGCCGCCCTTTCTGTGAAATATTATCAAATATTTTAATTGAAAAGCGTCGAAACAATTTCAAAATTAATTCAATATGGCTACTGACACGTGAATTTTTGCTAATTCGCTACATGAAAAAAGTGAATTGTTTTTAAAGTGGTCTCAAGCCCCTGTGTTTAAAAAATTGTATTATGCGTACGCTAAAACCTGCAGTATCCTTATTTGGTTAAAATTTCCAGTATAAAATCATTGAACAACCATTTCTAACATACTTATGTTCCGTTTCAACTATGCAATAAAGACTTTTGACCCGTTGATATATATTTATATATATATAAATAAATAATAATAATAATTTTGAAGTCAACAAGGCAACTCTTCAATCCCTCAGAGAATTTTAATTCCTGTTGAATTCTTGGTTCGCAAATCATCATGTGTTGACAACAACATTCTTTTCCACGTATCTAATTATTTCAATTGCTGGTCGATTGTCGCGAAACCGTAATAACAGTTTCCCTTTTCCTCGGAGCGCATCGCTCCTCATTATCTATCGTTTTCAGCGGCACAACAGCACGACTCCCGTCACCGGTATCGTGACTCTTCCCGCTATGTCCGCTCATTGGCGGAGCTTATAGCCGCGGAGCGACGGGTCGTTGCATATTGCAGCATATAATGAGAAGCTCGATGATTGTTAAACCCTGCTAACCGATGGCGAGATCCGATTCCTCGAAGCTCACGACTTATTACCTTCCAGTTCGCCATTAAGAAACCCATGAGTCACGTTGAAACTCTGAATAGCGATAACTTAATGTAACGAGATTTGCAAAAGTCCCATCTGGTGTAAACTGGATCGTAAATCTCCTGTAGATCTCAGCCTTTATGAAAAAGAAGATCCTTCCTGGAATATACTTTTTCTGGCGCCTCACTTTTAACTTTAATTAAACTGAGGCGTTGGCGTGCATCGCCGTGTGTTGGAGGAACTTAAGAATTGTTCGAAAGTAAAGTTTCTTTCTTATTTTTGTGATTTTGTGTCCTCGTAAAAGACACTTGTAAGTTCCAAAAATCAAATTTTATACTATAGTGTTGCCATTGACGCGTAGAACATTTCCCAATAGAAAAAAAAAACTTTTAATTTTGGCACTTCTGTGTTTTCTACAAACAATCTTCAAGTTCAAATATTGTTGTCAGCGAAAGTACGTGTCTGATTAGCTGCCTGATTTCTCCGAAATTTCTAACGAGTATTTCAGTCTCTGCTTTTAAGTAGAGAAAGCAGGCCTGAATTTGACTTTCCATGGTTGTTTCGGCTGCCAGACAGCTCATGTCCGTGTAAAGCACGACATATGTTACTTGCGTGCGTAAACACGGTGGGTGTTCACGAAAACAGGGTTAAATAATACGCCCCTGTGGAACTGCGCACCGGCAGCCAACAACTCTGATGCAATACTCGCTTTCTACCCAATTACGAACACCTAACGCTTCCACTTTCCTACGATATCGTGTGCGATCTATTCAGTGGCAGTGGGCAGAAAATCTGGGGTTTTGTATCCACGCAGATATAATTCGATTAATCGATATCTTACGTGTTTATGATTCTCTGCATCCAAATTCATTTGACACTAAAATATCTCACCAAAGGCTACTTAAAGAATATATTACAATTATAATATTCGACTTGTCGAATTGCAAGATACCGAATTTCGATCTTATCAATAGGTAATACAATCGTCAATCCAGAACTCAGATCAGAGATGAGCAGAATTTTGATTTAAATAAAAATTTCGACTAACGAATAAAAGTTAAAAAAATTATTCGTCAGGTTTCAATAACCCGGTTGAACTTTATTCGATCCGTTATTTAAATAATATTTTATTTAGTTAATGCCCAAATATGCACAGCCGTCCGACGGCAAAACGTTCTACCCGGTCGCAGGCGGGACGTAGGTAGGTGGTCATCGGAGAATAAAAATATTATGGCAGGTTAACGCTCACACGGGAGGACCACCACCCCAGCCTATACGGTCGTGCTATTAGGAAGTCAGCCCTCGGCGAAGATTCATAGGTCCCGGGGTTGGTAACTTCGGTGGTGGTGGACGACAGTGTCGGTGGAGCTGGTCTTGGGACGAAGGGTCCGACGAAGCGTGGCATCATCCACCAGGACTCTCGGCGGTTTACCACCGACGAGCCTGAGCGATGCTCCACGTCACCGATGCATTATTGAGCCTGAGAACCCTACAGGTGGCCTAGCGTCCTATTAGAACGAGAAAGACCGCGACGGAGTCGATCCCGAGGGCCTCGACAAAGAGGGAGCCCTCCCGTGGAAAAGGGACACCGTAGAACGAAGAGGTGGAGAGCCGCGAGCTGCGACGAAGGGGTTGCAAAAGTCACTGTAAGGGTGGAAGGTGGTCTGACTTGACCTCTGACTGCCTCGACTTTCTGACTTCCGTCGGGAGGCCTCTGTATGGCGGACTTTATTGCTCTTTTCTCTAGTAATTACTGTGCTGCCCCGTTAAGGGGGGAAGCCACTGTGAAAATTCTTTTTCTCAGATTTTTTTTGTTGTTGCATTTTCTTAATGCTTGGGGTCTCAAGATTATACCTGCACGGTTTCAAAGTGGATCTGGAAAAATTCTGGGAGCTACATGAGGTTTTGTATAGGTTGCGCAGCGCTCGTAATCGGGTGCACACATTGCTGTCAATCGCCCGGATAGTTTATGTCCAAAAATCAAAATGTATCTAACAAAAGGGATTATGAGCTTATATATTGTTTAGAAGTAGGTAGAGAATCACTGGCCACGACAAAACCGTACACAGCTGCGATCTTTGAGCTGCAGAAAATAACTTCTGTAGAAACTTTAAACGCGAGTATCTCGAAACGGCATTTTTCAAAACGGGCGCATTAATAACTCAATCAATTTCTATTGGATTCACTTGAAATTTTCAGAGAATATTCGTAATACAATTATCTTCAGTTAAGCGGTTTTGATTAATCGTAACATTGAAATTTTTCGTAGAAAATTATATTTCATTATAAAAGAATGTCTTGAAAATAGCCTTTATTTTCGACCGTCACGGTGGCTTCCCCCCTTAAGAGCGCGGGCCCTCCGTTTCGTTAAGAGAACGGAGTTTGGTATACTCGCTACTTTTACTGTAGTCCTCGCGGCAAAGGTGAGAGACTGAGAGTGAGAATGAGGGTAAGGGCACCTGGCAGCGACAAGCCATCACTTTTGTTGGAGACAGCGGCGGCATCGTGTTACTAAAAGAAGACGGCAAAGATGAAAGGCGAACCGAATAACATACCTGTTCGGTAAGAGAACGCCTTGTACCCCAATCACTGTGCTTACAACGGAACAGTTACACTGTATTTATTTAGTATTTATTCTACAGAGTAGCGCTGTTACAAATATTCGAATATTCTAAGCATTCGAATACCAGTAGAATTCATATTTGCTAAGTATTCAAATAGCAGTAGTATTCAATTTTGGGATTCGAATAATTCGAATAGAAATTTGGAAATGTAATTTTGAAATTCTTCTAATATTAGTGTTTACAATTATTGCTTTTTCAAACGATTTCAACTCGTACCTATTCGGTACAATCCGAAATTCGAACACTTTGAATTATTCGAAAACTCAGGATTATTCGAATAGCTCAACTATTCGAATATTTACAGCTCTACTACAGAGCCACTGCCGTGCAGATGTTTGAATTCAAAGAGCATATATCTATTATTTCGACTAAAATTAGCGACCACTCGCTCGAAATTCACTTCATTCAAACGATGCTCCAGAAAGAAGGCACACGTTGGAAAGACTTAAGCTACAAATGACTTTTGAAATTATCCAATATAAGAGGTGAGGGTCTCTATAAAACCACTGTTAAATGGCAGTCACAATTTCTGCGAATGCTGTAAAAGGAATGATTCTAGGAACCCGCGTGGGTGTTACTTTTAAAGGCGATTTAATAGCAGCTCATCGATCACACGAAGTTCGATAAGCTTGTCACACTTTGCGCCACGGGTTCGGTTAATACCCACCCGATGACTTTTCGATAGTTCTGCGCGGTGCAAGGTGTCGAAAATTCGCTGCGGGACACGGGCGACTGGAAACTCGGCAGCCACGTCGATGCTATGCAAATTTTTTTCCTCGTCACGTCATGTGCGTCCTTTCGCATAAAAAATGCTGATCGATCGTCGAGAACAGCGAGGAATCATCCTCACGCGTGGGCTTCGAACAAATACGATTTTGATGACAGTTCCTCTGCTCTTTATCGACGCACAAGTATTTTCCAGGATGCTTTCGAATCTACATCCCGAAATGTATTTGGCTTTGACATTTGTATCTTTAATTCTGCTCGCAATCTGTGCTCACAATAATTCCTTCCTAGCTCTATTGTAAATTTAAAAAAAGTGCCGAAGTATCTTCGAAGTTTATCCGAAGAGTCAGAAAGTCATTCGACTTCAAAACCTTCACTTTTAGTTATTCGCCCAATAACTCGCGTTGAAGAGGATCGCGTCGCTCTTCTTTCCGCCCATATTTTACTCGACTTAATCCTGTCGCTATCATTCATTGTTCGATCACAATGACGACCCCGAGTGAGGGTTCATTGAGAAAAAAGGCACGTGGCGTTAAGCATCCTTCCTGCAGCCACCTCTGCTGAGTAATTTTCACCTGGACCTTCCTGCATCCTCAAACCCTCGATTCGCCATGGTGGAAACGCAATCTCACACCCAATTCAGCTTGTATCGATTCGATAGAGTCGAGATCGCCGCGATTCGTGATTTCTAATTAATGGTAATTACGTAGTATCACCGTATCCAAGCAGACATTTAATTACAGACGTTCGTTGGCGGGCTTCCGGTTCAACGGGCAATTTTCCATCCACCCCTGTCAGCTTTTTCATTAATTTTTAAGCAGCTCTGCGTAAACATTGTCGTTATCCGTGACGTGACTTTTGTTGTCTGAAAGGGTCGACTGCAATTAGAAGCTCCTGAATAATGAATTCGTACCTGCAATCGTAATGGGAACGCGTGTGGCACAAAGGGGGGGACCTATTTTCGTATTTAACAACGACTTCGTGAATTCCTAAACTAATCCAGCTTCTGTCTTCGCGAAGCTACCTATTTTTACTAATTGCCATACTATTTTACGCTACATTTCTTTCATTAATAATTGGTATATAACTATGCAAGTGTCCTAATGATAATTCTTATAATTACGCTGTACCCTTTTCTCACCATTTCTCAATTATCACCCAGTTAACGAATCCCCGCGAGCAGTCGGTTATTCGATGAAATAAGAATTGAACTTCGGAGAAATGTGTCGTTGCGTTTCGTTGAAATGATCATATGGTGGTCGAAGGGGAAGTGAAATTTAACTCCCAAACAGATATTAATTTAGTGGCGCTCGTGCAGTCGTATTTTCGGTTGCGCACGTGCGCGCTTCACACGATTGACAGTGATTGCGTGACTCGGTCGAGTGTTCCGTGCACGGCACTCCTGCAGCATGCACGTAAATGTTCCAAGCCACCCGTGATTTCACGTGCTCAATACTTATCTGCTTCCCCGGCCGTGGTGCACAGTTGGACAACTGGTGCACGAGTCTTTCCTGTGGACTATTTCATCGAAGCTTGCCTTGCTCATCTAATGCCTTTCAACTCTCGGGAATTTGTTACGAAAGAATCTCCCCTGCTAGCCTTGTTTAATATCTATCTTAATATTTAAACGCAGCTTCATTCTGATAACACTTTACCGGACGTCGGCATGTTTTGCACAAATACAGTGCCATCGCGTTATATAATATTTTCTGGAAATCAACGACAGTGCTGTTTGAGAGTTCTCGAGCGTTTACTTTGAAAACGAATCAAACATGGACCTCGACTTCGACAGAACTTATTCGACAGAAGCGATCACAAAGATCGAGTCGACTTAAGGACCCATTTTTCAAAACTTTGCTCCCTCGGAGCCTCCACTCTGTCTACCATTAAATGAAATTATGAAATTATAAGAGTATGAACTGTTAGACACTGAAGCCGAGGATCCACCTGGAAGTTAGCTGAGTTGTGCTATCTACTATGCTAAGTTTTAAAAAATTAGCTTCGGTACATCCTTGTGAAACCGTTTCCACCAACAGCTAAGCTAAGCTGCGCCATGTTTTTTCGGAAGCTTAATTAGCTTAAGGGGAGAATAATAGAAACAACTTTTTTCCATTGATACAAAAATAAGCCGTTTATACGGGTTTCTCCCCTTAACGTAGCACCAGAATCCTTCGCGACCGATTTTTCGGAAAAATAGCCACATCGGGCAAACTTAGTTTCCGAAAAACATATAGCACAGCTTAGCTTAATTTTGGCGAAAACGTTTCCATAAGGATGTAATGAAGCTAATTTTTTATAACATAGCTTAGATTAGCTTCAAGATGGATCCCCGGCTTAAGTACACCATTTTTTTTTTCAGAATAAAAACTTGATTTGTTTTTGCTGGAATAATTACAGCGTGGTGTTGTGATTACCAGTAACCACCGCGACGGACGCTAATTAAAATGAGCATACAGAGTCAAACTGTCCCAATTGATAGGAGGGGCCCCGTCGGACGGTCGTGAATAAGAACGTCACCGGTTATGACACGTATGGCTAACCCGTAATAACTGTGACGAGGCAGAGCCGGTAATATATATAATTTGGTGTTAAACTCAGAGTTTAAAGGGTGGAAATGGAAAGCGAGAGGACCCGTGAAATGGTGGAAATACGTTAAATTCAGGACGTGAAGGGGTGATAGGGGGTGTTCCCGAACAAGCGAACGTGTAAAGACATCGCGTGCGGAATGGAAAAACGAATGGAAAAAATATATTGTCGCGAGGCTCCACCTCGCCATGTGCGGATGCTTTTCGGCATATGCGCGGACGCGGCACGAGGACGAACATTACACGCCTTGCCGCCGTAAAATAACTGGGCTTACAGGTGCGTTTACTTACGTGCAATTACCGAACTGCCCGCCAGCGACACATGTCACGCCTAATAGTTCCGTGCGCCACGGCGGATAAAAAGAAACGGAGCCAGTGCTGGGATGCTTGGAAAAATGGCGCGGCCGCAGAATCTGGATCACCGCGATCGTCCAGTGCGATCCGATCGGTCGATCCGATCGGAATTAGATTTCTACGCAGCCGTAAACGCTGCGTAGAAAGGGGTGCTTTGTGGACGGTCAAAATGGAGGCATCGACTGAAGAGTGGAGCGATGGAATGTATTTGTTCGAGCTGCGGTTAATATTAGTTCGTTGTCGTTCTTTGGGGAACCTTGAAGCTTGGGATGAGAGTGGTTTGATGATTTAAGACTAGGCTGATGGGCGATGGAGTCAGGATTTATAGTTTCATTCGCTGGTCTTGTCTGCTGTACGCGGAGTCTGAGTCCTCAGGATTGCGGAATGTGGTTCATGGCTCTGTTCACGTTGTTAGAAGTGCTTCGTATGTTCCAACTCAGTGTTCAGAATTTGTTGCAGATAACGTGTATTTTAGTGATTATGTGTTTGGAAATATTTGTGTAAAAAATGGGCGATTGAAACGTGTACCGTAAGGGTCATTTTAGATGAGCGATGCGGCGTCCTGCGATATGATAATACTACCGCGAAAAATTGAGTCATGTGTAAATTTCTCTGTATACAGTGGCGGATGAAAGAAAGTTTACAACTTTTAAAATTGCATAACTTTTATAAAATTAATCCAAACGAGATGAGTTTTTTGAGAAGCTGCTTTCCCGGAAATCAGCGATTCTCGACCTTATTCTGCGATCTTTAAGCGTTTATAGCTCAGAACAACGATAACCGATTTTTATGAAATTTTAGGCACGTATACAACTTAATTCAATCTACAAACGGGTTTTTTGAATTTTCATTAGAGGCTCACAAAAAGAAGTTTAAAAAATGCCATTTACTATTTTTGTTTGCTATTCCGACAAAGTGCATTTTTTCTTCAAAACGCCAGTGTTCCCCTAGTTTGCGGTATTTAGCTATCATCGAGGGATTTATATGGAAACAGATGAATTGAATAACATGATTTAAATATTATCCTTGTAAGTTGTTCAAACAAGTCTGATTAAATAGGCAAATAAAAAAGGGACTAATTCTTTGAACTTAAGAAAGTTTGTTTAGTATATTTAACTGCTAATCACAAGTTAACACGAGCATTTTGATAACGAACAGCTTAAAAGTATGTACAATAAATCTTTCTTTCTTACCTGCCAGAATGATCCCTCTAAGCTTGAGTGTCGATCAGTGCGATGCGGTTCCAACTTGATACTTTCCAATGAGAATATTCGAGAGATGAATGGATCGTTGTTGAAAGTAAAGTGGACAGTCACAGATGAGTCTCCAACAATTCTCCTCTTTCCTTTAAGCTTCCTAATCCCGCGGCCATCTTGATTCGTTCAGAAGGACACAAATCATTTAGATTAAACGTTACTTCCTTCGTTACCACTTACTCGATTCTAATAAGTGTTTCCTATCACTCAAGTCTCAACTGAACCCTATCATCAAAATTCCTACATACATTCGTCTAACTAGAAGTCATCGAGTATAAAGCCTTGTCTATCAATAATAATTATATTAAACGATACGGCTTGAAAATATCTCCCTAAAAATCAGTACCAATATTCCCATAAAACTCAAAGATACATGCACCTTCCTCATTAGACTTTTAAACGCACACAACAGTCACAAAAATTATAAAAAAAAACACACGAAGTTCCTCATTTTTGGAGCACAGAATCTCATAGCACCCAACAGCCCTTATCCAATAAATTGCAACAGAACACTTCCTATTTCCTTCTCTAAAAAATCCTCCCACAATACTCAACCCTCTTTCTACTAAATATTTATTTACATAAAGCCACCATAGAGTCACAAACTATTAAGCACCCAAAGTTACCCCAGACACTGAATCAACCCCTCTCAACTTCGAACTCGAGAAAACGAATCGCTACCAAGGTACCAGACTCGAACCTCTTCCTGCGTACACGTCCCAAACGCCGTTGTCCGCGTTTCGGTATCCCAGGGAGCACCGCGCTGTAAGTGACCCCGCTGAGGGTGCCGGCGATCGCGAGTCGACGTGCCCGTTGAAATCGAGCCGGAGGTCCTTTAACGCGAGGACTGCGGCGTGAGTGAACGGAGAGGGTGCGCGACGTGATCTATGGGCTCGTAATTTTTTGGTCTCTGCTCCAGGGGGTGGCCGTTGATCGCCCTCGCCGGGGAACACGCCCAACGGAAGGGTCGCGCGCGCACGAGGGTAGCTGAGAGGCGCAGGCGATTGGCCGACAGGCGGAGCAACCCCGTCGAAGCTCGCGACGGGGGGTGGGTTGCGCGACGCGGGGGGTGAATCGAGCGCCGCCAACGCCCGGCTGGCCGCGGACGGCCCCACCGCCGGGGGCGCGAAAGTCAACCCCTCTAATCGAGAAGAGTGTTCGACAACGCGGAGGATTTGAGATCGACGTGCCCCCGAGGAGCCTCCATCAGCCACGTTGTCGCTCGCCCAAGGGCTGCTCGAGGATTTTATGCCGCGGCTGGGGCGCGTCTGCCTCGAAACGCGATCGCGGAAGTCGGGGGAGGAAGCCACCCGATATCCATTCGCGTCTCTCGGTTCTTTTTTAGCTTCTAATGGGGTGCTTCGGTGTGGGTTTTATATCGCAAGCATAGCTTGTGGATCGTCGATGTAGAATCTCTTTTCTGGTGCAGTAGTTGCGGGTGGAAATGAGGAAATGGAGCTGGTGTTGTAAAAAGGTAGGGGAAGTAGGGGCATCACGGGTAGCGAGGTAAGATGGGGTATCTCCCTAAATCCTAAGTCAAAGATGCTAGGCACGTGACAAATACATCATTAGGAAGCCATTGTGTTATAATAGTGTGGTCGCTAGCAAAAGTGAGTGGGGGAGCACGCGTTTTTTATTTATAGCTGTAAACTGTTTGCGTGCTGTGTCGATGTTATTTCGTGTGATAAAAAGATTTCAAATAAGTATATATTTAAGAACGGTAAGTCTATTATTTTTCTTCTATGATAATCTCCGTTTCATCTATTTTAATATGACATATTCAAAATTTCAATATTTCTCTATTTGTTGTGCAAATATATTAATCTTTGGAAAACGATGCTTTGAGGCAAAATGGAGTCCATGATACGGGGAATGATGGGGTACCCCGACCTAAGATTAAGCAACGTCATCGTTCTCTGTTATAATTTAATTCAAATAAATTTCGATATTTTTAATTCGAATTTATAAAATGGTCAGAACATATACAAAAAATAAACAGAAGAGGAGACTGGTCAATAGAAGTGATGAAAGACGTTGTAAACAAAATACTATATTTGAGCTTCATCTTTTTTCATTTCCGAATTAATTTCTCGCAAATATTGTTCTACGCGTTTGCCAATATTTGGGCCACATAATTGGGTTCTTTTTGTAACAACCACTCGATGGTAACGGCAAAATGCCGCGAATTTTATACCGGTTTTAGTAAAGGGACTGTAGCAAGAGCTAATGAGTTTTAGATCAACTTTCTTTTTCAAGGCGGTATTCAGGTTCGTGCACTTTTCAGACAGGCGACAGCGGTGAAATGTTAGTGAGTGGCACCTGTGTGTTTCACACGGCGCGGCTGGTGACATTGCCGTTACGAGAGATAGTCGGAATAACCAGCGCCGTCTATGAATACTTCATTCATTATTGCCTGAAAATCGATGATCGTCATCTCTTGCGTGTTATACCGTCCACTGATCCCTAGATTCTTATTTGCCCGCGATTACGGTAAATCATTACCTTTATTACCTTTACACGTTCCTAGGAAAATCTTCTTCAGCAAAGAAATGCAGTAAACAACGCTTTACAACTCTTTTACCTTTACACTGCAAGTTGTGGAATTTTCTAGTATCGAAGGAAACCAGTAAAAATACCCCAAAAGCTAATTAAGGTGCCATTCTACTTTGCCTGTCGAACAAGAGGCCTATTTCGGGACTTTTTTCTTTGTTAAATATTTATTATTCCTTGCTGCATCGACCGGCAAAGTAGAATGGACTCCTAAGAAAAATAATACCTAACACATCTCGAAATTGGATTTCACACCAAAAACGCGCATCGTGATTTTATTATCCAATTCCTAGATTCACTCGTAATCCTTTCACGCGTTAATAAATCACGAATCACGATAAGCATTCTTAATTACTTTCGTGCACCACGATACACCGTTTCACGGTAGTGGATTAAATATTTAAACTGGATGTTTGTCACGCCTTGCGTAACAATCCTCACGCCACAGGTACATCGTAATTCAAGCCAGTTACAATCTCGCTTACCACAATTAAAAGACAAAGAATTCGGAAGTGAAAAATATTATATTATCGAGGAATGTTCTTGTTAACGTACGGATTTAAATCTCTGTTTGATGTTTAAAAACAAGCACAGCAGAAAAAAATTAATTTTAACCGCGTCACCGGCATTCCGCCGGGGAAAAGCAAGCAGTCTGCACTTGATAGGTCGAAGGATCCGCAGATGCTGAAGCACCTCCTCGACGTGGCAGGAGCAGAAAATCGCGTTGAAGTGGCAACGGTCGGGCTAATGGCTCGGAGACGATATTTTGTTAAACAAGGAAACCTTTTATCCCCCACACCACTTCTTAGCCGAGCGTTCGGGGACAGGGACGGCTCCGTTTCAAAAGGACTCCGCTTGCGTTCACCCTCGACATTCCCTCTGTACTTCATCCTGCGAAGTAACTCTTACAAAACGTGCCTCTGTATCCCGTCCTTTCCACTCACAGCAACCACCAATAAACATCCATATTTGCACCTGAATAAAAAATATGAAGAAGAAGCAAAACATTTCGGATGGACCATGTATAAAAAAAAAAAACTCCCATAAGTAAACTGGAAGATAAGTATTTTGCGAAAGTGACGTTTTCGAAGATACAATTAATCGATACTGC
Organism: Andrena bicolor; assembly: GCA_960531205.1. Classification (NCBI taxonomy): domain Eukaryota; kingdom Metazoa; phylum Arthropoda; class Insecta; order Hymenoptera; family Andrenidae; genus Andrena; species Andrena bicolor. The sequence continues at coordinate 36,783,634 of OY482666.1, read as the reverse complement.
CGTAAGTGGCTCGTGGAAAATGTGGGATCTTCATCCCGCGTGCTAAAAATTGTATGGTAAGTGTGGTGGGGAGTTTGAAAATATTTGAAAAAAAAAGTTGCCACCGCCATTTAATCCTCTGGTGTCGCGGGCTGGAGCAGAACGAAGGGGAGCGCGATAAAAGCGGCCCTGTACCGTCACTTTGGTTTTCTTGTCACCAGAAACGAACGAGCTGGAAGTGTGAACCGGCGACCACCACGACAAGGTGCCACCTGCATTTTCTCACGGTTCGCCCACGCATATAACGCCATTCTCGCGGATTTCTTCGATCCCTCCTGCTACGGAATCGCTCCTCACTTCCAACCCCTCCGAGATGCGAATCGATGTTGCTCGCGTAACTATCCCGAGCTTCGTTCGTGGCGAGAGTCGATCGACAAGTTAATTCACTATCTTCCTTCGAAAACGTTTAATAATGCTCTGAATATACTCTTAATCGAGTGAGGTTTGTAGAATACTATCGTTAATAATAGGGATAGAGGAGTTAGGGAGGTAGAAATTCATCAATTTTAATCTAATCAGTTGAGATCAGTCACGTGTATATTTATTAGTCATAACAGGCACGGTGAATTTATAAGTTTATAATTTTTTAAATTATAATTGTGTAAAAAATGTTTTTTTTATAAAATCAGAATCTAAATTTCGGGCGAAGCTGAGTAGTGAAGCTAGTATCTGTATATTAATGTTATAATTCCACGGTCAGACTTTGACTGACAATGAGTATTTGAAATATTATGTTCTGAAATTATTCAGTTTAGCTCCTTTTCTTGCTTTCATTTTCACGCCCTGTGGGATTTGTTTTATTATAATGTCAAAATACGTTTTTATACCAAAGGGAATCTTTTTCTCCGTTTACATAATAAATAATAATAATTCTCGCGCTGTTTAGAAGCTCACAAGTATCAAGTTTCGTGGTTTCTGTAGTACTTAATACGTTACTTATTCATACGGAAGAGGAATTTCACTCTTCTACTTTGTATTGAAAAGAAACGTAAAACACTTTGAAGCAATTATTGTTTATTAGGTACTGTAGTTAAAAGAGCCGTGTCATTTTTAATTCAAACAAACCTTTTTCTGTCAAAAAAAAAATTCGGGTAGTCAAAGATTAAAGTTGTGGTATTAAAAAAAAAATGGTTCCGGCCGGGATCGAACTGGCGACCTTCTGCGTGTAAAGCAGACGTGATAACCGCTACACCACGGAACCCGTTGGATGTATTTTCCTTCATACAAGAATTGTTCTCGAGCATCAACACTCCTTTTATTATAACACTTCTTGTTCCTTTACTCGTAAAAAAAATCGAATCCCACGAGCCTATTTAATTTTAACTTAAAACACCGAGTATATCTGAAAGCCAGTGGACTATGGGAAACGTACATATACATTATCACTTTGGAATAGATAGCGCGTAACATTACGAAATCGGGCTTCACGAGATAAAGACAGCTCGGCGCTGCATATTTTATTCATTGCTTCTCAAGAAATTATAAATAAGTACGTATATGAAAATTCTATGTTAAAAATTTTATATTACACTCTCGCACTAGGTAGTAGTAGATAATCATTCGTACGAGTGTGTTTGAAAGTACAAGGTTCTCGTTACAGATGAACAAGCATCTATTTCGTCATTGCATTTTACTTATAAACATATGAAAAAGTCGGCCTGTACAGAATATCAATATACATCACATATTAGTGGCAGTGATCCGATTACAATACATAATAGTGTACTTCGTATAAATTACAGCAACTACATTACATTGCACCTCTTACGTTCTACTTAAGTCCTTAACGACACTTCTTCGGTTTCTTCCAGAGTTGGGCAAAATGTAATCTAATCACAAATTACAAATAACGATTAAAATGTAATTGTGTAATTAATCTCACATTATTTTCTGCAATCGTTATTTTAGGCAGTTGTCAATTACATTTTAATCATAATTTGTAATTAGATTACATTTTACCCAACTCTGGTTTCTTCTGATATCGACAGTAGTGGTCAAAAGAATGATTAAGCTGTGACAGCTTCATTAAGAAAGAATTCCACCTTGAAATTTATATTTCACCAGTGATAAGAACGTAACACGCAAAGCCTGTGTAGTTATATTAAGTTTGTTAAGCAGGCTTGTAAAAATATGGGTATTAAACTTTCTTTTGACGCCACTGTATAATGAAAATGGCACCAGTACTTGGCATAGGGTAAATCCGGGAGACACGGTCGGGCCGGAGAATTGGTCGACTCGTTATATTCAGATTCTACATCTGTGTACATGCAAAAGTGTATTAAGTTTTCGAACAATTAATTCTCTAGGAATCAACTGTTTCAATTAACTCTCCGGCCCGACCGCGTCTCCCGGAATTACCCTAAATACATAAAAAGAATGCAATATTCTTACTATTGGGCGTCATAGTGATACTTATGTGCCCCGATTATTCGTCTCGATTTCATAATAACGGAGCGAAGCTAGTGGAAGACAATAATGTTGTGACATACGTGTATCAGTCTTGCCAATGGATATTCCGCGGAGCGATTTACTTGAAACAAATTGGCCCGAACGTGAAACCGAACGCCTGATGCGGTGACCCATAATCGACTGGGTAGAAATCCACCAGTGGCAACTGTTGCAACTCCTTAGTCTGGACCACGAACACGGTTTCCCCTTTGTTCTTGCGCGATTTGCACCCATCGGTTAAGATTTGGGGCTTGACACCGGTGTACGAGAATTCGTCCTCGTTCGCGCCGAGCAGCTTCAGCGAGGAATTGTAATTGGAATTCTGCGCATTGTACCAAGCAGCGCCGTTGATACAGGTGTAAGTGAAGTTCTGATAAGCTTCTTGGCTCAACAGACGCAGGAAATTTAATTGAACCACGCCAATAGTTTCGTATGTGATCTGTAAATGTAAAGAAGGAACGACGGAAGGTTCTCCAATTTTTCTACATCATTATACTCGCGTCTGTAGACTCACTTTGAATCCTCCACGTAAATTCGAGTACCAGTCCGTTTTATTATCTTCCTTTCTCCATGGTATGTTCGGCATTTGGCTCGTATGAATGTCGGGATGTACGCAGGTCTCACCTGTGTTCGTCATGTTGCAATAAACGTAGACTGCATCGTCAGCCATTCCTAGGTTTGGATCGATCCAATACCAGCCTGTGTTTTTTTTACATAATTATTGTTTTAAGTGTAGGTTTTTAATATTCATGAAATCCTGAAATGTGTTAAGCGGAAAACTGACCATCGTTGAAATGGGGATGCCCGTAAAAGAGGTCCTTGCAAGTCCTAACAGGATTTTCTCTGCTTCCAATTGGTTTACGTATTCGATCCAGTTCCTGCCTCATGGCGTATATTGAACTGTACATGTCCAGAAATTTGGGGCCCAACTCCTCCCCGATATGGTCGTCCAGGTCTGTGTTTTCTGAATCTGGATCTTTCTCGTCAGCGTCGCCCCTGTAACAAGCAAACCAGGTTACAACTGCATCTGTAGAAACATGATTCACATTGTCGCCCAAATTGGGCATTATTCAAATGAATATTTTACAACTGTTTTATTCGAATGATTTAGGCTGGCTTTTACGGCACGCAAAGCATCTTACGCGTTCTTCGAAGCGTCACGTTTCTTCCTCAGCAATTGTTCCCTCGTGAACAGTAATTCTGGAGGAATCATTGGTTGCTCGGCGGGTGGACCTGGGGGTCCGGGCGGCCCCACGGGACCCGTTTCGCCTTTGGGTCCGTCATTGCCAGCAGTTCCTTTGGGTCCAGGTGGTCCTTCCATCCCAGGAAGTCCTGGAGGTCCATCGTTTCCTCTGGGGCCAGGAAAGCCGAATGGTCCCTGGTCTCCTTTGGGCCCCTCGTGGCCAGGAGCTCCTCGCGCACCTTGCTCGCCCTTCTCGCCCTGCTCGCCTTTCATGCCCACGTGTCCCAGTTCACCACGGTGTCCTTTGAGTCCCCGTCTGCCTCTGTCACCCTTCGGACCCTTCGGCCCAACTGGCCCAACTCTTCCTGGAGCACCAACCGCTCCCGACATCCCTGGTGGACCATTTTCTCCAGCAAGTCCTGGAAGACCTCTCATGCCTGGCAAACCTGCTGGGCCTGATAATCCTTGAGACCCTGCGGGGCCTTGAGGGCCTGACGCTCCAGGCGGGCCCATATCACCCTTCTCTCCTGGCAAACCTGGGCTTCCTTGCAATCCTGCTGGGCCTTCTGGTCCCTAAATAATGTATCGATTAATTGTCTAGTTTTAGAAGCGGTGTTTTTTGCAATTTGCTAAAGACTCTGTAGTAAACTAGCTTTCCCCGAACACTCTCTAAAGATTAATTGAATTTTTAAATAATATAGTACATTTTTCGAGTAGGTAGATACTTTCTCTCCAGCAATGTATTATACATATCATTTTATACCTGCTTTCCAGGTGCACCAGGCAGTCCCTCCTTTCCTGGAGGCCCAACTTCCCCTGGAAATCCAGGATCTCCAGACTTTCCATCCTCGCCATCTTTGCCAGGGTCTCCCTTCGGACCGACTAAACCTGGTTCTCCAGGCGGCCCAGGGAAACCAGGAGGCCCCACACTACCTTTTGGACCTTCTGGGCCACTTATTCCACGACTGCCCGGTGGTCCCGCGGGACCGCTTTTACCTTCCTCCCCTTTTGGGCCTGGATGCCCTCTTTCACCCTGCAGCAAATACCATAAACGTGCAATACACATTTGACTCTTCAAAATTTCTTAAAGATTAATAAAAAATGCAAGCTCTTGTACCAGTTTTCCCTCAGGCCCACTCGTACCCGCGGGTCCCGGCGTTCCACTGTCCCCTTTCTCTCCTTGACGACCTTCAGGCCCTGGAGGACCTTGCAGACCTTCAGAACCCTTAGGTCCCTTTGGACCTTGCTCGCCTGGAGTCCCAGCTGGACCCAGGGGCCCAACTGCGCCCGCGTCTCCGACTTCTCCTTTTAACCCAGGTGGACCTGGTAATCCTTGCGGTCCTACAGGACCAGGTGGGCCTGAGGCGCCAACAGTACCGTCTTCGCCTCTTGGGCCTTGTCTACCAATTTCTCCAGGTGGTCCTTTTTCGCCGGGTAGGCCAATGGAACCAGGCTCGCCACGAAGTCCTTGTATTCCAGATGGTCCTGGAGGACCCTGTCGAAATTAATGACACAGACATAATATAGTTTCTACTTCACTCATGTATAACGTAAATTAAATTAACCGCACCGTCTCTCCTTGGGACCCCTTAAATCCTTTTTCACCAGGTGGTCCAATGTCTCCCTTATCGCCATCTTCCCCTGGAACTCCAACAGGACCTGGAGGGCCTGGTAAGCCACGCTGGCCTGGTAAACCATCACGCCCAATGGGCCCTACTGGCCCCGGTTCACCCTAGTAGAGCAAAGTGTACTTTGTAACATGATTCTATCTTCTCTTAAAGGGGTCATGCCTAGTTGGCAAGCGTGATTTTCGGGAATTTTTTGTGGAAAATTGGATGTATACATATGTTTTACAACTATTTGCTTATTTTAAAAGTACATATATTGAGCAACTGTCAGTAATTTTGTTATAGAAAAATATTAAAAAATGAACGAATAACACACACTCTCACGGAAGCTATTTTTTTTTTTGCGATTTATAACAAAATTACTGAGAGTTGCTAAATATATGTACTTTTAAAATGAGCAAATAGTTTGAGGGTTTCTCTTAAAAAAATCCCAATTTTCAGGTCGTCGAAATAGGAAGACCCCTTAATTTGTACTACTGAAAATATTATTACCATATCTCCTTTCAAACCAACAGGCCCCGGTGGACCTTTTGGGCCTTGATTTCCCTGAGGCCCAAGTTCGCCATCTTTTCCGGGTTCTCCTTGAGCTCCTTTATCTCCTGATGGACCCTGAAGTCCAACTGGTCCCGTTTCTCCCTTGGCGCCTGGTATTCCCTTCATTAAAGAAGCAAGAACATTTTTAACTTTTTGAAAGCATGGCTATAGAATGTTGCGGTTTCAATTGTTAAACACGATACAAACTGGTTGACCACTCAGTCCACGTTCTCCAGGAAATCCTGGCAGACCACCAGGACCGGGCGGACCCTCTTCTCCTGGTAAACCGGCAGGACCTGGGGGCCCCTCTTTCCCCTGCTCGCCAGGAGGGCCAGTCTCTCCAGGAACTCCAGGATTTCCAGAAATTCCAGGTTCACCTGGTTGGCCGGGTTCACCAGCTGGACCCTGCGGACCTATGACACCAGATGCTCCTGATGGCCCAGGTGGTCCCGAATCACCAACTGGTCCACGTTCTCCATGTGGACCAGGAATTCCATCCTTCCCATCAAGACCAGGTTGCCCTGGAGGTCCTGCGAAGCCACGAGGGCCTTCAACGCCAGATGGACCAGGTTCTCCTTGCAATCCTGAGGGACCAGGCTGCCCGGTGTCACCCTTCGGTCCAGGTAACCCTTCTGCACCTCGTCTTCCACGAGTGCCTCTGAAACCCTTTACAGAAAATAATATAAGAGACATCAGTAATTATCTTATATAATATTGTTACTTACCCTAGGTCCTGGCTCGCCACGTTCCCCTTGCGCGCCATTGTTCCCCTAAAATAGAAGGCTATTTCATTTCTGCCCCTTGGAAGTTTGTATTTTGTTGTCCTACTAATTGCAAGTAGTAATAAATTGAGGCAGTGAGAGCGACGACGGACCAACCCACATTAAAAAAAAACTTTTTTCCTATTTTATAAGATTAGTAGAGTCTATATTGGAAAACGTTATTGCTACTACCTCAATTTCAAAAAAATGTGGGTTAGTCCGTTGTTGCTCTCACTGTCTCAATTCAGTTTTATATAAATTTTCGCTTCGTACCCTTTCTCCTTTGTCCCCACTAGGACCTTGTCTCCCCGGCTGTCCCTTATCGCCCTTTTCGCCAAGATTCCCAGGGTACCCAATGAAACCAGGCGACCCAATTTTACCCTTTTCACCGGAAGGTCCAGTCGACCCGGCTTCACCTCTTGGTCCTTCGAAACCCTTTGGACCTTCTAAACCCTCCAACCCAGGAATTCCTTGCGGACCTGACGGTCCAGGTTCACCTTTTGCACCTGCATCGCCCTTTTCTCCTTCCAAGCCTCTTTCCCCCTTTTCACCGCGTTCACCAGACGCACCACGCTTTCCCTCGTCACCTTTCACCCCGCGAACTCCTGGAAAACCTATCGGTCCTTGCGGTCCCTGTGGTCCCTGTTCACCTTTCATTCCGGGGACTCCTGGATTTCCTGGGTGCCCAGGCGATCCGTCTGCCCCTGGGAGACCAGGGATGCCAGGCTTGCCGTGTGGCCCCTAGTAAATTTCAGAAATATTATTCTTCAACATACACTAACAAGGGAAGAATCCGAACCCGAAAATTCAAAAGATTCGGAAACTTTGTGGATAAGTAGGGGATTTCCTCCTGATTACAACGCAATTTTTTTTGCTGTCCAAATTCACTCGAAGGGGGTGAAGATTCGGCTATTTTTGGATTGTATTTTGTAACACACAATTTGTAAGAGATAGGAAAAATGTTTCAAGACAAAATGTACTTCTTTTAATTAGATCTATCAAATCGTAAAAGTTATATCAATTGTTTAAACAATTAGAAAAAGTTATAAACAAAAATATTAATAATGTTTTCTAAAATAGGTTCTTTCACGTGGAATGTGAACTGGGTGATTAAATCATCATCTGTTTAGACAAAACTTCTGTGCTCGAAGCAAGCTTACAACTAAACCAGTTGGACCCAGATGACCCTGAGGCCCCGGTGGACCCACGGGGCCAAGCGGACCCGGTGGTCCTGGCGAGCCTGGCGCGCCCAGCGGGCCAGTGTTGCCTTTCGCCCCAGTTGGACCTTCACTTCCGGGAATACCAGGATTACCTGGCATCCCCGGAAAACCGCGAGGTCCTATGAATCCTCTGGCACCCTGGAACATTTTCAAAAGATACACAACTTTATAAAGTCGCTTGAGTCGCTCGTGTAATGGTATTTCTTCAAAGTATATCCATTACCATTTCACCGGGTAAGCCCGGTAGACCTGGTGGTCCGTCATCCCCTTGCATCCCCTCGTGACCTGGTAAACCTGATTCTCCACTAGCACCTGGAGGCCCTCTTTCGCCTTTATCGCCTGGTAATCCTGGCAGTCCAGGTCCACCTTGTTCACCTTTCATTCCAAGCGCCCCGCTGAGACCTCTTTCGCCATCCCTTCCAGGTCGTCCTCGTCTACCTTCTCTACCAGTATTCCCCGGTATCCCTAAATCAGTCCATTAAATTTACTTTTATTTTCAGGCAAAATGCAGTGAACTCCCCACTACTAATTTTATTAATTCCAAGTTGGCTGTGTGGAATGTAGATGAAGGGTAGTATAGACCGCCAATGGTAAGAGCAGTCCTCCGAAAAGTTTCTTTTTCTGGAAGATAATATTGCAAGGAAGAAGAACTTTGTGAAACTAACCTCTTTCACCCCGAGGCCCAGGTTCGCCGACTTCGCCAGGTTCCCCCTTTTGACCTTGAGACCCGGGTGGTCCCTCGGGACCTGGGATGCCCGTCAGGCCCATGGGTCCTTCAGCTCCTCTCATGGCCATCATGTGCTGCGAAAGCATTTGCCTCAGTGCCTCCGCCTGGGTGTCTGGCCCTTTCTCGTTGCCTTGTTGGCTCAACGCTGGTATTATAAAAACATTGCCCGGTACACCAGGCGAGCCCTGCAAACCTGCCAGTCCGTCCCTTCCCGGTTCGCCCTTTTTACCAGGTGCTCCAGCCACGCCCGGGGGTCCAGGAAACCCACGCGGCCCCGGTGGACCCCGTGAATTATAATAATCGCTGGTGTAATACGACCCATCGCCAGACTCGGAGTACTTTAGGGTTTCTTGAACTCCTCCGATTGAATTCCCGGAAATTTCAGGTGTTCCTTGGGTGGCTGCTTGATACTCTTCTGCCCCAGTTGCGCCAATGCCGCTGAAAGTCTAGGAAAATCCATTTCAAATTAGGAGTTATGATATACCTATGTATGTGACACCAGAGCTTTAGAAGCTTTTACGGTGTATTTGAAAAGTATAGGTATGTTGATATTGTAGCATGAGCTTATTTTACTCAAAAAAATCTTGATCTGAAAGGGGGAAAAATTCTTACATCTACCGAAAAAAACATACAAATTCAAGATTTTTTTTTACAAAAGTGTTGTTTGAAATGGCACAAGACATTCTCTTAAATAAGACATAGATTATGACAACATTTCCAAGTTTGTTTTACAAGATCTTTCCACTCTGCCCTGCAAAAATATCCAAACATTAAATGCGGTAATGAATAACTTACAATATTCTGATTCTGAAGACTCGTTTCCACAGTCGGTCTCGATGCAAATGTCGCATTCGTGGATCTGTAAGGTATATTATAGTCTTCATTGTCCTCAACCGATCCCTCTTCTGTTCCTCCTTCATTACCCTCCTCATAATCCTCCTCTGCTTCTTTTCTCAAGGTTTCGTTTTCTCTGTTGTAAGGAACATTAAATCCAGCTATCGTAGAATGTGTTCTACCATAGTTTCTAGGTAAATTGGCAGTGTTGTAGTTCGTTTCGTAATACGGTCTGCCAGTCGCAAAGGCGCCAGCAGGAAAGCTGGAACTGTCGTTGTAAGTAAACGAAGTGGTCCGTATTTCAGTTCCATAATTTCGCACGGTCGGATAGCTTTGCTTTAATATTTGTCTCGTGCGGTTTCTGCAATCTGGTGCGAAAACCGTGCACATTTCATATGCTGCGTCTGGAATCGGTGCCATCTTCAACACCTCTAAACCACCCTGTAAATTCAGTCATGGTTCAACGAAACACTTTAAGTTTCAGCTTCCCTACATTAATCTTATGAACGAAGGTCTTTTTAAATATTAAAATAGTGGAAATATTTATTGCATCACTTTGAAATTCAACTAACACGCTCAACTTACAATTTGCATAGCAATATAATTAATAAAATTAGTCGTATACAACTTATTTTCGCCAAAACAGTGAGCCATCCGTTTCTGCAATAAATAAATTTTGCAATAATATTCTCCTAAGTAGTACATACCAATAATAAATGAAGTACCTATAAGTGATAACGTGTTTATTCCTGCAATGCAATAAATATTTTCAGTAGCGTATCTAAAGCACTAACTAGGGACAGTATTCGGTTAATGATGGAATCGCGCAGATTTTTTTATATAGATCGGAAGTATATGTCACCACGGTCGCAAAAATGTAAATTAAAGATGCTCCCAAAAGCTGGTCTGACCTTGAAAAATCAACAAAACTGGAACAGGGGAAAGAAGAAAAATGAGGGAAACACGAACGAGAACCGAATAGGGTTCCTAGTAAGTGGGTCAGGGGAGAGTCTCGTTCGAAAAGGTCCTATGAACGCGAAAGAGGGTGCGAATCCCACGGCGTGAAAACACGCCGACGCCACGCAAGCTTGTTAATTGCATATATCCCTGTTTATTCACCAAATATGTGTTCCCGTCGACGAGCTGCTGACCAATAAGCACAATGCCACTGACGCTGATCGTTTCCTCGACGTTCCTGCGTAACTCTTTCGTAATTCTCATACTGCAGTCAACGATCAACGTAACGGCATCGCCCTTGATGCTGACTCCTAGACGGTGCCACTTCCCGTCTGATATATCGATTCCAAATGAAATCGGTTTATTGTCGTCGTCCGGGCTTGTGCTGTAGTACAGTGTCACGTCACTTCCCAATGATAGCACCAACTGTTCCTCGCCACTGTCGCTGTAGATGGCGAACAGCGTGGCAGTGGGGTACCCTAATTTTCACAATTGATCAAAATGGCTGTTTGATCGCTCGGAGTCGTGAATTTTTAAATTTTAAATCGACGAGAAGGGTGTACGATGTTCGAGTCACCGATAGATTTAGGTCAAAGATGGTTAATGCATGCAATATATAATAATGAAGTAAACGCAAACTGATCGTTATGGACTTTGAACTTTGCGAGAAAATCTACTTCGAAGTTCTATAGTTTTTATACGAACTCTAATTGTTCGTAAAATTGTCAGGACTGGGTGCACTAGGTACGTAAAAAGTTTGAAAGCACGTGTAGCAACGCGAATAGTAGCACTTAAAAATTCAGAATATAGGGCAGACGCTGCGTTTAACTCCCGAATGGCGGATAGCTCGATAATAGTTAGCGCGTATGCGGGGTCAGTCTTCACGCGTAATATAATTCCATTCATTCAAATCCCAAAACGAGCTTTACACCAGACTTCAAAGATTTAAAATCTTCTTATTTTCTTGAAAATGCGATACTAATAGGTAAGTAGGGGTGAGTTTCTCGAAGCGTCGAAACCGCAAAGCCCAGATAAGAAAAAGTATAAAATCAATTAATAAAAAATCGTTCGCAGCTTCCCTCGAGAATTTGTATATTGATATATTTTTATTTGTATTTTCTTTAACTGTGGTCAATAATGATATGCAAAAAAAATTTCCACTTAGAAAACAGAATCAGTACTTCGAGTTTCGAAAGTTCCGGAAATTTCGGAGCCTTACAAAGTTTCGTTTCAAGTTTCACGAATTTAAAAATATGCTTCGAACCCACTCCTACTAACTAACGAGCAACATCAGTTCCAGATGTGGTCAAAATGGACCCCGCGTCTGCCCGGCAATTCTTAAACTAGATTCAAAAGGCTTGAAATTGTTTGATGCTGAAGAATCTGACAAACTACCAACCGAATTTCGGTCTGGCGACGACTAGAATGGAAAAGTCGCGTGGTATGCCAGTGGGGAACAGAGTGTTCGTGTTGATCGTTAGTAACACGCTGTCTGAGATCTCGTACGCGACAGTGTCGTTCCTCTGACAACGACTATCAGTCACAGTCACTCCAACCGGTTCCTCCTGCATCCCTGTGCCGTCCACCAAGTCCACGATGTCCCTTTCTGTAATCGTCAAAAATAAAAGCATCCATACACATCAATATCCCCCTCCCAGCATCCATATACCCTAATTCTACGAGAGAGAGAGAGAGAGAGAGAGAGAGAGAGAGAGAGAGAGAAGCAATTAAAGAAGCATGACAGCACGGCGACAACTGGAAACCCAATAACCCCTTGAACCCGAGCGACGTAACTCGTCGTGTTACGAGGAACGTTTAAACCAGTTCCATTAAGAAGTCCTCCTTTCCAGAGTGGAACATGCATTTTGCATGCTACGGGCAGCGGCTCAATTAACGCAATAGAGATCACTTAAAAACGCATCCAACAGTCTTCAATAGAAGATCAGCTGATGGCACTCTACAATGATTTCAACGCGCGAACTGCTACATAAATTATACCCAAGGATCGTGACCAAATAATCTCACCGAGTGTTCTCACCCCCTATCGTTCGCACATCATGCATGTTATGAACGCTTCCTGGCGAACATTTGCAGGCCCGCTTACCCATATCTCGCAAGGTGACGTCGGCCGTCGCCAGATCCAACCCCAATACGAAGAGCAGCCACAGCGCCGAGGGAACGGCGCGGATGGTTAGAGGCAGCCGCAGTGTTCTCCATTGCTGCTTCACGTGGTCCCGCCGCATGCTACCCTTTGCACGTCAAACCATGGTCTTCACAGCGAATTCCTTCCGATAGCTCCTCGCCTCCAAGGGGATGCCCGCCGCGCCGAGACTCGCTAGATCCGATAGATCTGTCGTGGATCGCGAAACCTATCTGAATGTTAATAGTCGTCCCCGATGCAGTCACCCTCCCCACGCTGCTTCCTCTTCGCCTCCCTCGATCCCTCCTTTCCGATCGCCCCCGTCCCCTCGTCTTTCTTCGCCGTGAACGCCGATGCACCGCGCTGCGCGCATTCCACACATGTGCCTTTTAATGACAATTCCGCGTCCCTCCTATTGACACTGATTCGGGCAACACGTGCTGTCACCGACGCGTGGTGGGGGAGAGTTTTCGTCATCGGGACCGATTTTTCTACGAGTCGGAGCTGCGAGGAGTCGTTACCATCAATGCTGTCTGCACTTTTTTTTCAGTCCGCTCTCTATGAAGAGCTTGCGTCATTGCAACGATGCAAGCCTGGCGAATCGGCGGTGGCGTTTTCGTCTAGTAGATTTCGAGCGGAGATGATGCAGGATGCGGAGTTCACCGCGACGGAGATGAAAATCGGACTGACAGGGGACGGCTTATTATTTTTAATTGTTCCGCGAGCGAATGCCATCGTCGGTTAACTATCGACGTTTTAATTAGTCACTTCCCGAGTTGATGAGCCGCGCCAGGCGCTTTTCTCTCGCGCAAGTGAGACGGTCTTGTTACTTTCAGATTAGATTTCGGAGGGTTTAGAGGTTCCTCGTTCGGTTTGTAGCTTTTATTCCATGTGCTTGGAAAAATATTGCCGGGGGGTATTGCTGATTGGTTGAGTCGTTTAATTTGGAACGTCTTGGTTAATTAATTTCTGATTATTTAGTATCGCGACGTGTTAGGTCGCGATACATGTCAGGGCGAAAAGTATTCTTTTGTATTCTATCGGGAAATTGATTCGTTCGCTTCCGGTACACCCTTCAATTACAATTGTAATCGTTACTGACCGGGCCGAAGGTCTATTCAAACTATAATATGCTAGCCGTTCTGAGCTCATTGACTGTACACGCTTGAATGATTGTCGTCCCGATTGTTTTACTCTGAAATCAAGCATGCTCTAGAAAGACTTTACAAAGGATTTGGTTGTCTGATAACTTGCCTAGTTGAAGAGTTCTGGCGAAGAACACTGTAAGTGGTAAAATTAAAAGAAAAATATTTTTATCGGAAAATATTCTACGTGCTAATGGTAATAGTGTAATATGGAATTTGATTTTTGGCACTTGCAGTGCTTTCTGCAAGAACTCTTTAGTTTATCGTGACGTTATTAACAGAATAGTTGCATCTGTTATTGAGGGGTTCAACGCCTTGATGCCCGGAAAAAAGTGCAATTTTTTTTAATTTTCTGTTAGATATTCATACCTCGTAGGAATGTCATTGATATGGGATTTAAACGTGCGTGTAGTGGAGAGTATTTTAGAATTTTTGTGTGACAAAATATACAGTTTTAATCAAGTTACAGAGATTAAAAATAGAGATTCTAAATTTTTCAATAATTACACTTTATTGAAAAGTAAATAGCAATTTGGTCAGGTAATAATCTGTTTACATATTCGCATCTGCCGAATGGTATGCTAGAGTGCATATACGTAAGTATTTTTAAGGCGCAAGATTTGACAAATATCGATAACGTAGACGTTTCCATTAACGAGGTCTCATCTGTGATTGAACTGTGAGTTTCTTGTATTTCCATTCGTAGGTAAAAATCAATTTTCATCAGAGTTAGTGTAAATTCTCACCGCCAGTAGAATTACTACCAAATTCCCCTCTGAATTGAAAATACTAAAGAAGCCTCTAGTACCCTCGATCTCTGAGAAGAAAAATTTACATTACATTTACATTACAAACTCACTATTTTTCTAATACGTAGGTACGTCGGTGGTTTAGTTTATATCAGACAAACTGTCGCGCGGGAGAAAGTATTTGAAATTTGATGCAGTGGCGCCACTGGTAAGTTCACTTGCCATGTGGTCCGCGGAGACAGCAAGTGTCGATATAACCTCACATTTCTCTCCGTAAATAAATACAACGTTTTTGAATTGGTTACAGAGTAAAAGCAAACAATGATGTCAAAGAAGAAGAAAGTTAAAGTGTACAACACTAAGAAAAGGCACGCGCCCGAGGGGAAAATAATTGCAGAACTACAATCCAAGTACGACAGCGTAAGTTCTGATTTTCTTCTATACGTCCATAGAACTTGTCCTTACGAAGCATTCCGCACTTGCAGATCGATGAAACCACAGCTACAAAATTCACAGATCTTCCACTGTCACGGAGAACGCTAAAAGGCTTGGCGGAGAACAAATACATGGAAATGACAGACATTCAGAGGCAAAGTATCGGACTGGCTTTGCGCGGAAATGACATTTTGGGGGCCGCCAAGACTGGCAGCGGGAAAACTTTAGCATTTCTTATTCCAGTAAATCACTCGAATCGATTTATTCAACGATACTTCGAGGCTACGATCTCTAACGAATTCTGTGTCCCGTTTAAGGTCATGGAAATTTTATACTGCAAGCAATGGACAAGATTAGACGGACTCGGCGCGCTCGTTATTACGCCGACCAGAGAACTAGCTTATCAGATATACGAGACGTTGCGCAAAGTAGGCCAACATCACGAGATTTCTGCGGGTCTTATTATCGGGGGAAAAGATTTAAAGTTCGAGAAGAAACGCATGGACCAATGCAACATAGTTATATGTACTCCGGGTCGTTTACTGCAACATATGGACGAGAATCCGCTATTCGATTGCGTAAACATGCAGGTACGGTAATTGTATAAAAATTTCTGCGCTCACAATGAAATTCTAATAATTCCATGCTGGTTTATTATCGAAATCGTAGGTATTGGTATTGGACGAAGCTGATCGATGTTTGGATATGGGTTTCGAGCAAACCATGAATTCTATCATAGAAAATCTGCCTCCGAAGAGACAGACGCTCTTATTTTCCGCGACTCAAACAAAGTACGTATTCCTAAATTTCATTTGTGGAAAGGTAGTGGTTCGTTATTTTCTATATGTTGTACGCTTTTAATTCTATTAGATCTGTAAGAGATTTAGCCAGGCTGAGTTTGAAAGATCCTATGTACGTGTCCGTTCATGAAAACGCGACGCACACCACGCCCGAAGCTCTGCAACAGAGCTACGTTGTTTGCGGTTTGGAAGACAAAATGTCAATGATATGGTCGTTCGTGCGAAATCACTTGAAGCAAAAGATAATTGTATTTTTTTCCAGCTGTAAACAGGTACTATATAACTTTTTGTGATAATCGATTATAATACACGAACAGAGATAACGAGAATATTAATCGTTTCCAGGTGAAATATGTCTATGAAATATTTTGTCGCTTGAGGCCTGGCATAAGTTTGCTAGCGCTGTACGGCACTTTACATCAACTCAAAAGGATGGAGATTTATGAAACGTTTTGTAAAAAACAATTTGCAGTTTTATTTGCCACGGACATCGCTGCTCGTGGATTGGGTAAAGAACGTTTCGTTTAATAATTTACAGGAAAGTTCGGTTGCTTCCTGTGTCGCTTACGCCAGAATTGCGTTTCAGATTTTCCTTGCGTGAATTGGGTCGTACAAATGGACTGTCCTGAAGACGTAAATGCGTATATACACCGCGCTGGTAGGACAGCTAGATTTCAGAGAGGTGGTGAATCTTTGTTAGTTTTATTACCCTCCGAAGAAAAGATAGTCGAGAAACTTACGGAACGGAAGATTCCCATATCCATGATAAAGTAAGTTCGGCATAAATATTATTGTTACTTGATACTAAATCTGTGTAGCGACTGACGAAAGCATGTGTTTATTTAGAATCAATCCCAATAAATTACAATCCCCGCAACGTAAAATGGAAGCTTTACTCGCGCGAGATGTATCGCTAAAGGAAAGTGCTCAAAGAGCATTTGTGGCATACGTAAAATCAGTGTTTTTAATGAAAGATAAAGAAGTCTTTAATGTTCACGCTTTAAATACTGACTCGTACGCAAGGTAAAATCGATAGATACGTTGTAATCGTAATTGCGTATACAGAAGCGTTACTTGATGTTTTTCTGCAATTGTTGCGTTACTAGCTCTTTAGGTTTAGCAATACCCCCAAGAATTCGATTTCTTCAGAGAATGGAGCAGAGGCGACAATCGTCCAACAAGAACACCGTAAACAGGGAACAGATTATTACGAATAGTAAATTGAACGTTGATAAAGATCCAGAAGAAAATTCTAGTGGCTCTGACAGCGACGAATGCGCGAAGCACGAAGGGAAATTTATATCTCGGAAGACGAATAAAAATGAGTTTGGATTCGGTACGAAACGTTGAGATATATAGAGTTATATCTGTTTCGCAGGATTATGCTTTATTATATTGTCTTCTTACGTAGATGATAGCGACGATGGCGACATATTGACTGTGAAAAGGAAGAACATAGATATCGAGGACATACCTGCCATCGGCGATAACGAGGAGACTGTAGGTTCAAGTAAAAAGAAAGCCGTTACGAAAGCTGCGGTAGCTAAAAAAATTCTGAAGAAAAAAATCGTGGCGAATAAGAGAACTACCTTTGACGACCAAGGAGAGGTTCGATCACATTTCTTCGTAGCAAATTTGAACGCAATATTTCACTATGAAACGTAATCACCAAAATGTTGCCTCCTTTAGGAACTCTTAGATCCTGCGAAAGTTAAAATCTCGGAATTGGCTAGAAAACATGAAAATGAAGAGGATTCCGGCATCAATATAGAACTGGCGAAGCAGATATTGCGCGAAGAGGATAAGTTCGACAAACGGCGCTTTAGGGAGAAAGTGAAAGAGAAGCATAGGGAAGAGAAACGCAAGTTAAAGGCTAGTAAAAGGAAGACGGACGAAGACAAAGTTAGTGACGACGATAAAGAAGCTAGTGACGAAGAAGGTGTGGAAGATAACGCTGGCGACGATGTTAGCGAAAGCGAGGATAGTGGGCCAGATTTATCCTGGCTACCGGATCCAGATAAAATTTATGGCGAGCAAGGAGAAGACGAGCAAGAAGCTTCCGACAACGACGATTCCGAGGATGACGAAGGGGAAAGCAAAATACATAGGTATATAGCGGAATAATTCATGTAAAACACGTTATGTCTAGAAAAATACACCTGCTTTATTGTTAATATCATTTTGATCTTTGGTAATCTTATCTTTATTGTTTACAGGCCTCCTAAAAGGAAACTTTTGACGCAGGAGGACGTCAAAAGAACAAAGAAAAAACGGAAAAGAATAGTCGATACAGAAACTACACATTTGCAAGCGGATGAGGAACTTGCTCTACAACTTTTACAAAATTAAATCAAGATACGTGTTACCCACTGTTTGTCAGACGATACTTTAATTCTTCTCTCGTTTGTTCCGATACAGCATTGTCGATATAATTCATTATGGATTGTTATCTACATCGTCGTTTGTACAAATCAATTGTTCCATATAGAAAATGATTAAAAAATTTATGATTGAAATCAGACAAGGCGAATTCGTCAGCGCATTCTTTTAAATACAAATTAAATTAATACCATTAACGAATGTTTATAAACATACATTCGGTCACGGGACAATACCGTTTAATGAGATGTAGATAAAAAAAAAATGGTTCGCGTCTTAAATACGTCATGAGGATAATTACAATGTTCGAATAGTTGCTTATATCAATACTAATACTTACAATGTATATTTTACAAAGTTCAGACGTTAATAATTCGTTAAACGATGCTGTCATTTTACATAAAATATCAATATATCACACTAGTCAAATCTGTCGCTTACGAGTTACTTTGCATAGCTTTGCGCAGTTCGCGTAATTTCATAGAATTCCATTAAATCAACGAATACGATCGCTGCTGCCAATCGCAATGATACATTGTAATACTTTTGAACAAACAATGGAATATCCTTGCTACGAAGCAAAATCCAATAATATGTACGCATACTTCTACGATATATTATTATGCAACAAAATACGTTTTATCAGTCTTAATTAGATGCTATCTTAATGTGTTTCATAATGGCGTCAACCACTTCCCTGCTTGTCGCCTGTCCGCCAAGATCGCGAGTATGGATACCTTGGTTAATGGTTTTATTAATCGCGGTTTGAATTAAAGCGGCGTGATTCTTATGCCCCAGATGACGCAACATATCGACGGCGGCGTTCAACATCGCAATGGGATTGGCGATATTTTTTCCAGCGATGCTCGTGCCAGTGTTACGAGTGCCTGGTTCGAATATTGTGTAATGATCGCCGTAGTTTTTGCCAGCTAGTAATCCGGCGCCGCCCAACAGACCGCAGACGACGTTCGATACGATCGCTCCGTACAGATTGGTCGTTAGTATGATGTCGAATTGATGCGGGTTGGAGACCAACTGCATGCAGGTATTGTCGATAATCATATTGTTGTGGATGATATCCGGATAATCTTTCGCGACTCTCTTCGCTGTTTCCAGAAACAGTCCATCGGAAAGTTTCATTATATTCGCCTTATGAACCGTCGTGATCTTTTTCCTTCCGTTCCTTTTAGCGTATTCGAAAGCGTATCTCGCCACTCGTTCGGAGTTGGAGCTCGTGATAACTTTCATGCTTTCCACGACTCCGTCTACGCTCTCGTGCTCCAACATGGCGTATTCCCCTTCTGTATTTTGCCTGACAATCACGATATCGATGTTCTTATGACGCGAGTTTACTCCTGGATACGACACGCAATGTACGACGTTAACGTAAAGGTCCAGCTCGTTTCGAAGGGCAACGTTTCGAGAGAGAACGGACGCCTCTGTGCTATGGGTTTCGATGTTTCCTTTCAGCGCCACGCCGTTCCTACGAATGGAAGTAATGGCATAGTGCAGATCGATGTTGTCGTCCGCATTGGGATTAATTTCTACGTCTTCGAAATCTACCGGCACACCTGCGTAACTGAAGACCTGCGAATAAGAGCGTGAAAAAATTATGTAAGACGTTCGCGCAAAATAACTTTATCGCTATTTCGATTATTAACTATTATTTTAAATGGAACGAAACATTAGACGCGATATTTTGACCATACGGGAAGGTCATTTTGCAAGTCGATGATATAGATATTGTTTACGTACCTCCTTCACGTAGGTCATTAATTCTGGGCCGATACCAGCACCAGGTAAAAGAGTAACCGTGTGTCGCCCACCGTAATGTGCCTTCGGTATTGGCATCACTTTCTTGATAGTTGGAGTTTTGTGTTGTATCTCGAACGCGGATAACGAGGAACATCGGTGAATTTGAGACAGAACATTTTTCGTACGTAAATACGTAACGATGGAGCGACCAGCCATTTCGAATGATATTCTACAAATCATAAACGACGCATAATTAAATTACAACGTTACATCATTCGATAATCCGCAGAAATTGAACGATATTTTAAATACATACCACTACTTTGCGAATTCTATTTTAACGATACCTTGAAAGTCCTTGCCAACTGCGAGTTTCAGCTGGTTTCAGCGCCGTTCCAACTGTGCTTTCTGAAGAACGGAAAATCAACGTTAAAATTTTAAATAATAGCGCCATCTGTGAAATTAGTGAGATAAAAAAAACTCCGACTCTCGCGAACATTTTTTTTTTATACTTTCAACAAATTAACACTTCAACAATTAACGATTTTATAAAACATCCTGTATTACATCCTGTATTGTATAAATGAATAATGTTAAGTAAATCATACTTCCAACAACAGTTTAACCTCTAAATATTTTGAAATAATTGGCCATGAGATTTAAAAAAAAAAGACGGTGTAAGAACGTGTAAGTCCCCTTATCGTTTCATGTTACTTTCACGATTATCGTAAGATCTTGTAAGTGCGAAATACGTTTCTTTTGATAGAAATGTCTGCGTAGAATTTGATTTATTTTTCAAAAAAACTCATTTTCAGGAAACAATAGAATCGAGCTGAAGTCTTGTCCGTCGTATGTTGGCCAGCTTGCTATTTTTCGCGGCAATACGCAATACGGTAACGAGACCTAGAGACGCCAAAGCGCCAGAAAGCCCGCCGCGTCGTTCTTATACGCGTCGCCGTGATATTGTACAGCTACCCTCTAAGTAAGTACCGCAATTATAAGTCAATCGTAACGAGACATTCGCAAATGTGACGATAACGAAGCTCGGTATAAATTCTTATCGTTCCCCAGTGAACCTCCGTGTAAATCCAACGAATAAAGTTTTCGACTGTTTCCCGGCTGGCGTACCGCCATTTTGCACCGTGCTCGTTTCTCTTTACGTCTTCGAAACTTTACACGCGTAGCTTCGTTTGGTGCGCAATTATCTCGGATTACAGTCACTCTTTGTTAGCGAATCTCTTCTTCGATCATACTACTTCACAGCTGAACCAGTTATTTCAATTAGCAGCCGATTCTTTCTATATTTCAATCAATTTTTTTTGCATTCTCTGTGTACATTTTATCTTTAGGTATAACGCGAGACGTGCTTGCAGTATTATTTAAAGCAAAATGAGCAAAGGCAAGGAACCGTCGCCTGCCGATCCCGAGGGCGAGGAAGAATTCAGTGTCGAGAAAGTGTTGGATAGGAGAGTGAACAAAGGAAAGGTACCGTGCTTTATAATTCGCGCAACGATTTCCGTTGACTCTCTATTTAACGATGTATCCTATTTAGGTGGAATATTTCCTCAAGTGGAAAGGATATTCGAACGACGAAAATACTTGGGAACCGGAAGAGAATCTCGATTGTCCAGATTTAATCCAACAGTTCGAAGACCAGCGCAAAAAGAAGGAAGCCGCCGCAACTGGCAAACGACACGAAGATAAAGAACAAAAGAAGCGAAAGAGCTCAAGCACGCCTACCCCTACTCAAGCGAAGAAGAAATTGATCGAAGAAAAGAAGCTCGAAGGTAACTACCGTCGCTTCCGCTTGACTCGATCGCGCGTAACATACTTCTATTTTATCCAGGCTTCGACAGAAATCTGGAACCAGAACGGATTATCGGCGCGACGGACTCGAGCGGGGAGCTAATGTTCCTGATGAAATGGAAAGGAACGGACGACGCGGACCTAGTCCCCGCGCGAATCGCCAATGAAAAATGCCCACAGATCGTAATAAAGTTCTACGAAGAACGATTGACGTGGCATAGCCCTACCCACGACGATGAAAGTTCGACGAAAGCTGATCAAGAGTAGCGTCCAGCC
The DNA here is from genome assembly GCA_960531205.1 of Andrena bicolor. Classification (NCBI taxonomy): domain Eukaryota; kingdom Metazoa; phylum Arthropoda; class Insecta; order Hymenoptera; family Andrenidae; genus Andrena; species Andrena bicolor. The sequence continues at coordinate 36,761,818 of OY482666.1, read as the reverse complement.
TTCCGGTACACGTACACGGCGCGCTTTAGAATTTGTCGAGTATAACAAAATCTAGTGTGCTCAGAGTGTGGAAGATTTTTCGATCGTTGCGTGGTAATGATAAGATGGTTATAAATGTTTTTTTTTTACAACCAATGGCAAACCGTAATTTGAAGAAATAAGCAATTCGTATTGCATACCTGTGTCGTTGGCAAAAAAAAGTATCTACACTTGTAATGTACTTTCATAATAACGTGCACTAGCAACTGTTTTTTGTTTCTCTTTTATACAAGGATCGATTCGAAATGTTTCTAACGGCTTCGATATCCGCCGCTAATTTTTGAAAAAGAGAATCCAGTTACAGATATGTATAGTTCTCAACACGTGTTTTCGATATAAGCGGTATATATAATTGCAATGTAACATATTCTTAATATAATCTTTTTATTATTCGTGTAGTTTGCGATTAGCGACCTCGGAAAACCTTTTTGACATTCGGTAATTGAATAATATGCTAATTACTCCAGTTGCAAAACAGATTATTTTATTTTATTTAAATAGAGCACGACAATGTACAGTACGTACGAAAACAGAAGCGGGAATCATCTACTCGAGAATCTTTAAATGTGTAAACATCTTTTTAATAATTGTAAAAATGCCTTTACGTAAGATAACATGCGTGGAAGCAAATAAATTTGTTTCTACAATTTTTTAACGAAACTGATTTCATGTAGTTGGTAAATTTTTAATGTTAAAATCAGCTGGCGGAAATTGGGGATCGTTTCTTAGCAACACGATTCAGTATCGAAACGAGACACGTTTTACCACTTTCCGAAATGGTGTTACACTCGAAGGAAACTGATCTGTTGGTACGCGGGAGTAATTGTAAGTAAACGTGCGGTTTATACTCGGCACGAAATTTCGATTAACTAATTCCATACTTTATAGTTTACGAAACGTTTACGCGTATACAGTGTACACGATTGTCTTTAGAAATCTTTTATTCTGCGATTAACGTTTACTCTTTTTTACATTTTTCTTGAAAACTTTGGAACCTTTCCGCTTGTTTCTATTCAACGAGCCGCGGAGCTTATCGTGTCGCTTCACTTCCCAATCTATTTGCTTAGAACTGGCACCATCTACGGTGCTAAACATATCTGTACCACCGTGTTTGTTACTTTTTTGTCTACCGTGTTGCTCGAGCATCTCTGCGAATTTTTCTGCCGAGACGAATATGTTACTGTCGATTCCCTTTGAACTTTTACCGTTTCTACTCTTGTCCTGATCTTTCTTCTTTAGTCGTTTGTTCTTCGTGTTCGGGTCGATGTCGCCGAACACGTCTTCGTTATCACTGTTATCGTTGAATTCTATTTCGCTCATATCGTCATCGAAATCCAAGTCGACGTCACTCAAATCTTGCAATTCGTCATCAGTGTCATCATTCTCGTCTAACTCTGCTTCCGAACCGTTCATATCGTCAGAAACGTCGCTCCCTTCGCTCTCGACACTACCATCTTCTAGATCATCGTCTTCTTCCTCGGTGTCTGCAATAAGCGTAATAAGGTTGATAGTAATTACTTTGTTTAAAAAGAAAGAAAAGAACCGTCAGCGTACCTTTCTTCTTCGTTCTCCTAGCTCGAATATCAGCCGCGATATCCAAATCCTCAAAGTCTTTACCGTCCGTCAATCTGTCTAACATGTCGTCAAACTCTTCGCTATTAACGCTTTCTACATCGTCGTCCTCTGTTTTGGAGTCGTACTTGAAGTCTTTCCTCTTCTTCAAGTACCGGTATAAGAACAATTCATCGACCGGGATACGTTCTTCTTTCTCGTTAAGATACGAAGCGCTGTCTACTGGAACGCACCTAATACCTTTGGGCGTATACCCCGCACGTTGCGCCAAAGGATCGTTCTTCTTCTGCACCTTCTTGTCCTCCAATTTTTTGGGATTTTTGAAAACGTAACGATCCAGGAAACGCATGAGGGATAAGTCTTCTAACGGGTCCCCGGTGTAATCAATTGGTTTCCCTGTGCAAGCAAAAGCAGCGGGTTTTACACACTGTAAAATATATTTAAGGGGAGGTTTCGGTCTAAAAGTAGATTTCTGACACGATGCAAAAACTCTCATTAAACTATACATAGTAGTTTCCCCGGTAATTATTTCCAAAAGATCACCTATTTTTACGGGCTCTACACCAAAACCTCCCCTTAAGATTCGAGTTAAATTTCTGTAATAATAGCGTAATTCGGTATACCTTCGAGAATAGTATTTGCAAATAATGCAACACTTGGATGATAGTGTTTAGATAACGTTACCAATTCCGTAGTTAAACCCTTAGTTACTCCCGCATAGAGGGGATTACGGAAAAACGGATTGTATTCTTTTCGTTCGTTTGACACAAGAATCGTATCCTCTTTAGCTTCAATCTTAATCTCCTCGTTTACACTGGGCTCGGACGTAACATTTGTCAATACGATGGAGTCTTCTACGGTCGCGTTAAGTTTCTTAGCTTCGTCGATATTATCCGAGCTCGATGACCTGCCTATAATTTCAGGATCTTCGTTGTCTCCAATATTAATGCAAGTCTCGGGTTTCAGTAGTACGTTCTTCAACTCTTTATGCGTGCGCAAAATCTTCGATACTACGTATAAAGTTGCGCACGCCATATTTGCGGGAAAATACAATGCAATTTCTAAACTTCGCCTAACAAATGCGTATAAACGTGGTATTTTTTTATCCCGTTGAAGAACCCTGAACAATAAATTAAGAAAGAGCGCGCGTTTATTTACGACTCCGATTTGTGGATCCAGTAGCTTTCGATAAAAAGTGGAATAGAATCTGTTTGATTGATTCTCGTCTTCTCCCGTGACCTGTACAAATAAAACGAAGATGAAACATAAAGAATAGTTAAATAACAGTAGAACGTTTAGCTACTCACTTGGTATAACAAGTTGAGCGCGTTCAAAGAAACATTGAAAGATCCAATGTGTACCACTTTGTACACGGAATCTATGTGATCGTTCAGTATATTCGAATTCAGTTTTGCGAACGGATAAGCTCTATTTACGCCAGTTAAAATCGCTGCCATCATTCTGCTGTCTGGCTCTCCCTTTTTTAAACACGCTTTAAAAAATGCAAAGTAAACTTCGATAAGGGTAGAAGCAATATCTTCGTCGTCCTTGCTCAAAAGGAACTGAGTCAATAAACAAATGGCGTAGTACTGGGCACGTTGCGCCACGTTCTTCCTAAACAATAACTTTTCAATTCCTCGCAGTATCACGAGTTTCATGTTCGGATGCTCGTGCAACACCTTGTTCAAACAAAATATAACTTTCGATCCCACTTTAGTGCTCGGATCTCCTATTTTATTTACAATCAACTCCAACAGTTTATGCTCCTGTTCGGCATTTCCTATCAACAGGTCCGTCATTACTGATATCGCAGCTTCGCGATTCGAATCCACCGTGTCCGAGGCGATAGTGGCTAAAGATGCGACGAAACGTTCATAGAGTTCGCGTAACTGGTCTTCGAAATACCAATGCGCCATTAATTTTTTCCTCAAAGCGTCAGTTGAAACTGACGCGTCCGCGGAAGCGTCTTTGCTGATTCGATTTAAATCTTGCTCTTCGAATTTGAGTAATACGAAATTGGGGTGAAGCAGATCGATTAAAAAAAGATCGCTCAAAGATTTTATTATCGTATTGCTTTGGTTGTGCTTCGCTATTCGTACTTGATTTATCAGCATCGTGAGCTTGGCTAAATTATATTTAGGGCTGTCTTGCGCTAATACGATAGCAGCTGCTACTTTATCTGAAGTAGTGCCCTGTGTCAATGCTGTTTTCAACCACGCTGTCTCCGAATCGCGAGATTTCGACTGTTTCAATTCGTAAACTTTAGTTTCGGCATCCAAGTACCGTTTGGCCTCGGTTTTTAAGGCTGATACTTCCGCCTCGGATTTACCATGTTTACAGGGCTCTTCTCCTTTAGGATACTCTTCGTACCACTTCGAATTGCCACCATCGGCGGTCTTGTCTTTGGGTCCTTTCCTCATCTTCGAAAAAATTTAAACACCCGTATAGATACTCGTCGATAAGTTTCGTTCTTGGAGCAACGTAAGTGTACTTACCTCGTGGTTAACCTTAACAACATGGATATATTTACAATTTTTTAGTTACGATACGGTGTAAAATGACGTCCAAAGAATCGTGATTTTAACGATATATTTGTTGTCGAAGCTGAAACCATTCGTGGAATTGATATTCTATATTAAAAATAAAAATTACGGAGAATCTCGGGTGAAGGATGCACTTTTGTTGATTTTTGTTAAATTTAAATTCACGCCCTCTATGGTCTTTCAACCAAAATGGGATAAAGGCGCAATTTCATGCACACGATCGTTTTGAATAGATTATTGTCTCTAGTTTCGAGCGTCTCAGATTGAACGAGCGGAAAAGCTAAACCGAGTTTAGTCACGTGGACCGATCGCGCGACCGGTTTTGACGCTCGAAACAAGCGTCAGCGTGAAATCGCACCTTTGGGTATATGGAATCGATGTATCAATAACGTAAGAAAAATATATGGAAAATTGATTTATTAATATATGTCATTAGGAACTGATGTTACAGTTTTATGTATATATTTGAAAGCTGTACAAACTTTTTGATACATATTTTTAGAAATGCATATACAAAAATAACAATCATTTATGACCATGTTAAATTCGATGAATTTATTACAAGTATCAGGCGATTTGCGTACTCTTTCTTTTTTTCGATTTCCCACCGTCCGCTGCATGTTTGAGCGTTCTTTTCTGCGAAGAATTAAGACTAGTCTGTTCGGTTTGCGAGTCTCCGTTCTGGAGTGGTTCAGTTTCACTCTGCTGGTCATTCAAAGCGAAAGAACTGAAATTAAATGCCTCAAAACCTTCCGACATCGCTTTCTCCCGTAACATTCGTGCCTCCTTTTTCAGTAATTGCTTATCCTTTTGTTTACTCTTACTTTTCTTCCTCTTCTTCAATTCACTTTTCTTCGACGGAGAACTATCTGTATCACTGTGCGTATCTCCATTTTCTTGCGCAACGTCAGATGATACTTCTATGTTCTTCGCCGCTGTATCTTTTGCTTCCCCGTTTATTTTATTACGCTCCTTTCCCACCGTTTTCGTAGATCTAAGAAAGCCAACGGTTTAATTTCGTAACGCTATGATGCTTTAAAAAATTGTATTATTCGCTACTTACGTATTGGGAGGAATTCCAATTTGTACCGCTAATCTGTTGTACGCTACTTTTGTGTCTTTCGCGAGCGATACGCGAGTTTTATACGTCATTAACACGTTCCCAACATCTTTCCAGTTCCATGCCGGTGGCAAGTGATGGACGTAAACGCTTCGTAACAACGTCAAAAGGAGGGCGACGTATCTTTGCTTAACTTCCTTTCCTATTGGGTTGCCGTTGCTCGCAACAGGTTGCTCGTTTTCGTCTTTGCACGGCAATTCTCGAAGTGTGCTCACGGTATTTCGACACAATTTCTTTTCCATCTTCATCCTTACGTCGGAATGCTTCGTATCCAAGTGGACCAACCGGCCGTTGTTGTAAAAGATGGTTAAAAATTCCAGCGCGTAGCCTCGGCGAAAAGACCTTATGGTATTATCGAAAGCAAAGTCTACCTAAACGACAAACGAATTATTTAAAAATGCATTCCTCACACGAGAATCGAATTGATCTCTTAGAGAAATTACGAAAATGAGTACCAGTAACGGAGCTAATTGCCAGTTACCCTCCCACTGCAATTGAAACAGGTATTTGAACAGCAAAGGTGACAGTACGCAGTCCCTTCTCTTAAAAAAGGCAGTTAAACTTTCTCCATAAATCTCCACCACGAAATCGGCGGATACGTTAGCTTGTTGAGCGCACCTCACGAGGAACGTGCAACACTCTGCCAGTTTATCGCACATCTCGTGATAAACCGACGTGGTTCGTTCTCCTTTCTCTATCAAAGCCTGGAACGGTAGAAATTTATGAGTTACGCGTAAAAATATAAAACATCGCGCGTACTTTTGGGTTACTTATGCAAGTACCTTTAATATCACCGTCAACAGATTTTCATCGACGTTCTCCGTATCCTTGAATTTCTTCACCGTCGACAGCTTTTTTAAACAGGATCGAACTCGATCTTGCAGAGGTTTCTGATGAGGATCCTTTATGCAGTATTGCAGCAACGTGAAAAGAGGAAGCACCATATCAAGGGCAACCGCCATCGACGGCCCACATTCCAAGTACGTCTCTAATAAATCTATCACTCGAATTCTAAAGTGCGTTAGAGCTTGCGCCGATTTCTCTTGCCTCTTCGATCGAGTCTGCCGATTTTCCCGAAGAATTCTAAACGCGGCTGCCAATGACTCGTCCAAGCGCTTCCCTTCCTGCTCCTCGATGTCGTCGACATTTATGTCGTCGTCGTCAGTTTGAACGGAAGCATCGCCTAAAGCTTGACGCACCGCCATTCGCAATCGATCGGTCACCGTCTCGTCTTCGTCTTCGTTCAACGATTCTTCGTTCGAATCGGAATCGTTAACGTCCGAACTTTCCACCTCGTCGTTCGCCGTTTCATCGTCTTCGCTGTCGCTTTCGTTATCATCCTCGCTGTCGGCGTTCGAATCCGTGTCCGGCGAGTCTTCGTCCAGCTCGTCTTTCGTTACGAGCGGACCTTTTCCGCTTCGTATATCCAACACCTACAAGCAAAGACTCTGGAGTCCCGATGTTTCTTAATTCCACGTAAATAGGATAATATTTACGTACTGCTAAAATCTGGTGTATAGCTGTGGGTGTCACGTACGCGCATATATGTGGAAAAACACATCCGACCAACGAGCGCAATAAATGACTGTTCTTGGAATAGAAAGACAGTAGTAAATCCACTACTACTTCCACCCATTCCGGTTCATCCTCGTTGTTCCTCTTCGTTCCTGCTTTAGATTTCTTAGATTTCTTTACCAGCCTCTCGTAACAACTCTGAAGCTCGTTGATAGCCATAACCGCCATCTGTGGATCGGAGAACAATTGCAAGCCCATGTGTAAATTCATCGTGTGAAACACTGGCACGGCTTCTCCCTTCTTCGTATCGCTCTCCAACTTTTCGATCAAACGTATCACGCTTTCCCAAGCTGTCTTAGCTTCGTCCGTTAACGAATTTCGTAATTTCAGAGATTTATCCTTCAAACGAGTATCCAAGTAATGCACTAATTCGCTCAATATATTTCGTAGATCGTTCAGCTTTGGTAACTTGTGATCCAGTGCGTGATAAAATGTTTCCTTAAGTTGTGCTACGAGAAAAGGAGAATACAATTTGCAAAATAAGTATACGAGTGTGTAAAATGTATGCGATTTAAACGTGATATTTACGAGCTAGATCCACTCCGACATTTGACATTTCGCACAGCCCACGAGTAAATAGGAATTTCAATTGCTCCAATCTCCATTCGTGATCTGCGAAAGTCGTAGGATGGCCAGTTAATCTAAAAAATAACGGATTAATTGGGTTCAGTTACGCGTAAGATATTCAACGTCGAGCCTGCCTCCTCGAAGCATCAGTGTACCTCGTTAATAAGTGAGCGGCATAGGTCCTTTCAGCGTTCGTCCAGAACGATTCCGTCTTTGCGTTCGGTTTCTCTTTGGGCATTGTATTTTCGATAATATCTCTGTATATTTTCGACACCTTTTTAACACCTTCCAAACTCAAATTCCCCGTGACAATTTGAATTACCTTTGTACCCGTCTTCTTCTCTATCATCAAATCACCCGGATATAATATTAATTTCTTTAACACGGCGATCTGTGTTTTCACCTTCGTATCGTTGCTACTCGTAGTCGATGCCAGCAGATTCAAGACTTCCTTGAACGCGAGGAGTACCTCATCTTTGTCGCGTCTTTTATTACCAGAAAACTTTCTCAACATGTATCGCGTGTAGTTTGGAGAGAGTAACGACGGGAGTACAACTTTGTCTATATCGTTGGATAATATGAATTTTAGAATTTTTACAGCCAACAGTTCGTCGTTTTTCGACGGCTTCGCAAATTTCTTATCTATGCGCGCCCAAAACTCGGTGATAAGCTCGGCCGACGTCAAGTTCTCGCAGAATAATTTAAACACCGGATGATGACAGGACACGACTCTGGGCAAATCCTGAACATTAATAACATACGAGTTGAAGAATTTTTACATCGTCGCGCGACGTTTCGTTCGGACTTACCAGTAGCACTTTCGCTATACCGTCCATAGATTCTTCGGCGATGACGTCGTCCGTACCGAAATGCTTTCTCGAAAATTCTCGATTCACGAGGGACGGGCATTTGTCTCTTATCACCAACAAGGCGTAAAGCGTGTCCAAGCTTTGCTCCGGCCACGGTTTGCCGAATGTTTTTTCGACGATCGGCCAGACCGTGTTCTCGATATTCTCCGCGTCGATTTGATTTACAAATTCGACAAGAAACGAAAAAGAAATAAAAGACAAATAACTACGCTGTTCACCGGCACGGATAAGATCTCGTATAACTTGCTGTTGTATCTCGACGATACTTTTGGACAGTACTTTGGATCTTATTAACGCTCCGTACAGTAATATACGTCCCATATAGATGTCGGCTTTTTCCTAGAATGATCGATCGATAATTAAGGTACGCGCAAAACGGAGTCGATAAATAAAATATCGTTCCCTTACACCCTTGCTGTTACTGTTCACCGGATGTAACTCTTCGTTCATTATAGACAGAAGCTTTTCTATCGACATTTCGGGATACGTAACTAGAAAAACTGTCAATGTCGCGTAAAATCCTATCCTAGAAGAGGTTTGCGACGATCCTAAACTTCGAACGAGTCTCCTTATCGCGTATTTGAACTCTTTGCTGTCATCCTGTTCCTGAAACATTATCATCTCCGAACAGTTAATTTATAAAAGCGATGCTATCAACATACTTAGCGCTTTATAAAAACGTATCGGCTTGGAGGTTATCTATAACGAAAACACTCACCGAACACTGTGGAAGCAAACATTTTAGCAGAGCGATTCCACCGTCTATCCTGTGAGATTCCGTTTCGTTCCTAAGTTTCGTAAAGTGATCGAGAATCGTGCAATCCATTTTATTCGTTTCCATTGCTTTCAAGTCATTTGAAACAGCCTCTACCATGTGCACGCCTTCACCCGCCATCTTGCCTCGTTTCAACTAATATAACTACGCTAATCCGACGAGCCATCCCGAATAAAAATATATCCACCGAAACAAACGAACGATCTAGCGTATTACTGATATTTAATAATAATTATTCGAATGGAACGAATAATGAGTGGAACGTGAAATCAAGAGTGGCCACCCGCATTTTTGTATCTCACGTTTGATCGTCAATCGTTTTCTTTATACGAAACTCGGGTACGAATTTGTGCGCAATTTTCGAATTAACGTCGGCAAAACATTTTTGATACGACGCGATCGCAAAACTTGGTTGCCAAAAGGGCGTCGTCGTAACGCGAGCGTTCGAAGATTTATGATTTAAAGACAGCAACAATTGTTATGCCAATCGAGCCGGAAGCGTTCGACCAACGATAAGTGCGATCGAAATTCACTAGATAGCATCTAGTAGTTCGGGCGTAGTTTCGCGCAGTTTCGTTATTTGAAATTCTTTGATGGTTAGGAAAGTGCCATCTTGATCGTATAGAGTGGCTCGCTCGACCCGCGCGGTCCCGGTCAGTTTCGTGCATCCAATATGGCTGGTCGAAGTAGTTACGATGATCCAAGGCAAGTATTGGCAGCAATTTCCCCCGTGTACAACGGTCGTTGAAGTTTTCGAGAATAGTGCAGCGATGGTATTTGATCGGTGCACCGAACCGACAAAGAAACCCCCATTTTCCTCGACAATCTTACGATTTTAAGGTTAAGTGAGTTTCGATCAGAGTGCAGTGCAGCACCTTGCGGATACGGTGCCTCCGACACGCGGCTTTATTTTGGCCGGCCAAATATCGGGCCACGTTATTCGCGGCACCGCTCTCCGAAGCGTCTCCTTTATCGTTCGTGCAATGCGTACCACCTGTCTGCTTGTGAAAACATTGTTCCACGGGCCGCGCAATTGTAATCGTGTCGTCGGTATTATCTTGCGAGAATTCATGTGTGGAAAATTGTTGTCCGAACTAGTGTCAGAATTCCTAGATCTCGTTGCAATTATTTATTTTACGTACGACGGTATTTGCACGGGGAATTGTTCGATCGAGAAATTGTTGACCGCTATTTGTACATCGATGCCGAACTGTTTAATATTCTTCCGTTAGATAAGCTTAAATGTTCGAAATCCGCATGATTAATGAATGTGGAATCTACTTGGACAGAAGCAATTCTTCTAACGAAAATGTACTTTGATGTTTCTACAGAGAGTACGGGAGCGGATTTCGCAATAGTGGCAAGAAGCCGTTACCAACCGAAGCACCTTACATCGCTTTCGTGGGAAATTTGCCAAATGGAGTTGTTCAAGGAGACGTCGATAAAATCTTTAATAACCTTAATGTTAAAAGAATCAGATTGGTCAAAGATAAAGAAACCGATAGGTTCGTGCGATCGAAACTCGTTAAATCACGGTTTACGCAGTTATCGATCGTAAAGTTTTCAACCGAGTTACCGTTTCTTCCGTAGGTTTAAGGGTTTCTGCTACGTAGAATTCGAGGATTTGTCCGACTTGATGTCGGCGCTGGAAATGGATGGAACAATACAAGTAGAGAGAAGTCTCATTAAAATAGACGTTGCGGAGGGAAAGAGAAACGACAGAGGAGGTGGTTTCGATAGGAGAGGTCGCGGCGGCGGCGGAGCCGGTGGTGGCAGCGGAGGAGGCTTTAGAGGGAGAGACGGTGGCAGCCGTGGATACGGCGATGATTTCGGTAGGCAACCCCACGTTTCGGAGCACGCGTAACGCGAATATTTTAGCATCGCCGTTAACGCGACGTATAATCGATTTATTTACGAGATACTAGAATTTTGAAACTAACGCGATGGTAATGCGCAGGAGGAGGCGGCGGCGGCGGCAGCTTTGGTGATAGAAATCAACAAGGCGGTAAGCCAGGAGGCGGCAGTACATGGGAGGTGCGAGGCGGGAACCGAGGCAGTTACAATCAGCTTAACGAAGAGGCAGGCGGTGGGAGTCGAGAGTGGACGCGTAACGCACCGCCACCGGCGAGACCAGCTTACGCCGATCGAAAACCATTTCAGGAGGAAGTGTTCAATAAAGAGACACCTGCAGGTCTGTTTATACGCGCGAACGTTTTATTCAGAACGATTATTTGCAATAGTTACGGATAAATTATTTCGTTGTTGTTGTTGTTGGAACAGACACATCTGGGAGGAAACGTTTGGTGCTAGCGCCAAGAACAATTCAAGCTCCTGTAAACGCGATGGCTGAATCAAGTAAAACGAGTTCAATATACGGTGGTGCAAAACCGCGAGAGGAGAACCTTAAAACTGATGAGAAGTGAAAAGCATTATCGTAATATAATAGTTCCGGATCCCATAAATTCCGGGAGAAGGAACATCATCCCACCCACCCCATCCCCCCGCAAGGAACAACAATTTTGGAAACCGACGCGAGATTCCTTAATTTCCTCGAATACACAGTGGGTTGAATCCGAGTCGGAGATCGAACGAAATTACAATAATTTTTATTTATCCCCGAATGAGGAGTCTTCCCCGCGAATACGTAACGACAAAAGGTGATTTATCGAGAGTTCTTCGGTTCCACGCATTTGGCATTTTTTAACTAAGAATAAAATTTTCTTGTCTAATGCCCTCTCTATTTAATGCATGCTCCGATAGTGTTGGTATTTATATATATATATATAAATATTATATATAAATAAATATATATGTATATGTAAATCATTGATTGTTGAGACGACACAGAAAGTACATTTTTAATATTCATGTCAATTTCATGTTGGGTGTTGTAATCAATTTGTAACAATATTGGGGGTATGTGTACAAAACTATTAAAAAATATTATACTGTCATCGCGGCGTGTATTTGGACCCGTGCAAGGTGAATATTACGATTGTACTCTGGAATGATCCCAGTTTTAAAGAGTACAAAACACTTGTCCCGTTATCATTTCCTTCCTTTAAAACTTTTTTTTTTTATGTTTCACTTGGATACCAATCATTGTACGTACTTGTTGAAATGACTCGTGAATGATTGTTTAACATTTAGAGTCCCGTTTCATTACGAAAGGATTAAACAATTATTTACGCGCTTGTGACATAGCAATAACAGACAATTACGAGAAATAGAGCGAATTCGAGTAACCGGAGAGAAAAAAAAAAATTTATACATCACTGAATGGTGCGAGGATAACGTGCCACCGTTACGCAACAATATCTCGTAACGAATTAATAATTACCTATGCTAGTAATAAATATCGATCGCTCGAAGGAAGTATCGATAATTATGAGATGATAAAAGAAAACTCGAGATAACGACAAATATTATGTAAGACTATGCTTGTATATGATATTATTTCCTGAATAAAGTAGCCGTTTGCCTCGTGTATTCGTGTATAATGATAATCATTAGGAACTTTTTATAAGGGGATATAACAGGTCGAGCCTACGTGTAATTTGAATTGTCAACTAATACATGTATCACTCTCAAAATATATATAAATATATATATAATCTCTCTCCATACTGTAAATTACTCTTAAATATATCGAATGTTTTATTCAGAGAATTTTTTCATAAAGTAATGTTACGTTTCTAGTCGAAATTTAACTCGTAGTTTAAATAATGGAAAAAATATGTATAGATAATAAAATTAGTTGTACGTATTCTGTTATAAATAGATGTTTCGTAGTAACTTGGAAAAAACAAAAAGGTACGACGGAAAGGTGAAGACGACAACTCTTGCGCGGGGAATATCAAAAGTATATTTTAGTTGCCACGCCTAAATTTCCCCCAATTGAGGATTGTGTTCCCCCTCCACAGCAGGGAGTAACATTTCCCGTGCGCAACATATTTCTTCCGCCGTGACGAATCAGTGTGGCAGATACGTCCGATTCGCTAATTATGCTCTCGCGTATTACTCGGTGATACACGCCAGTAACGGGAAAGTGATATTTACTAAAATTAGAAGATTTCGCGCGAAAATAACCTTTCGTTGTTTCCTTCGCCGTACGCGTATGCCCGCGGTATGGTTGTGTGATGTCGCGTTCCGTCACGATACGGCGCCTGTTGGCCTGAAATTCGCTTTCGGCTTGTTCGCGATAATATCCGAGACGTCCCGTCAGCGAAAACTTCTTTCTTCCCGTTGGACGGTATAATCGCGAAAAAATGTCTAGCGAAAGCGTGAAGACGGTAAATATTATTTAGCGTGAACGATAATTTCATATATTTTTGTTACTCGTTGAGGACTGTTTATATTTCGCCAAGATTACTAACTCGCATTTCGTTCGTAACAGTTTGCCAGCCTCGAGACCCCTGGATACGTGGGATTCGCAAATTTACCTAATCAGGTACATAGAAAGTCGGTGAAAAAAGGATTCGAATTTACGCTGATGGTGGTCGGCGAATCGGGTCTTGGAAAATCCACGTTGGTCAATAGCCTGTTTCTCACTGATTTATATCCGGAGCGTGTAATTCCCGACGCTATAGGTACGATTAATTTTCGCTCGAATATACAATTAGATATCGTCGCTAATTTAATACGAAAGAAGACGATTTATATACGTTTACATATCGTAATAAATGTATTGTTTCAATAGAGAAAACCAACCAAACCGTTAAGCTGGACGCTTCGACCGTGGAGATCGAGGAAAGAGGCGTCAAACTTAGGCTGACCGTCGTCGACACCCCCGGTTACGGGGACGCGATTGACAACACTGACAGTTTTAGGGCTATTATTCAATATATAGACGATCAGTTTGAAAGATTTTTGCGCGACGAAAGCGGCTTGAATAGGAGGAACATAGTAGACAATAGAATACACTGCTGCTTTTATTTTATTTCTCCGTTTGGTCACGGGTAAGTCACGTTAATTACAGCTTTATTCCATAAACCGATAACGAATTCAACGTATCGCCTTTACTTTTTCTAGATTAAAGCCTTTGGATATAGAATTTATGAAACAGCTTCACAATAAAGTTAACATCGTGCCCGTAATCGCGAAAGCCGATGTACTTACCAAGAAGGAAGTGCTGCGTTTAAAGAAAAGAGTCATGGAGGAAATCGAGGGCAGTGGTATAAAGATCTATCCTCTGCCGGACTGCGACAGCGACGAGGACGAAGATTACAAAGAGCAGGTCAGACAGTTGAAAGAGGCTGTCCCGTTCGCGGTGTGCGGAGCGAACACGTTGCTGGAAGTGAAAGGACGAAAAGTACGCGGACGATTGTATCCGTGGGGTGTGGTAGAAGTTGAGAACCCTGACCATTGCGATTTTATAAAGCTGAGGACAATGTTGATGTACGTAATTATTCGTAAAACTTATATGCGAGCTCGAAGAATGCGTTCGTTACTAATCGTATCTGTTTATCTCGTAGTACGCACATGCAGGATTTACAGGAAGTGACGCAGGAGGTACATTACGAAAACTACCGCAGCGAAAGATTGGCGAAAGGAGCTCCGGTACCACCTCGCAGACAAACGTGAGTACAAAGTTCTCTTTTCAGAAATGCCTCGTTTATCGGCTGCATCGAATCTTTCTGCCAACAGTATCGTGGAGTCCGAGAAAGCCAATTCTGTATCGGAAAAGGATCGTATTTTGCAAGAGAAGGAAGCAGAATTACGACGCATACAAGAACTTTTGGCAGTAATGCAGGCGCAAATGCAACAGCAGCAACCTTAATCGCGCACGCCTCGCGCACGAATGTGCGAAGAGGGAGCAATTCTTCGCCATTGCAGGTGCCAAAAAAAGTATATTAAATAATTGCCGCACTACTCGGGACACGATTTTAACAGGAGTTTCACACTTTGTATTTTTTACGAACGTATTCGCCAACGATACGTTTTTTATTCAGTATTTTTTTTTAAATACCAAGTCGTAACTAAAACCATTCGTATTCTAGTGTCTTAAAAGAGTGAAAGGTGACAAATCACGAGTACAGGAAACTATACGTACGACATTAGTATAGTTCGACAAACGATATTCATCCTATAATCATACGCTACGGAAATGTACGATAAGTGCCTTGCATATTCCTTTTTAATAGAGCAATTTACACATCGCATTATTCAAACGCAAAGATCGAAAATAATATAATCCATTTTATAGAAGGAAATTTGTGTAACATATCGTTGTAAACATTTAATATCTCACCACAGATACAGTACAATTCAGATAAATTATCGCGCAGTTACGTAATAGTCGCGTAGAAGGTGTACATTTAACGGAATATGCATAATCTTTTAATATATTGTACGCTGAATCTCGTATCAGAAACCGTTGGAGAATCTAATAAGGAATGCTACAGATTTACGGATAAATGATTTGAGGTCTAAGTAATTGGAAGGAATTATCTATACAATGTGTGTAGATACATATAGATGGTAATATTTTACTAATATTCGTATTTTACGAAACGGACAGGGAAGTCGCACGGTTCGCAAGTCGTATCTGATAATGTTCCATGGTATATTTTTTTAAACGAAATGAAAAGACATTAAGACTGCTTTAGTACCAAACTTGTCGGTAACCGATCGAAAATTTATTTTTTACCGCGTTAGGACAGTGTCGAACAGAAGCTGCAGTTTCGAACTTGCTTACGTGCTCGCAATATGTAAAGTATTACGATTTATTTTAAAGCAGTATGTATTTTACTTAACATTAATTAATACTAGCGAATTAATTCACCTTACGATATACGCCACGAAAGATTTAGGTAATCCAAATATATAGAAAGAGACGAGAGTTTGTAAGAAGGCATTCGAGTTGTACAAGTGAAATGGATATCGTTGTCCCACGACGATCTTTATTTTACTTCTTAATTACTGTACTTATTTGTATGCATTTTTGTACTAAGGAACATCGCGCTTCTCGGTGTATCGTATCCATACACGCGGAGTGCGTTTTATACCTTTTTTATACAAATATATCAACTACAATTTGCGAGAGTGTCTAAAATCTATGACTCATATAGTATTCTATAGCTGTTGAAAATGCTGCGAAGCCAGCAGCCCCGAATAAACCTGCCTTCACGCCAGCTGAAATACGAGAATATATTACGCCCGGAAGCAGATATAAAAGTCAATGTATGTTGGCGTTGATACCTCTCAGTCCTATGATTCCACCTGTGAAGCCACCGGCATACGCGCTATTCTTCCAATCATTTTTACCTCTATACTGAAATGAAATCGTAGAATGACGTTAGGATATACGTACGATCGCGAATGAAAATACAGTTTCATACTCTATGGGAATATTACCGATTCTATCGTACATTCGATCGCTGTAAATACGCAACCGACTACAGCAAAGTTCTTGCCGTAACTCGACGCCGTGGTTCCCATTTCTCTAAGCATTTCACGGACAGTTTGTTGCTTCTCGATACTAGTCAAGCTCGGGTTTACGCTAGCCGTGAACCAGCCTATTACTCCTCCCAGAAGATATCCTAAAAGTATAATTTCCTTTTAATTATGCCAATACAGACGATAATAATTTTTGTACGTCGCAACAGATGCCTTACCTATGCAACAACTGCAGATACTTTTAAAGACGCAACTTTCCATCACCCTTTCTATTCGTTTTTCATCGTTGGTTTTTATTTGTACAGGACCTACTGTCCGTGGAATTATAATATTGTCTCTAAACCTTTGCTGAGTGCCGACAAGATAAACGGCTAGTTTGTCCCAATCGCCGTCATTTATAAAAAACCTTTTTTCACCTTTCTCTTTCGACGGTGGTGGTTTAGGTGGATCGATGTTAAACATTTTTATTTATGTTTATTCGGAAATTTTTAAAGGAGTTGCATCAATGTGCGTACAAAATGTCTTTAAGTTCCTCAGACTTGGTAGCAGAGTACGATTGCACATTAATCTCACGCAAATTAACCCGCAAAACAATATTTGAATAAAAAATAAATTCAATTGGCGAATGGAAGTTTATTAATCCGTAGTGTCTTGGAATATTCTTCACTCTAACCTATGGTAGAAGATTTCTATCGAAACGATGAATTAAAATCTATTAATAACTAAATTCAATGCTCTCAATATTACGCGCCATCTTTGCGCAAATACAAATACAACAATGTCCCGTTTGGGAAAGAAAATTCAAATACAATTTCTTTTTTCAAAGTGCACGATTCACGGTATGTCACCCATGCATACACACACTTCACACACACTTGCACACACTGTACGTACTTTGGTGTCGCGCGTGATCACGCGAACGTAGCCACGGAACAATCGTATATAATCGATAGGTAAATCGGAGCGAAATTTGAAAGCAGATGTTTGCGTGTGATCAAAGAGAGTATCGTCAAGGATGCGCGATGCGGGTGTCATGCGTGGGAAAGATGTTGGGCAGAGTTTCAACGGACCCGAAACGAATCGCGAGTTCTGTTCACGTAATCTTTCGAGAAGGCCTTGTCCTTTGACAGTCTTTAGGAGCGTCGATCGACTCCAAAAGTGTTGGCGACGGAAGTCATAAATTTCCTTCGAGGATTGTTTTCTCGGAGCCTACTTTCTCTTCCCACGTGGGCACCCCGCTGTGTAACGGAAAAGTGATAAAGCCAATTGCGGTGGTAGTTGGAACGATATTTTGGAGCTTTGCACGTACATCAGAGATGTCCCGATTACCGTGCCCTGTCCCAATTCCCATGCCTTTATACTCGAAGAAGCCGTACAAAAAGAACTCGCATAAAGAATTTTTTTAATAAAGTTAAACTATTAATGTATAAACTTAAACGTAAAGTAGCTATAAATGTTCCCGCGGTTTTGAGTAATTCCACATCACGCCACCAGGTAGTTCTGCGATCGCAAGCAAAACTAGAGACACTCTCTAAGCAAAACTGTGCCCACGGCTTTTATCCCCGTGTTTAGTGGGCCACTGTATTGCGGTAATTGCAACGATATTGTGTATGTATACATACTTTGTCCGTGTGTATTCCTTAAGTATGAATACTATCCACAAACAACAGATGTATAGTTTTATTTAATGGCGCCAACGTCTGATGGCTCCGACAGGTTACCATGCACGTGACGGTTACTTTATCGCAATGTTAAATGGTTACTATTTTCATAAATAAAATAATTGACAAAACGTGATTCTACCGTCGTCCGTCTAATACGATAAATCAAAATTATGGAGAAGAAAACTCGAGCCGAAGAGGTTAACGAGGATGGTGAAAAATTTGTTGCTTCATTTTAATCGCGGAAAGCGTTTACGTTCTAATAAAAGGGTATCTATACTTTCAGAAACAGATACCGTTGTCGCCCTTAAAAATACGATCCCGTTGTTGAAGGATTTATTCTACATACATGGAAAAGTAGGCGAAGGAACGTTCAGCTCCGTGTTCCTGGCTACGTTAAAAGCTTCTGACGGATCTAAGAAGTTTGCGTTAAAGCATTTGGTTCCCACTCGTCATCCCGAAAAGATCGAACGCGAATTGCAATGTATGCAAGAGATAGGGTAATACTACATGCTTTGCGTACGTACGTTTATACGCTTGTATACTAAACTACGGTAAACGAATTTCTTCGCAGTGGACAGGATTATGTGGTCGGATTGGAGTTGTGCTTGAGAAGCTTCGAAACAGTGGTATTTGTAATGCCGTACATGAGACACGACAGATTCGCGGTACTTTATTGCTCAAATTTCGGTTAATTTTATAGAATCTCGCGTGGAGTTAATAATTTTCTTTAAATAGGACTACGTACAAGATATGACTGTTCAAGAAACGAAGGATTACATGATAGCGTTATTGACTGCGTTGCGAAGAGTTCATCGATTTAACATTATACACAGAGACGTTAAGCCTAGTAATTTCTTATACGATAGATGCAGTAAAAGGTGAACGGGTATAAATTACTTTGATACGAGATATCAAATTAATATCCGATATAACGTTTGATTCTTCTCTTGCAGATACTTGTTGGTAGACTTTGGTTTAGCGCAGGAATATGTAGCCAACGAGAAGTTCAATAACCCTAAACCGATTACTTCCGAGATGCAGTCTCTCAAACGGAAAAGATTGGACGAAGTAAAGATTTGTAATTCTAAAAACAAACAGCTTTCTTCTCGAGAAGCGTCGTACATCTTACCATTGTTCTTTTAAAATATTTTTCCAGAATACTTTAAACCAGTCTCTTGTTTCAAGAAAGAAAGTTACGGGAGAGAAATGTTACTGTTTCGCCAAAGCAAAAGTGTGTTCGTTATGCACTTCGAGGCCAGAGCAGACGGCTCCGAGAGCCGGCACGCCTGGATTTCGCGCACCCGAGGTTCTGTTGAAACATCCTTCGCAAACACCGGCGATCGATGTTTGGGCGAGTGGAGTAATGATGCTGTGCATCCTCAGCGGTACCCAACCGTTCTTTCATTCTCCGGACGATTGTACAGCTTTAGCGGAAATAACGACTATATTTGGATCGGCGAAAATGCAGCAGTGCGCGCAGAAATTAGGTATTAAGAATATGCTTCGCTTCGCTTCATTTCTGTCGGGAAACATTTTTATTTTCTCTAATTTGCGGTCGATTTATTTTTCATTTCTCCAACGTTTTCTTTGCCAATTCAGGGAAAAAGATTATCTTTAACGAAGATATACCCGGGGTTGACATTGTGTCTTTATGTGAGAAGTTGCAAAAGAGAAATAAGGGTTTATTAAATAGTAAAGATCATAGCGTATACGAGCAGGTATTTTAATTTATCATTTATTTACAAACGTGGTTTAACACTTTGTAATATCGTTTTAAAAGAACTCTTTCGCTGGCGGAACTTTTAAGGAATATTTGTAAAATATTTTAAGGTATCGTCGGAAGCTCAGTTTCCAAAAGAAGCCTATCATCTTTTACTAAGGTTACTGGATTTAGACCACAAAACACGTTTCACCGCGGACCAAGCCTTAAACCATCCATTCTTGAAATTATAACGTATCCCCGACTCCTGTAATTGTTGATCATTTCTGACAGACTCTTACGGAAAAAAATATATCGAGAGGTAATGAAATTTAATATTACATTTAGTTTTAATGAAAATACCGCGTATCTTGTGATTTGTACATATGCAAACGTATAATACGCGTATATAAAATAAATAATTTTATTTTGTTAAATAACAATAATATGTGATATTGTTAATAAATGCAACAACTCTATGGCTATGCCTACAAAGAAAAGATACCTCGATATCTACGCTCTTCCTTGCATTGATTGGTGGAAAAGACGAAGCTAAACACTTTTTTAAGCACTTTATGATATTCTGAGATATAATCAGCCTTACGTATATATTTTATAAAATCATAAGCAATTCGATCGGGAATTACACGTTGTTTCGACATATTTTATCACATGGAGAGATTCTCCAAGTTATCGGTATCTCGCGATGTTTGCTCTTCGTCGGAACTTCTAATAAGCTTCCATTCCGCCGCAGCTTCTAACGCGCTAGCCGCCAATTCCTTTATCCTTTCATTATCCACTGTATCGCTCTTCGTTAAAGCCATCAGAATCTCCATTACGTCGGTTTCGATTAATCTGGTCGCGACGTCTTTCGTGCTTCGTACCATGTTCGAAACGATCGTAACTCCTCTATGTTGCAAAGCAGGATTCGGATTAGCTAGCAAGAAACGCAACGACTCCAGCCAATCCTTCGAGTCAAATATCTTGATGCATGCTGCTTTGCTGACCGACGTCAACATCGCTAAAGCACCTGCTGCTGCCATGCTGGTATCCGTGTCTTCGTCTTCGCAAAGAATCACTAGGTATTTAACTCTGTCGTTCTCAGACTCGTAGTACTTTATGGTGTCCTCGCACATCATCAAGTTATTTATAACTTGAGTGGCCGCGCGTCTGAGCATATCGTGATCTTCATACATATACGCTTCAACCTTTTGGAAGCCTCCCTCCTTCAGAATTCGTCTCCTAACGCTATCGTTGACACCGGCCAGGTTGCACAATGCCATCAACGCCTCGAAGTTCTCAAACGCGGAGCACTCCGGCCTCAGAAGATTCACGAATGGCCGGACTACTTCCATTATCCTTTGCCCGGGGAACGCGACTTCTGGATTAATCGTAATTCCTAAACGTGCCAGAGCTTGCGACGCTTGCATCTTCCCTTTGTCCGTTCCGTCCAAGGCCAACGGTAAAAGTGCCTTCGCTGCACCTTGCTGGACGATAATCCCCCTCACGTCTTGTTGGCTGCAGATCGCATTGAAAACGCGTGCTATCAGTTCCTTGCTATTATGGCTCTCCGTTTTGGAAAGGCTGACCAGCGCGGTCGTGACTCCGGCTTTAGCCAACGCGATCAGTCTTTTGTTCACAAAGTCTATATCGTCGAGCTCGTGCTCCTCGGGTATATGATGCTTCGCGAATTTCGCCAACTCCAACATTTCCGGTATAATTTCCTGTTTGTCGTAGGCGTTGCACAGATTCACTAGCGTTGTGACAACGCCGTAGACCGCAGATTGGTCTCCGGTTCTAGCGAGTTCGATCATCGCTTGGATCGCCTCGTGGTCCTCGATTAATTTCTCTTTCACTTCAGCGTCGAACGTGAGATAGGATAGTCCTTCCACTGCCCATCTTCTCATGTCATTCTGCTTTTTAGGATTGATCAGGAACCTTCTGCATGCTTCGGCTAATTTCGTCGTTGCCCCGTCGGCAAACGGCCTTATCGTGGCGTCCGTACCGCCCGAGCTGCCCAATTTACACAATCCTACCAAAGCGCGCACTTTGATAGAATCGTCTTTCGATTTGTACAGTTTTTTCAATATATTCACGCCTTGATTTATAATCGCGGTAGCTTTATCCTTTTTCGATGCGGCAGCAACGATACACTCGCAAGCAACTTTCTGTTGCAGCACGTCGTCCGTGCTCGCCATAACGAGTATCATTTCCAAAATACCCTGCTTAGCAATTATCGTGTTCCCAACGTCCAGTGGACCGAGCAACAGAGTTGTTATCGCAACCACAGCGCGGACCTGTTTGAAAATGTGCGGTAAATGAGTACGACGTAGGTCTTAAACGAACGAAATACGTCGCTTACCGTAGACTCGGTGTTCGGTGTGAGTAACTTGTCGTTGATGAATTCGTCTATAGCGTTTCTGAACTTTTCTTTCGCCGCGTCGTAATACATATTTTCATAAATTCTCGCCAAGCATACGCTGGTCACGGTTCTGGTGGACGCGGTCACGTCCATTGCGGATTCATATTTGTATTCTTCGAGTTCGCTCGCCACTTCCATTAGACGTTGCAAACCACGAAGTTCCACCAATCGTTCTGCCCAGTTTAACGTCGTGTAATGAATATTGCGTATAATCAGTTCTATAATCGCGTCTCTACACAACCCAGAGATTGTTCTACTCGTTACGCTGTACAATAAACAAGACAAGATCGTATCAATCTCCTTATTGTATTTGTCACATAATTCTTTGTTCGGTTTTGTATCAGGTTTGTTATCCATCCCGCTGTAAGTGTTGAGTATAGTCTGAAATGATTTTTATATAATTATAAAAATAATGTTTCAACGCAACCATGATAATCCATACTTGCGAAGTTTACCGACCTGCAGGTAATATTGGCCGGCGTTCACTCTTTCAGAGTTCTTACTGTCGATCATTTCTAGACACCAAGGTACACCGATATCTTTTAGAATACTTTCGGTCCGACTTATATTATCCGTACATATTTCCGCCATGATTCGAATTCCAATCGTTATGATCTCTTCGTTTTTCTCGAGTTTCAGGGTTTTCGTTATTTTGTTGACGATTCCCTCCTTAAACATTAGTTCCGCTCCCGCTCTTTCCCGAGCGAGGACAAGCAAATTGTTCATCGCTGTTTGCCGCTGTACGTTGTCTCTTGTCGTATCAAAAGCAATGTCCATCATTTGCGATACCTTTAGGAGAAGAACGTTGCGATAATTTATACCGTCGTATTTTAGCGTATGATCTATAGTATTACATAACTACGAACCTTGGCACAGACGCGTGAGCTTTCCCTGTGTCTCTCCTGTACAATCTCGTGCAAGCGAGCGAGTACAGGTTGAACTGCCTTGTTGCCAGGATCCACAGAGATGATGTATCTCGCGTCTCGATACGCTTCCTCGAATCGTTCCAACGCCTCTAACGCTTGACACCTGCGAAACAGCGCTTTGGGGTCGTTTGGACATATTTTAAGAGCTTCGTCGCAATCCTTGATAGCTTCCTTATATTCTCCTTCTTTCAAATACGTGGCGGCACGATTTTTATAGTATACAGCTTTCTCGGTATCATCTTCCTTCGCAAGTTTCAACGCGTTCGTGTAGCAATTTGCAGCTTCCGACCAATTCCCTTTGTTGAACTCCGCGTTACCCTTCTCCTTCCATTCCTGAGCAGTTAGATTCGTAGCTTTCGTCATAATTGGAAGCTTCTTGACTGAAAAAACATTCGAATTTTTTGACAGAATGTCTTCGACGAGAGTAAATTAAATTATCTCGAGTTATTTAATATCAGGTCAAACCTTAAACGGACGAAATTGAATGTGTAAGTGCTGAGAAACGATAGGTAATATCGTTAGAGTACGTACCGGAAGATTAATATTATATATCGTGAAAATTTCTTTGACAGATCACGAGTGTGTTCCTCGAGTTTAATCACCGGCAACTTTTTCGAATCGGTACGATGCGGTATACTGAGGCTTGCACTGCTCCCTCATCGCGTTAAAAAGGATTTGGAACCGTCCAGATCGTACTCGACGGTTTCGAGTTTATTTTAAACTGCGTTCGCCGAACGAAAGTATTAATGGTCGGATTAAAATAGGTTTTCCCTACATAGATTCGTAATCAACTATGTAGACATTATACTACTGTATACGAATTTTCCAACGTATATTTATTTAGGTACATCGAATCGTTAGCGTTCAGGTGCATCGTTCTGTACATTTTATATTGGAATCGCCGAAACGCAAGCCTTTTGTAAATAAATTCTAAATGGAGGGTTCTATAAATAGCTATATATATTTGTGCGATGGAGAATATTGGCGCGAGTTTCAAATCTGCGAAACAACGTCCGCTACGCGACGAGATTTGAATTATCGTCGCGGCGTTCACTTTTTGTAAAAGTAACAAAGAAACGAGTATTGAAAAAAGTATTTTATTATTTCACGTCCTTCATTACATTACATTCTCCACATGGCAGTTACATTGCAGCGGCATACAATAATTTTAGATCCTTGTTTCTAATTCGTTCGTTACGTACGAGTTTATAATTTTCCATTAGATACTTTTCATCCATGAGTTTAAGGTTACCATTAATTTGGAAGTCACGAGCGAGACTCGAAATTCAATTTCATTATTATATTGCTAATGACGTTATTTATAATAGAAGTACGCATGCAGGAGAAAATATACATATACGTAAACAAATTTAATTTAATAATTAAACTAACTGGTAATTGCAATTACAATGATTACCTATCTCCTTATAATTACTTGAAAAAAGATTCATGCGGTATATTTCGAAATTGCGATGTATGTCCAAATATCACGCTAATCGATAAAAAGTTAACTAGTTTGATTCGACTAAAGTATATTACAGAATTACTCCGACGATCACCATACGCTGATCCATCGCGCTCGTCGCAAAAACTTTTCGTGACCAGAGGTATATAATTTAAAAACAGATTCGAATATAATTTTCTTTAATGTCGAAACAAGAGTTAAATGGAATTTTATACACATTAGATTTACGGTTCGAGGTTGCTAATTTTCAGAGCACGACGCTTCTGAATAATTCCAATTGGATTTTATAAATGGTAGAATATTTTAATAAGAGACTTAATCTTCTAATTTACATTAATATTCCTGGCATTTCTAAGAAATGCTTAATGTCGTGTACGTAATATGTTCCAACGTGTCCTATTGTATTTCAGATATTAAACATTGTAATAGTACTTGTATAGCATACGTGTAATTTTATTCGTGAATCTACATAATAGTGTCTGCTGCGACATCGACGCGTGGTATTTAAATTTTGTGAAACTTTTTATCAAACGTATTTAAACAGAGTTTCGCATACATATATACAAATAAATTCGTAAACTCGTGGAATCTTCGTATGAAATAAAAAATTACTCGGAATGTAAGTCTCTTATAATTAGTTGTCGATCTATGTGAATGCGAGACGTAAACGGCAAATAAATGATTCCTCTGCCTACGTTAAAGTCTATCGATTTTCAAATATTATTTTCCATCGTTCGTACTTGAAATTAGATTTCATTAATTGCACAAGTAAAATAGTTCCATTTTCAATCGCAAGAGTTTCTGCGACGAACTCTGGATCGGCCGTAGATGGTGATAAGTAATTGAGAATGATCTAGAAAGTTTCCAAGTAGAGACTGTTTAGAACATACTACAAAAATCATATTAAGATAAGCTACTTACAGTATTACTGATTAATAATAAAAAAAACATAGTACGAATGGCGATAACTGAAATGTTGCGAGGTTATGATATATAAACAGAAATTTCGTTATTAACAAAATATGATGATAGAAGAGATGAGTTCTTTTTTTATTTCAGTGGACTATTTTTATTAAATGTTTCAGCTGCCTCTAACTTCCGTTGACGATGCTTCCTCGCCCCGCTGCATTTTCAACCACTCGACAAATTCATCGAGCATTACTGGCCCTGCAAAAACAGTTTATATAAGAAATATACGGCAGTTACTACTAACAGGCGGATGTTACGAATGTACATACACGCTCCGTCTAAATCATAATTAGATAAGTCATGATTGATTGTACGAGAAAATTCTAAAATGTTGCACCACTGATCTTTGTTAATCACTTTGTACTTTGATTGATCTAGGAACTGAGCGAACTGTGAGAACAGCGGCCAATGTTTCCCCAAAAGTAATTGTAACATAGCTCTTGCAGTTTCCATGTCCATACTTCTTTGATCTTTGTCCTACGATACAAAAGTGTCAATAACATTCTCGCGTATAAAACAAAGAAGTTAGGATACTCACTCTAGCGAAATCATACGCATATCTGT
This sequence comes from Andrena bicolor, assembly GCA_960531205.1. NCBI lineage: Eukaryota > Metazoa > Arthropoda > Insecta > Hymenoptera > Andrenidae > Andrena > Andrena bicolor. The sequence continues at coordinate 36,735,651 of OY482666.1, read as the reverse complement.
AAATTCCTTTGAACGTATGTGGATCGTTTAACTGATTCCTTAGGTACTCAAGTTTCTGTTGTATTTTACTAATAGAATCACACTGTAATTCCGAAAGGCCTTTTAACCACTCGCTTAGCGTGAAGAAACCCATTTGACGGGCATTCATTTTGTACGCGAGAACGAGCATCGCTACGTTCTCAGGTTCGACGCCGATGTCCTCGCAGAACTTTTCCATTCCCTCCGGCCCTAGGGTATCCGAATCGTCTGGCGTCGTGTATTCCCTAAACCACGTGATACAACGCTTTTGGGAAAAGGACGAGGTATTCGAAACATCTTCCGTTTTTGTGTAACGCCTTCCACTGAAAAAGAGTAACAATTACTTTATCCGTAAATTCGAAGGAACGTTACTAGACAAGTTTTACCCTCGGCATCGCTTTACAGAATACAAAACATTATTTCGTCGTGTGCTGAAATAAGTAAGTTTAGAATAATTTTCTATTCTTGCGTTATGGCGTCGACACATTTTACGATAAACGCAAATACACGCTATTTTATATTGTTTCACCACGCATGCTCGTTGCAAATGCAACTTTGTAGAAGATTATGTCGCAATAAAAGAGACTCTATCGTCCGATGAAATAAGTTACTCAAGAAAATAATATATAGTACAGCTTACCTAGATGTATGTCTAAGCCGTTTCGACGGATGCCTTGGTATACCCTCTTCGTGGGCACTAGGTGACATTTCGATAGATGTATGATGATGATTTGTGCTAGAGGGTGCTCTACGTTTGCTGCGTGGCATCCCTCTTCCAACTAAAACCATAATTTCACATACTCGCTAATAAACGTGTCGTCGTTAAACATATAAATCTGTAACTATCGTTTGAATATTCCCAAGGTGATACGCATTGTGCGAAATAATTCATAAATATATCGCTAATCGATGTACGTTTCGGAGCTATCAATTACAATTAATCATTGCGCAGTACGTAAGCACAGTGATTTTCAGAAAAGAATCGTTCAATTCGATTGGGGCAAAGAAAGAAGCGTGAATTAATAAAACGTAGCAATATGAAAAAAAAAATTACATAAAGACTGTTTGTACGTATATCAGCACACAGAGAGAAGATCGAGTTACTTACCACGCAGCAAATATGTGATTAATTAGAAAAATTAAGGAGATTCGACGGATTCGTAATACAATTGGTTTATACTGACATCTCCTTTCCGTGTTATAAGAACGAGTGTGAGGTTATGTTCGGCAATTAATCGAGGTATCACGTAATTTTCAACTTTCCTTATACTAGTTTCGATCGCCTTGCACATGTGATATCGGAAAGAAATACCTGAGAGCCATTAACAGATCGTGTGAGAATGATTCGTTCCGAATTGCGCTTTTAATGTGGAAATAGACGGAGCGAGTTACTATATAAAAGTGCTTATGTATGCAAATTATTTTCAGCTGCGACAAGAGCCGCATTTAAACGCTGGCCATTCGCGGAAAGGTGGATCGATCATTACCGAATAATTCTAATGAAATATATAAATGTATAATGAATCAAAGAGACCCTCCCTACCTTGTTCAACGAACCACTAGAGCAATTGTACCAGAAATGTATTTCTCACAGTCAAAAGTCAACATCAATATAAAACTTGCTTTGCAATTCGCTCTACAAAAATAATATTAAACATAGCGTCAGCGTCGTCAAATATATCGTTAGTCTATTAATTTTGAGGATTTTTACTACCTAAACGCGCTGCACGGTTAAATAAAACTTTTTTTCACAGCTCTGCTTTATTTCATCTTATTGCCGTCTCGAGACAGCATGCCTTTTTCGCAGGGATGCCAAATGCAAAATCTATTTCTCACTAGGTGGATAGCACGGGGCGAGGGGGCAACGTCGAATGATAAAAGAAAATAGACATCGATAGTATCGTTCTAAACAGCTATTTCCATACCTTTGACAGCTCGAATAGACGCGGGAAACTCGACACGTAGATTTGTGCCGGTTGAAAATTACTGTTTAGTATACAAAAAATTATTCGTCAAATTGACTATTGATTAATAGGAACAAACTTTTCTTTTAAATAATCACTTTGCTAATACCGTGAAACGAAGTGAGGATATTACGTTGGGAAAATTAGTCACTTTAGTTGCGAAAAATATACAAGAAGATATATTTTCACTATGCATGGAAAAATATAAAAAATCGAGTATTTCTCATTATATCGACTGTCGATATTATAGGATTGAAGTAAAGACACAGACGAGGTATAGGATAGACCTATCACCTGATGGATGTTCGTGTCGCCACCCAAACTGGGTTACCGACCCATAATTTGAGGACTTAATGTAGTGGCATGAACAAGCGAGTCAGAGTCAACGAGCGTCAAACGGAAAACGACGGAAAAGCTAAACCGAGTTTAGCTTTTCCGTTTGATGCGGAAAGTCACGTGGGACCAATCACGTGACTGGTTTTGACGCTCAAAACGAGCGTTGAGCGTCAGCATCAAATCGCACCTTAATGTGTTAATTGGTCGCTCACTTTAGTTCAGCTCGATATGTCATGATTCGTCGCGCTATAAAGAAGGATGGGAGGGGGGATTAACAAATTTTTCTTTACATTCATTCTGCATAAAAATCTTTTAATATATTCCAGATCATACAAGTTGCTATAATTTATTTTTCGTCTGTTATAGGAGATATTTCTGGATCATTCTTGCTGGACAACAACCTTAAGTGCATCAAATATGGAAACACTACCAACCTCAACATTGGACTCGAGGGAATAGTGATTTTATACATAAAACAAAGTGAAAATATACTTATTACTTATTTAATATTCATTTATACATACCTGTATCACACCATTGCGATGTATCGAATGGATTTTAAAGAAAATAAAGTGAAAAAACTTTAGAAAACCGTGTTATCATTGTAAAAGCCCTCTTGAACCAAATTTCCCACAAATTCAGGATTTCTAGCTAGCCCAGAAGCCAAACCTTCTCTTGCAGGTGCAGCACGAAAATCTGCCTCTCTTGCAGGTGCAAGAATCGTGCAATGAATTTCGGAACAAGGGGATTTTGAAGTGCCGCACCTGCAAGAGAGGCAGATTTTCGCGCTGCATCTGCAAGAGAAGCTGTGGCGCCGAAATTTTGAGTTTTTGCAGGTGCAGCGCGAAAATCTGCCTCTCTTGCAGGTGCAAGAATCGTGCAATGAATTTCGGAACAAGGGGATTTTTAAGTGCCGCACCTGCAAGAGAGGCAGATTTTCGCGCTGCACCTGCAAGAGAAGCTGTGGGGCCGAAATTTTGAGTTTTTGCAGGTGCAGCGCGAAAATCTGCTTCTCTTGCAGGTGTAGTAACTTGAAAACGGCTAGGTTTAGGATAGGAACGAGTAAGTAGGGGAAGAAAGGGTCGTTAAATAATAATACTCTTTTATCACTTAGCTGCATTTTATTGAAATAAGTGAAATGCGATACAATGGAATCTTACAAGTGTAATTGATAATTCAGTTGAAGCAGTATCTTGTCCAATTTTCATATCGATGAATAAAGTCGGAAATGCAGCCGGTGATCGCATTTAATGCAAAGGTTGTCAAAATTCCTTACCTGTAAGCAGAAATACACACGATTTATGAATATTTCCGTTTTTGGGACATTTCCTAAGAAGCCGCTACTACGAGTCGAAAGGCAGCGAAGAACTCTACAAGGTGTGACCACGCACGTCCCGAAAAAACAGCGTTTTCATTTTTTATTTATGAATTTTTCCGTTTTTTGGACATTTCCTAAGAAGCCGCTATTACGAGTCGAAAGGCAACGAAGAACCCTACAAGGTGTAACCATGCACGTCCCGAAAAAACAGCGTTTTCATTTTTTTATGTTTCACGCGAGACACGATATTTTTGTTTCATCGTGGATTTGCATCTTTATAGAGTCTTACTTACCCTCTCACGCCTCGCCAGCTGAAAGTCCTATTTTCAAAGTACCATAGGAGTGGGAGGAAATACGGATTATCTTTCTACAACGTTAGTAACGGAATAACGAATGGAAGACGAGGCTCCATTACTTCCAAACCTTTATTCGTACAGAGCTGTTGACGTACAACATTAAAAATAACGCAATTTCTATCGTCCTTTCAGAAGAAAATAATGAAGTTCGTCCCCTGAATATACTCTGATATATGTGGACGATTCGAGCGAGAACGATTAGAACGTTCGCGCGCAACCGTTACAAGAGCCATGTACAATTACACTCCGCGTTATACACTGCAACTACTGGAAAATATCACGGATCTTCGTTAAAAACATTCGGCAGGTATCGAGTAAAATGGCACCGACTTCGCTGAATTTTACGCTACGCGTCCCGTTGTTCGTTCCGCGAAGGATTCCTATCGATCACCCATCCGATAACTTACTGCGCGAGCAAAGTCGACAAGGGAACACCTCGGTTCGCGAGGCTTCTACTTAGTAAAACGAGATGATTTTGATTCCGCGAAATGTGACGACTATAAGAAGATACAGAGAAAAAGAGCGTAGAGAGAATAGAAAATCAAAGGTGAGCGTTGATGGTACACGGTCCAACAGTTTCGCTGTCGATTACTTGGCAGGTGAGAGAGACCGTCCGCCGCCGTTGGTCGGCGGGCCACGAGACTTCTTACGCGTGCGATTATAGATAATAATTTCGGGACAGATACTTCATATATCTATGTTATCCGGGGTGGTAATACGTTTCCAATAACGCGTGAAACGAAAGCTATAACCTAGGTGTCGCGTCGGCGGCGGCAGCGACAGCGTTGCCGCGTGTCGACAACAGTCGCTCGCGATGGAAGACGGTTCTTTGTGGGTTCTTTGACGAGGAGAGAAAACGAGAACCGTTCAGCGCCGTTCCGTGGGTCTGGCGAGAGCCATCAGTCTTGACGAAGAACCAGGGAGGTATCTCTCTCCCGTAAGGTAACAATCCCTGTCATCTGCGAGAGATTAATCGGTGGTCGAAAGTAAAAAGGAGAAAGCACTTGTTCCAGGCGCATTCGAATCCTTCTCGCTCGAGGCCCGGACGGATCGCGCGCGATCCCTCGTCCAAGTACCTGTGCGCTTCGCGAAAAAAAAAATATCTGTATATATATGTATATTTAATGTCTCTTAATACATAATAATAATAGTAATAATAATAGTAATAGTAATTTTTCTCTTTGAACATCGCGCTCGTAACGTATTTTATGTACAATGGTTGAATCTCGCGAGCTTCGCCGACCTCTCTAATGGCGTAAGTTTCGCGCGATGGTCGCCAAGAGGTTTCCGCTGGTCGCTCGGTTATACACCTCTTCCGGAGAGTCACGGAAATAAACGGACGATCCCTCGACGCTCCCCGTGCCGCAGCGCAGAAGCCCCCCCCCCCCCCCCCCCCCGGCTCGAAAGTTACGCCACGTGCGATCGTAATACAGTTTTTGTTTCGTCCCAAAGGTGTAGCACTCGATCCATTTGGTAAAGGGAGTACGCGCATCTTAGTTCACTGCTCGCCCGCGTCATCCCGGCAGTTCTCTCGTCCTGCGTCGTAGTCGTCGTCGTTGTCTCGTTCGATCACTGAGCTCGGAGCGTGCTTTCGCTGCCGGATGCCCCGTCCACAACGGCTGGCCTGCCCCTTGGATCCTCGCACCGCGCGACGCCCCCCCCCCCCCCTCCCCCCAAGTTCGATGGGGATCCAGCTCGACTAGGCACGGTCCTCGGCGCAACGACGGGGGGGAAAAAAGACTAGATCTAGCTACGTCCGGAACGTCCTCGTCGGCGGGGACCGAGTCCAGCGGACCCGATTGTCGTCTCGAGGGAACAGTCTGAAAGATCTTCCGTGTCGATGGAAGGGAGCAGAGTGGTGGGCCTGACTGGTAGTCTATGCGTCAGGTATCCTGGAAGACTGGGATATCCGGGTTGATATCCTTGGTAAGGTTCGCTGACGCGAGTTGCTGAAGAAATAAGGCCGGCAGGGTTGGGTGCGGTGGTTATCAGAAGAAAGGATTTATTCTTCTTGTTAGCAGAGAGAAGTTACGGTTACAGGAAGGTGGGTTCGGGTAGAGGCAGAACGAGACGAAGCGGTGGGAAGATAGAAGGCACTTTGAGAAGTTTTGAGAGTCAGAGGGACAGGGGAGAATAGCAATTGTCTGTAAAGATGAGAAAGAGAGGGACAAACAGACAGACACTCGTTGCCAGCAAAACGAAGCTTCTCTACCATCGACCGTTACCTACGCTTGGTGAACAGGCAAGGATTTCTGTCTTAGACTACACAGTACACTCCTTTTAATCGAAGAAGAAGAAAAAGAAACGACACAAGCTTCGTCGTTGCGTTAGAAGAATTCTATGCGTCTAGCGTGTTAAAGGGGGGGGACCTAAAGACGGGCGACTAGGCGCCTCTACCAACGGCGCGCGCGCGCGGCAGTTCTCAGCTCCCAGACGGTGGACGAGAAAGAAACGCGCCGATCGGGAGCACCCTCGGCACAGCTCTACAACGCTAAAGATCGATAGTTCTGGAAACTGTGGAGGGTTGGAGGGTGGGGGTGATCCTTTTCTTTTCAATCCCGACTTTAATCGTTCTTTCTCTCTCTTTTGTAGCGACAACACGATAGACGAGGTATCTACAGAATAAATAGAGGTTTCTGTTGCGCGATTGATCGGTAACTAAGACGAAAAGCAACGGCGTGGGCGGTGCAGTGCGTAGCCGGCGGGCAGGGGGAGGGGGGAGGGGGGACCTGTGCATATCACCCCTTTGCATCGACGTCCACTACGATCGTTTTTCTCTTCTCGATTTTCTTATCTTTGCTCGTTCCTGTGGAGCGCGGTTGTTGCTATTACGCGAACCAATTCCCGCTTCTTTGTGTCTGTCTCTTTTTTTTAATTTTTGTTCTGTTTTTTTTTTTAATGAGCCGAGCTTGTATGTTTAGCTCGCGCTGCCGGCGGCACCGTTCCATTTACCGCAACGTAACACAGACATAGTCATTAGTCGCGACATCACCGGTGAGCAACGAGAGAGACGGCAAGGCGACTAGACACACGGGGGCTCCGGTTGGATTTAGAGGTTCCTCGTCGCGATGGCACTCGAACTCTTGGAATCGTGGCCGTTCTATCTTGCACTGTGTCGCCGTGACCTCGACACGGCTCCCAATCAATCGCTCTTGGTCTCGGGAACGAACGCCGCGCCCCCCCATCCTCCCCCCTCCTTCCCTGCACTCTTCCCAAAAAATCCTCCCGGGAACCACCCTCGAAAAGAGGCGCGCGTCGATCGGTGCACGATGAAACAAAAAAACAAAACTGGACGCGCCCTCTTTGCTGTTCAGTTTCTCCATTCGTCTTTGCTGTGTTTTTTTTCTTCATTTTTCTTATTTTTTGCCTTTTCTAGAGAGAGATTAGTGTACGTATGAATGTGTGCGCGCGCGTGTGTATGTGTTGTAAGTTTTCTGTCGTCCGATCCCATCGATCAGCTTGCGGGTTGTTGCGGGTGGGTGTTTTAAGTGCCGTCGACGATTTTCTCGTGTCCGGACTGGTGTCGATTCGTCCTACGCGGCTCGAGCTTTATTTCGTCGGCGTCACTGGAGGTGCCACTGAAAGCATATCGTGTAGTTTGCATTATTTATAGGAACCCAGTCGTGGCCCCACACAGCGCTAGACGAATCGCCTGGTTTTGGGTGGGGTATCGAGCAGTTGTTAGCGCCTCGCCGAGATCTAGAGATTTGGTTTATATCATACACACGAAAAAAGAAAAAATTAAGTACAATGAATGTAACAAGTATGTAGGATGTGTAGTAAAGGAAAGTACACGTGACCAAATAATTGTACCAATTTGCGAAGAAAATGTTTGGAGGTTTGTGCTCTCAATGATATTGAACGCACAGCACTTGAGTGGGTTCCGGTTTAGTCGCTAAATCTCGGAGAGGCACTATATCGTATGATACCGATGGCGGAGAGTCATTTGGCGTCGTGTTGTTCACTGTCCGTGTCAGTATGCCGGTAGTACAGGATTATCCATTTAACTCGGGACCCGCGCGCGCGAAAACAGATGAGGATAGCAAAGAGCGCTACAAGCATTCTCACTACTACAATCATGTGTCGACACATCCGCCATCTATGAGTCGTTGCTAAAGGTAAAGTGTCACGTAGATGCCAGTAGAAAATTAAAGATTGTAATGTAATTACTACGTTAACATATAACGAAAGTTGTATACTATTTATTTTAACCGATATCCGTTTCAATACCACTGGTTTCGCAGTTGAAAAGTACCAAGTAGCGAAACGTGCAGCTTTCATATTAACAACAATCAGCCACGGTTTCGTCGTTCATCAAGAATTTTAATATTACCCATCAGTTTCTGAGGGATACGTTAAGTTACATACATTTCGAGTTACAACTCTTATGGTGCGCAACGATAAAATCCGCGCGCACCGTCGGTGAGGTCTGCCTCGGCAGGACAGTGGCATTTTTTTATACGGCATGGAACCAGCGCGATCGAATTGCGTATGTATAGCTTTGTTGAACCGGTTATTATTTTCTTCCCCGTGTGCTACATCAAATTTAAGGTCCTCTGGCGACGGCCAAAAGCGCGTTGTGCCCTCTATTGGCGTATACACGACCCTAAACTTTCAGCAATAGCTCATAGATAGCAGACGTATCGCCATATGAGTGAGAATGCTTGTTGCCTTTCTCGTCTGTTCTCGCGCGCGTTCAGAGTTCAGTGGATAACCTTGAACCTATTTTGTTAATTTATAAATTCATTATTAACAACTTTAAAGAAACACAAAAACCGAGGGACCTCGTGATCCATACCCAACGCGTTAATCACAATCTCCACCGGGGAAATCAATATCCCAAGAGTCGATGCGAATTAACCGACCATGGGAGGGAAAACTAAACCTCAGAAGTAAAGAGTACCGTCGAGACATACAGCATCCCTTCGAACAACAATGAACGTAACACGTTAAGCGCGTTTCCATGGGGGCATACAGTCTCTGTATCGTCGTCTCGTATATCGAACGTCTGTGTGTGTCCTTTTAAATTACATCCTTATAATTAACAATTGCGAGTGATAACGTTACCTGAAGGATCCGCGTGACCGCGGTACATCCGCCTGTTTAATCATTGTCGCGGGTCGTCCGCTGCCTGACTGAACAGTTTCACACACCAGCAGGCAGGAGTTAGCAAACAAAGTGTGTCGGGTTGCGGTGTGTCGGGGGCAACCTCCTCTGTTAGGGAGTACTGGCTCATTCCAGGCCGACACGACAGCCAATCGAATCGGTTTTGTTTGTCCATTGATGCATGCAAAAATTCAAACAACAACTCCAGGGGGAGGGGACACTCAATGGCCGTGATTGATGGCGATGATGATCGATCGAATTGTTCTCTGACAGGAGTTCCTCCGCTCCCAGCTTCACCGGCGGAAATCGATCGATAAGGATGCTCCCCTTCCATCCAGCGACCGATTGCCAGTTATTTAAATACACCTTTCGCGCTATTTTCACAGCTGATGATTGATGAGGCGACAACGGATACAAACACGGAGGGTAGTTATCGGTGTGACTGTGAGATACAACACGACAGATTAAAGAGGGGGGAGAGTGACAGACACACAGAAAGAGTTATATGTAGGGTGGATGGAGACAAACTGGGCCAAACACTTATTACGTTGACATTGTATTAAGTGTTCGATGGTTGGTACACGCGGCAGATGCCACTAATTTCTCTCAAGCGAGAACGCCGCGCTCGATTTTGCTAATTAGTAGGCCGATCGTTTGCTTCGAACACGCATTAGTAACATTAATGACTCCTTTCTCTCTTCTTCTCTTTTTTTATTATAACAAGTAATGCACTAGAGGGTCGGGACCGTCGCTAGTCTTCGATAATCGTCTCGATACTTTCACTTGGTGTAGTATATCGGTTCAGGGTGCCTCGCAACCTTGGGTACGAACCTAAATAGTTAATAAAGAAGTCGCGGGGAGAAGCAGAATGGTTCCGACGAACATGGGCATCAAACTGATCGCTCTCGAGAGGTACCCCTTTTTTTTACCTTCATCTGATATTTTAGAATCCACTAAACCAATCGGTTTAATTTGAAACGGGGAAACTCGTTTCTATCGCGAAGATTTGGAAACTCGTTTTGAGAATGATCAGTTTGTGGGTCCCCGTTCACCGAGGCTCTTCTGTTCCTTTTATACGAGATCTTTATGTCCTACTTAAGCTCGTGCTCTTAGTTCCGAAACACACCCTCTATATATATATATGTACCGGTCTTGATTCGAATGCACGGTAAGGAGATAAATAAAACGTGATAAATAAACAAAATTTTTGCTAAATGACGGACCAATTGGCCAGTCGCCGTAGGACGTACAATTCGCATTCCTGCGAACACATATAAGGTGTCCTAGAAATAAGTGGTCAAGCTTTGGAAGCTCGTTCTGCCCACTTTGAGGATTAAACAAGATTATACCAGTCACGCGAGTGGAAATTCTTCTTCTCCCAATTATAAACACTTCAAACACTCTATAAGATTTTCAGAAGTTTTCGCGAAACTGTACAACACAGATGTTTATAATTGGAAAAGGAGTCGTTTCCGGACGTATGACCGTACGATCCTTCTTTCATCCCTGGAATGTGTAGAATAGATACGTTAAGTCTCGCCACTCATATCTGGGCCACCCTGTATAATTACAATCGTCGAATAGTATTCACGAATGAACTATAGATATCGTGATCCTGCGAACGGTTGCGTGTTTCTCTCTCTCTCTCTCTCGCTCTCTCTTTCTCTCTCTCTCTCTACAATCGAATCACCCGGCTAATCATGTATAACCGTGATAATCGTGGTAAACAGGTCTAATTGATTAGGATCACACCGTGATTCGCCACAAGTGCGTCTGGCGAATATGCATCAAAATCGTTCAATGTCATCGCACTCTATTATAAGTTATTAATATTAATTCATTAATTATTAATAATATTAATATTACCATTATTATTATTATTATCTTATTATCATTAGAAATAGGTACTTCCTGCACGAACGATGCGACCGTGGTTTCATCATCGTAGGTTTACCTTACTAGATTCGGTACAGAGCATTAGGCAAAGGCTTGATCCATGCGTGAAAAACACGAGAGTGGTATTCGATAACGCGTGACAACCTGTATCCTCTTTAACCCTCTCGGTAGCAAGATCTCAACGCTCAGCGCACCCCCTGTGCGGAGATCGTTGATCATGCGTCCTGAAGCATATCGGCGGAACGCCGATGGGCGTTCGCCGCACGCGTCCCATCGTTCGATGATGGAGCGTTCACGAGCGTCCGCGGCACCGAAAGGGTTAATCAGCGGACCTCCATTTCGAGATATATCTTCTTCAAAATATAGATTTTGGGATCAAAATATACTTTTCGAAAAGTCCCGAAGTAATTTCTTTCTCGGCCAGGAAACACGAGGTCTCTCACGCAGTGAATCTCTCGTCGAGGGATCCATCGATCGAGGGCCTTTACTCAACGCTACACGGTAGTGGTTCTTTCCCTTCCTCGGTTATTCTTTTTCTTTTCTTTTTCGTCGATGGCACTACTCCTCCATCTCCGGCTAACCAGACAAGAAAGCACAATCCACACAATCAATCAATCAATCAATCGAATACTTACAAATCTTTACACCTCTGTCGGATGAACGCAAAAAGAAATGTCAATGAATTTCGTCAACGTTTATTGAGCGTTGTCTTGAAGTGGTATCAGACCGTATGTTTTTTTTTTTTCTCTGCGTGTGTGCACCGGCATCGTGATCTACGGGATCTCTGTGCGCGCAACGATCGGACGCGGCGAACATCGAAACGAAGTGACTAAATTCTCGACCAAGAGATAAAGAACGCTATACTGTTTATACGTATGTGTATACACACATATATTTATATGTATATTATATATTAGATACAAGTTACGTTCGTTCGATCGCTGGCGCTCGCACAGACGGTCGCCGAAGAGAAGTCTGCCGGTACGTGATCGACCGCTACACAAAAGTAAAATTGCGTTACTTCGAACAAAAAGACACACAAAGTTAGTGGTTCTTTGATACACGTTCCAAGCGGCGTCTGCGGTGTACGCGAGAGGGCGCGCGGATGCATTGGCGGATGAACAGGCGCTCGCGCGCACACCTTCACACACACAATTTGCTTTTGTCCTAATTAAGTTTAGTTATGCCCAAACCAAAGTATCGCGCCCTAGCCGATGATAATAATAATAATATATATATAGATAGAGAGAGATATATTTATATATATATTATTATGTATATTACACTATGTAATCGTAGTGCGAATGAGCTGACGAGGCTCGGTCAGCGTCGTCGCTTAAACGCAATTAAATTATTATTATTATTATTATGCGATTCGCGTCGAACGGTGATTAAACGTGGCGGACAACCCACTCCTCGAACCACATCCGTCAGTCTTGTTGCGTTTGCACGGGTTGAGAAGTGGTTCGCTTACGCGTTCGTTACAGAAGCTCGACTGCCATGTACACGACTTTTTCTCCCTTTTCATTCTTTTCTCTCCTGTTTTCTTTCTTTTTTTTTTTCTCTTTAATATATATTATAAAATATCCCCGAACGAAACGTGACTAAAGGAGACAGTCGGGAGATGCGCGTTAAAAAGGCCCACGTACTCGTGACGACACCGGATGTTCCGTTTACGCATGTGGCGCGTGTAGCTTCCGGCGGTGCCTGAACTCGAGACACGCTCGATCCACTCTGTTGGTCTACCTCTCTCTCTCTCTCTTTCTCTCTGGTGGTTAACGCGCTCGGCGACCAGAGCTGGGCAAATCTTTTCTATCGAATAAGGGAATGTTTTAATAATGTAAGAGATCATTTCTATTCGCTCGTTAACAAACACGACTTTGTTCATGAGTCGGACGAGAATTCGTTCGATTGAAATTTCGTTCCTCGCTTGCCGAGTCCTTCGCTACGTTTCAATTAGAGATTATAACACAACACGAAAAGACGCCGCTGGCAAAACTAAAGAGACCACGTTGGCAATTATTTCTTCCTTTGCAACTAAAGATTATTCGCGAATGAGCATCCATTCTGCCAGTAAACATAACGAATGTTTATTCGACTACACGGAAAAATGTTTTAACCCTGGAAAACAGTGCTTGTCGTACACTGTTCAGATGAGTGCTCGGTCTTCACGCGGTAACGTGTTCAGCACCGTCGCTCTCGATGCGCGAGCACCGATATTTTCGGTGCTCACCGTTCGTCGTTGTTTTCGATGCGCGCATGGTACATACATACTGTACGCACATAGAGAGCGACGGTGCTGAACACGTTACCGCATGATGACCGAGCACTCATCTGAACAGTGTACGACAAGCACTGTTTTCAAGGGTTAAAATATTTTTCCGTGTAATGCCCAACTCCGATCGTGAAGAAGTAAGAAACAAAAGAAGCGAAACATCGAAGAAGTGAACCTCTTGGAGACCCGACGACGCTCGACCCCCTCTACCGTTCACTGTACACACGCTTGGTTCACCTTGCTTCGCTAGTGTGGCAAATCACTGACAGAAGCGGGACAGCCTTTCTTATTGTTCGTGTGTCGAGGAATCAACCACTGTGTCGCTAACAGGAACGAATATCCGCTTTTCTAAATCGAGCGTTCTCGTTGTTCAGACCACCATCCTCGGGTAGGGAGGGGTTTTTAATACGAGAAGATACGGACTGCTGGAGACGGTCGACTTTCAATGTCCATTTTGTTATTCTTATCTTACACGCACGAGCCTTTGCAGTCCGTACCCATAAATTAGTGGTATACAAATCTATTGTGTGGCATCAATCGTTCAACATGTAAAATCACACATAAGGTACACGTAAAGATTAAGTGGATGCAATGAGAGTGCAAGATGTTAGAATGATCCTGCGGTGCCTCCTCCGATCGATCGTACAGAGGGGGTTTAGAAAGAGAGGAGCTTCTCTTTCGCCTGCCCTCGATTTGAAATTGAGAAACACTCGAATCGAGAACTGCACAAGTATCGAACTGTACTTGATCAATTATAGAAACACGGCGATCGAGGAACGGTCCAATCGTGATCGGCGAAAGCACACGGCAGGATTCGCTAATCGTTAATAGTGATTGTTCTACGAGGGTGATTTTTAGAGGATGTGTATCATCGATACGGTTGTGCATGCATATTACTTCTACGGGAAGGAAGACGTAGTTATACGGGCTTTCAAAAATGAGATCCATCAAGTCAAGCTTCATGCACAATCTCTGTCTTGAACTTTCAGCAATGGATCAGGCAGTTCCAGTTTTGACGTCTTGATCGAAGCGGACACTCTTGATGCTAAGGATTAATTAACAATACGGTTTTTTTTAATAAGCGAACAACGAAAGCGGTTAAAATGAAGTAGAATAAATTAGAAGAGCGTGAAAGAATCGTTATATGTGAACCAAGGGAAGTGTAATGAGCTGCTGTGCGTGTGAGTTAAAGTCAAGTGCCCGAAATTAGAACTGCAGCAAAGTATAGTGTAACCAGCTATGCCTTCTCTCTGACGATGTTTTAACTAATTTTTAGGACACGAGAGGCAGGAAAGAGGAGGAAAGTTAATTCAGCTACGGAGAAAGAAGTACGAAAGACACCTGTAATGGGGGAGGAATATTTAAATGTTTCCTTCTTAAGTAACGCTAAGACATCGTCAGATCTAAATGTACATCTATCGGTAAGTGCAAACGATTTAAATAGTTAAAGGATTCACCAAATACCTAGCCAAGAAACAGCGTTTAAATAGTGCGTTGTGCTCAAAGGACATGCAAGTGCTCAAAGGGGGGAGAGAGTTCGGTGTACAACGTATCAGGTTAGAAAAAACATCAATGGGTGTCTTCTTGCAGAGGAAAGTTAACGTTTAAAAGGCACTCGTAGAAAATAATTCGACAATCACAATTTTTTTTCTCTCTCTTTTGATTACGATGGGTCTCTTTATCACTCGAAGCCACTGAAACCCGTATGATTGTAGATGCGACGTCAGGATGGTACGGTGTGATGCGGGCATGGTGGGCCTTGGTGGCAGATTCTTTTCTTTTTTTTTTATATGGTCGTACTAACACCATGCACAACAGTCAAACTGGTTAAAATCTCACTTAAACGCACTTCGTTAATAACTTATCTCGAGCTTCCCGGGCAACGGGGAAGAACTTCAGTTAAATGCAAATTGCAAGTCCGAGAACTCAGTTGCAAAATGTTTTCCATAGGAAATATGGGGAAATACTAAATATACTTAATAGTCCAAAGAACACAGCCCACATTAGAACGATCCAATGCACTGTGTAAATTGGATTCTCACCATCTGTGAACTTTCTGGCAATGAACTTCAGGGTTTCGTCGAGAAGTACCACTGGAATGGAGAACTTCATAACGGTAAACCACTCCTCGGCCGTTAGGGGGGTAACTTGGAATACAGTCTGGAACAGAGAGACGATAAAGGTGTGAGATTACTCTGCCTGGGCGAAATGCGATAGCGGCGGGGTATGTAACGGTCGTTCGTTATACCGAAAGGACGTCGACGTAAAGGATGACAAAGTGGAGTGTGAAAGAAAGAGCCATAGAGGCAATGAGCCACATGTTAGACCACGGCGGCATACTGATGAGAGATTGATTCTCGGATAAACTGAAACGGAAGAGAAAATAAAGCGTAAATTAATGCTGGCTCGTGTGTCTACTATATAAGTGGTGTCTCAGTTTACACAGTGTTACCTGTTCATAGCGTTCAACATTTCAATGGTTACTAGTACAGACAGAGCCATCGTCATTGGATGAGGGTCCGTGAAGATCTTGCAGTTGACGCCCTTGAATTCTTCGCCACCGCCCAAGCACGCCAAGTGATGAGTCTGCGAGTCATCAAAGCACGTTTGTGTTGTGAATTCATTAAGTGTACTTCAATTTATTTGATAAAATAACGCACATTAACTAAAGCTAGTAATAAAGATACCGACGCGGTACAAGTTACAATAAAGCATCTAGTTTTAACCGGATCCTCACCAGTTGCCAGTAGTTCATCTGCGGCCCATGCGGACTGTACATGAACCACCACGCAGCCGAGCCAACAGTCGCAGCACCTACGTATCCGCCAATAGCCATATAGCGGAAGAACAGCCAGCCAGAGATGAGAGATTCGTCAGCTTTGCGGGGAGGCTGCAACGCCACAAAGACGATTGTAATTTCTATGTTTCAGCTTCGATGATTTAAGCGCAACGCAGCGTTACCTTGCTCATGATGTCCAAGTCAGGAGGATTGAAGCCAAGAGCAGTGGCTGGAAGACCGTCAGTGACCAAGTTGACCCACAGAAGTTGAACGGGGATCAGAGCTTCGGGAAGACCGAGGGCGGCAGTCAAGAATATACTGTAACCAAACGAAAGCGATTCGTAAGTTCATCTTACCACCTTTGCTTTCTGCTTGCAGTTCTATCTACACGAACCTCACGACTTCACCAATGTTGGAAGAGATGAGGTAACGAATGAATTGCTTCATGTTATTGTAGATAGCGCGGCCTTCCTCAACGGCAGCGACAATGGAAGAGAAGTTGTCGTCGGCCAACACCATCTCAGAGGCAGACTTCGCTACAGCGGTTCCAGATCCCATGGCGATACCAATTTCAGCTTTCTTCAAGGCAGGGGCATCGTTTACACCGTCCCCGGTCTGTGGTAAAGCGTGAATACATCCGTTGAGAGATTATCCGTAACGGTTTAAGCAAAAGTATTAATTAAGAAAAACTAAACTGACCATGGCTGAGATCTCGTTCATGCTCTGCAAGTACTCAACGATCTTCGACTTGTGAGCAGGCTCTACGCGAGAGAAGAGTCGAGCCCTGGCGCAGGCCGCCTTCTGCTCCGATGCAGGAAGATCGTCGAATTCACGTCCAGAGTACGATTTGCCAGTTGTGTCCTCATCCTCAGCGAAGACGCCGATTCTGCGGCAGATAGCTTCAGCGGTGGCCTTGTTGTCTCCGGTGATGACGATGACACGGATACCAGCGGCGCGACACCTTGTAATGGAGTCGGCCACTTCCTTGCGAGGGGGGTCCAGCATACCAACGACACCGATGAACGTCAGATCCTTCTCGTAGGTGTAGAACTTGGTGGAGTCGCCGAGATCCATGTCGTCAGGCTTCATTGGATGGTCAGCAGTGGCAAGAGCTAGGCAACGCAACGTGTCGCGGCCAGTACCGTATTGGCGGGTCAGGTCCAGGATGCGGTTCTTCAAGGTAGAAGTGAGAGGAACCTTGGTGGTGCCGACGCGAGCGTGCGTACACCTGTCCAGGACACCCTCCGGGGCTCCCTTAACGAACAGCTTCGGTCCAGTGCCCAGTTTGCTCGGTTTAAGAGGGACACAGTAGGACGACATGGATTTACGATCGCGGGAGAACTCCAGAGTGAACTCCTTCTTCCATTTGGTCTCCATATCTTGCCTAACAACGATAGCAGTGTTGCGCCTGTCCAATCCGCTCTTAGGCAAGCCGAAGGGATTGATCTTCTCCGCGAGAACGATAAGGGCCGTCTCGGTAGCTTCGCCGACCTTCTCGAACGCCTGTTTGAATTCATTGAAATCGATGGCCGAGTCGTTGCACATGACGCAGATTGTGCTCATCTCGTGCAGGGTCTCGTAGTCCTGTCCCTTGATCTTTGTTCCCTTGAGGAAGACCTCGCCGATCGGCTCGTAGGTCGATCCGGTGATCTCGAACTCGTGGAAGCTGCTGTCGTTGCCCTCGACCTTGTCGAAGATGAACATGCGGCTGACGGACATCTGATTGGTGGTCAGAGTTCCCGTCTTGTCCGAGCAGATGACGGACGTGCAACCAAGGGTCTCGACGGAGGGCAACGATCGGACGATGGCGTTCTTCTTGGCCATACGACGGGTGCCCAGGGCCAGACAGGTGGTGATGACGGCGGGCAGACCCTCGGGGATGGCAGCTACGGCAAGGGCGACGGCGATCTTGAAGTAGTAGATGGCACCCTTGATCCAGGATCCGCCGTGGGCGGGGTCGTTGAAGTGTCCAATGTTGATGGCCCAGACAGCCACGCAGATCACGGAGATGACCTTCGACAATTGCTCGCCGAACTCGTCCAGCTTCTGCTGCAGGGGCGTCTTGATCTCCTCGGTCTCGGACATCTCGGTACGGATCTTACCGATGGCGGTGTTCAGGCCAGTCCCAATCACTACGCCGCGAGCCTTGCCCGCAGCGACGTTGGTACCGGAGAACAGGATGTTCTTCTTGTCCTAGGGGAACAAAGAAATCAGTATTAAGGCTTTTAGGTGATATACTA
Organism: Andrena bicolor; assembly: GCA_960531205.1. NCBI lineage: Eukaryota > Metazoa > Arthropoda > Insecta > Hymenoptera > Andrenidae > Andrena > Andrena bicolor. Next base: position 36,717,363 of record OY482666.1, on the reverse strand, counting down.
TTCCGTGCAACTGTGGGTAGCTTCATCAGAGGTCCGAGAATATATTAGTCTACTAGGATTATTAAATAAGATCTTTGAAGCTTTCATGATCCCGTGGTCTTGCTTTAGGGAGGTTTTCATGAAGAATCTGCGTGAATTCGAAAGTGTTGGTCCTCAGACACCTGATGAACGTTTTAGTACTCACGGAAAGTTTACATCTATCAACTAGTAATATCTATTCTCTTTCTATCTAATCAGAGGATCGCCTGTTTTAAAAAAGAATCACTGTGCCAAAATCCGCGTCTACCGTACAATCCAAGTATTCGGCAGCACTCCCAACTCATCAACTAGATAATATCATTCCCATATTTGACATTCTTCCAACAAAAGATCCTCTTAATTACTCGTACTATGTTTCTCAAATTCTATATTTTACTGAAGCCTAGCTGGCTGCTTAATAGAAATTCAGCGTCGCCCCTGGATACACACGAACCTGATTGACGGCACGTGGGTCAGGAACAGGGTCGGTGTGCTTGATAACCGAGACCGATTCACCGGTCAGGATAGACTGATCGATCCTGAGGGTGGTGGAGAAGATCTTGGTGAGACGGATATCGGCCGGGATCTTGTCACCGACGGACACCTCGACGATGTCCCCGGGCACGATCTCCTTGGCTCGAATTCGCTGAACACCGGCTTTGTCCGTTCGTAGAACCTTGCCCATCTCGGGCTCGTACTCTTTCAGCGCTTCGATCGCCGACTCAGCGTTACGTTCCTGCCAGACACCGACCACGGCGTTGGCGATAAGGATGAGCAAAATGACGAAGGGCTCGACGAAGGCCGTGAACGCATCCTCGTGCTCTTCAAATAAAGCTAATACCTGTGGGACAATTACCAATATTAATCCGGGCAATCTTTCAATTATATTTTATTGGAAATGGTGAAAGTACTTCTAAGGATCCACGAGCTAAAAATGGGGAACATGGAGATGAGTAGATGGAAGGTAGGATGATACGTTGAGTAGGCTGTTACATGAGACAATGAAGATAATTATTTATAATTATGCGGCAAAGCTGAAGATCTGATTGATCTCGAATGGCGAGGGGTTGAAAATGAAAATGCCGGGGGATAAGTGGCACTGGTTACAATGGAAAGTAATCGTTCAATAATTGTCTACCTATTCCCGGATGCTCGAAATAACAATTGCTTGCACTGGAAGCACGTTATCATCGTTATGCTGCAAAATATTCCGACCGGCCGCCGCGAATCTTCTACACGCGCGTGAAGTTAATGAGATTTTCATAGCGACGGCAGATCGATACGCTATTTTTTCACCTTTGAAACTGCATGTATTTATAATATGTGAGCCTTGAACCCTCGTAAACATAGTATGACTTTGACCAACTAATAATTACTTAGCGGCTATCCCGGGATTAATAATGCGACGCTTCGATTTTATTAATTAGCGTCTTTAACGTCACGCCTAAAAATATCGACGGCCGTCGTCGTCGCGGTTGCGTAGCGACGTTTATAATTCCAAATTGAACGGGAAACGGTTCAATCAACGTTTTCCAAATTAATTCTCCGTACGATCAATGATACTTTATCGCGTGCGTCCGAGCAACTTTCGTCACTATTGACGTATCCCAGAGATAATGTTTGAGGAAACGATGGAATCTGTTCCTTCGTTTGCGTTAGAGCTCCGTCTGAAGTAATATAATCTCTGAGTGCGTTAAAACGTCAAGCGCTGGTACAATCATATCGTTAAGATCGAATTTCTTTACAACTCCCCGTCTACTAATGTTTCTAATATAAATAGTTTAAAAATATTTGGTAGATACGTACAAAAGAAATAATAGCGGCTAATAGAAGAATCTTAACTAGAAGGTCGTCAAATTGCTCCAAGACGAGTTGCCATATGGATTTTCCTGAAATCAGATGGGAAACGGATTAAATCTCCCGACTCGCTGCACGTCCACAAAATTCCACGAGAAAAGTAGGTATCAGTTTTGAAAGAGATTCACTTTAGTAACCGGTTTCCAGGGGTTTTACTGTACGCTCGGGATAGAGTTTGCGTACAAATGCTACGTCAACACCGTTGACCTGTTTCGCGAACGTAAACGCTTCGGTAAACATTGTTTCTCTCTTCTTTTTTTTTACAGAACGTGATTTACAAGCGTACATAAAAGAGATTCTTAACGGGTAATAAACAAATTGGCATTCCTCCTGGTTCTTTTGGTTGAATGATTGTCCCCAAATTCAAGGCTGAACTCGAATTACATACTCCGAGGAAAACAATTGACTCGATACTGGTGTCTGGCGTTATCGATCATCGGCAAATCGCCTCAAGTTCATAACAAGACACTCGACCGTGGTATCAGCTAGTGGTATCTATGACAAAGGCTTACCAGCTTTTCTCTTCAATTTTCCATCGAGAATCGTGGATTTTCATGCTACACAGTTCAGAGGAATATAGAAGTATACAAATATTAGTTTTTGGTATCGTAGAGCTAATCATAATGCTGATTCGAAGCCTAATTAAGAGTCACTAGGGATAGATTCACATATCTTTCGATGGTAAGTGCCGCTTCAACCTTGAATTTAAAAAAGAAAGATTTTCAATGTAATAGGGATACTAAAAAAATAAAAGGCTGTTTATAGAATTATTGCTTTGACTTGACATTAAAAACAGGACACTAATTGAATAATATATATTTTCATCGAGTTGATAAGTCTTTATTTCTATTTTCGAGAAAAATTTCAAACCTGGAGCTACCAGAGGCAAACATATTGCACGAAACAGTAATAGGTGCAGGTTCAAAATTCACAATAAACGTAGAATTTTTTCGTATAGTACCCGTTATAACTCAAAAACTGCAAAAAAAATCAGCACCCCTCTTGCTGCAAGGGCCTCAATTATTCCTCATTGTAAAAAAATTGCAATTTGTTCCTATTTCATATATACACAAACAAAAATAGCAAACTCTGAAAAAAGAGGGGTAAGTTCTGGGTCCCTAAGCAAGTGCTAACTTTCTCTTCGACTTAAGTATAAAGCGAACCTATTTATAGGTAAAATTCTCTTAAAAAATCTTCATAAATATATCTCGAAGAGATTTTGCTAAAAAAAAATGGAGCCATATTTTGCTAACAGAGCAGGACTCGACGCAGCCACGTCTGAGGATCCCTATATCAAGGGCACTGCACCACTCGCGGCAATTGCAACCTGTTGACTTTCCAACTTAAGTTTCATTGTCGACCTAAACGATTCGTGCCGCACACGTGCGAAAGGAAGGAAGAAAGAACGGCGGAACCGCGAGTAATCGGGGGCAGCCGATGGTGTCCTTGATGGCAAGTGCCTTTTGCCAGTATGCGATTGACGTCACGTCGTCCCAACGTGCTCTCTACGGTCGACGATTTCATTAATTGTAATCCACGATGGCGACCAGAGACGAGTGAAAATCCGATTGCTGGTCAATTACGGGGGCGCGTTCCGCCCTGATCGTCGTCCCGCTTCCCGCCACCCCTTCGACAGATTTTTCGCGGAAAGAAATCGGTAACGGTTGCTCCAATCAGTAGATCGTGTCATTAGGAGTTTTATATTTTAACTCGCAGTGATTTATAGCAGCGGGTAATGAATTATTAAATCTTCATAGATCGTAAATACTTTAACGGCTCGGTTGTTGCCAATCTTCGGATCTAGTTTCGCATAAATTTTAATTTCAACCATATCTTTGCCGTCATTTTCAGATCCCGCAACAGATTCCGCTGTTCGTTTCTATTCCAATTACCGCTATCGATTAATTATATAGTCAGTGGTTACTCAAGCCCGCGTCCTCCGGCGTAGCAGCTTTCGATAAATCATCTTTTTTCCTCACAAAAAGTATCGATAATCTGCAGAATCGAAACGCAAGAAGGGATATAAAAAGACTTAAGTAAGTACATATACTTAAACCGCTTTGCCGGTAAATCTATTAGAACAACATTTACCTCGCTGAAATTCAGAGATTCATTACTCGAAAAACATATCTTATCCGAAGATTATATAAAGATGCGAATGGTACCTAGCGTTGTGCTACAATCGAGTATTGTGCTGGTAATTGAAATCAGCTGAAATTTATTCAATGCCATGTTGCAAAAGGGGCACCGGGGACCTAATTTCCATTCATTCAGATCGGCAGATTTCTATCAACGTTTGTATAAGCGACGATGCCCGATTTCCTGACGCCAATACACGTTGTCAGTCCTTCTCGAGTGCTCTTGTCCGAGAATCTGTCTCATCGCCGCATTTGTCCACACAATACTGATATTGTTGGCCGATCGATGACGTTCGAGCGCGTAATGAGCAACTCTGCGTGGACTATAGCCATAGCAGCGGGTTTTACGAGCCTCGGTGTCATTAAATTATAGAAGAAATCTAATTAATGCGACCTTGATTGCCCGCCTCTGCGAGGCGAGGTATCGCGGCGCGGCATGAATTCACAGATAACGGTGGTCCACGGTCGAACGGGGCCGAGGGAACGTGAAAATTTCCTCGAACCTGCTTTTCCTCCTCAGTTACGTAACAGGTAACAATAATGCTAAGACAGATAAGAATCTGCACGGAAAGGAAGTCGCTTTATACAGAACGCTTAATTTAATTATGTGCAGTTCGTTTGATAACGATTGATTCGTCTGCAAGATTTTCTTTTGATGTGAAAGAACAGCTAAGTTGGAGTTCTAGTTTCGAGTTTCTCAATTCACACTTGTTAGGGTCGAGTTCAATCGTTAGGCGGAACCATAGACTGCGAAGAAGTCAGGTGCGACTTGCTTTGAAAGTTAAATCGAGTTAGATAATTTACTAGTTGGGTTCCTCGGCATTACTGTCACTGCATTCGTAACCAGCTGTGAGTTTAAAAGGTTTATTCGAAATTTGGAGGATTCTGAAGAGGACCGATTTAGTACGAAGGACACGGGATGGAAGTTGAGTAATTGCAAGAATGCTGAAACCTTATATAGATTGATAAGAGAGGCTACAATTTTTATTTCGATACTTAGGGAAACGAATGTGTTTCGTGACTGAATGTGCGACCGTGGACAGTTTCGTGACCAGATCGCGTGGTACGTATTGTTTTTAATTGCAGCTGGGTAGTTGCAGTAACATAATACATGGTTCTCTGAGCATCAACTTGGAGAATGAGGTAAATCTTTTTTTATTGAATATCCCTTCTTTTTTCTTTCAATGACAACGACTGCAATGGTACAACTGGATTTACTAAATTTTTGCCAACAGATAGCACGATAATAATTGTTTAAAAAAAAAACAGATAACGTGACGAAGCACATTGTAACATTAAATTTATCAGGAACTTTATCTCTACAAGATATCTATTTTTTTTGAGTTGCAAAGCTAAGAATATTAATTAAAAAGGAGCAAGAGTCTAATACCGGAGAATCTGGGACTAAATCACACTTTAAAGTGCAATATGGAGCTTCCAGTTTCTTCCGGGTGCTTCGAGCTGCTACATTTTCCCAAGCTATAAATTTTATAGGAGAGGCATCAAGAGACACGTGTTTCAGATATAAAACACGAAATAAAAAGAGCGGAGCACGGGAAAATGGTTTTCAAACTGGAGTTACTTGCGAAGTCTAGGAGCTTAACTATATCAGGATGCAACACGTGCATCTAAAGAGACTGCAAAGCGAGAGGAACGGGTCGATCCTGCGTGGAAAGTCGATTCAAAAGGCCACGCGAGACCAACTTATGCTTCGAGATGCCAATAAGTATCAACAAGCTTTACAATCGCTCAGAAATTCTAATAGGATTACAATTCAAATTCAAACTGCAAGAGTCCATAGGTGTCTTTGCAAAGGACGTTTCTCACCGACAGCTTGCCACGCATCAAACAACAAACAAGAGACTCGAAACAACAAACAAGAGCCATCGAGACTTGTACACACTCATCAATACAGGAGTTGAAATGGTAAACGTTGTACGTGCCAAAGAAATCAAGAAGTATTTTTTTATCGGAAAAGGATATAAATTCCACGCGGAGTACGGCGGTGAACGCTGCAAGTGGTAGAATAATTTATTTCAGTTTCTAGGTCTGTCGCAAGACAAAGCTGACATCACAAGTACCAACATCGCTGCGGCAGAAGAAGAAAGTGCTAAAAATTTTCATTTCTGGAAATACTCGTTGCATCACTCGAATAAACGCGTTATCAATTGACACTGCGGAAATATAAAAGCAAAATTTATTTATTACAGAAATGTATCGCTTACCTATCTTCACAAAAATAAGAGGACGCGCGTCTAAATTTGAATTAATTATAATTAAATTTGAGAGCGATGCAGTAAATATTTCCAGTACCTGCATCATTTACCATTTCACCTGCACAATTCTGTCCAAAGTCATCAAAACTCTCGACAGCCGTGCAGCAGCCCGTCGAAACGTTGGAGGTTCCGATGACAGCCGAGGTTCGAAACAAGAGAGCCACTGAATCGATTGGAAATTCGCAAGAGAGCCGATCGACCGTCCATCGGCGGTTCGAGGGCACCGATGCAAAACGCTGATGCAATTACTCGGGAATCGAGTGGCACATAACGCGACGATCATGCAACAGACCTGGCTGACACATTTACAGCCGCTGATCTCTCTCTCTCTCTCTCTCTCTCTCTCTCTCTCTCCCGCCCACGCGTACACGTGAAACGGTAATGCAACGGGGCTGGTCCGCTTTGATAGCGACGCCTTCCATCATCGCCGGCATCTGCGAGTGGCCTCTCCTCCCCCGCGGCGCCAGTTGCCGACTTAACCGTTCCACGTTCTGGCCTGAGTGCCCGCTACCGACGCGTCCCGTTCAACCTGCAATCGCATTTCCCAAGACACCTTGGCCATGGCTCCTCTTTGACCGAACCTCGGTGGCCCTTTGACGTCACTCGAGACACTGGCTCTGCCGGCTGTGTCGTGGACGCCGATTCTCTGCGTGCCCCGAGATCCCCTCGGCGAGTAATGACGCTGATACACAGCATGGAAACTCGCACTGATGTGATTATCGCTGGTGATCGAGGGAATTGAATTGGGAGTGATTGTTCAGAAGCGGTTACGATTTTTGTAAATATCGCGTGGGGGTGTTGCGGTGCAGTAAAGGAGGGTTCACACTTATCTGTTTCATGAAGGTTCAGTGCGGTCAGTGTCAGTGGTGTCTGTGTCAATTACTGGCACGGACAAGCTGCTTCGTTCCGAAGCAGGGAAATTATAGTTTTTACCACCCACGCTGACGGCATTGAACCGTCACGGAATGCATGCGTGAGTGTCTTCAGTGTACTTTGCGAGGCTTTAGTAGGTGTAGTAGCAAAGTCAGAGACAGATTTAGTGGATGGTGAGGAAGAAACGGTGAAGGTACAGGTTTCCACCCTGTGCACAGTTTTTTTTTTGCTACGGAGTGGTTGAAATTCGCCGAGTCGTGGGAATTTTCATCTTTAGGTTTATATTATTTGCAGGGAATTGCAAGAATTGTTAGGGCAGTTCTGGAACGTTTACTTTGAAAGCAATTTGAGCTTGGAAAACTTTCACCGCGGAATAGTCTGGCCGGGTTGAAACGATATTCTGGTAAATTCAGTGCCACTGAAAGTGTTAAGGATCCTTCGATGTAACAGGAGAATAATGGATGATGTTTGTCCACGGGGGCAAGATATCTCTTCGTCCGTCCACATAAACATCACCGGCCTAGCTCCCCGAAGACATTTCACACGTTAAAAGCTGACGCAAAGTGGCGATAACTCTTCCCTGCATTTTCATCGAAGCGAGAAGAGCATTAGGCGCTTTGACACGTTTGATACCCCAGCTGAGCCAAACAAACTTTCCCCTCCGTATATCATGTAAATGTTTCCACGGTGGAATTAATGCTTCAGCCCTCGGCTTTACAATCGCTTTAAACGCCACGAAGGCCGGCCTAACGACAACAGCAATACGACTAACTATCCTCGAGGATGATCCCTCCCGGTGGACGGGAAGCCGCGGTTGCACCCGTTGTTTCCTCTAAAAATAATTACGCCGCCAAGAAGTCGATCAGGCGTCTTGAAAAGCCCCGGGGGCCACCCCGACTACGTACAAGTGCGTCTATTTTTAAGGGAACGAAGGGTACGATGGATTGTCAACTAAGTATGCAGGTAAACAACGCGCTTGGGGAAGCCTCGGTTCTCCGTGATCCGAAACCTCTCGGAGAACCTATGACTGCCGGCGATCTGGCATTAGGCGTTTACCGCCGTTCACTAACGGTTCACTAACTGTACAAGGTGACCAAAACATGTGCACATCGAACTTGCTCAAATCGAAATCCGTTTAGAGGATCGAGTATTTGACATAAGTCTCCACGAATCTGTGTCAAAGGTACTTTATTCGCGTGCACTATACGGGCCATTTTTGACCCACGATCTTCACTGCAAGGGAAATTGAGGAGTTGAAATGGTGAATGATATAAATAACAGAAGTAATAATTTTCAATATAAATTAAAAACAGGCTTTTGGGGATTGTGCCACTTACTTAATTATTCTATATTAAGAGAAAATATTCTTTACATATTCTATATAAAATATATATTATTATATATCAAGTATGAGCATGGGATTTACATCCCCTTTCACTAAAAAAATATTTTTAACTTCTTTGGTATTTACATCGTTAACCAATTCAACTCCTTAATTATTATCCTATGGATAAGAATATTCTTTCTTTTTTTTTAAAGTATTATCAAAGCAATTGCAAAGTTATACTTATACAGTAAAGGTTAGAAGAAAATTTGAAATGTGCAGAGTAGCAGGATGCAACTATACTCCTCTTTCTGCTTCAACTGGAGTGATGGCGCTGAGGCTGATACATCAATTTCACCTAAACTTTCTTCTCATTAACACACTATACACATTTAATTGCATAATTTCTGCACATTCGAATTCACGTCACCGTTTCTTGACAGCGCAATTAACTAATACAATCTTCGAAGAGGATTTTGTTCGACCATTTAACTTGCGAGTCACGTTCAAATAGATTCGCGAGGTCAGAATCAGTCAAGGAGTATCGAGAACGAGTATAAAAATCGGGATGCCAATTTGTTTATCACTTACCATGTCCATCGTCATAGAAAAAGAACCCACTGGGGGAAAGGACTTACCCTCCTCAGCTGGCAACTCTGAAACAGAAAAGGTTCGTCGTTTAAGTACATATACATCACGATTAAAACTTCGCGATTATTAACCAGGCGAAAGTTGGCTCGCACGTGCAATTGAGACAGCTTTAACTGTCCGCGGTGTCGCCTTTAAGCTGGCCTACTTCGAATTCCTAAAGCACCGCGGTGTGCTAACATCGAAAACAACGCTTTCCTCGTCAATAATAAACGCCCCTAACTTCCACGCTGACAGCTCATCGACGCGCGTACCTCGCATCACGAAGGGGAAAAAGTTGGCTGCTAGGAAAGGGGAAAAATACTAATTTTCATGCAGCTTCCCCGTCGTTTTGAATTCGACAAATATGAAAACGAGAAAGTCGTGTATTTTATTTAAAACGATTTGAAACTTGTACTTCTCCTATCAAGTAAGATGCCATTATAGGCGTGTATTTTATGAACCAACATGACTTAATTATAAAAATTTGAAATTTATAATAACTGTAAAAAAGAAACGAATAAATAATCATAAGCTTGTACAAAGTTTTTTTTTTATGGAAAACCCTTTTCATTATTAGGAACAAAGACGGTCAGCGTAATTAGGAATAATGTGGAAGGTTTTTTGAGACTTTGAAGAAATATAGATTTAAGACGATTCGCGAATAAAGGATTCAATTATGAATTTCGAAAGCAGGGATATTTCATCGATTTTAGCGTCGAAGAAACGGCTCTTTATGTCGATTGCCCGAGACTGATGCTTCCGATCAGGCACGTGCTGTGTTTGACATACTTTGTGGATATAGAAGGCACTCCGGTGTCTGTTAAGCTTGAAAAATGTAGGGAAAAGCGGCTGGTGAATGCGATTTTACTGAATTAATTCTGAGTAAAATCGCGTCGACGGATAAAATCAATTCACTTTCTAAATAAAGAGAAAAGAAAGGAAAAAATGAGATAAAGAATCCTTCAACATCGATATAAACTTTTTTTCCAAATAAACATGTTTATTCAAAGTAAACATGTTTATTCAAAGGGATATTTCCTCTCGAAATAGATGTCGAAAGTGGAAAACGAAATAAAGACGCGAAAGATACGCCAAAACGGGTTCTGAAAGTGAACCGAAAGCAAACCTGATTTCCCCGCTCGATTTACGGTAGACCTAGAAGGGATACGAGGTTTTATCACTTTTGCATTTTATTCGGTTTTTAGGCTTCCCGGAAAATTCGTTATAAAATTGAGGCTAGCAATTTCTATCGAGAGTGCCACGCGGAAAATTTCTGTTTTACTGGGTGTCCACTGAAATACTGTGCAAATCGCGAACAGGGGATTTCCTCGCGGAAAAACGAGTAAAAACTGTGGAATAATCTTGTTTCGTTAATCCCACAGGCTTCGAGAATCCGTTTAACTGTTTATCGACAATTGTATTTATTTTTTAATAAGTAAAACAGAAGTCAGACGTGACCATGGCATTGTTAGTTTCCACTGGTCCTTCGAAGTATTGGGAGCAATTTTTATGGAAATTCTTTTATTGATATTTTGATGAAACTCTGCGGATTTCCAGAGTAGCCAAAAATATTCCACTCGTATTTTTTTATCGGCCACCGTCCTCATCTAGGGGGTGAAAATCGCCCTCAAAGTTGGGGGTTGAAAATATATTTTGCTCGATATCTCGCACACGCTTTGGGATAGATAAAAAATTGAAATTGCAAAATTGTGTGCTTTTAATGGCGAATTCAGCCACGTGAATAGTTTCAAGGAATACAAATTTGTTTAAAAAATATATTGATATGTGTTTCGAACCCTCAACTTTGAGGGCTATTTTCTCACCCTAAATGATGGCCGTTAAAAAAAAAATACCTACGTGTCGAATATTTTTCACACTTGAGTGATGTGCCTTGTTAAAATTTCTGATTTGTGGCCGGTAGCTTGGGAATGTGGTACCGGAATATGATTGCTGAAGTTTCGATTCGAATACCAATGCTGCAGACTTCTCTCGAGGCCCTTGGCGCAACTTCGACTCGCTCCGAAGTTCCCCACGCGCGCTGCATTCATCGAATCCGCCGTATCTCTGAATCCGGCGCTCGCAACGCTAATGGATCCGACGTTTCGATAGAAGAAGCTTGCGCAAGCCTATTCGGGGGCGCAACGCAAACGTTTACGCAAAACGCTTTCGGGCCTCTAAATCATCTTCGCGGCGCTCGCCGGATTAATCGACACTCCGAAGCGGGCATTTCCAAAGTGGGTCGAGCAAAGTTCCGTTGCACGGAGATCTCGAGAGCTTCTTGCTTTTGGAAAAATCACAAGCACGCGCGCTCGAGTGGAGAGGAAACGCGCGCTATTTGCACGGCGAAGAGGAGGCGAGCCTACCAGAAATCGACACGCTTTCGTTTTGTCGAGGAGGTTCGATGCCAAAATGGCGAAACGTGGGAGAGATTTATCAATCGTTGGGGTTATTTTAAATCATTACTCGAGGACGCTTTTCATTTATATCTCAAAAGAATCCCCCAATTTCGTCTATTCTAAACGTGTGATTTGTATTTCATGTAGTGAAATGTACGTATTAATTTCACTCCCCGGATTAGCGTGGATTGGAGTTCGTATTTGTAAATTGGATATTGGATTGCTGGAACGCTTAGCGGCTTTCACCCGCGAATACCGCTTCGCGGTTCAATAACGCGGTCGGCTATGGTTGCCATATGTTAATTACGATGTGGCGGCGTACAGCATGCGGGATAAAAACGAATTAACCTGGAATTAATTCATTACTATCTCAGGAAGGTCGGAGGAGGGGTGCACGTACATGTAAGGGTGCTAGCCTTGAAGTGCACACTGCACCTTGACCTGAATAAAATATAATTATATCCCACTTTATTATACGTCGGTGTTTACCTAGCATCTAAGTGTCGTCTACAGTTCACTGAGGAGCAAGCTATATGAAAAACGAGGTAATAGATCGCGTGCCTATTGGCGCGTGTTCTCAACATTTATATCTAATTACGATATGACGTTTATTATTTGGGTTGAGAAACCAAAGGGAGTTTTTAATGTGTTCGATTACACAGAAATATATATGTTTATCTAGAGCGTTTTTATCATAATGTGGCATTTTGGTAATTAGTAAAATAAAGTTATTTAAGATTTAATATCGACCGGATTTATTAAATTACTATGATTTCGGCGCAAGGTTCGGTCACTTTAAACATAAAATTCAAAAAGTCGTTTTGCAACTATTCACTTGTCTATAAAATATAGAGTTTCCGACGTTTCGGTCCAGATTTGGACCTTTATCAAGTGTTCTGATTAGTTCAGGTTTTTGGCATTATATTTCTTTGTACCAAAGGGTTTTTCCCGTGAATAATAATAAAATAATATTAATAATAATATGCTGGATACAACGGATTATTTGCCAAGTGCACGTGTACCTACTTGAGGAACATTTGAAACCATTTTCCTGGAACGCGAGGCTTCTGTGAATGAATTTTATGGCACATTTTTGAGTCATTTTTTTTTAGATAGAAGGGTGGGGTTTGGATTATTGGTCAACGGTATGTGTATCATTAATTCTATACTGAAATTGAACCCTGTGCCAAAGTTGAATTCTACGCGAAGATGAATTCTATGCAAATCGAAATTCTGTGCGAAGGAGAACTCTATACGGAAATGAACTCTGCGTGAAGAATGTATAGAAAAGTGAACTCCGTGCTAAAGTTGAATTCTACGCGAAGGCGAACTTTGCGCGAAAGTGATCTCTATGTAAATCTGAATTCTGCGCGAAGGTGCAACATTATACAGAAGTGATCCCCGCTTGTAGCTGAACTCTATACAAATCTGAACTCCACTAAAGTTGAATTTCACGCGAAGGTGAACACTACGCGAATCGCGACTTCTACCCGAATATATGAATTTTATCGTAAAATCGAATTCCGCGCAAAGAGTCAACATTGCGCGGACAGTGAATTCTGCACAAATAGCGGATCCTGCCCAAACATCCCCCAAACGAACCTGGCCACGAATACAAATAGTCTCGCGGGGCGAGACGAATTTTCACGAATTTTCCGCGGTTATTATCGCGCCGATTGGCCCGGACGTCCAGCGTGCAAGAGGTCTTTAGAACGGGCATCGATCGCTGCCAACGCACGCCGACATATGCCCGACACGTTCACGGGAACAAGCAGCCACCTCCGGCGTTATACGCTATCGGAGACAGCTGAGGGAAGAGGCACGAGGACGCGGAGAAAAAAATCGAGTTTTCCCGTTGTTGGAGCGTCCCGGTTACGGATTAATCACGCGACGTTGAGTCGAGCTACGATACGACCAGGGCCACAAAGTCGCTGGTGCACACGTATCTGGCCAGAGAATTCACTGTGGAACTCGCTGCTCGCGATACAGGCGGACCAAATAAAAATGGCCCGCGGGTGGAAGCTGGAGGACATCTTCCTGTTACAAAGAGGGTTCTTCTCTGAGGATTATTTCAGGCATTGAGAACAAAAACGAGCTACCCCACATTTTCTACGAATTTCAGATAGTAGCAATAATGTATTTCAATCGACTGAAGTGAAAATATAAAATAGGAGCGATTAATTTCTTCCAATGTGGGTTAGTCCGCTTTTGTTCTCAATGCCTCATTTGTGAAGGATTGAGTTGAAAGGCACCAGTGGAATTATTTAACAGTGGACTCTGTTTTTGAGAAAATGGGGTCTAAATGTATTATTGTGTTCAAAACTTTGCCTTTCATCAAACATATTTTTTTTTTCATATCGTGTCTTTTTAGTAAAAGACTTGGAAGCAGAGGATTGTACAGAAGAATTCATATTTTGAAAATATGGAATTTTCTTAGTGTTACAGGTAGATGCAGCTGGACGAGTTTTCTAGAAAGTATCGAACTCGATTTCATCAATAAAAGAGCCTCTTCTCTTCCATTATTCAACATTTCACTCTACTAAAAAAAGAAAGCGACCCTCCGCAATTTTCCTAACACAGAATATCTAATCCCTCCCCGAAAGTTCACTGCATATTCCAAGATCCCCGCAAATGTTTCACTTCCAACTTATCGCGAGAAACATCTGTAAATTGCCCCGAGTCCACTGACGAGCAGAACTTTCGCTCGGATCCAAGTTAACGAGCTCCCTTCCGCGGCGTTCCAGCTTTTCCCCTCGCAGCTCGGAAAGATCTTTCGAGTGGCGACTGAACAGAACGGGACGGAGTCGATATCGCAACTTTGTCCAAGCGGTGTAAATATCCTTAACGAGCGGGCGCTTCGCCGGGAATCGGCGAAAAGGCAGCGGTGCCTAGGCCGGGTATAAATACAACAGCAACATTTCACGTGCATCTACCCAGTTTCGCGTCTGATTGTGTATTTTTGAAATGTAGGTTACCGAATGCCGACGAATGCAAGTATCTGATAAAAGGTTGCGTAAGTTTTGGCAGGTACGCCGGGCATCTATTTGCGCCGTAAAAATACCTTACGCCTGTGTAACACGCGCTGTATAATCAGAATTTATAGCATACTTTCGAATGTACCGGGTGTGCTTGAAATAAATTCGACGGCGGACAGGAGTGATCGTTGGGGAAACTGTGGGGTTTTCAAGTTAACTGGCCACGCGACCTTTTCTTACCCTCAAGGTAAGTGAAACCGACCTCCAATAATATGCACCAAAGTATCTCCTAATTTCATGGACACCCTGTACATAGCACGCGCTATAATTGAATATTGCACGCGCCTTCTGTAAGCATCGGTCGTCTCTTAAAATACAATAATCCAATTTATGACAAGTTGGATAAACGTGTAGACTTTTGCTGTTTTCCAGCGATGCACCGGGTGTCCCAGAAATAAGGAATCGGTTGTAAATATCAATCGCTATGATCGCTAGTGTTCTGTGATTTTATCGTTAATTTATGACGTGATTTATTAGACGGTACGAATTATTATTCTGATTGTATTTTAATTATTTTACGCTGCATTCCCGCAGCGAGCGTTCTCACCGGAATTGCGAAACCTTCGGATCTTAGTCAGCCTGTACGGCACACAGCCGCGTGAAATTATTAAATCAGCATATTAAGACGCGCGACGCTCAAGGAAAGGTCATCGATTCGCGTGCTCCAGCCCCACTATCCCAGCGATCGAAATGTTAATCGGATCTGCTTAACTCAATTACGCTTCCGGAGTGTGAAGTCGGAGGGAACAGAGTCGATCTGACGCAGATGGAGACTTTCTTTTTCTGTCGACTCATTCTAAGGCGTTACACGCTCGACTACGTCAATCGTTGTTATAATTAGTTTGCAGAAGCAACGGCTACGCCACGTAAACGAGTGCCTCCTCAACGGATTCACTGGCAAAAATCGACGTTTCCGGTGATCTCCAGAAGACGCCCTCGCGAGAACGCGCCAAACCGGAATGCAAATTCTTAGGCGCGAAAATTCCTCGACGCGGCTCGAAGTGCTAAGACGAAAGCGAAATTACGAGGAATTAAGGAAAAAATTCTGCGATCGAGAAATCTTATGAGAAACGTGGATCTGTGATGAGGAAACTAATATTTGGAAATCCATGTTCGTTGCTAGAACACGAAATGTTGCCAAACTATTTACGCGACACCCGAAACCCTCGATCTCATTATATAAAATCTTTTCTGTTCCATTTCGAGGGTTTTATAGGCCAGTTAAGTCTACGTAGTCTCGGAAGACTCTATTTTTGCTAAGTGCGGCGCTAAATGGCTGAAACATCTCCATTAAGTGAGCGTTGCACACTGCGACGTGCACCGCCGTCGGACGACCACGTTTCTGAATAGGCGACGCAAGTTCGGATGTACGATATAGAACGAGGCCATTTGCGTGCAATTTTTTCCGCGCAATTACGACTGCCGCGGCATCGTTGAATAGTGATAATGAAATATTCCCGAGTGCAGCGCCGCGCTTAAACTCAGGAAGCTCCTGGAGCAGAGAAGCTTCAGCCAGTGGCAGCCAATCAATTACTGTCTCCTGCAGGCGGATGTAGACAACGATCCTGCGACGACGGGCGATATTACCCGGCTCGATTCACGATCCTGACCTAACGCTTGATAGCGTTTCCCTGCGGCGACCTATTACACTCTGAATCCCAGCAAAAATCGCGCGTCTACGTTTCTGATAAGAGAGCGCTTCCGCGGAAGACAGCCTGCACTGTTTGCGCGAGTTGTAAACAGCTTGTAATTTTTAATATCTATTATGTAAAAGAAGTATCGATCAGCTTGGAGTATGAAATGGCTGGCAAACACGGAAGCTGTACTTAATTCATTTTGTATATCGAGCAGGCGAGCTCTGAAATGAGCCATTAGGGATACACGTGATTCGATTTTCCTAACTAAGGGAATTAATTTGTTATCTGTTCGTAAACTGAATGGATTTTTAATGGAATTATTTTGTAATATACAGTTGACATTTTTCGAAGTTCTATAGTTGGGTGTTTGAATTTGACTCGCGGTGATTTAAGGATTCACGGTAAATTGAAATTTAGGTAAATAGAGTAAGTGGTGCTTCTGAATTTTTCTTTTTCTTTGGTATTTCTACTTAAGTAGTACTGTTCTGGAAAACGTGTTCGTTGAAACGTTTCACGATCACTGGACGAGCTTTGAATGATTGAAAAATAGGGAAATCCTTTCTATTTATACAATATCACGATAGTGACGAAAGATACGACTAATCGGAACACTAAATGCCACAACAAGCAGTAACTTTGAAGAGCGGCCTTAAAACGAATTAACCCCATTTACGGCTGGCAACTCTTAATGCAATTTCACGGTAACGCGCATGATTTACCAAGCGTCGAGCGATTTTTACGCTCGCGTATGTATCAGCGCGCCTCAATTGGAGTGTTCGATAAATCAATCGTCACCGTCAGTGGCACAGAGCTAGCCTCGAATTTTCGCAAAGTTTAGGGTGCAAGGTAGTTCAGCTCGACGTAAAGCCACGCGCGCAACAAGTAGAGTCTATACAGATTTCAATGGGCTTGGCAGCTTGAATCTATTTCGTCGGAAATTCGGTCATCGAAATTTTGGAGACATTCGTAGGTGAAATGGAACTCGAATAAGCCGATCTTGGCTCGTTTTTTTTCCGAGTAGTTGGACAGCTTGAACCAACGGAGGAAACGTTTCCTCCCCAACTGCTTATTATTAATGAATCAGACAGCGAGCTACAGTGACGTGGTTGCTTACGCTCGAGCTCGTCCACGTCAGGTAGATACATACATATCTAGAAGAAGGCAGGCGCAAAACAAAGAGCCAATAGCAGGAATGTAATTAAGATTGCTGACGCGCAAAACGTGCCTGGCGTAAGCGCGAATTTCGCCGCACGCTCGAATCCGATACCCCAATTGCTTTTCACTATTCAATCGGCGGCGGTTCGCTTTCACCACCTCGGTTGGTAGTAGCCTTCGTAAATGGCGGGCGTGGCTCCGAATGTTTAACCCGCCGCGGGCACATTGGGTCGTTTATGTCCGGCCAAATTGCCCCTTTTCGCAAACTCCCTTCCGAATTTTTATTTTTCCTAATTAACCCTCTAAACATTTGACTCGAAGAACGATTGTGCATTAAAGTAGAGATATCCCATAATTTTTTCATACTTCTCGGAAGTAAAAAACAGTGAAAACAATAAATAGTATTAATATTAATAATAAAAAATAATATTTCAACGATATGCAGTTTAAGATCGCCAGCTGGCTTACGTTCTGGCTGATTAACCTTTGTCACATATTGTCTCTTAAATTTTGCACGTGGATAAATTCTTGACTTGAACAATTAGAGCAACCAGGAGTGTCACGAGGCAGGGGACAGTGAACCTATGTTGTCAAGTAAGTTCCTTCATATTTATCGTTAGAATTCTGAACAATCATATTTATGATCGCAATAAAGGTTTCTGTTCGTGTAGTACAGTGATTCCCAACTTGTGGGTCGCGAAGTGTTTTTTGAAGGATCGCCACGTCATTTCTTAAGTTAGAATTATATTCTGAAATATCTACTTTTAATGTGTGTTCTTTACCTTATTAAATTTACTTTACATTAAGAAGGGTTCGCAGGTTTTTCTGAATTTTATAAAGGCGGATCGCGACTCAAACAAAGTTGAAAAACTCTGGTGTAGTAAATAACGAGGAATAAGGGTGGCACTTTTCCAGCCAAAATGCTTCTTTTTAAATTTGAAAGGTGAAGGCGAGTCAGATGTGCTATGCCAATCGCGTCTCGTAGTAACAGATGCCTGGTGTTTAGGTAACGCGCAACAGGCGCTAATGTTATAGTTTATTTGTAGCTATACGAAAGCCGAAACATATGCACTTGTAACCATCTTCCGCAGACACGATTCGCTTCGCGGAAACCTGGTTATCTCTGTCATATACAGGGCGTTCCGTAATGTATTCGACAAACTTTTCCCACGCGTTCGGCAAGTCACTCTGAATAAAAAACGCCACTTCGTTGTATTAGCTAATTATATCACAAATAACACGGTAGATATACTTGCAGAAGAACGTTGATCCAGGCGTACTTTTTTTCCTTTCATTGTCTTGATTTTACAGAAAATTTAAAGATAGTGTTAGAAATTGGCGACCTTCCATTTGTTCGCATAATGTTAACCGGCTCCGCAGTGAATATTGCTATTGTATTCGAGGCATTACAGTTTTAATGTTACGGTCTGCATCGTAAACTCGATGTACTAATTCTTTATCTGTTTCTGGTTTATCGTTGCCGTAAACCTTCGATTTCATGGGTTTTGCGCAAAATCGAAATTAAAAAAAAAAACATGTTTGGATTAATGGTCTGCTGTATGTCCAGTGTGTTATTAAATCTTGTGATATAACTGACCAATATACAGGGATAGACTTATAGTGCGTTGTTCAAAATGATTTGCCACGTGGGGAAAAATTTATTCGATACTTTGTGGAACACCCTGTATGTTTCTATCCAAAGATTCACTTTGAAAGCAGAAGCATTCTGGCATTCGTGGCATAATGAATTAAAAAACGTTCAACTCGCAGTTATTCAATTAAAGATTCAATTAAAGTAGATGCATTAACCTCGATATCGATTGACTTGATTGCAGCTAAATGAAATTCTCAATTTCGAGTCCCATTTAATTTTCGTTCTCCCAATTTCGAGCCTACAGAGTCGTTACTTGCACCATTACTCGGTGGAATAAATTCACTGCAAAGGTCGAGTGAAAATGTATATAGTAGCAGACAGCGCCGAGGAAAATGGAGCGAGAAAATTAAAATGCAACGTGACTTGTTAAAAGTTGCAACGCAGATAAGGAGCGAGTTGTATTTCAAAGAACCTCTGTTTGCGTTAACTATTGTACGCACGATATACTTCACATCTAGCGCCGTAATACCGATGAATATTCGTGATACGTTACCGTAGATACTAGTGTTTTACATGGCGTTTCTCATTCCTCTTTTCCACTTAATGCGACCGTTAGTATTTTAATCACGCTTTATTGCTGTAAACGCTGCATTATTCTTCAGCCTGAACTACTCATACAGATTCCATGTAAACACTGTACAATAAAGTGAGCACACGAGGAGGTAAGGCAATAAAACATTAGTCATGGCAAAACCTTGTGCTAACATTTCATAAATTTATGTATGTTTCTTGAATTGCATGAATTTCACAAACGTAGCGTGATAGCAGTATAATGTATTACACATTTTTATTATTGCTTATTTAAACCGGATTAGCATTGATGCACAAATTGTAGGTACAGTTAAAATAAATATCACGCGAGGCATTGTTTAAATACAAAATTTCGTCGATGCAACATTTACTAATAATAAGAATAATTCGATAGGAAGTCAGGTCTATAAATATTATAGTCAATTGACAATTTAGATACGCGAAATTTAAGTTGAAAGAAACGCGATATTACCAAATCTATTGGTATAAAAATTGAAACCCTTATCTCAGCAAATTGTTTGCTTCGTTATGGTTAAAAATAGATTTTTAATCAGAACACCACCTTCTCCCCAGAAATATCGTCTTTGACCACGTGTTTCTTCATTAATCCACTTCTATTTGATGTTCAATCTCCGATTTCGAATGACCAATATCGATTCCTAAATAAATCCAATCGTCACCGCGAATTTCGCGCATCCCTTCGATTTCTTTCGATCGACTCGTTCGAAGAGCGAGTGAAAAGTGTATTCTCCATCGCGGAACCTCGACTATTATGATAGCGCCGCGCTGATAACACCTCCGCGTCTGAGTCGGCGTTCCCCTCGGCCAAGGGAACGCTTCCACTCGATGTTTAACTCGCGGTAGATAATTTACAGCCAGTTCCTGATTAAGAGCACAGCTACCACCGATTAGAATCTCCAGATAGACCGCGATACCGGACCAGTGAATTTCCAAACCGCTTTTACGAGGTGTTAACGAAGCACGAAAAGTGTAGGTCGGTGTTGTACAATCAAATAGCCGTAGGAAAAATGCCTAGAACGATCGGGTGTAATATCTCCGGGCATTATAAACTGGAACGAAGGACGAGGATCCCCACACGCGCTCGTAGTGGCCACCAGTCTTTGATAGAGACAGCGCTGTAACTAATTGCCTTGGTACTGATACCGTAATTACCATCGTAATTTAGTGTCGTTAACTGCATTCGACACAACACAGCGGAATTACTGGCAATTCTATGGACGATTACTAATTGCATTCATATTTCGTCGTGACTCCTTTGGAACTTCCAAATTGATATTCTGCGGAAGCGGACTTTTGGCGGCAAGAGTTTAATAAAAGAAAAAGAAACAGGTGGGTGTTTAATAGAGATTGACTTGAAAGTTGGATCTGGGAAATGTGAAACAATTATTAATTGAACAGAGATCAGGGAATCACAGATGGAGCTCTTTTTTTTTCTTATATATTATTTATAATATGTTTTGATGGTTTTAAAAAATCAGTGAATAGTTGGAAAATTTGGAAAAGATCGAATGTGGAACCATTAGTGTTTAAAAAACTTTAGAGAGAAAAAGGCTAAGGAATTTTAAATTGTCAAGTTCTAATTTTGCTGTATATCTTTTCATCACGAGAGAACTCGTATTTATAAATAATAACGCCATGGATAATTAGTAACTTTTGTACAATGAACGCTACCGCATCCTCGTAGCGCAGAAGCGTGAAGCACGATGTAGTTTCACACGATGGCAAGACTTACCTATACGGAGCGGATTGAATTATAAAAGGGCCGCGCGTAACGCGGCGAATCTCGTTAAACAGGAACACGACGGTGGACACGTTAATGACTGCTCCTTATGCACGGAAAACGTTATTTAATTAATATTTACATCAGGCCGCTGCGCTGCACGGTTTCAGATTTACGGGTCGCTCTGTTCTACTTGACGCGTGATTTTTATTATACGGCGGATGTGCGTGTGCACGCGAGAATCTACGACAAAACAACGCGACGTAGGTAATTACGCTGAAGCCTTGTTTGTTCGCACGAATAAAAAGTAAAGGCGAGTTTCCAATTTTACGACCCTCGACGGTGGACAGACAGCGAAGTGTTAAGGGGTAAGATCACTATAGTGGCAGTGTGCCTTTGACAATTGTTTGTGGATAAACAAAGAAATGAGGGGAAAATCTGTTTAAGGGACCGTCCTCAAATTACGTAAGGGTAATTTTGGCGATTTCTTATCCCCTCCCTCCCCCAGTATAAAAATTCATAAGATTTGATAATCCAACGTAATACTCTTCTTACGTAATATTTTTTAAATTGAATTTTTTCAGTTATTAAAATTCTTTAAAGGTTTATATAATTCATTTAACTCGCTTTCGGGAAATTTAAACTAAAACTACTTTTCTGAAACATTAATGACGGAATTTGTATTTATTGAAAAGTGGGACAAGTGATTGAAAAGAAGAATCGGTGAGAAAGGGGCTGGACCTCCCTTATGGTCGTAAGAATCATCCCCACTGTAAATTAGTTCCCACTAATAGATTCTCTGCTCTGTGTCATTTCTCTTCTTTTTGTCATAAATGGGACTTACCCGTTCATTGTACATAAATAAATAAATAAATACTGTAATGGAGACATACCCTTGCAACCCCCTTTGTTTATCACCTCAAGACCACACAGATATAGTACAAATGTAAGGGATACAGCAAGCAGCTCTCGTAAAAGCTGCCAGAGTCGCAAAGCTTACAGCCTTGAGGTTTTGAAACAAGAGATCTGAAAACCTTACATTTCAAACCTCTTGCTCCGAGACCTCAAAGCCGTAAACTTCGGGATTCCCACAGCTTCGCAGCTTCTCTATATCCCTTCTAGCTACTACCCCAGAACAGTGCTAAAAGTTCGCGAAAAATGGAGGCTCCACCACCTATCGACATCTATTCGACACCAGCTTCCGAACTTTCAGTTTCCTAAGCTGCCTCCAATCCAGTTCCTTTCAATTCCGCCCACGAAACCTACGCCACAATTTTCAGCGTTACATCTCCGTTCATAAACCTCCACATCCACCAACCAAGTAACTAACCGCGACTCTCGATGCCACCTCATCAACGGACTGCCTCAGAAAAATAAAGAACTTGCCGCAGGGGAACGCGGAAAGAATCTGCCCCGAGCCTCGGCTCCCATACCGATACAACGAGATAAGTAATCCTACTCCAGGACCGAAGGCTTCGCACACATTTCAGCTGTGAAAAATGGCTGGTAACCACCCGCTTGGCTCGGAACAAAGCAAACACTCCCGGTGTGCCTGACTCCGAAAAACACTCCGCACCCCTCCGGGAAGCTGTGGTTTATCGTGCTGCGAGGAAGAAATTTCTCGTTACGGCTTATTTGCGTCGTATTACCGCGGATTTACTGGCGCGGTGTTGGCGGCCTGTCAACAGAGGGCACGACGGGGGGAAAAAAGAAGAGCCGTTCGAGGCGCGGCGGAAAGGAGGGGCCGCCGTTTACGAGCGTCCACGTGTCGACGTCCGTCGAATATTTCGGGAACGGAGTAAACGAGCCGCAGGAAACGGAGGCCGGCAGCCTCGGCAACCACCCCGAGCGGCTATCGGCGGCGCGATGCAACAGACGCGGTCGGAGCTAAGCGACACCGCCGATCGTAATCGATAACGGATGGTTCCTATGCGGCTTTCACCTAGTTTATCAGTCGCGACAAAGTCGAATGGGGGATAAATTAATTACGACCGGCAAGGCGGATCGAGCAGCCGATTATTAAGTCTGTCCACGTATTAATCTTGGCTACGCTGGCGGAACGATATTGCTTATCAAATTCGCACGGTAATCGATGTACACTCCTGTTTATAAGTATTGGGACACTACGAAACCGATACTTCACACGGATTGCATATTTCTCGCTACTTTTATTAGATACCTCATTCTGGCTAAATGTAGATTTAAGTTTTTTTACGTTAAGTAGTTAATTTAGTTAGTCGATGCAGTTTATTTATCGGAAATGTGTATTTACTGAATATGTTTCAGCGCGAGAGGATTTTAAAATTAATTCTTGGAATATATTAACACTAGAAAATGTACACCGTAAATGGAATAAAAATGAAAATGAAATTTGAGTTTGTTATATGCATTGATATTTATTTATTTATTTATGGAACGAGTCCATTAAGATATTGTATAAATATGTTCCATATAGTGGGAGATGCCACACCGGATAATATTCATTAAAAAGATTTAGGTAGTACCTTTGTAATGATTGTTTAGGATTTTACTTTATACCCGACAGGTGTCTGGTGACTTACGGGGGTGGAGTGTGGGTCGCCATGTCGACAGCTGTTATTGATGGCCGGCTACTGTGCCACCGAATCGCTTCGAAATTACAGACTGTATCTGATACTCGATAATATCTAATAATTGGGTATCTGATTAAGAATCTGCAGAATCAGTGAATTCGGTATAACTGCAAATGAGAACATCGTGTAAATATAGTTCGAAATTGTGGAATAACAATTTTCGGAAGTGGGCTTTGTTTTCGAGAATATTAATTTCGAAATATATCGAGTGCACTGGACTAACAATAAGAATCGATTTCGAGAAGAAACGTTTCAATAAAACTTTTCAACAATCTCCACAATTACTCGCTTCTATTCCTCAAATAAATTTTATTCGGAACAAAAGTTCATTCTACATTTTCGATTTATTTTTGTCCGAGGATTCACCTTCTTCCCTGTTTCAGTTGCACCACGATTTCGAACACACCTTCCAGAAATTAATTTCGTTTCGAAAAGTTGAAGGTACGGAAGACTTTCAAGGAGAATTTAATTTCCAATAGAACCGTTTAAATATTTCTAAGCCAGATCACTAGACACTCATCGTCAAGTGTAATTCCGCGATCGCGTGCCCGATCGAACGGAACACAAAGGTGTTTCATAAATTGATATAAATAGACAGTCCGCGAGGGAAATGAGATCAGCGTCGAAAGAAGTTTGAGTACCTAGCCAGGTCTACCGAACCGTGAGTTTAACACGCCACTGTGCGCGACTGGCGTTTCGCGTCGCGAACCCGACGAATTTTACGATTCGAGGGATTTGCTTCTACGGGTGTCTCTACTTCTTAAACGACACGTTGGGTCATCCTTTCGAGTAGCCAGAGGGACAAACGCCCGGTCTGTTCTCCAGCATCGATTAATGTGGCGAATCGCCGTGCTTCTTGGACTGCGGGCGAATCAGAAAGGGCCGTTGAACGGCTCGCAAGTGCGCGGAAATAGTGCGCTCGTCCAGCTACGGAGTAGCGGACTTGCAGGCTGACTTGTTGCTCGAGGTATTTTATTTTCGTGAACGAAAGACGATAGCTTGACGGCGCACTCGCCTAATTTGTAGTGCCACGTAATCGCCGTTGCGTTTACCGCGAATACGGCGCCCACAGTGTGCCGTTAACCTTACAGTGCGGACGTAAATTCAAAGTTACATTTATCTCCAAATCAAGAAATTAATTGATATTTGGAGAATTTTTTTTTAAACTGCACTCAATCTTCAATATAAAATTAAATACTGAACCAATATTTCTTTAACGCTGCGAGTCATTGTTATCTGAATTGTTTTCAATATCACGAGAACAGACTTACAGAAAGCTACATAAGTTATGGTAGAATTTATTTAAAATGTTCTTTTTTAAATTCATTTAAATGTTCACTGTAGGGTTAAACGCTGCTCGAGAATGTGCTTCCGTGAATCCTTCAATAGTTATACCAGCTTCCTTTGGAGGATACGAGCAGGGAATGTGTGTTGAAGAAAGTGCAGGCGGATGGGTGCTAATTAGCGGCTGACGACTAAGTATAATCGCGAGGACGAAGATTCCAGATTTGTGGAAGGTGAAAAAACGTGATTGTAGTCGTTAGCGACCGGCAGGGGAATAATAGCTTGGGTAATGAGTTTTTCGGATTGAAGAAATGCAAATTCCTGTCTCTATTAATCCCTACTAATATAGAAAAGTGAAACGTTGTCTGTTTGTCCTTCTTTCACGCCTAAACAGCCGACCGGATTTCAATGAAACTTTGAATATACATTACATACGTCGTAGATTAGATTATAGGCTATTTTCTTTTGGAAACATCATAAATAATTCCCGGGTGAAACAGGCTAGTATGGTATATTATCAGGAGTACTAAATTTATTACTCGACTTCGCTCGAAATTTAAATTCTGATTTTATAAAAAAAATTATTTACTTATTTTTTTGTGAAAATAGTCAGATTCAACTGGATTTGCTAGGCATAATGAGCCGGGACACATTTAGTGACTTCAGAGTTTACCGTACGAAATTTTTCAGGCGACAGACAAACACACAAACACTTTCTACTTTATATATTATGATATTGTAAAATAGTAGAAAAATAAGAGTTGTTTTATAGGCAATTATTAAAAACCACTGCCTTCTTTTTTCTCGTTTAGAGTTTCCTCAAGAACTCCTGTTACTGGGGTTTGTAAAAGTTTTTTGCCTGGTTTGATTTTGAGATATAAACCTGACTTTTGTGTTAACTATACCTATTTGTATGGTGCTCTTTTCGATAAAGTTTCGATCATTCATTTCCTTCCTTGTCATTTGAATTACCGAGCAGCGACGCGTACGATTTCTTTCGGGTAAACGCTAATCATCCCCCATTGAGCTATTACGAATTCAACCTTAACGCGACGGACGGAGGAACCAAGAAGTTCTGCGACTTGCAGAACGCCAAATCGGGAAATGCGACGCATAATAATCTGCATCCGTGCACCGATAACGCAACAGTCGCGCAATCGAAGCTTTCCCAACTACCAATGCGCGAGCCAGCAAACAAGTTGCCCAAGTTTACGTTCATCGACACGGCGAAGGCAAACTGCAAACACGGTGCTGGAAAATCCTATCCGTCGATACGAATCCGACCGTTGATAATGCGACGGATCGCCGAGGTTCGCGCACAGATCGGTCCACGCGTGTATACAGGGTGGACTGACATTTACGATGCAGTGGAGAAAAAATTTCCTCACCTCGAAACAAGTGAAAACAATATAATAAATATTTTTCACAAAGCTTCGGTTTGGAAAACAAAAACAATTTTAAAAGTTTTGTACTCGTATAACTCGAAGAAATCTAGGATGAAGGTGAATTATCTGAACACACTATGATATCACAAGGTCGTTTGCTAATAAACATAGGCGTACCATGTATTTCAGCTCACTCTGTATAACACAGCGGCAAATCTTAACCACTAAAGCCACGTTCCTACGTAGTGGCGCATTTCGGATTTAATCTTGAGGGGAACTGAGTTGAACGGAGAAAAATATTTTTTTTTCAACACCTGCATGAAAATTTGTGTTTTTTACGCCTGTTGAAAGAAAACTAGAAAACTTCAGACGTATTCGCTTTTTCTATTTTTCTCCCAAGGGAAAAAGACTTTGCGCGCATGCGTCTCGCTTTTTTTACTTTGCTCCCAGGGAAACTCGAGTTTGCAAGCTGAGTGAATTATTATTATTATTATTATATCAACGGGAGAACCCTTTAGACTACAAAATAGAATAATACTGTACATGAAGTATAGAATATAAAATTAAAATTAAAATTAAAATATGTATAAAGTAAACAGAATTATGGCGTTGCCCAGTGGTATGAAGAAGCAGATGTTCGACTAACAGATATCGATCATGAGTGTTTATGTTGACATTACAACTGTCACAGCATCTTTTTATTAAAAGATAAAATGAGTGATAATGAGAGTGAGGGATACCACACGCCCCCGAAATCGCTGAAGCTGCAAAAGCGATTGAGGAAAATTTGCTGCCGTCGAAAACGAAAGAAAAGTACGAGGCGATGTACAACAAATTTATGGAGTAGCGAGATAATAAAAAATTGGAGTTATTATCGGAAGCAGATATTGAAAAATAAATAAACGTATCTATTAATTTCGACAGAATCAAAAATCAAACAAACATGCATATTTTTTGCGAATCGCTCTGCAGGCTTTCAAGAACAAACCTTTCATGCGAAAAAATGTGAAATGAAAAAAGTGAAACATTACGCTCGTCAAAATTGCTTTCTTCTCTCCCTTATCACGCAATGTATTTACTATTAATGCCAACTCAATAAAATTCATTAGGTAATTATAAAAATTTCTTTAAAGAATAAAATCCAAGTTTCTTTGCTTTTTACAAAGCTCTTGAATCACTTCACTCGTGGTTACATTAATCTCTTTTCTCCCCCTCTTGTGACACGAGACTCGAATGCACTTGACACCTAATTTCCACCGATGACTATTTTTTAATCATTCGAATGTATCCTGCACGATCAAGTAGGAACGCGACTTTAGCAACTACAGCTCTTTGTTGACTCGTTACTTTCGACACACGTGGACTGTCCTTAAAAGGTCGAGGATCTGAGCTCCATTCGATCACGGATCCGCGAACGATGATCTGGGTCACGCACGGTGTCGCTCAATTTTAGATCTTCGTAAATCGTGTCGATTATTTATCGGCGATTCTTGAATCGAGATCGCAAAGAATATTCGGCCATTCAATGTTTGGCCGACTAACCGGGCGTTGTCTGAAAATAAACGCTAGGCACGCCACGTGCGATTGCCAGGTTGGATTAATTCGGTGCCGCGAAGAGGACTGATAAAAAAGAAACAGCGGTTAGGTGTAACGGTACCGTTTCTCGTGTATCGCAAGCGTAATCCAGCTGATTTGTTTGACGAACGAATATGAATTCATTCACAGATCGTGCACGGCGTTGCTTAAAGTCACGCCTCCACGTGGCAACTCGGGTCTCGTTTAAACGCGACTCCGCACGAGCAACGGAAGAGGTAAAGTGTGCCTCAAGTTTTGGTACAACTGCATTTTGGATGGTGGAAGAATAGTGAAGACGAAAATGAGACGAGGTGATAAATCAAATTACAGTAATGGTCGAAAGTTAAAAGGAAGTTAGACTGCGAATGGTAAATAAAAATAATACAAATGTATCTCAAAGATTGGGGAAGTTGCCAGACTAGACCAGTGATACCAACACGATATTTAAAGTATAATATTAAGTTAGTTATGCAGACACGTAAACAAATGAATTTTTAAAGTTTCTTTTGATCACCACTGTACTTAGGTATTAACTACGACTGAAGGACCCAATGATTCTAGGTGAACGACTCAGTTCCTTTGTCCCACATCTTTGTTTTCAACTTCTAATCCTATAATCAGAAACTTTCCTGCGTTTATGGCCGTGCTTAATTTACGACGCTACTATTTCTGTAGACTATTGACTATACACTTGGAGCAAAATTTATAACGGCTAACGACCATTCTCACGGGCTATAATTATATTTCTAAGACAGCATGAGCGCGAAAAGGGCGGGATTCTGGCTCAGGCGTCGTAATTGCTGTGGCCCCGCGACGGGAGCGTGGTGAACGGTTAAATTAACAATTTAGAATACTTTAAACCAACATGCGGGTACGCGTAGCTTCAGGTGAAGGACCGTTCTCGATAAACGATAGGATTCGTTTCAGCCTGTGCTGTTAATCGGGGGTCAAAGTACCGGCGTTTATCGAACATCAGGTAATTTCATAAATATAGAAGCTAATTCAAAATCGATTGAACACTCGGAAAGTAGGTCGTGCACGTGGAATATTAACAAGTTTCGTTTATGGCCGGCGAGTATTTTCAATGGCTACATTGTACTCGGCGTTGAAGGCGTGCTAAAGCTTTGAAACTCTAACATACTCGGGAACTTAGAAACGTAAGTAATAAATCTCAAGGTTAACTGAGCCCGTTAAAAAGAAGGTTTAGTAAACTTATGTCCGGAGGCTAGACATAATTATTTACTATCCCGGGAGCGTGGAATTTTTTAGTCTATCTCGGGATTCCGGGACTAATCCCGGGATTAGGTAATAGAAAATTTCAATAATTAAAATAATTTATTATGTGCTGAAATCCTAAACCTTTATTTAATGTAAGCAAACTTAAATCATTAACTAAAATCATGTTTAACAATAAAAACAGTGGAACAATGAAGAATAATAAAGTCTGAATAAGTAGGTAATATCAGTAAACCATTGTGAAGATTTTTGGAAATGTGAACCAAGAAATAGCAAAGCACCTAAAGTACATACCTACAATGTTTCGACTTTACGTGTTCAGAGAAGTTGCAATTTTGAAATAGCGAAAGGTGAGAATATCGTTGTAAAAATAAATATAGTTTAATTAGTTATATGCGACTTAATTTTATTATTTAATATTATTCAGAAATAACTATGTTTATTTATTCTGTTTACTTTTATATCTGTCTGGGGTTCATAAAGTAATTGACATTTCTAAAAAATCTCCGAATTCCCGGGATTTGTATTCCCTACTAAAGGCAGATGATTTGGAAGATGCTCACTGTTTTATTTGTAAAGCGATAGTATATCGTATTATATCACATACTTCGAAAGCTTACAAATTAATTAATCAATTGAATTTTTTTTATTATCTCTGAAACCACTCTAGCTTCTCACCACACACGCGCTTGCTCAATCTTTTTCCCCCTTTTCAACAAATTCTACCAGCCAATCGAAGCTCGAGCCCATATTTTACGCACACCCGTTATATTTATTTATTAATATGTTTCTATCGATTTCGCGGCAACGTGCCGCGGTTTTCTGCGCTGCTTCAGGTGAGATGCAACGCGTAGGTACTTTCCGAGTGGTTGTCCATGAATGCCGCGATACTATGATTCAAGGCCATTATTGACAATCTACGACCTACTATTATTTTCAAATGGAACGGAGACACTAATGAGGGAACAAGCACAGGCCACGCAGTTCTTCTGGTTTCGTTCCGTGCCCCGTCGATTCCCACGAATTTTTCCTTTACTGTCGAATACTGCCACTGAATTCCCTCCGAAGAAGTCGATCCAACGACGTCTACCATTATTTATTAGAGTAGCTTATCACGGTTTTATCAAAGACGAGCTTAAGCCTCCGATGCTATCGTTCAATACCTTCGACAATCGACGATATTGTTTTCATCGGCACTCGTTTATCGAGTGTAGTCATCGATATTTCGCGGACGTACATATTGTAATAAGGATTGTTTAAAAATCTTTACGGAATGAACACGAACGCGACATTTCGATTTTGAAACACGTGGAAATAATTTGGCATCGCGAAAATTGTCGACACTTGTCTTGTTTGCAATTCCGGTTTGCTTCCAGAGTTCAGTTATAAGTACGAAGAATATTCTGAATTCTACTCTAATTGATCAGCGAATAAAGTATTAGTAATAATAGTGTTTTAAAACTGAAAATAAGAAAACGACTGCTTCCTAATATTCCAAGAATTATTCGAGCCCTTCCCCACGGGTAAATCTATATTACAGCGCCAGAAGCGCCCACGTGTGCAACTAATCGAATAAGAGATCGTAAAGAATATAAGATGATTCAAAGCGTTTCGCTGATGCGGGCCATTGAGGAAACTATCGAACACGTGTACCAGTCGACTGGCAGCGGAACGAAGGGGCGGTGGGGATAAGCATCGCGCGTCGTGTACAGACCAATGCTAGGCAAGTAGCTCGATAAATTCACGTTTACCGCGCTACTCGACTTTGCCAGGCGAATGGGTTCGCGGCACATAGAAACACAACTGCGTGGCCGTGCCTACGAATGGATATTTCGAAGCTCGTGTGGCTTCTCTGCCCGCTAAGAAGAAGTACAAAAGCATAATTCCTGCGTTAGGGCGAACCTCGTAACGTTATATTTGCTGGTCAGATAACGCCGTATCACGTGACGTTTAATTAACCATGTACACAACGGAAACGGGTACTGTTTCTGATAAATATTACGACGGTAAATCCGACTCCAAGCGCGTAATATATTGCAATACGTTTCCCTTCCTAATAAAACTTTCTCCCTGTACCGCCGTAGAACGCTTCGGTCGATAAGTTCCAATCATTGCACGTACGAGCCAACGATTCCGACTTAAGAAGACTATTCTTGAAAGCATTGCGTTGTTTACTCACCGTTGAGACCGTATTTCTCCTGGTTCCTCTTCACCTGATCGATGGATAATCCTTTGTCGGAGTCGACATTGAAATAACTTGTCACATCCTCCACGGTTTTGCAATGGCCGTCCTCCATGGTTGCTTCTGTATTAGTACGTCACTAATCTTATCAATTCAATGGTTGTCCACGTTCATTCACACTGTAATTTCTGCAATTCAAACATGCACCTCCAATTAGAACTTAACGAACCGCTGTCGAGATCCAACATTTATAACGCACATTGTCAATCGTATCTCTGCGACAAATGGAATCGAATGCGAATGAAAGAATAAAGAAAAACTGAAATATCTCAGCGCGCAATTGGCGAAAGGAGTTAGACGAGTATACGTTACGAGAAAATAAGACTACAAGAATTCCATCAACCACCATGCGAGTTAAGGTGCGATCGACACTGGCGTATTAATATAAAAGATCAATGAAAGACACACAGCGAGTGGAGGAAACTTTTCGCGCTGGGGTGAATGAATGTTCCGAGTCTGACACATCTGGAGGTTTATAATCAGAACAGATTTAGTTGAAACACACTCGAGCGTGTCCCAAATGTTTCGCTACATTTCTTCCACTCGCTATGTTGTAATAAGGTAAAGTAATTCAGCATGCGAGGGATTAATGAAAAAAAAATTGAATTTCTATTAAATGAAACCGAGAGTCACTTATAAAGGAAACGAAAGTAATTTATCGAGATAAGGAGAGGATCGAGAGGCAAGGGCGAAGGAGAGACATCGAGAAACGGATGCACCGCGTGCACGCACTTATCGCGATCGCGTCAGGTTAAAAGCTCGTCGAATTGGGAAAGTTCGCGACCCGTGGACAGTCCGTTTCCCCCGAATTTCGAGGAAACTACGTGGCGCGGTAGAGGAATCGACAGAGGCGGCGAGACTCACCAAGGAACGGGCACGGTGCGTCCGTCGGGGCGACGTGTCACAGAGAAATTACGTTACGGCTGCCGAATATTTAGGTTAGCTACAGGTCCCTATATACAAGATGCACTATGGAGCACAGAAAAGAAACAGCTCCAAGGTGGGGACGGAGTAAAAGCAACTGGGCACGGACGAATACTCGTCGGGAGTAATAGTCCTACGGTCGTAGCACGGCGTATCACGATGCGCGGGCACAGAAATTCGAGACGCACGTCATTTTCTCGAGCGGAACTATTTCCCCTAAATGCTAAGCGAACCTCCTCTTCCGTGAGACTGACACGAACAGCGACTCATCGCGCACGCGCGCCACCTC
Source organism: Andrena bicolor (assembly GCA_960531205.1). Taxonomy (NCBI): domain Eukaryota; kingdom Metazoa; phylum Arthropoda; class Insecta; order Hymenoptera; family Andrenidae; genus Andrena; species Andrena bicolor. The sequence continues at coordinate 36,684,551 of OY482666.1, read as the reverse complement.
GCGGAATGCGTCGCTAACAAGTTGAGCGCAGTGGGCCACCGCGCAGTCTGCCAGCGCGCCGAGAACTCGCGTGAAAATATGTCGGTGCACGTCGCCGGTGGACAACGGTTTAACGGTCGATCGTCTGCACCTACGTGCCTGGTATTTCCCGTACACTTTACCCGAAGCACGCGATCCTCGTGGCCGGCCACGCTCGTCGCGTTCCTGTCGCGCGTATTTCGCCAGACGATCGCCACCATACGACCCGCCGCGCCGCAGGAAAAACGCGCGCGAGCGGCAGCGTAGCGAGAGCATGTGGAGCGATGCCATTGGCTGGACAGCGTTCGTGAAGTATGACGCGCTCGGCTATTTTCAGTTCTTCTGCTAATCTATTTCCTTGGCGCGTATTTTAAGACGTGTTCAAAGGACATCACTATATTTCGTTGTTATGTAACTACTCGGGGCTCTAGAATGCCCCGTTTAGGGGGATTCGTTGGACGATGCCGAATATCGATCGGACGTTTCGATTTTCAACGCGAAAACGGGCCGAGCGTAGCCGAATAAAATAAATGTTTGTTTAAGCGGCGGTTACGTAACAGCGCCGCCGCCGGGGGCTGCATGAAATTTTTCAAACTGATTACGTAACGGATTGGAAGCTTAACCTGTTAACTGGGCAGGACGAGCTAACCCGTTGGAAAATTGCGCTCTGTCGCGGAACTAGTGAATATAGTATCGTAGATGGTATTTATATGAGGAAGAGTGTGAGTTAATTTCTGATTATTTGAATTTGATGAAATGAACGAGTGAATAGGTTAAGTGCACTCTTATTTAGTTCCTTCTTTTCTACTTCGTATTAATGCTATTACTGCTGAGCACATGCACGGAATAAGTTACCAGTTTTTTTATCCTCGTTACTCTTCCATACTATGCAACGTAAGATTAGATTATTTAACGTGCTAATCAAGTGAGTACACGAGATTAGGTTCCCATGTTAGTTTAAACTCAGTCAAACGCATGGTTATTTAAACACTGTCGAAATGTTACGAATCTACCGAAAACTAACTGGATTAATCGGTGAAATTATGTAACACGAAGAACCGTAAAAAGGAGCGTGGGTTGCGGTGCGTTCGGAATAAATAGATGCGGAGAAAAACTAGGTTTCCAATTGAACTATTTTATTAGTCCTCGGGAAAGCCAGCGAAGCCTGTCCCTTTCGCTCAAGGTCCCCGATCCTCCGATGACACGCAGGCTCGCAGCACGCCAGCGAGTCTAAGATATTAATAAGCCCCCGCGAAAGTAATCAATCGAACGGTCCCAAACGACGATCGATCGTCGCGCGTTCAAGGTCGCCAGGCGTCGAACCTTCGAGTTCGAATCAAGTTCGAGGGTCGCGTCTAGCAAACGCCGAAGCCAAGGTTAGCGCTAAACTTAAGCGTCAATGGAAGTGTAGCGATTGAGGTTACGGTCATCGGAATCGGTCGCTAGCGACAACTCGTCGTCGCGGACATTCGACGGTTCCTTTTATTCCAACCCGACTAACAAGTCGAAGGAAGAGGAATCCCGAGTGAACCGAGAACCTGGCACCAGAGCGGAGCCAAGTGACGTTCGATAAACCCTCCTTGCCGATTTTATTATCTTCCACCCCTAATTCAAAGCACCCCCAAACCCGGAATATTCAAAATTCCCGCCAACTAACCGTTTCGGCGCTAGTGAAGGCGGCTGTCCCGTTGCACCAACAACGAAAATGCGCAAACGATCATATCAGGGAGCGAGGCACGCGGTGAAATGGACAGACGGCTGCGGTTGGTCGCGCAGGACTGACGGAACACTTTGGGGAACCGGTCCGAAACCTGTTCCGGACGACCAGCTCGCTCGAACGCCCGGGACGCGACTAGCCGGCCAAATCGCGCGTGCCCCAGCGGACGATTTTAGCACGTCTCTGACGACGACTTCCTAATTATTTTGGCAGAGGTGGCCAGCAGCCACTCTCATTTCTCCCCCTCCCACCCTTTCTACCTCTAGCTCGCCCCCTGCCCCGGCTCTACCGCCGCCGCGGCCTCTCCTTATCTCCGTCCCGACTCCTCGTCGCGTTTTTCTCTTCTTTTTTCCCAACGCACCTTTCCACGGCCTTTATCTCCCGTCTCCTCTGTTCCCACTCGCGAGTACCGCGCGAGACCGCCGCCATTTGTGATCCGGTCGAGATGCATTCCCGTTTTGGAATAACGATCACGCTGGTTGAATCGTTCAGAACACTCGAATCGCAGATTTAAACGATTTCTTCTAACTCCTATGGCTTCCCTAATTTTTCTCGTTGAGATTAGCTGAGGTGGACGTTAGGGTTTGGCGAGCGAAGATCGACGAGCATGCACGCGGCCAAGGGATGAGTCATTTAAATGAAAAGCGAGCGAAAACGGTAATGCCAAAATATTGTTAGGTAACCGACTGGCGGTGATATAATATTCGAATGGTTGCGGCGCGCCGGAATCGTTTCTATTTGAAGACGGAGATGCAACATGGTGGACGGGGCTATAAAGATAGGAGATGTAGTACGTTTGTTGGCAAACAAGTAGAGGTCGTGTTTGTATGTAACGTGAGCCTCACATCGACACGTCCGATGAAGCAATGCGCTATGTTAGCCTGGACCCCGATACTTGGCCACGCTACTCTAACATCGGGCGAACTAACGACGCTAGACGTCGAGGAATTAATATACATCACTGGATACAACTACTGGCACCGTAGCGTTAATTAAAAAAAAAAAAAAAAACTCGTCCCCGGGGATTCGAACGTACATAAACGCGACAGTAGAAGCTAGTAGATTTAGCGATTGTCATATCAGCCTCCCCCCGAGGCTACCCTCCATCGATTGCCAAGGAAATTCAATCTCGACGAATCTAATCGAGCCTCTGACCGTTACGACATACTTTTCTTTTTCCCTAAATCGGGGAGTTCGAAGGGTTGCTTCCCGGTGTTCCGAATCTATCTTCAGCGAAGAGTCACTGGCGCACAATCTCGAGGTGGAACGGCGATGTTAGTCGCAGATACGTAGGATCTCTCGTAATCCACACTACAGTCCACGGCTAGTCCGTCATAGCTTTTCTCGGTCACACAACACTTCTCGGCTCTCCACGTCCGAGTTCCTCCCCCGTTTCCACGGCGCTCTTATCCTCCAGTTAGTTCACACTGTGTCGCGGCAAAGTCATCACAGAACACTTGGACTCACGTCGGTTGCCACCGGCGCATCGCGGCAAGCAGACTTACCAATCCGTCCTTCCGACCCCTCCTTTGGCCTCCGATTCCTGCCCCCTAAGTGTCCTTCTTCCCTGCTCCTTCGGTCGAGCCGGCACCGCTGCTCCCGGATAATCGCACTTGCTCGAGAGGCGGCGCGAATCCGCGCGGGGGTTACGATTATGTAAAACTGGCGAGGGTGACGCGTGGTGTCACGCACCGTAGCAACTTTCGCTCCCTGGCTTCCCGTTTTACTCCTCCCTGAACATCGCTCGGGACGCGTCGATCAGTAGCCCTTTATTTACTCTTTACATGAAGGGTGAGAGGGCGAGGAAAACAACAAACAAACAAACATCCAAAAAGGGCAACGCCTGCGCTGCTGAACGAAACGAAGCGACGAACGCCGCCGAAATTCCTTTAAATAGTCCGTAGGCGTCGCTACCTGGCGGCGAGACACCGAACGAGGGAAAACTCTGGCCGGAAGCCAGTGGTCCCGGCACAGCCTCCCGGTGACTGTCGTCGCAGTTTTTTCGATTTAACCTTCGGATCCGCCGAGGCGGCCACGCTCGCCACCGGGACGCTGCGCGTCGTCCGCCGATCGTCGGCAAGGATCGTCGGCAACCGGAGCCTCCTCAGCGGTTCTCCAAGCGACTTCCGGTACCCGGTAGCTTCTGCCGCCCAAGGTGGGGTTCTCCGAGTGCCACCCTCGCGAAACAAATGGCTCGCAAACGGGTACGAAATGAATTTTAAGATAGAAACTTTATACTTATGATAGCGATGAGGATTTTTATTTTTCTGGGTGTTGGACTTTCTGGGATATTGTTTGGTTATCGTAATATTGGAGGAGCTTGGCTTTATTAGTGTTTGGTATGAGAACCATGGGTGGTAAAGGGAGTGTGTATTTTTTTTTTAAGTTTCTAAGGTATCTTTATTATTTTGGGTGCTTCATGGAAGGATGCTTTAAATGCAGATTGGAATTGAAATGGGGATGCGTTCTCGCGTACTGTTTTGGGACAATGCTCTTATTAGAAGCGTTCAAGGTAGAAATTTTTGTTAAGCTCGAAAATAGGCGGTTGGCGCATGTCCAAATGCGATATCAGCTACAACCTCGAAGACAATCTATCGGCTGCGATCCCGACCGGGGCGAACTTGTCCTGAGAAATTTGTTATCCGGCCCGTTTCGGGACACATCATTTATTTTATCACGCCGAACATGGCTAAGCTACGAATTAAGCTCCATCGTTTTATTCTGTTATTGTCTGGGCTGACGTGCACGCACGCGGCGGCGAGCCTTGATCGCCTCGTGGAAACTACAAATCCGTTATATAATTATCGTTCCTTTCGCGTCGCTTGGTCCAACTTAAAATAACACCGCGCTGTCTCCGTGTTCGCTAAATTCGAAACTTTTCGCGTATCTTATAAGCGCGTCTCTAAGAGGGCTTATATTAAGCACAGTTTTTTCCTCGGAATAACGTGAAACAATTACTATCCAAGCATCCGTTAATATTAATCAATTAAACTGAGAAACCTTTCGTGCAAATAGCGAGCTACTCGCGTTATATCCGCGTCGCTTAAAAATAATACATTCGACAACCTTGACTTCCAAGCACAAACTCCTCCCCGCTAATACAGCCCAAAGCCCTGCCTAGCAATTTCATTGGAAATTCAATCAAAAGCAGAATTCATCAACCGTAGCACGTGACTAGAATCGCCTTGCCACTTTGCTCCAAAGCGCTCTTGATTCAAAGATCAGACGGGTCACGGATACAACTGAAATGAAGAGACACCTACCGCAACGTTGCTCCTAAAATCTCCCAAATCTCTACCACTCATCCCCGCGGAAGTATAAAAATATAAGAGGAGAATATAAAATTGAAGGTTTTAAACGTTGAAAATTTACATTTGAAAATTATCAAGAATAAAGAAGCCCATCATTCATTATCTGAAAGAGGTTTATCGAAGTCGTGGGCTCGTTGAAGCATTAAACTAAACACGTTTCCAGCGCCGGTACAAACGAATTGACAGGAACGCGAGAAGCCAACGACCCGAAGCCTCGATCGCAGTCACTATGCACAAGTTAATTCACGACCCGGTTGCACCTTTTCCAGCCGGTGCAACGCGCCAGGAGCGTCCTTCCGCGCACAGGAGCGGAAAAGAAGCGTCAGCCGCCCACGCGACGGCGCTCGAGCGGTTCGCGTACAAGAGGCTGCAACGGCGAAGAAGGAAGAGCTGCGCCGGCCGGTCAACGTTCTGCTCCGCGCTGCGGATTCTAAATACATTTAATATACGGCCACGTTCCACCCTCGCGTGTCGCCCGTGAAACGCGGGGGCCCGCGTTAAATCCGTTCCGTCCAGGCCGGCCGTTCCGCGCACTTTCGCGCGGAGTTTATTACGCGGGGCGGGATAAATTGAAAGTAAATATATTAGCGGGCGATTTAAAATAAACGCCGAGGAACAGGCGACGTCACGGGGGAACCGAGAGCGTGGGTATTCTCGGAGAACGCTGTGCATGCACGGCTCGTGGCGATTCAAGGCTACGACCCTCTTCAGTCTTCGAATTAAACGATTGTTTGATCGTAATTGTCAGGGGGCTCGATGGAAACAGTTCCTTCGATGCGCAAGTCCGATGTCTCGCGCAGGAAACGCGGCTCCAAGGCGACGGGTCGTGGGAACCGGCTGACAGGTTGCCTGCGCGAGGGGTTCGAGAGATCGGTACCCCTCTCATTAAGGCGGGCGAAAATAGACGTCGTTATTTCGCCGCTAACTCGAAGTCGCGGTTCAAAGCATGCCTGCTATTTTTAGGAAAAACATAAAGCGTTACGTAAAAGTAGTCAGAGGATATACCGACGTTCCGGGACATCGTTAGAGAAGAACCATTCCTTCTTTCTCCTCGCTGCGGGCTTTCGAGGTGGATGGGTGAATTCACTGGTCCAGAGGATTTCGTGGATTGAAGCAGCTTTCTGAATTGCGTGAGGTGCGTGAACGGGCTTTGTGTGCAGAAGTGGAGAAAGAAATGGGGGAGGGGCGAGGTAATCGGTTCTGTTCATTTTATTGGTGGATCTAACGATTAGCTGATTTATATTTTTGGGGATGGAAAGGTTACTAAATTGTGTTTTTTTGAGTGGAAAGAGGGTTTTAACCCTTCGTGGTCACACGGGGAGTATCGCACCCCAGGCAATTTTTTAGTTGAAATGTCGCACCTTTGGGAATTTAAAATGAATTTAGAGTTTAATATTAAAATTTGAGGATTTGGGGAATTTTAACAGAAATAATTGCTTCTTTCCACAACTATTTTATCAACTATAAATTTCATCATGTCAAAGGGACTTTTCCAGAAAAAGTATTAGAGAATGATTGTGCGAGTATTACGAATGTGTAATTATCATTCAAAAGTTAGAAGCTTCAAAAATACGAAAATGGTATCTGAATAAAGAAATTTAAAACAAATAAAACCGACTTAAAAAAATAAAATAAAAAGTGAACGCACTAAAAAGTAAAAAATAATTTTTCCTTTACTTAATCTAAGGATTTTATTTTTATGAAGAAATTTTTTTATTTTTAACTTTTTAGTTTTATATATATATTGAAACAACATGCTCCTTTTTGAAGTCGGTTAAAAATGACGCTGTGGCGAATTTGCAATTATATGGATCTTCGATTTTTCAAATAATGGACCGAAGACTATTCGCAAAGGAATTCTCCAATCGATCGTGACGTAAAGACAGCTCGGAATTCGTTCACCCGCTAAGTATTACAGCGATCATCAAGCTGTTCCCCGGTGAATCAATCCACGGTTTAACATCCCCCGCGCAGCCACTTTTACGGGCTCGTTTTACTAGCGCGAACGAGCTCCCCACCCAGCGATACTTTATTAAGCGGAACACGTGTTCCGTCGAGCTTTGATTCGACGTTAACGTGAATCTCATCGGCGGTATCCTGAAAATAGAGCGCGTTAGCTTCAAACAGCCCGCCGGGCCGAGTCCTATTTATTTACGGACGTTTTTATAAATGAAGTGCTAAACACCGGTGACGAGACAGCGTGTCAGGTGGAATGATCGATAGAACATAACATGCCCCGGGGCTGATTCTTGTCACTCCAGAAGCAAAAAGCGAAGGAAAAGAAAAGAGGAAGAGAAAGAACGATAAGGACCGTATCCATCATTCCGCGTTATCGAAGAATTATTAGCCCTCGCCTCGAAATGGGACAAATTTAAATGGAAAACTGTACGCTTCGGGGGAGCGTGAAGGTGAGTGATCGTCGGTGCCTCGCGAGACACGGGGACCGCCGAGTGCAGGAGGAAAATACGGGAGAGACGAGGGCTTCTCAGCGCGGGCCAACAAATCACGGGCGGCGCGGCGGGAAAGACGGCCATGCGAGATTTAGGGACGGGCATCGGGAGGATCAAAGTTGAGATTTCGGATGACAGATAGGGGTTACGAGGGGCAGAGCTCGCGAGATACGTCTATTCTGGATTCTGGCAACAATAATGCCTCCCAGGGACAGCGAGTGGATCGGTGCGTAACACGCGCGCACAGTACCGCGAGCAACTAATGACGCGCCTCGTACAAAGGCCGCCCGGTTCTAATTTCGTATTATCCTGCCGGTTGCCTAAAAATATATATGCGCGCGGGACGCGGGTACGTTCACTTTTTAACGAGGAAGCGGGAACAGGTCTTCGGTGTGTCGTGCTGTCCGTCAACGGGCGGTTATTCTTCGGGGAACAGGCGTGAACGATCACCGAGGTGGAGGTTCTGTGATGGAGGAGACCGAGGTGCCTCCTAGATCTCCAGAACCGCCGGCGACCACACTGCTGGCCAAAAGAAACTTTAACGTTCACTATTTTTTTTTCACACGACCGCGTGACAAACTTAATATTATACTGGGATCCGCGCGTTGTGTTGGTATCACTGGTTTATTTTGGGCAGCCTCTCAACGGATATATGTGACAGAAATTTGGAGATATAATTCTTTATAATAAAACCACTTCATTTCTCTTAGCGTTCGCAGTTCAAAATCTCTCTTGATTATTATTGTAGGAAATTAAATGAATCAGTTGGATTGTCTAGAATTCAATTTTTGAAAAAGGAAAGCTTTTTTTCTTGGGGCACTAATTTAAGCGGTAGAAATATGTGGGAATAAATTGGAGACTCTTCTGATGACTTCCTCTCGTAAATTGTAGTGGGTAATTAGAGGCAAGTTTTTTCTATGTTATGTTTGATGATAATAGGAGAGGAATTTTTTAATTATAATGTTTGGTTTCGTGAGATTATCTAGTTTTGGAATACTGAGAAAAGGGGTTAATTTCTTTGACTGCACGTTGACAGATACCTACACGCGTTGCAGGTTTCCTAGTGGTAGGTCTCTCGAAGGGAAGGGATTCTGGGGCCATTTATCTATGTAGCTCTGTAACCCTTAACTCTAGGAGACGGGTTTTCTTTGTACAAATATTTATTTTCACTGTGGGATGATGAGAAAAATGTTGATCAAATCAAGCTTACTTACGGTTAATAATCAAATTTGAGAATCCTATGTCTTTAGTTACCAGTTAAATTCTACATGGCGAACACAGTTCTCTATAAGCGATCCACAAGAACTTTCTCCAATATCACTTTCAACAGCACAATTCTTAATTGTCAAAGTTGGAATTTTTTTATATTCTTCAGCAATCTGCTTCACCGACTAAACCCACGGGACCCAATCAGTAAAGGTTTACTAATAAACCCTTTTCGAGTGAACCTGATTACAAGTAATAAGTAAAGCCTTAATGATTGCGTCCCCTGGGTTTAGTGGACAAAGTAAATTGGGGTAAACTGTAAAGTATACGAAAGTACTAATTTTGAGGATGAAGAGTCGTGGTGTTTATTGGTTAAGGGGGAAATTCTATCTGATGGGGTAAAAACCCATTTTTTATGCTTCCTTGAAGGAGTTGCAGTTTTTTTTAAAATTCATTTTTAATAATAAATATAGGAGTTATGCATCACGTCACGCAAAACTCGTCGTCCGCTGATGTGCATAATATTTATGTTCCAGGTAAGTAATCTAAAACAGAAAAATGAAAGGGCGTTTTACTTGGTACATACATACCTCGTTTCAATTTGATGAACCAGAATGCTGCTAAGTTCTATACTTCTTTTGTTACATAAGAAAATTGGCGCTAAATTGGATAGCAAAAATTAAATGTTCAGACATTTCAGTTCGAAAACTCTTCACACTGCTCAATAAATTTTTTTGTTTCTTGCTGGTTCATCAATTTCAAGCTACATATGTATAAAATAAAACGCCGTTTAATTTTTCTGGTTCAGATTAACTGGTAAATAAATATCATGCACATAAACGGATTGAACGAATTTTGCGCGGCGTGATGGTCGATCATGCATAATTACTATATTTATGGTTAAAAATGAATAAAAAAAAAACTGCAGCTTCTTCAAAGATGCACCAAAACATGGTCCAAATTTCAATTGAATCGTATCGCTGGTTTCTCAAAAAAAATTCCAAATTTTGCTATTTTTTAGTCCAAAGAATAAGATTGCCCCCTTAAGGTTTGTTGAATACAGGGTTGTCATCCCCCTTTAAACGGATCAACCTGTATGACCCCAATTTCCCATCCAAAGAATCGAGCCTCTAACAACCCTCATTCCTCCATAGCCAAGTTCGAATCATACAATTCCCAACCATCCCGCATGCTCCACCCCTTTTCATCCCCAGCATCCCAAGTATCCATCGGCCAGTCCCCGCCGCCCGTGTCGACAAGCGTGCACACGCTTGTGAACACGTTCAAAGACAACAACGGGTCTTTGGCTCAGCGTCTTGCGTCACAACGGCAACATTCTTTCCGGCAGGAAGTCTGGGACACGGAGTCAACGCGTCTGTCAAGCGAGCTGACAGCCGCGGATCAAGAACGATCGGACCGCGGCTCCAACCCTCCCCCCCCTCCTCGTTCCTGTCAGCTTTTCAGGGTTAACGGTAACACCGGTGGTCGCTTATATAAAAATCCACAATGCGCCAAGCACCATCGGTGTCTAATTATAAAATCGTCGCGGGAAAACTCCTCCCTCCCTCCTCCCTCCCTCTGTGCACGTTCATTACCCGCTCCACGCTTTTCCACGCGCGCTTCGCTCGTGTAACTCGCGGTGCGGCTTGCTCTTAGGTGCTTACGACCTAAACTAAAAATACTAGTGGGGGTCCGATCAACGGCCAACTGGGCCAGTGAAGTAACCGTAGCTCAACGTCCCAAATATAGTCCGACATCTCTACATAGCGGCTGCCGATAGTTGGCATCCGGCGACAAAACGTACAAGACCAGCGGAGAGTATAATAGCGGCTGTCACCACGATCCCCTAATGACATGCCTATCGTTGGACCACTCGCGCCGATCCTCCATTCTGACGTCTAATTCTGGACACGATTTTCGTATTACCAGCAATTCAACCAGGAATCCCGAGCATTCCATTGAGCCTGACGAGTCCTATTTTAAGGACGCTCGGTGCGGTCGCGCGTTATCCAGTTTGGATGGGTTGTATCGTTTCTCGAGGGTGGAGGACCAAGGTCTCCGGTGACAGCTCGCTTTTGGGTTAACGTGTAGTTCCACTGCTCGGCTACTATTTCTGTGGACTCCTTTGTGACTGAGAATTATCTAAATAAAAAATTATTTAAATAACGTATCGAATAAAAGATCACTCGAGGTATATTTATTCGACGAGTGACGAATAAAATTTGTATCTTTCATTCGAACTCAAAATTTTTATTTAAATACATTTTGTGAATCTCTGCTTTATGACCACTTTGTCGCGGAATTATATTCGCGGATTAATTGAAGCCTCTTTGTGGAAAAGAAATAAGTAGAGATACTCGGTAGATATTTTACTCCTGCGAAAATTGTTTAAAATTAAATTAAAAATCATATTCTGAGGGATGTACTGTTGTTCATAAATATTAGGACACCCACTTTTTTATTGAAGAATTTTATCGAACGATTCTAACAAATTTGACTACTTTAGTTGGTATTTTAAATTAAAAACAAATATCGCACTTTGCGCAGATAAAGCAGGTGTGCTAATACTTGCTCGCTGCAGCGTACGTGCAGCCACCGAAACGCCCAGCATCCTTTAAGTCCGACCCATCGAACGTCTTAAAATAGTTTAAAACCGCTGCGGCCCCTGCATCGGGGCAAAGTTATCGAGTCGAAAAATCAATTTTACCGGCGGGATCTTTTCGACGACGTGTCCCGCTGCCAGAAACTTAATTTTGCGGCACCGCGGTGCCCGCACCAGCCGCTACTTCGCGGGCGAGCCAGTGCCAAGTGTCGTACGCTAGCGTGCGCTTTGTTTTAATTCCATCCCCGACGACACGTGGAAGGGTTATAAATAAAAGGCGCGCGACTGTTTGCGCGCCGATATTGTCCGGCGACGACGATACCGAGAAAGTGATCGTGAACGTTCGCATCGTACGCCCCGGCGTCGACCGAAGTGCCAGCGGTCGTTACGGGACTCACTTCACCCCCGAGGTATCGGTAAATCGTGCAAGGGTTGCGACGAGGGAGGAAGTTGGGGTCAGCTCTCAAGGAAAATCCAATATAAATAACACACGTCATTTATATAGAATATATATATCCCTTTTTCTGGGTTACGAGCCTTTCGCTTCAATGTGCAACACTTTCAGGGACACTGACTTTCATGGGATATAAAAATGGCGACGATTGACGAACAAGCTGACCGCGAATTCCATTATTCTGTAATAATTAAAGATTTCTCTGCTTCCATAGAAGCAGATTTCCATAATTTCATCTTTACAATCTTCTTAAGGCATAGACAGTGTCCCGCAAGTAAATTTATATCCGGAGACATAATTTTCCAACTTTCCACGGTTTATCACGCGTTTAACAGACTTCGATAATTCCACGTGAAAGAGCAGGAAGACCAGAACCAGACGTGCTTCGTTTGCAGCCTGTCAACTGCCACGTGACGTCCCTCGCGGAAGAGGCAACGAGGAAGCAAAGCGGAAGATCAGGGGAAGAAGAAACCGCCGAGGAGCCAACGTAATCGCGGTTGGCGAGAAGTCAGCAATTACGCTTATAGAAATGCATAACGCGAGTCGCTTCCGCGAAGCGAAGATCATCCCTCTTTAATTCCCATGCAATCCCGTTAAAACTTTCCTTCGATGTCTTCCGTTACGAAGTCGCGATGGGAAACAACTGGGTCCCAATATAAAAAGAAAGGAAGAAGAAAAGGGTGCCGGTAGGGTCTGCCGCAGCCTTTCGTTGCGCGTGCTTGCGCTTGGATGAAAGGCGATGGGGAAGTCTATTTTTACGGAGTCTGTCTGTAATCAAGCACGTGGCAACTGGAGAAGGTCCATCCGCCCTTATCGGACCCATCCTCTACCATTTTGCCCTATATAATTTACGATACACACATCCCTATACAGCTTGTACAGAGAGGCCAGTGCGCCAGGCTTCATATGTGACGGAGGTGGCCAAGTTAAGCCTGGGCGCGCACTTTGAATAATAATACGTCTTTACTGCACCACCAATTTATGGCACACTAGTGTACAGTTAATTAAATTATAGGTACACCTGTTTTCCGTTTGTGGTGCAATGATTCAGCGAGATGCAGTTTTTAAAATCTTACCCTGATTAATTTATACAATTTATCTACAGTAGAGTCAATTATCCTAATTTCGATTTACCGAACCGTCGATTATCTCAACCAGTGCTGCATCATCGCTATCCCCACCACTTCTTGAAACCAATGTAGCGGTACCATTTTTATTGATTTATTTTTGTGTAATATAAGTACATTACATTTTAAATTTCAGTAGTAGTAGGTACTCTTGTATTTAATAAGTAATTATTATAGGTGTAATTCTTATAGTCACAAAGTGGGTAAGTAAGTACATGCATGCTTCATTCTCCGAACAATTCGGATTTTCCAACCACCTCGGTCCCAAGCATTTCGGATAATTGATGGTATGTAGGTCGCCGTAGAATTTTTTAAAATTTATTCGTGTTTCTATAAGACGATTACTTTCCCATCGACAAAACGGTTTAATCGAGAATTCTCGAGCATGTTGCACATATTCGCGCGACGAACAGATGTTGAAAAGAAAGGCTCCCATTTGCGCATTAAACCACTAAAAGGAAAAAAGTAGAGTCCTGTGAATATTTCGCTTCGCTCGACTTTTTCGTCGAAAGGCAGACCAGTGTCGATTTGATTATTTTATCGAGTCGACGAGCAGTTGCGGACATCGAGTAGACATCGATTAAGCTGTCGATGGACAAGGAGTTGATAGGATGCGGCGGGGCTTATGGAGGTGGCGAACTCGTACGATCGTGCCTCGAGATGTGGAGCAAAATTCGTTGGCAGAGGTTCACGATAGGCCGAAAGCTTGCGGCGTTGTGCGAGCAAACGACAGGTATTGTCCGCGGTCTTAAATTATTCAACGTTCCCTGCCACCGGCGGGAATCTTTGGCAGGTTCCGAGCAACGCGACGTCGAGGAAACGCAGAAAACTCTCATCTATCATGTCGAAACGCGTTACGCGAAAATAGTCGCAAGGATACACCGAGGTCGGGCTTGGCGAGCGTGGATGTGGACGACGTCAAGGGTGCGCGGGATTATCGGGAGGCATACACGAGCCGCGGAACCACGCCACCATAATGGACAGTGTATTAGCTCGGCGCAAAGGTTCCTTCGCTTTATTCGACCAAAGTCTTTATCCAAAGTGAAAATGTGTTACGAGTGCTTTTAATCGAAATATGCACTTCCCTTGGCTGTCTATGACCCTTTGCCATGTTTCTGGTAAATGTCGCATCATGTAACAGTGTGCGAACGAACTTTTGCATCGCCCTTAAATGTATAACGTTTACCATAAGGGATGAGTAAGTCCTCTTTTAATTAAAACTCGCAGAAGCTCGCTGGGTGTTTTCTCACCACCCCTTAGAATAATTATATATTCTCGACCTATTTATTCGCGTTGAATCGCCACCGTGTATAATGTACGAAGCGTCGGAAGCAGGGATTTCCTTGTCAAAGCTGGCATTCTTTTATGCGTTAATTTGGAATATTTACTGCAATTGTACTTTCAATGAAAATAGTAAGTGATGTCGAACTTTTAGCTGTTAGTGTAAATCTAGGCTACTTAAGGGGAATACTACCCTCCTTAGTTAAACTGTCCTATCTAGCTTTTTTTTTTCATTTTTTGATATATGTTGAGATATTTGAAGTTCTACACGTCTTTTACCTTTTAAGTAAAGTTAGAAAACTCTAAGTGCTTCTCAAAGATTTATAAACAGTTTATTGTATTTAACCCAAGTTCTTTTCAAATTGTTAAAATATCCTATCTAAAATAATTAATTAATTGGTGTGTTAATACTACAATACCTACCGGTACACCTATTACAAAAAAATATTACCTATTACAAATTTTAATTTGAATGAAGGAAAATAAGCACGGTAGAATGTAAATGATAAAAGTTTTCTCGGTTGTTTCAAAATGCTAAATAGGACATTTTAACTAAAGAGGGTAGAATATGTGCGAGCTACAAAATGTGGAATCAGGGATTCAGGAATGGTGTGCAAATAGATTGAGCTGTGGCATGTTGAGCGATCAGTCGAGGATAATACCGTTCATGTGCACATAGGGTAATTAATTACGAAAAACTACCCCCCAGTAGGTATCTTGAAGAAGTTTCTTCACCAGGAAACTCATAAAAATCGTCTTTTGACGAAGCGAGACGATGCCCGTTTGAGCAAGATGAATGTGCTGAGAAGTATTTATAATTCCACGTAACAGTAAAAGTTTGAATTATTTTCGTGCTCTTTCCTGATCGAAGAAGACGTAGCACTCTACGGAACGTTTAAATATCGCGGTCGCACACGCGCAAGTTTATTACGTGACATCCGAGCGACAAAATAATCTCGAAGCGATAAAGCGTGGCTGAACTTGAAACTGTGCGACACGGTAGAGAAATCGAGCTCCATCGATTCGATCCGTCACTGCCTCGCGAATCTATTCTTTAAGAGCGACGTCACTCCGGTGGTCACTGACGTCTCAACATTTCTTTCCCGAGAGAATCGTGACGTCGCGATACATCCTTGAAAAGAGACGCTATTATGGCCGGTCAAGCCTACGCTCTAGGCCAGGGGCTAGGCTAGGCTATTTCCGCTATTCAGCTTATGGACAAAAATAGTCCTAGAGAGCTTTCGAGTAAGAAGTCGCTGGGACCTCTTGCGCCCCGCTCCGCTGCAGAGAAAGATCATTTCCATACATCCGCCGCCTTGTGTAGCGGTAGCTCTTTAAATTTACTACGCTCATCCCTCTTCCTTTACGTAACCCCCTGGGGGCCACTTCTGCGCGATAGGTATCCCCACCAAATACTTCCACCTATGATTCTCAAGAAAAGAATCGCGCGGCGATACTAACGCTGCGCCTGGCGTCGGCGTGTTTTCGCGCCGGGGAATTTGTACCCAGTGCACGGTTTCGAAGGTAGCGTTCGAGTGTCCCTAAACGTTCAGCAAAACTCAGAGTTGCGTATTATCCGAATAAAGATTTTTAATTAATTTATTTAATAAAAATTTATTAAATTAATTTAATAAAAAATAATACAAATTTAATACACACTGTTAGAAGGCGTCGATTGAAAAAAGAAATAGGAAAGTTGGAAGAAATAGACAACGAGAAGAGAGAAGAGGAAATAACAGGAGCAGAAGTAACAGAACAAATCAGGAAATTAAAAAGAAGATAGCAGCAGGGGAAGATAAAGTAGAAAATGAAGCCTGGATTTATGCCAATTTATGATAACGAAAAACTAGTAGAAGAATCACAGAAACTTTCAATAATGTGTGGAAAAAAGATTAAAAGAAGAAATGGAAAAGAACCGCATAATAACAGAAACATTTTTATTCTGAACTATGTAGTCAACAGAGAAATACAGAAAAAAAGAGGGAAAGCTGTATACCTACCTTTTTGCGGACACAAGCGCTGCATTTGACAAAGTGCATTGAAGTAAAACTTCAAAGCATCGTGGAATAAATTTTCTTTTAAAAATAATTAAAACCGACGTCTAAAACATAAATCTGCTCTAAGGAGTAAAAAATAATTTTTTCCCTTATTTAATCTACGATCATCAATTCTTTTATGTCGGCGCCTCATCATTTGCAGTGCGTAACTTTTATTATTTTTATAAATTTGTATTAAATTTGATGAATTTAATACATTTCTTTAAAATTATTTTATTTATTCAAATAAAGCTCAACTCTAACAGAACTCGGGGCCCGATCACCTGGAAGTGGTATTTTTCAGAACGTTCCGCCAGTCGAAGTGTATGTCAACAGTCTCGCGTAAGTTCCCCTGGAAGGATCATGCGTGTCCCTGGCGCGGCACAAGAAAAGCGGAGGCACAGAAAGGACGGTAGAAAAGAATGATGTCGCAATCACGAGGCTTAATTATGCCCCGTGTCCCTGCGGGGACCCGAGCCGTTTACCATTATTTCAGTAATTGGTACAAGCAATTAATCTCGCTGCACCCACGTAATCGCGTTACTCTCTGTCATTGGGTAGCAAGCGCGCGTTTCTTCTCGCTGAAAACAGCTATTTCCACTGTCGGCGACGCGCGACAGGTGCTAGCCCATGCCAGCGGTCTAGAGGAGCCCGCGCCGTGGGATAACGACAATTCTCGGGCACCGGTTTCGAAATCGAAACGAAAACCCCGAGGTATTTTCAATCGTCTTCTTTGCTTGCCAGTACCTTCGGCTGCCCATCGAGCGATCCCTCGTCCTGGCCGCGCCGATAGGTGAAGGCGACCGAGCAATCGTTCCTACGGCATATTTCTCACGACCTTTTACTGCTGCACTCGGTTAACAAAACAGTCTTTCCTATCAACCGACGCTTGATTGTCAATTCTCAAGGAATTGAGAATGCGCCGCTACTTTTTACGGGACCCATTTTGGTTCGTTGGGTTCTGACAGTTCCTCGTTTTAAAGGGCGATCGCTTTGAAGACGCAATACTTGAAATCCACTCGCAATCCTGTTAGACGTTATTCAATTTCAACGTCGATGCGCATCGTTAATGCTTCGGACGAGTTATTAGGTGGCACATCGCGACCATTGATCATCGACGACTGTCTGCTGCCATCTTGGGCTTAGGAAACCTTGCAGATGTGCAAGGTGATTTGGAAATAGTTGGGCAATCTTTGAGAGCGCGCTGTGTATTGAAACGGTTCCTTTTTTAATTAGGAATGTAACTGACGGGCTCGTTGATAAAAGGAGTTGTTGAAAATGATTGTTTCCTGTTGAAGTGGTTACACCGACCTGGACAGACATTCTGTGTAAAGGCGACCGGATGCGGGAAATATTTTGGGGCCCCAAACAATTTCTTAATGATAAGAAAGTAAAGAAAATGAAAGAAGTAAATAAGCATTAACATATTTAAATATATGACTTTCTTATTGCCATATCACTAATAATATTAGGTTATTATTTTATAGTAGAAATTGTATTTTAATTTTTTTGATAGTCTTCCCATATTATGGTATGGTTACCACGCCACAATTATTGTGGTGTGTTTATTAAATTAATTTTAATTAAATAAAAAATTTTCGTTCTCATTTGTGTTTTTATTTTCTCTTTTCTCCAAGGCTGCCAATAAGGTGTCGGTGAATTTTCATAATTTTAAAATGGTCCTCATCCGTCAGTGTACTACCACAAAAATTTCAACTGTCGTACAAATTTTTTCCTACTAATTTTATCAGACAGTCCACTAAGGAAATCTCTAACGCCACCAAAACACAAATTACACGAAAAAGATTGCACCTGAATATCTCGTGGATCCGCACGCGCATCTCATAAATTTTACCTCATCCTCAAGGAGTACTAAGCCCCAAAAATTTCAACTCACACCCGCGAACAGATTGACAACTCACCCGTGTTCCCTGCCGCGCTGTTGTCAATCCACTGTCTGCGTCCAATATCAATCAAACCTGCATATAGGACCCCACTACAGTCTTCGCTTCACCTATATACATTCAACTCAACGTCAAGAGACGAGAAACGACGTTCCCTCAAAAATTAAGAAAATAAAAACTCGCTGGGTCAAAAGAGACCCAAGTTCCCCAGCAGGGTTCTCGGGAAGTGACCATTTTCTACGGTCACGTTTGCACGACCTTACCCCGTCCTTCAGATGAGCGGAGCACGGTCCCGAGTTTCGTCCACCTATTTCTGCACCACCCTGTACAGACGCGTGGCGGTAAATCAGAAAATAGTGAATTTGGTTAACCCAGTTCCATAGACCTCGTTCCCAGAGCGCACGACCTTTACATCTGTTGGTCGGTCTCTAGCCGAGATAGAAGAGGGATCCACCTCAAAAGCTCCTCCACCTGCCACCGGACACCAGTGTGACCAGGCTGACCGTCCGGCAGCACGCCCACACGAATTGCTACTGCGTTATTTCGAGTGTTTTAGCCTTGGGTGGCGGCCAGAGAAAACTTTTGAAATATCGGGGAACGCTTGGGCCTCTCTTTCTCGGGCACGCCGGGACGGTATTCGAGATAAGTGCAGAGTAGCACAAAGTGTCCACGACGTGGATACAACGAGCCCGCGATGGGGGGCAGATTGCCGAGACGCTCACAGGGTGTCCAGACCAATAAAACCGGGATCCAGAAATGGGAGCTGCGCGGAGGAATAGGTCGGAAACGCTGGGGTAAATATTTTTTTTCCAGGGAGCCTCGCTTTCGGGGAAAACAACTTTGAGAGATCCCCGTGTGCACGTGTACTTGACCAAGACACTGTTCAGGAAAGCTGGATATAAACCACTGGTCGGGGGTTTATTTTTCTGCAATGTCATTATTTACGTCTCATTTACTATTTCACTGTCTATTATTCCACTATCCTTTACAATTATTTGAATTGCGAACACGTGGGTGTGCTTCTTGATTGATAGCGAGCGGAGGCGAGGCTTTGATCGAGAAGCCAATCAGTTCGTTTCATCTTAATTTCTCTTACTTTGAATTATGCGTGTTATATTTTAAATAGGTGAGCGAAGGAATCAAGCATATGTACACTGAGCAATTTTCTTATCTTATGGATCTTTTCAGTCGAAAATGAAACTATTTATTGCACTGCTACTTTTAGCGCACCCTGTATACTGTAACTCCTATTAGCTACATGTCCATCATCCTCACCACCTTACTCGTGCATAATTACCGCTGGACGAGTAATATCTTCCTGTTTCTGTCTCCGGTAATCATTTCTCATAGTCACGTTACTTGAACGCGAGACACGCGCAACCACTCTCCCCTCTTAAGGGGGTATATTCCTTCGAAACCTCGGAAAATGTGTACGTTTTGTGGATTTTTTTACAAGTCAACGGCTTGATGAAGATATCTCGTTTGTTTATTATCTTTACATAGTATAATGAACTACTTAAAAATAAAGTTTCAGTTAAAAAACTATTGTTTTTCGGAAGTTATGGATACATATCCGAAAGTCTCTCGATTTTAGACGGTGGGTCTAAAAACTCGCGCTACGTTCAACCAATTCACTTGCAATTTTGCATGCAGGATCGTAATAAGATTCCACATCGTCCAACGAGGGTTTTTTTTATACCGATTCCCCGTTTATTATTTATAAAGAAAAAAGGTGGCCTTTTCTCTTAGAAAAATGTAACTTTACCTTTGATCTCTCACCATTTCTTTATTTTTCAAAATTTTCAAAATCGGCTCCGTTGGACGATAGCTATTGACATACTTTGTAAGAAGATTTTATTGTTTTTGATTTCAGCCACGACATACAGCTGTTTTCAAGCCCACCGTTTAGCCGTCTAAAATCGAGAGACTTTCGGATATGTATCCATAACTTCCGAAAAACAGTAGTTTCTTAACTGAAACTTTTTTTTGAAGTAGTTCATAATACTATGTAAGGATAGTAAAAAACAGGAAATCTATATCAAACCGTTGACTTGTAAAAAAATCCACAAAACGTACACATTTTCCGAGGGTTCAAACGGGTATACCACCTTAAGAGGTTAAAACCCCCTCTACATCACAATGAATCTATGACACGGTTCATTTCATCTGTGACACAGATTTTGTAATATTGCGTCTATACTTACTCCTTTATTTTAGTTCCACGAGCGTGGACACGTTGTTACGGGCGTGCCTCTTTTATCGTAAATCAGTAGCCATTGAATTAACGCTGTTGTTCTGAGATCACAAAACGCTCACTTGCCAAGATTACAACGAAGTTGTAGTGCCTTCTGTTGCGCGCCACGCGCAGCTTTTCGACTGACAACGTAATGGGACATTTCTACTGCCGAGAGCTCTTACGGGATTACGTTCGAGCATTCGTTAAGGTTGAAATTGAATATAACGCAAATCGAATATAACGGTACGGTAGATCGATGCTAGCCTCTAGAAAGTTCTTTAACCTTTTCTGTGTTCCGCTGTTCTACGTGACTTCACGTCCAATATTAGAATTATCTATTCACTGGTGGCATGTTCGCAACTGAATTTCAAGCGTGACATCGCAGAGCGAACTACTGACGCATGTCTGACCACGTACTGACCGGTTCCACTTACACCTTCTATGGAGGAAGGCAATGAGGAGCCTCGACCTTGGATAGGAAAAGAATTACCATTTTATTTTAAACTTCAACTGAAATTTAATACTTCTTTCAGTTACGAGTGTAAACAACGCACACTCTTTAACCCAAAATCTTTGTATACTTTCAATGGTTCGTATTGCCATGCGATCCATTGAAAAATGGTAACAAACTTACGTGTGTATTTAAACAAATATATTTCTACTTAAAAGATCGAGGTAGCCAGTACGATCTTTAATGCACCCACGCAGGGAAAATGGATTTTGTCATGCCACCCCGACTATACACACAGCTCCCGACAAACAAAACCTTCATATCTACATTGTCTCAGAGACGTTAACTTTTCGCCCTCTAGATTTCACACAGACTTTGTATACGTTCTTCAGAAACACTGTCACCGTTAATTCCCTCCATTAACAAATAAAATATAATCATTATGACTCAACTATATAAACGTGGGACGCAGGTTCGAGGAACGGGGTTAACATTTCATCCCCGAGTGTCTCACTGCAAACAGTTGCTACCCACTTCAGCGTAAGAATTACCTTAAACTTATCGACGCGTACGAAAATGTTCATCTATCCTAGGACTCCGTCGTTATTCTATCTACCAAACCCCGAAGCGTAGACCGCGCTTCCCCACGACCCGTAAAAAATCACCGAAGCTGAAAATACCATGGATTCCACGACCCGTCGTTAAAGCGTTAAAAAGCCGATTCCGCGTCTGCGATCGTCAGCCAGCGTCGGCAGGAAAGTGCCGGGGCGGGAGATTTTCGCGGATGCCGACGTCACGGTGGGCCATTTGGCACGGCGCGGCGGTGACGTGGTCGACGAAAGGCGGCGGATAAAAAGAATATGACGGACGGGCGACGCCGTGACGATCGACTTGTCGCGGTGGCAGGGATAATTGGATTTTTTTTCAGGGATCGCGGCTTTGGCAGCGGGGAACGCTTCCGCGAGCGAAAACGAGCCCCGGCACGTGGGGCCTCGCGGACGAGAAATAATAATAACAGCTCTCGCAAAGATTCCACTCTATGATTTCGATCTGAAATTTAAATAGATCTCGCCGAGCGGCGTGCGCGCGGAGGGACGTGGCCGCAAGGAGGAGATACTCGCTGGGAATCTGCGCTCATCCGACGCGAAGTTTGCTTTTCTCTGTCCCCCCCTGTTTCTTTACCTTCCTTCTTTACAATCTATATTTCTCCCGCTTTCGCCCCGTCTCTCACGCAAGCACGCACGAAAGTTCTGTTACAGCCACCGGCACGGGAAACAATGAAACGACCACCACCGTGTTTCGTCATCATGGCGCCGTCGCGTCACAGTTGAGGCTTTTCGTGGCCCCCGCGATCGAGATCGCACAGACTGAATTGCGAGTACGAGAGATGGTAGCGTCTTAACACTGCGACCTGACTAGGAGAGCTGCACGGATTTCTTAAATATGCGATGTATCATCCAGGCGACCATCCCACCAGAAAGGACGACCCCGCTCCTGTAATTAAAAACGATTAGTCTCGAACGGATCGGATGCCGTGGCGCAGCTAGCTAATTGCTTGGCTGTGGGATCGTTCGATGGCTCGAGTTTGCGCTGCGGTGTGGGTATCTGGATGCTGGAAGCTGGAGGGAACTCTGGAGAGTGATTGGGAGGATGTTGGATGAGTCACGGACTGTCTCGTGACGTTACTTTGCTGCAATTGCAGCTTTACTTAAAGTGCAATCTTCCCGTCTCTCTCAGGTGAACCGATTCAGTAGTTTAGAGTGTTTCTTACACCTCCAATCTTTACCGAGTATATATTACCTCGAAGATTTAACGCATTGTGTCTCAGAAAATGATATTACACCTTGCACGGGTGGCGTTTTAGATCAGGTAATGCAAATTGTTCCACTTCCTTTATCAAGCTTCATCCACTGTCAAGCATAATACAGGCACGACCGAACCGAATCAATTACCCCGCGCGCGAGCGATTAGGTAATAACGAGTTTCGCAAGGGTTTCAGGGAACGTCGAAGAGGAGAGATCGAAATCGGGGCATCCCGAGAGTTTTGCGTTCGTTATTGGGTAACGCGATGGGTGCCACGTAGCTCGGTGGCTTCGCAACAATTGGCACCGCGATCGCCACTTATGCATCTACGGCAATCTTCGTGCTAATTAGAGATTCTGCGGGCCGAGGCCCGCTGGGAACGTCCATTAATTCGTTTGACGCAACGGTCGGATCGCCTCGTTCACTAATACCAGGGGAAGAGGATCGAATTGGGCGCGGCGCTTGGATCACGCTTACGTCACGGGTGCAGAACGTTACCGAATTTAGTGCATACGCACGCACCGAACATGGCACCGAAGACCGACGGCGGAACGCCGCTAATCGCGAAACGACTCCGTCTTCGAGGTCGTGGAACGGTGTTCTACCAGGGAATAATTATTATCGACCGCGTAATTTTGGGATCGCGCGATAATGCTGTAAATTAGGCGGCGATAAACGTCGCGGGACGTTAAATCACCCGTAACGACGGTCGTGCACTTGACTCGCGCGATTCAATTTTGCACCGAGACTGTGCCGGTAGGAAATCCTCGCCTTGGAATTTTCTTATTTCTTATGAGAAGGTAGAAAGCTTGCAAATGATACAGATCGAATTGTATGGAAATGGACGGATGGAAGTGGGATTATTTACTGTAGCTACTTCTTAATCACGAGGTATATTAAAATTGGCGTAAGTATATGCTAATCCATAGATATGAAAGGAAGGATAATATTTATCCTCTGTCCGCAGCGGAATCTTACATTGAAACGAATTGAGAAAATAAGCAAACTTCCCATCTGCTCTTAGGTATCTACTTAGTAGGATTCCGCAGTGAATGTTAATCGCCGCACTAGCTGGGTTGCTTGGATAATTTATTTTTTACTTCTCAATCTGCGCGGGTAGTCGGGAGATTCTCAAATGCAGGGCCCGATCTAGGAGGGGTGCAAACAAGCCAAAATTGGTGAATATTAATTTTTTTTATAATACAAAAGACTTTTGTTAATCTGAAAATTCTTACAAAGAATTCATTCACCGTCAAAGATTATATTTTAAAATAACTATTTATAATTAAATATAAAGGGCAGCAAGAATCATTTTTGGGCCTGCGATCGGGCCCTGCTCAAATGTAATTTACTTCGAAAACAAGGCCCCGTATGAAAGAAATTATTATACAATTCCTATTGACTCTACGGGATCGTCTGAAACTTCACTCACTTCTTCATCTTCATAAGTAACGCGAGAACAAAAAGTGCAATCAAGTATCGAATAGCTACCACTTCACCAGCCACGGTGCCTCGATTAATACAAATAATTTCCTCGCGAAATTATATCACTAAACAGGTTCAAACTTTCCCACATAGTATCTAGGACGCAGCGAGATAGGGATGTAGAAACGAGAAAAAAATGTTCGTGCACGTACCACAAAATGATTTTACTAGGAGGAGCGTGCCTGATGGGGCTGTACCGCGCCACTTGTAAATCCGGGTTGTCCTTGAAGTGATTCAATATGTCCAGCGCACTGCAACAGAATTTTTAAAGCGACCATGATTATAACACGTCGGGTAAAAATAATTTCCTATCGATTACGTTGAGCAACGCGCCGGTCTGTGTCTTTGTTTAAACCGGGACGCAAAGTAGAGAATTAATAAAGTGAACAAATAAATCCTCCAGCAATCATCCCCTTCCCTTTCCATTTCTCTTAATATCCGTAAGATTCCACGAAGCAATGAAGCTCATCGCCCCTTTTTGAATCATTAAACAGCGATACATTTTTGGGAATACGTTTCACAAGCCTCGTACCGCGAGTTCTTCCCCGGAGGGAAGGTTTGCACGCGTTCAATTTGCATAATTCGTGGGTCCGGTATGCGCTAACTTCGATACAAAAGTTCGTTGGTAGAAACGATACAGAGGGTTTGGAGGAATGCCAGTGGCGAGGAAAATCTGACGCTTATAATATATGCACCTCGGTAGGTAGGCCGAGTGAATTGTGCAGGGGGGTGTTGTGAGTAAAAGAGAATGCATCACGCTCGTGAAAACGCATACTTGATAGCGGGACACCGGATAATTCATTTTGATCTAATTCGGGAATGATGAAGTCAGCTGATCCGCGTGACGAGGCTGACCGGTTCCCTTTGTGTTCTTAACGAAAGATATTGTTACGGCCTGGATCGGCATCCCCGACCACCCAGCCTCCACAGTGGCGCATTGAGCCGGGCGAAAGCTTTTCAGATAGCAAAACGAAGGGGAAGCTTGAATCTTTAAAGAACATCGTCGTTGATTGACGATTACTGAGATGCACGGGGCTAGTGGCGCACTGAGGATTTAATCTTGAGGGGAGCCAAGTTGAACATGTAAAAAATATTTTTAAGAAAAATTTATATAATGCAAAGTCAATAAAATTCATTGGGTGATTATAAAAAATTATTTAAAGAATAAAATCCAGTTTTCTTTTAGTTTTAGGAAGCCTTTTCTTTGAGGGGTGTCAGGACAATTAGTATTAAGTGTTTGCTTTCTCATTTTGTGGAGCAATTTCGAAGGTTCTGGGTGCAGTACTGCGAAGTGTGTGAAATGGTGAAGCACCAATTTCTTGGGGGTGCTATTAGTGGCAAGTAGTTAAGCAGTTAATGGAGAGATAAACGCCAAGGCGTGATGAAACTTGCGCCGTGGGATGCGATGATCTCTACCAAAAGGTACTGTTAGGTTTAAGCGCATCACTTTCAAAGCCTGAAAGCTTTCATCGAGCGGGTCCCATGTGTAGTACTTTTACACATAGAAAATGGCACTGGAACTTCGAAATTTCGACGTTATTCAATGGCTACAGGAGTTAAAATGATTAATATATACTATGAAATCCTTCAGTCTGAATTTCATGAAGTAATTTCGAAGATTCTGAACGAAGCGATGCGAAGTATGTTGAAGATTGGTGGTTCGTTAATATCTCGGGAGGAATATTAGTGCTAAGTAGTTAATGGAACAATAAACGGCGGGGCGCGATGTTGAAACAGTGGGGGTTGCAACGATATTCCAGTCCCAATGGTTCTTATGTAAGTGCTCATTGTTTCGACAGCCCGTCGAATGGAAAGTAAACGGGATTTAATGGATTCGCTTGAATCCCCGATATTTAACTGACGGCCGTTTGTGATTTCAAGCTGTCTGAATTAGGAAAACGCAATCGATTGTTCGATTCGAGTTTCCTTCGGGAAATAAACCGCGCCGCGAGTTTAACTAAGATTAATTTCTATTCGTAAGGCACACTTTTCTCGTGCCCTTTTAGTCATCCACAGCTTTATTGTTATATAAATCATTCCCTGTTTCGTAACGACTTGTTCATTGATAAATTGTATAGAATCAGAGGAACCATCAATTAAAAAGAGAATATATTCGTGATTCCTATCTTCCGTCATAAAACGAAAGATATATTAATTACACTAATGGTTTGTCTGCTCTCAAGCGCAAAACCTGCATATCTGTTAAAAAATGAAGAACTAGAAAATCTGTTCGCTGCGAGAGAATTTTAATAGAGTGAAAGCAGATATTAATCTTGATTTCTTCATCGTTATTCAAGATAATATAAATACTTTCTCTCCTAAAACGTATGTCAAACAGCTTTTGTGTATAACAATAACAATTATACGGGCGAAAGAATCCAATTTATGCTAAACGTTTATGTAAGAACCCCAATGGTCTAAATAATCTTCAAAGGATCTTAGGCCATTCACCTTTCCCCGCCGATATATTTATAGCGTTCCTGGTGATGCCCCAGTGACAACATGTACGATTATAATTAATCTGTTTCTCCGTAATGCTATATCGGGCTCGTCAAATTCGAAGGGAAAAAAAAAGAATGTGCACCCTTCGCCACTTTACACGCGCATACTTTAACGTCGAAATAGACGAGGCGGTCTGCCATTAAGCGGAGGAAGTAATGCACCCTCGTGTGTAATCGATTTAGACGATATCTTCCTCGAATATCAGCAGGCGGACCAACCAGATCGAAATTTGGCAAAACGAAAATGCGGGTTACGTCGTATAAAATCACGTGCACCGATATTACACTTTGTAAGTGCAATGATGAGTATACGCGGTTGCCCTTGGATAAGATCCAAAATAGTTCCGCCACCTTACTCCGAGGCAGCTTCATACTAAAATACCAACTGCGTACTTAATACCTAATTATATTTGCCCGATGCGTGAAGTAAAATATAACGGGTAAATAAAACGATTCCTGAGCTACTCACCGGACGTACGAGTCCGAGAGCCGTCGAAACATTCAATATGTTACTAGTCGGGTAAGAGACTCGTCGCAGGCCAGCCATTTCCCTTTAATCTCACCATTGTTTTCTTAACCTGGATACCGGCGATGTGCGAAACGCGAAATATGAGTTTCTGCGAGCGTGGTTCGCGTCAGTTTGACAGGCTGCAGCGGCGATATTCGTGCCTGACGACAACCGAGTTTAAATATGTTTCACTCTGAGCGAGTTAACTGCTTACAAGTAGTTACGTACGCAACGTTCCTCTCCGAGCCACCAATTTCCCCAGAAGTTCGCTCTATAAGCACTTGGATTCATTCGTGGTTTAATTTCAATTTTGTAACTTATTTAAAAGGGATTCGATACGAAGTCGATAGAACGAAATGTTTCACCTGACCTTTTGTGATTCGCAACGGCTACCAGGACGCGTTTCCGGGCGAAAGGCATCACGTCCACTATCCCGAAAAACGAGAACTTCTCGACCACCTAACGATGAGATTTTTCATTAAGGATCACAATCATAATAGAAATAGGCTGAGGGTGCAATTGTATATCGCAGCGTACCTGTTTCGCATTTAACGATGATGATTTCATCTTGACGTGAAGCCATTGAGGTCGCGTTGACAATGGATCGAGTCCGTCGAGTTTCTGGGGCATTTACGATTTGCTTAAATTACTAGCTGATGCATCGTGTCATCGAGCGTTAGAGACATAGTTTGCTTACCGAATATATCTCGTTGCCTCTTGTTATGTTTATGCAGTTCGCGAAATCTTTTACGCTGCTCATTAACTCAGAATGCGTCACTGACCTTTGTTCCAAGCCCCTGAAGTTTACAAATATATGATCACTTGGAAAATCAATGTAGTAAAATGTTGTCACTAATGTAATACGTTAGGTACAAATAAAACGTACTCTCCGTATTTCTTTACGCTAAATACGTGCGCGATCTTTATAAATATGAATCCAGCAAAATAGGCATCCCATCCTGCATTGTGATAACTGTTCTCATCTGAAAGCAAAATAGGCGACTGAAATTCTGAAAATATAACGATGCTTGCGTGAATTAGCTGCACGAATTATTACCTGGAGTTGCGTCTTTTAAACTAACATTTGGTGACTTGAATACTAGGTATCTTCCTTTGTTCTTTGAAAAGTACTCGTATATCGTCTTGAGTGAAGTTACTTTCCAATTTACTTAAAAAAAAAATTGTTCAAATATTCATGTTAGTTCGTATGTAATTAGCTTGCTTCTTAGTTCTTTTTAACCATTCTTTACCTCCTTTGTCGAGTACTTTCTTTAATTCGAAACTCAAGAACTTCGTGTCGTAAATTCGTGGGAACAATGCGTGCA
Source organism: Andrena bicolor (assembly GCA_960531205.1). Taxonomy (NCBI): domain Eukaryota; kingdom Metazoa; phylum Arthropoda; class Insecta; order Hymenoptera; family Andrenidae; genus Andrena; species Andrena bicolor. Next base: position 36,656,136 of record OY482666.1, on the reverse strand, counting down.
TATTGTTTTTGAACTCGCTATATCTACCTGGAACACATATAAATATCAGTTATCCAATTTCTCTGGAGTACACAAGTGGTCGAATATACATTTTTATTACAATGTATTTGTAGTTACTTGGCAATGGTCTATAAAATTGTTGGTGTATAAACATCAAGTCCAAAAGCACATTGTGTCCTATTATCGGCTTCTTCGAGGATATCAAGAGTTTCATTACTTTAGAAAATCCTACATACGAGTCTAGCAGCTCTTCTTCTAAATTGCCGCTATCTTCCTCTTGTAAAACTTTACGCATATCCGGCGATGCTTTTATTACGATTACCTGGAAGAGGAAGATAATCTTTCATGCCGCATCCATCGAATCGAAGTATTAACGATAAGCAGTATTTTCTACGCACGCGTTTATGCCCAGATACCGTCCAAATGTGCGGGAAAGTGGTCCTTAATTCTTTGTGCATCATATATTGTAAAATAGGGGAGGCAGTTTCCAGCTCGAACGATATCTGGTCTGGAGAGTTCTTCAGCCATTCGTAAACTTTGTTCGTACAGTCCTTCAAGTCGTCCTCTTCGTCGTACGTTAAATGCTCAAAATTAACCATAAAGTCATCCTCCTTCATGTGCTGCTTCAGCAACCTCTCATCTGCCTCGTCGAGGTACGATATTCCTTCGTTCGCGAACTAAAATGTGCATCATACAAGCAATCGCTGTTAACGTGTTTATTTTTTAATCGCGTTAGGGACTTATTCAAGTTATCTTAAACCTTCCACCACATACTTTCGCGAAGTCAAAATTATGAGCAGAGAGGAACTCTAGGGCGGCCACCTGCCACGAGAATTGCCTGTTTTTGAAAGGCACAGACTTCGGCAGCAGGTAGAAATTGAAGCACTCTGCGTTGTAAACATTTTCCCCGGGGACGTGGGAGAAGACAGCGATGCCGCATTGGATTATCACAAACGGCTGAATGTTCTTCTTCAGTTTCTCGTATCGGACATCGAGGGAATCGAAAAGGCTGAAATTACATCGGAGAAACAATGCCGAGCGTATTTAATTAGGGTTAATATCAAGTTCCGATAGAGGATCCATTCTAACCTATACTTCAACACATCGCTCGATTGAATGCCTGTGAATTCAGCGTCAATGGAAATGAAGGATGCTTTCTTTATAGCCTCTTCTATTTTCGGGTAGAGAGTTTTGAAGTTTTTGTCCACCACTTCATTCATAATTATTCTTCTGTGTACACTACGTCCCTAACCTAATTTCAGCGGTACGTGCGAACATAACCTCACAGATTTAGAAGAGCAATGATGGTACCATAGTGTCATCTACGGTCAAAAATCGAAACGTCAACCTATAAGTAGATCATATTGCTCTCATGCTTCGCAATGATAAATCGTGATCACTAAATAGATTACTGATAATAAATGATAAATAATAAACGAATGAAACTTCGAACACTAATTAAAATATTCTTTTTTCATTATATTACTAAAGTTTAATATAATACACACTATTTACACTGGTAATATTTATTTACAGCTCCCAATACACAAAATACCGATCAGCAACTGGAATTAAATACATTCCAGTAACATAACACACGTTTAATTTCAACTACTACGTTAAAAAAAATCGAAATTTCTCATATTTCATTTTGAACTCTCACTCTCCGCTTCGATATTAATTTAAATAAAATTCTTTCGACTCTGGGTCAGGCAACGCCTCCAAAAGTCACCCCCCTCCCCGTAGCTACAAACACAGGAACAGTTTGTACTGGAAAGGCGGTAAAGGTAAGCAAGTTACCACCACTTCCATCGCGTTAGCTAATACCGAGAAGAAATGTACAGTTTTCGCGTGCAAGCGCAAAACGACACCAACCACACGAGTAAGAGGCCCGCGGTCAACTTCCGTCTCGGAAAGATCTTTCTTTCGTTCTGATCAGGAAACAACTCTCTCCCTGGCAATGAACTTGCGGGAATCGTGCTAGTGTACCCGTGGCCACGAAACCGGCCGGTTCGAGCTCCCGATCGTTTCGTTCCCCACGTACAACACCGCCGCGGACCTCCTCGGTGATTTCTCCTCGATCCTCAGCAATGTTCTTCAGGTGCGCGATCTTCGTCGGTCTCACCTCGGTTGTCGCGACCATCATCTATCTGACGCCTATTCCAGGTCAGTTCCATTGGCTAACGTCGACATTTTCCGCGGTTCCACGCGCCCCGCTGAGCATGTAAACTCCATATGTCGTGATCGAGGGCAAATCGCAGATTCGAGGCACTTGCAATTAGTCACTTAAATACTAACGCTAATTAATCAATTGCAAGTAGGTTCTCGAGGCGGATGCGTGGCGTGCGGTTGTTAAATTCGATGGGGAGAGTTATGTCTACGGAGAGTGGGAAATAAATGTTAATTGAATGTAACAGGATTTATACAACCGTTGATGGACTCGGGAGACTTTTGAAGCGACGATTGTAGACGAAGTGCAGGATATTTGGAATAACTGTTTGTTTAATACGAATGGAAAATTAACACAAAGGATGGGAATAACACAAACTGCATAATATCTTAGGGAGAGTAATAAACTTTTGTATTTCAAACTCTCAGTAATAATAAAAGACAATAAGTAGCTGAAATTTTGTCTAAATGAAAAATGAGAGGAAGTATTGATTTCGTTAGGATGCAGGGAATTTGGAATACCGGTATTTTAATTTACCTTCACTTTGTAAACTTAAATAAAAAATATGTAGATAATAAAATTATTTTCTTTTACGATGGAATTAGACGGAAAAATCAGAATATAGGAATAATCTTAGGTAAGAATAAATAAATGGACAGCGCTGGTCAAAACCGACCTGATTCGTGAGACAAAAGCATCGATAAGCTTTGGAATATTCCAAATTGCCTTTACCATCGCTATTCCGAATTATCAACATGGCATTGAAACCTAAAACTTTATATCACACTTTGTATTCTCGAAATTATCGCAGAACTTAAATGGAACCACAGAAGGAACATCATGCAAATAACTAAATAATGTGTTAAGTGATACTTCGGTATTCCAAATTATCAACAATATTCTAAATATGCTGCACTTTCTCTAGACATTTGTCTATTGCTTACATATAGGATTGTTTTATTAAAAATAAGTTGAATGAAAGAATACTTGTGCAGAGAGATTTTAGATACAACCGTGCGATGATTCTGTATTGGAACTTGACGCGGTGAACGGTCTAGAATGAAGACTGCGCGCACCTCTTGACCACTTCTGCGTGAAGATCCTCATTCGCGAGCAGCGATCTTGCTATTAAAAATACAAGAACCGTTGGAAATGCGCGATTTAGCGTAGCCTGCATCCTTCTATGTCACGAGCATGCTCTAGCGTTGCATTCCACGTGAACTCATGGCAGGAGGAAAGCCACCGTTTTACTTCTGACGAGTTCTCAGCGTGGAAACGTCTGATCCAGTTTCAGGCGCCTTTTAACGTTGGAAGTCCATTTAATATCGCGTTAAGGCTTTCAATTTTCCGTAGAAATTTACGCCCGATTGAAATGTTTGGAATCACATTGATCCTGGTTTTATGAATCGAATGACTCCCTTGTTTCACCCCGGAAGATCCTCGAAAGGTTCGACGATGACAAAGGTGAGGTAACATCACGGACAGATGACAATTTGCAACACACTTCCAGCTGAAGCACTTAAAGATCGACTATAAATATTTAACTCCGGACGAAAGTTGTGCGTGAAAGCGTTGCGTCGTCTATGCAATACTTTCTTCCAGTTTTATCGCGGAGTCGCTCCTACTGCAAGCTTCGATTCCGAGTTTGCAGGTTTATTAATCGATATTTACGAGACTAACTGTCGCCGTCGCGACTGTTTTTATTCGCAGAATCTGTGAAATCGCGAATCCGTTTCGCCTTACTTTCTCCCTCGTTGCAACGATGCTGAAAAATTGTAAAAATTAGGAGATCCGTTACCCGTTCAACTACATTCCAAGATTATCTTCGGAGTAACCATTTGTGTATATTTGTAAACGTCTGCGATGAAATTACTGTTTAATAGGCGCTTTAAATCACATCGGAGTAGCAAAGCACTTTTCTTTACGAGGGGAGTGGTTCAACGACAGATATTTGTTTTTGGTGAAGGCAATTAGGCAACGAGAAGATAGATGTTAACTTCCTGCAAATCAGTTTCACTCCGAGAAAAGCAATTCGTGGGGAATTGTGTAGTTACGCGAAGAAGAAAGTATCTTTTTCAGCGCTGGGTACTTTTTCTTGGGAAAATACTGTTCGCGAGCGAGCAGGTCTCGCGTTTGATTGACACCGGGACACTCCCAACCCGAAAATGTAGAGGATATTGGAGTGTACAACGAACGATTTCATTTTTCTGCGGAAATTCACTCTGGAGGGGTGAAATCAGCCTTAGAGGTACTGTGAATTCGTATGAATATTTGTGTTTCTTTCTCTCGGAAACTAAGCAGAGGATTTCTTTCAAATTCCGAGGGCATTTGTTGATATTAAAGAACGAAAGAAGACACCATTAGTTAGTAAAAAAAGAATTGAAAAGAATTGAAGAATTAAAAAGAAAAGTTTTATTGGAAAATGTTCTACATGCCAATGGTAATACTATAGTAAAGAATCTGATTTTTGGCACTCACAGTGTTTTCTACATGAACTCTTCCATTATTTATACGATTATCGGATTTTCCGTTTCAAAAGTTGCTGCGCGGCGTGCAGATTAGCCGCTGCTCTATTTATTTTAAACAAACAAACCGGAATGATTATTCTTTTTTAGGAAATTACCCAAGTAATGAAGCTCGATTCGTAGAAAAAACTGCAAAAATGACAAAATGCCGGTTTGAGGAAAAATGTGCATACTTTTCATATGAATTTGCGCTTGTCGATTGAACTTCCCCCCTTAAAGTTATCATGTCAGTTATAATCGGGGCTTGAAAACTGTTATAATATCGATTTCGGTTCTCCAAACAATGGTGAAGAAATTTTATTCTGAATAACTGTTATGAAGACCCGAAATTTCCAACTATTATCTGTTTCGGTTTCGATTTTTTCGTAAAATCAATTCGTGTATCGACTTTTCCATAATTAATATCATTAATTATAATTGTATCCATATAGAAAAAGGAGAAACATTTATACATATCATTGATTTCTAATAAAGCGTTGAAATAAATAAATCAGCTACATATTTTTTACATTCAAACCCACTATATTATTTAAATATAAAATAGTAAGTTAAAAGTTTCTCCTGTTTTTATAAAGATTGTAATAACGCGAGATGGAACAAAACATTAAATATGAGAATCGTCAGTTCTTTATGCTCTATCGCACTACCAAAAGAAAAATATAGTTATATTAATAAATCGCGATAACTTTAAGGGTTGATTTCATCCCTCCAGAATGAATTTCCTCAAAAGAAGAAAATCGCTCCTTGCACACTCCAACGCGTTCTCCAATGACGCGAAGCTTCATTAAAATCAAAATTTTTGCGGGTTCCTCGCGTTTACTTCCCAGATATTGTCGCCGATTTAAGTAGCGGTGTTTCGAAGCACAGTTTTTCCAAGACACAAATTGCATGACGAATCAGATAACGTTAAACGCGAAGAGAAGTTTGAAAAGCGAAGAATGCGAGTCAGCCCTCGAGATGAAAGTGAAAGCTGCCGCGCATTTACGCGAACACGTCGATAGTAGGTACTGATGTACATATGAATGCCTTGCTGTGTTTCTCTCCTTTTTTTGCACCGCCGTTACAAAAACCGCCTTCGCTCTATAGGAATTAATTAAGAACGCGCTAAGTAACCGGGTGAAATTTAATATTGGAAAACAACGCGACGCGGGTCCCCGCGTCTTCCGTTCCGCGTCCCATCGATCCAGCTTTCTCACACTCGGATATCAAACACTTCGGGACACGGCGGATATCGCTGGTCTATCGCTCACACAATTTCCGTGTTGACTTACGTTATTACGCAAATTTTCCGAAGCCCGGTGCCCTGAACGAGTAGCTCTCGATCGATAGCTGAGGCTTTGTCAGGTCTTTCAGTAAACCAACTTCGAAGCTCGTCCAAGTCGTTAATTTAATGAACCTGAAGAGTTAGGCACACATCTTTTGAGGCACGCCAAGGGTTCATAAAGTGAGCGGCTCGTTAATTGGTCATAAACGGCGGGCTTCTAATGAACTGTACAGAGTATTTCAAATGTTGTTTAATTTGAGAGACACGGTACCACGGCTTAGCAAGAAGGAATTTTATCCAAAATGGATCAGTAAAGAGACGATGACTCAATTAAGTAAGCTAAAACCACTTTGACTTCACGCATACCTACTCAACAAGCTTTTTGATTTATGATCAGGTTCCGTCACGGTGCACCGATGTCAAAACACTTTTAATTTATCATTCTTCTCCACTTCCCAAGCCTAATTACCCGCAATTAATGCAATTAACCGTTCCACCTACGTAACACAGTGCTCGTTCCCAACGATGGCTTCACTACCACCAACCGGCGGATTAATCGTAACGATCGCTCATCTAATCCAGCTTCGATCATCGCACAGAACCGTGTCATCTTGTCGCCCGTTTCAAATCCGCCTTATCCCTCCGAAACAACAGCGACATTTGAAAGGCCGCGTACATTGCATCCAAACCCTGGCTGATCACCGACAAACGACATTCCATTTACTCGGTGACATTCGCCAGAAAATAGCCAGCGACTTTCAAGCATCGAGACAAAGAAGTAATCGCTAATTATCATTCCGCGACGTGGCTGGGCTAAGCGGCTGCAAGTAGAAAGCGTCGTTCGATCGGCAAGGGACAGCGTCGTCCGAGAAGAACGGCACTCGTTCTCCAACCGGAGACGCCGAGTTGTTGGCGGGCCGGAGCGAAAGTGAAATCGCCCTGGACCACGGATGATCGGCAAACACTAGGCACGGACTCGAGAAAGAGAAAGGTAGACGGGATCGGGCAGAGGTAGAGGGACAGAAAGTTTCGGGAGATGAAAGTGTGCGTGCAGTCTCGTGCAGCGAGTAACGAAGCCCGGAGTCAAGACACACAGGCGTGAAGCTCTGTCTAGAAGCCCTCCGGGCAACTTTCACTCGCCGTTTTCGCCGCGTCTGACACATATTCCGAGTTCTACCCGGGGTCTCGCCGAACAGGGTGGCGTCGCGGCGATTGTCACCGGAACCAGTCGGTCCGCGCCAATTCTTGCCGCTGGATACCAGCTGAGGAGAGCTAGCCCCGGCGGGATGCGACAGAGGGAGAGAGTGAGAGAGAGAGAGAGAGAGAGAGAAAGGGGTGGGTGGGAGGGTGAGAGAAAGAGAGGGAAAGGTTACCTCCGGTTTTGGCAACGAAATTTGGGCCAAAAGTGCTCGTCAGTCTTTAAAGTGTCTTGGCTACGGTCGTCTCGGGCACACACGCGCATCTGGTGCCGGTGCAGTGGAATTAAATTTCTTTTTCTTATCGAAGACCATCCTGGCTGGGCCATCTTCGCTCTCACTAGTGATTCCCTGCCTCTCTCTCTCTCTCTCCCCCTTTCTTTTCGTTGCTTTTAAATTTCACTTGCACGCGTTAAACAGTCGGTGACGGTGTTGGTGGTCGACGACGTGGCATCGATCAGGCTTACGAAACGCGGAAGTCGTTCGTTCTCCATGCTTGCTCCAACGACTTTGGCTCCTTCAGTTTAAAGCGCTGACTTTTTTAATACCGCGGCTATCGGTCGGGGAAACTGCTAACTAGCTTGGTGCATCGGTGACCGTTTAGCATTAAGGTTTCCACTTTCCTTGCATCAACTCTATTAATTCTCGTGGCACCGATATTACGCAATGTTTGATTAAAGTGGATCACGAGGACCGAACTTTCCGAGGCGAAATATGGTAACCGGTGTGGTAACGGTGATTGCTGGTCTTACTGTTCAATTAGATTGCGGCCGCCGTTTGTATTGGCTGTTGTGAAAGGGCACGGGTGACGCAGTTGGGGAATTTCGGGAGCAGAATACTCGCGAAGCAGGGGAAATTTGTCCGAGGGGATGTGCGAATCAATCTTGCTGAAGTAATTCGTATGTGTCGGTGATTATGAAAGTGGGTTAAGCCAAAAAACGAAGAAAATGAGTTTATTGTTTATTTCGTATTGCGTGGATTTAAATAAGCAATAGATTTACTTTTTTTTCGTCAATTTTTTACCAATTTCGTAATCACCGGCACAATTTTCGTGTACTAATATGGGTGGCTTGTTTTCAGTAATATTGTGTTAATATAATTAACTACCTGAACTTCTTCAACCCTTCCTTTTACCCACCCTATTTACACTCTAAATTAATCACAAGAGACTAGACCGCAATATAACACCTTATCTTCAAGTTTTGATAGCAATTCTTAGCTAAAATCCATCGTTCATAAAATATTAACTCCTCAGAATATTAACCAAAACCCTGCACACTGCAAATAGCTTCGCTAAATCTCGTTAAAAGCAGAATGAACTCAAAAATACTATCCACACTATCTATTCGTCGCAGATCCCATCATCGCACCGAAATTAATATTCCACCATGCCGAATTTGAGGAATACCTCTACCCTAGCACACAAGACGAACTAACTTCGATATAAGTAGTGTTCAAAATAAAGTTTAAGCTGTGAAATAATCGCTACTATAGTTCCCTTAAAAAGTATTATATTACATCTTAAAATCAATACCCCACGAATTAGAAAGGGTCTCGCAAACGAGCCTAGTACCACCAGCATACCGCGCGAAGCCTGCTATTAATTTTTTTTTATGCAGCCACGTAAAAGCCTGAGTTTTAAACTTTCTTCGGAACACCGGTGTATTTCCATTCGTGACCAGATCACACACACGAAAGTGGCATCACACTACTCGCCGATGTCCGACAGAGGCAATGCTAGGCCGTGTGCGTATCGCGCGGGAAAAGAACTGGCGAAGGAGAAAGGGAAAGGGAGAGGACACCTTCGTTCGGTTCTGGCAACGAAATTCGGTCGCGTGGTCAGTTCTTCACGGGAAAGTGCAACGGTGCTCACCGAGTTTCGCGTGCACGGGGTTAAGTTGGGAAAATCGCGATGCAGTATTAGGATGGGGTCCATCCTCATCGTCAATTCAGTCACTCGCTTCCGCTCCTGTGCATCAGAACAGGACCCACTCCTTTCGGAGTCTCTTCTCGGTGCCATTCGCAGTGAATCCTCCATGTCACCGCAAAGAATGGCTTCTTAAACCGTTCGTAACTGTAATCAGTCATCAGCGGGACCTCCAGTAGCATCTGTCCCTCCCAAGCTTTCAAATCCTCGTAGCACTTCTAAGTAGACTGTAAACCATCAAAGCAGCTTCTTCCCAAGCACTATGTTCTGCGTAGCACTTGTTACCAGACAATAAGTAAGCAGCTTCCTCCGAATCTCGGCGATCAGAAGCATCTCCCAACCGCCTCGCTGATTTCATGTCACGGTTTCATCATCGACTCGTTCATTCCCCGGTGACCGTTCATTTCCTCCGCGCGCTGGAACGCCACTGCCTTCGGCTGAACGAAGGTGCACGCGTGTGGACAGTGTAATAATCACGGCAGCACTCGTGGTTAATTAAAGTCGCCATCGGATGCCGTGACACCCGTGCCGGCGAACCGTAATTCACAGACACGAGACGGAATCACGCCACGGGGTTGTACCACGCGGGGATTACACAAGATTTTACGTAATGATAATGACCCCGTTTAATTGGGGCCAGCAGAGTGATCGAGTGGCCTTCGTGTATCTCCATTGGACGTATTATTTAACGTAGCCTCGCTCGCTTTCTTTCTGCGTCGCCATTGTTTCCCGAGGAACCGTGTCAGACGGAAAAACTCGTTAACTTACATCACCAAGGTCGCGCGGAGGGAAACCAGTTCCCTGCAACCAGGTCCTTTCCCAGCGTGAAGGAAGCTTTTGTTCTAGACTTAATGACGCGTCAAATTGGAATGATTATGCGGAGTACTTGGTCGAGATGAGCAGTGTGTTCCCGTTTTGTGGGCATCAGGAAATTTGGTTTCTGTGGGACGTAACCGCGTCAGTGAACGAGGAGAAAGATTCTTGAATACCAGGTTAAATCGATAGGACGTTCTTCCGTGTGAGTGGGCGGGTTTTATATTCAAGACAGCCGGAGCTCTGTGGGATAAGTTAAATGGCCTAATTAGTTGACTTCGTAACAATATATTTATGTAATACGAATTCTCAAACAAGGATTACCATATTCTAATTTCTAAATTGTATTACCAGTAGAGTAGGTAATTATTTTTTATGCAATAGTGAAAAGCGAGATAGTTACGGTTATTAAGGGGAGGTTCCGGTATAAAAATCGATTTTTTTTATTTCATTGTTCGAATGTTTAAAATTTTAGGAATATGTGTTTAAAAGGATTTGTTGAAATTTGGAAAATTTCCGAAGTTATAGGTATCTGAGTGCGGCAAATGCATGGGTAACAACCGGTCACTTGGCACTCACGTAAAACTTTAAATGCGTTTTTCTCGAAACAGTGTTCTCAAAATCGGTGGGACCTGTATCTCCAAAAGTTATTATCTGATTCAACTGATACATTTTTTATTTTGAAGAATACACTTCTGGCTAGGGAGAAAACCAGAAACAATTACAAAAAAGTGAAGGACGAAAAATATAGGGTAGAAGGGATTTCAAACTTCAAGTGTCTTTATTTTCTAAAAAAATGTCATTTTTGTAAATTTTTCTGGTTTTCCCCCTAAAAAAGTTTCAGCCGAATCAGATAATAATTTTAGAGATTTCCCCCCATTTGAATGAATTTTTGAGGTCTCGAGTTTAACGACTCCCCAGTGTCGTCTGCAATAATTAATTATAAATCAAAAAATATATTTCTATAATTTTAGACATACTTTATACAATGTAAGAAGTCCCATTAAATTACATATAGTAGCTTCCCTTTAATTAATTCCTAAATACCACCCACTTTTATGGGCTCTACACCGGAACCCCACCCTAATGAGGGTAATTTACTTTACCCCGCTAAAGAGTGACAACGTGGAAGAATATTAAACGAAAGAGATGCGTTAGTTTCCGACATCGAATTCAAATAATCCGTGTTATTGGCCTCGTCAATAACATTCTAAGCCAATATTACATTGCCGTAGCTATGACATCATAGTTACGTCCGAGCTACGGTTACATCACGGGTGTTGCCTTTTTTCCTGCCCAGTGAATGGTGCTCCAGCTTCGTTTTAAGTTAGAACGTTCAAACACCTCGAACGGTTTCCCACGTAGAGAAAGGATAGAAAAGATGAAGACAACTATAGACGCCTGGGAGTCTATTCACAAGAAATCAACGGACAGAAATCAAGCGGCTTCGACTTTCATCTTCACTAGAGCGAGACCTTTCGTTTTTTCTCTCCTTCGTTTCGGTACTAACTTTCACCCTACATACTTCGTTATCCCCGTCGCCGATGCTTCCTATCGATTTACCCGCCATCCCCGGGCCATTGCTTAAAAATCACCAGCGCGGCCTGTAATACATCTTCTCCGGCGCTTCAATCTCGGCTCCCAACGACTTCGAACGCGAGCCGATAGCGGGCTTTAATCGGTGTGCTCGTTTCCGAAACAGGGACACAGGAGGATAATTCTCAGAAGTCTGGGCAACGGGAACGTTGCTCCTGAGATTTTCTGGGAACCCAGCGAACGCTTGGGGAGAATGCAGTCACCTGCTGTTATTGTTGCATAACAAACAAGGTTGACGATGCAGTTCCCGGAGGGTGCACATTCCGCGATCGCGCCGTCCACTTATGGCGCACGGGTTCTGGTGGTCGTCTTTATGGTCGCGGCTGCGGCCACCTTCTTGCACGTTAACAATTACAGGCCCAGTAAGTTCGTGGCGGGGCCTTAAGGGCATTTTCCACTGGCGAGGATATAATCCCAGTAGAGGGCTGACATGTCGAATAGATACTGGGACTGTTCGAATTCTTAGATAAGGAGAAAATTATGTGTAGGTTATTAGCTGATATTGGATTATGCAAAGCGAGAAAATAGGATACGATGATTGCCTCTTAATAATTTATAATAACACGAGGGTGGACTTTTAGCAGGCCGGGATCATGGCATTGCAACAGCAATGGACCAAGGGAAGAGGTTTGAAAGGGGGCTAATGTTCTATAATAATGGAAAAAAAATTTAATACACTCTCTATCAGGCGGTGGGGTTCTCAAAATTTAAAAATTTTACTTTTTTTCTAATACCTAGAAAAAAGAGAACACGTAACCTTTGTATTTTTCTACCTATTTTCTCGCGTTGTATAATTCATTAGCAGCTAATAAATAATCTATATACATATAATTTTCTCATTATCTAAGGTTTCGAATAGTATTAATATTTATTTGATATGTCGACCCTCTACTGAGAATGTTTCCTCGTGAGACACTTTTCTAACTCGTGACTGGTGTTTTGGATGTTTACTTTGAGAAGCCAAGGAAGCTTTAACCCTTTGACTTGCACTAACGAGTCACGTTCGTGTTTTGTTTACGGAAGTTGGAGAACTCTTTAGTAATAATTTTATTATTATTTTTTATTTTACTGTGATGCTTGTTATCGTCAGAAGAATTGTAAGGCAAAGGGTTGAAATGATGGACAATATGTGAATATGCTTGAAATACTAGTTACGAGGCATAAAAATGTCAGAAATATATAAATCGCTGAGTGTGGACATTTTTTTACCATTTTCAGAAAAAAACGATGACATAGTTTTCAAGTTATGTAAAATAATTTAGTGTTTGAAGGGGTGCTGCAGAATGTATTACAGCTGAAAGGATGGAATAATTTGTGACCTGTTGGCATGAATATACTATTTGATTTAGAATAGCAATATTAATTTTTTCCTGTCACATTTGTATATTTGATTTTATGTTACTTCATTCTTATTTCTTGAATATCTCGTTAATATTAGATAGCAGTCCAGTGTCTCCCCACAATATTTGGATATTTCACTTCATCTATTTCATCCGTTTTTCTCTCCTTTTTTATTTACAGAGCAAACATTCCTCTCCTGCGAAAGACCATGCCACCATCTAGACTGGCCCATGATTTGTCGAGTGAAGCTCACCCTCGAGGTCTTTCAGTCCCTCAGCAAGTAAGACACCAAACCTCTCTTCAATATTACCTTATTTTTCTCTGTTTCTTCTAATTACACAAACGCCCCTATTTATTCTCCGTAAGTCTCAGAACTTTCGAAATATATTACAGAAAATTAGGTAGATAATAATACCACAGTAACTGTAATTTTACACACCGCTTAAAGTGAATGTCTGAGACAAGCAACTCCACGGTTTGTCCCAGACCCGCCTAACAGAAAGGAGGAACAAACACACGTTGTAAACTTTTACAATTATTTAAATCCCCCACCTTCCTTTTCCTCATCCTCGCGCCGTTACATAATACTTTCTATATATCCCTGACACTCGGCTTATCTGCCTCGTATTATCAAGAAACGTGACTGACATAACTGTGTGCGCGCTTAATCATTTCAATGGGAATCATCAGGCGCGAGTTGGCCGTTGCAACAGCCGTTACGCAATTCCTCAGCCAGCTGAAATGCGGAAGGCCGCGCGGACCGGCGGCGTGCGCTTTATTTAATTGCTTACCCGGGCTTTTGATTTATTGCTTGATTCTCTTTGCGCAGATCGTGCGGCGACTGTCCACACAACGGGACAGCGTGTTTGTCGAATCACTGCGTGTCAGCGGATGGACAGAGACGAGGAATCCTTACGGCTAATCGACAGTTGCCTGGCCCCACTATTCAGGTATTACGAGAATTCAAGCTTCCACGAGCGATTAATCCTCGGACCTTAGATGGATAATTTTCTAGCAGTGTGTACTGTATAATTTTCTTCACGCACACCTCGGAATTCGATTTTACTATAGATTCTGATCTTGGTATGATTCAAAGTTTTTAATTTCTTCAAGAAATTATCCTGATAATACAGCAGTGGAAATATTTATTGGCTCACTCGAATATTTACCGTGTGTCCACTTCCACATTTTTTAGTAGGTATTAGTATTTATAAAGTACTTTTGCGCAATTGTTTACTACGTGGATTTTAGGGGTGGTAGAATAAATAGTTGAGTAACATCGTTTTTCAGAAACAGAATTTAAAGTTTTTCTTCAATTATATTAAAAAAAATGAATGAATTTGACCTAAATTTTCTAACTAAATAACGCGTGTTAATATGTTATCTCAACATTTTTCACGTAATAATTATAGCAATTATTTTTTAGCATAAAGTACGAACGGGCAGTTTTTTACTTTTAGTGTGTTTTACTTGTATACTCGCGATATGTGGTTTAATATTTACGGCGGCTCAAAGTGGACCCTCTTATCGCCACTCAGAGCGTTAAGAAATCTTGATGGGCACTTAAGCTTTGATCGAGTGTTAAAATGAAGTAGGGGTTGTCAGACGTTGCGCAGTTTTTAGTTGACAAATTTAACATTCTTGTGAAGGCACATTTTCGCACTGTTTTATTAACAATAAACTATCATCTTGAAGGTTTAGGGGAAGCTTGATGATGTATTGGTGTATATTCCATCTTTCAGATGTTCTGAAATTCAGACTGAATTTTATTCTTTTAACATGCGCGCTATGCTCGAGAGTTTGTACGTCTTTGGATTCTGCCAGGCAGAATGGTGGTTCGTTATTTGAGTAGATATTATGTATTGACACCACCGCAAAAGTAGAATCATTCTTCAGAGCATCGATTCGAGTACCAGAATCTGCAAAATTTTCGCAATAGCGATTCAGTTCCGCGTGCTGTCAGTAAATTCAATTCATTGATGAATTAGAGAAGGGGAGGGGCCTGAAATTATGTGAAAGCATAAGTAGAACGGTGCCTCGAGTTATATTATACTTGTGCTCACACCTATGTAACGTTCCTATCGAGTTTGTGCTATTACGTAAACGAATTCGCGGTAATACTCGCTCCTTCGAAATCAGAAAACTGGCTAACCTACCCAATATTTGAAACGTGTACGATGTAAACGATAAGTGTGATTAAAATCGAGGATACGCATCCGTATCGATTGCATCTGAACGGAGAAGCGGTGAAGTCTCTTCGACATGTTCACTCTCATTAGAAGATCGACTTACAAAGTATGTAGCTTCGTTACCGTCGACGATCTAGAAAGCAGCAGTTCATCGCGAAAAACGAGTGGTACATCGAACACGTAACTCGTTAGACCGTAAGTAAGCTACCTTAACGAAAGCATCGTATGTGTTGCTAAAAATAGATACCATTTCCCAGATGGAAGACTTGATAAGTCTCTACATGTAAAACGAATCTTCGTAAAAACACCTTGATGTACGCACCTACGACGCACTTCTATTCGTTACATTAAGGAATTGTGTAACATGCACATTAAATTTCTCTTTTGTAATTAAGGAAACCAAGGTACCATTACTAATTACAGTAAGTTCAAAGTGGCAACGAAAATCGAGGTATACTCTAATTTCGTTTGAAAAAGAATAATTGCAGTGCACATAGTCGTGCCACAAATTCTGTTCCTAATGATAATGACTTTATATAGTATCTGCATACTTACATAAATCAAAGAAGAAGGAAAGTTATCTACATATTTTATCTATAAGGTATATTATACATATATAATTATATTAGAAATATTACATCTACATCTTTTATTTTTTAGGTATATTGTATTACAATATAAAAGTCCTTGTAACTACTCGAAACTACTGAATATACTTTTTAACCCATTGCCTGTCAAGCATTAAAATAAAAACTCTCGAATTTGCATTGCATTTGCCATAATAATAAAAAAAAATTTAATGTTGCGTTTCTGCAACAACACCAGCTTATTTTTCCTACAAAGTAATATGCAACTATCAAGTCTCATGAGATCATAATATGATAAACTCATTCCGCTTTGGGGGCAGGATTTATAGCACGACTATGTATGCGCACATTAAAGTGAAAACCTTTCATCGGCGACTTGCCAGTAGCATTTAGATAACGTAACTTGAAGACACGCCACGGAACAAGTTACCGTAACGACTAAGATGCGCCGAAGCAATTGCAACGTCCCAAGACAGGCTTTCCTACTTTCCAGGTTTGCGAGAACGACATCTTGGTGGTGGACGTGATTAATCGGCTTCCGGGTAAAGCAGCTGCGATCCATTGGCGTGGTCAGCCTCAGATTGAAACGCCGTACATGGACGGTGCGCCTTTGGTCACTCAGTGCCCCATACCGAGCTACACGACTTTTCAGTACAAATTCCGCGCATCCACCGCTGGGACTCATCTTTGGCACGCACACGCAGGTAATTGAAAACACAGCATCGTGAAACTCCCTTTGCATGTGAAATTCGAGGCTTGAATAGCTGGAGTTATCAATGTTCTAAAATAAGAACCTCGCGTTCCTATTATTTCCAAATCAGAGTTGGGCATTATTCCAATAAAAAAATTATTCGTTATTCTCGAATAACTTCCTTTTATTCGAATAATGTCCAACTCTGCCCAAATTGATATCTAAACGAGGAATTTCAATTAGGGCTGGGACTATTCGAATAATTTAATATTCGAATATTTTACAAATATTCGAATGCTACGAATAAACTTCGAATATTTCAGTATTCGAATGTTATTATTCGCCAAATAATTGAGCAACTGAAGTATTCGAATATTCGAATACCGAAAAATTCGACAAATAGTCCCAGCCCTTATTTCAATCTCTTCCACGTTATTGAAATATTAATATTAAAACAATCACTAATAATAACCCCCAATAGAGTCCACATAAAAAGTTTCAAAGCAACTTGTCCGTCAGCAACACAATCCTTTAAGAACGTAGCGTAGACCTTGAAAGGGATAAAAGTCAGTCTACATTTCTTCAACAACTTCGTGGAAGGTTCAGTCTGTCGAATTTTCAGGGGCTGACGTCGCAAATGGGATTTTTGGTGCGTTGATCGTGAAACAGGCGGACGTAAGGGACCCACAGCGTGCTCTTTACGACATCGACGACCAGAGCCACGTGGTACTGGTGGCCCCGTGGCAACACACAGAAGAGATCACGTTTACCCAAGGGCGCGCGAAGCCAGCGATTCTTCTGGTCAATGGTAAAGGACGCCAACCGAATGGACCTAACGTCCCTCTCGCGACGTTCACTGTGGTCCCAGGACGTCGTCACAGGTTCCGTGTCGCGAATGCTGGCGGTGCTGGATCCTGTCCAATAACCATTTCCATCGATGCTCATCCCCTTCTGCTGATTGCCCTGGATGGGCAGCCGGTGGAACCGCGACAAGTCACATCGATCACCTTGGCTAAAGGTATGCAAAATGTGCGTGGTGGGAGGAGAGTTTCGGGATGCACATTCGATGATTGGGCGGCAGATGTTGATTGAGTTGAGGCACTGGTGGCTTCTTTGAAGGGGCTGTTAAAGATTTCTTAGCTTCTTTTTTAGGTAGGAAGATAGGGTGATTAGTGAATTTATTATGGGAGTGTATTGATATTCGAATAACTTTTTTATTGAGTCTCGAGATACGAGACCTTTTGTATTTAGCGTGGACAAAGGGGGAAGGGGGTAGTAACTGGGGTAAACTTTTATAAAATTTGTGCATTTTTCTGGAGATTTCATTGATGTGGGTAACTTTTAGTCGAAGCTAATTCTGCATGGCTGACTATAGATACTCCTCTTCCCCTTATTCCCTTACAAATTACTTATCTCTCATATTTTACTCATATTTTGGATATTGCTTAGTTTATACACGAGTACTGGTACTCTATCAGCAGTTCCATTCCAGATTCCCAGCATATACCATCATTTACAGTATCAAAAAATGCCTCGTCTAAAGCCCTTTCACCACAAGCTATTTCCGCAGCTCTTAACTTCTGTTTCAATCTCATTCACACACTTTCTGTCTCTTCAAAAGCAACTCTATTTCCACCAAGAGGATGTATCTAAAACACCAGTCATGAGTCACCGAAGTCTCCCCTCTGAGAATCCCACAATCGATCCTATCTACACAGTTTTATCATCTCCATTTTCCTCCCAACTCTTACACATTCCCTTTCCCCCAATTCTATTTATCTTGAAACACGACGTCATGCCCAACAACTGATTCCAAAGCTACTTCAATACTTTACTACGTCCATCACAGGTGAAAGAGCAGACTTCGTCTTAAAGGCGAACAAACGCGTGGCCTCTTACTGGATGAACGTGCACACGTCCAAGGAATGTGGAACGACGCCTGTAAATGGCGTCGCGGTATTGAAGTACAAGGGAAGTTCGATGGAGGATCCGTTGGCCACCTCGGAGGCTATTAATCAACCGGAGAACGAGGAGACGATGACGAGTCGTTTAACCATGACCACCAATCCGGCTGAAAAGTGCGAGAACCCCGAACATCTGTGCGTGACGGAAATGAAGGCGTTGAAGAAGATGCCCAGTCATCTGGCGCAACCCAAAGTTGACGTCACCATACGTTTGCCGATTAATTACAAGCTCCAGACGAACGAGATAATAGGTGAGTTATCGATGCGTTGGACGTCTGTCAGCGCGGAATCAACGAAGCGGAAAACTGCGGAAGATCTAATTATCTAGCGGACCACTGGATCTCGTGTCTGACTTATCGTGTCCGCATTCACTTAATCGTCGGTTTCAACGTCTGGCCTTGTCCAACGTGTTTCACTTTCTCTGGCGCGGTCAGTTATGAGTGACAGTTGTTGAAGGATTAATTATGGGCGACGGATGTTTGATTGGATAAACGTAAGATAGGGGAAGGAAGAAGACTGTAGGTTTCCTAGCTTGTAATTTCCGAGGAAACAGACTACGTTTACTGGCTAACGTGTAATTTTTATAAGTCGTGGTGAAGGTGACGATTAAATGATACTAGGTTATTGTTTGAGACGAGTGTTGGGATTTGTCGAAATGTGTGGTGAATTAGAGACACTGATTATTTTGGTTTTTGAGTACAATTTTTAGTCGATATTGAAATCTTACTTGTATTTATGATTCGAAGTCAGAGAATTTGAAGCATTTGTTTATAAAATATCCTAACTTTTCTCGGTTATTTTTTTAAATAATATCAATAGTGTTGCATGTATTTAAACTTAAGACTCTTATTCAATTTTCTAAAACTGAAGCTTTGTTATTAAAAATGCCGTAGATTTTCCACGAAATATTCTTTGCGCGCGTTTCAGGTAAAGGTGGGGTAGGGCCGAGAATTCTGAACGTGCACAATGCCACCTTCACGTTCCCATCGTCGCCCCTCTTGACTCAACGTGCTGACGTCCCTGAAGAAACTCTCTGTGCTTCCTCGTCCTACGACGACGACGACGCCCGTAACGAGAACAACGAAACTCCGTCGCCGTCGTCGCGACGCTGCCGTAGTGACGGATCTGTGGTCGACACGTGTGAATGCGTTCATTTGAAGTACATACCACTTGGAGCCACTGTGGAGATTATTCTCCTTGATCAAGGTAATGAACGTTCATTTCTAAACGATTTTATTTAGATTGACTTCTCTGTCCCTTTGTTTGTTGGTTTCCTTGTTTGGTTTAAATCTTGCGATTTAATTATAACCCACTTCCACCAAGCCAATAGACTTCAAACTCTGCAGGCGTACGTATAGTTATGATGACAATACAAAAATGATAAAAAAATCATCCCGAGGGTGAACAAATTCCATCCTCTACAATTTTTATCCATAACCATAAATCCAATCGACCTGAAATCAGCCTCTCGTGTTAATATTGAACATGACAAAAAGTCGCTGCGTTGCCTCACGATTTCCGTAAATACACGATTTATCAAGAAATGATCTGTCACATACAAATAATTCAATTTTTCAATTTTTCAGTTGTGAAATTGAATTAATTTTAAAATTGTCTCAACTCTTTTAATTAAAATATTAGCATAGGGGCACCAAATCTCCAAATCCGCGCTTGGATAAAAGTTTCATTTCTGATAAATATCGTGGGCCACCGTTGACTCGCGTGCCGCAGAAGCTACTTTTTTTTCAAAAACAAATTGAAGTCTGAAAATGTTTATTTATCATCCTTTTTAAGGAATACCTCACTCTACACACAGTTTTCTATAGAAAATTAGAAATCTATTAAATGAAAAAGAAAACAAACCACAGTGTCCTCGGGTTAGAATTAAACTTGAAGAATCACGTTGGCAGACCATCTTTCGAGATACCTCATATGTGTAACATTCTAGGGCTTCGATCATGATGAAACGAAACGGAGAAATTAGATTTCCAATTACTACCGCGGTAAACACGCTCGTGCAATTTGAGACAACCTTTCGTGGTCTATCAGTGACTGGCAAAGGGAGCTCTTGCAAGTGGTGATCGATGATGATCATAAATAAAACGCAAATTCTAACAGCAAATATTAAATTGATTTTCAAGTGAAAGGTCCTTTATTAACGAGAGGAGAATTAAGTAAAATGGCTTGGAAGAAGAGTCTTCGCGGAAATGATTTTAAAGAAACCTGGGCAGGGGAGCCAAGCAAACTCAGTGAAGCTTAGCCTTGAGTTAAGAGCCTTGATGTAGTATATTGCTGTTCCTCGTGGAAGCTGGAAATATTGATCGCTACTTTATTCTATTTCCAAGAATTGTTCCTCCACGAATACCTAAGCCACACTTTATTTAATACAGACTTTGTTCCTCTTGTCACACAATCATCTCGAATTTCTACGTCTCTCGATTTAAATTAAATCATTCTGTAGGGTGCCAAGAAAAAGCATTTGAAGAATAATCACTTTAAAACATATAGAAACAAGCAATACCTTAAATTCTATTTCAAAATAACTTCACTCGAAGCTGTATAAAAATTCCAACAATTGAAGTCCCAGTTAACGAAGCTTCCAACTTCAAATGCACCCAACCCCTGCAGTCCTCTGCGACCAAATTATTTCTTCCCCAAGGTGGCGCTGATGACGTAGTCTACCACTTGCACGGATACAGTTTCTACGTCGTAGGAGCAAGGAAATTTGGACGCAGCGTGTCTTTGCAAGAACTGAAGGCTCTGGACGAGAATGGGAAACTGTTCTCCAGGAATCTAGACTGTACTGTAGCCAAAGACACCGTGGTCGTTCCCAAATTAGGAGCTGTGGCCATTAGATTCAAGGCTGATAATCCAGGTAGGACTATTGAAACTTCAGAAGAATTTCCTCGCAGAGAATCATTAATTACAGCTTTGGATTCAGGGTCGAGATCGATGATACCCTTCATTATTTAGCTTACTTTAATTAATACCGAAAAATTCCGCGTAACGAGCACTTGGTTGGGTTATCCAGGTTACTGGATTCTGAGGGACGAGCACGCCGCTGATTGGACTCGAGGTTTGGACGTTATTCTTCAGGTTGGTGAGAGAAACGACGTGGTTCCTCCTCCTGAGGACTTCCCCAAGTGTGGGTCCTTCGTTGGACCCGACTACTTCCTTATATAGACTGCTAAGTCCTTAATATTTCATCTGTATATAGCTGTAAATACGTACATAGAGACTGAAAGTATATACGCATCGAAGACTTTATTTCATTTAGCTTCTTTATTTTATGAATCAAAGGTTTGTCATGTTGAACTGTGACGGAAGTGGGGAAATGTATAGCCCTTGGCGAAACTCTGTATCTCATTTTTCACGATGAATAAATGGTATCATGCTACTCTATTCTTTTTCTATTCTCCTGGTTCCTAGAAATCCCTTCCATCTATCCTCCTTTCTGCCATCCTTAATTAAAATGTCCTATCTAGCATTTTCCAATTAATCCTGAGAAGTCGAAAAATAAAATAAAGATCTAGAAAAATATTGATTTATTTATTTTTTTACAAGGAGGTCACACAGAAAATGGTAAAACTTCAGTTTTCTGGATTGTTTCGAAATGCGAGATAGTATATTTTAAGTAAAGAGGGCAGCTTTCCTCTAAATTCTAAAGAAAATGTTCGACGTATCATAGTGTTTCGTCATTAATTAGCATCAGAAGTCCCCCAAGTGGTCTACCGAGATGTAACCAAAAGCTTTTGCCAAAAAAACTCCCTCAATCATTGCACCCTCGATTGAAGTTCTCCGCGATGCTCTCAGAGTCCCCTCGCAACCTCGACCCAGAAACCAGGAAACAGAGGAACGTCGACGACGCGGTTCATTTCGGCTGCAACGTCACGTTCTTAATCGTGTTCCGACAATAACCACCGTCGCGGCAAATTCGATGCTGGCGTGACTGAATAGCCAAGGATCAGGCTGCTGTCCAGCCTCCGCAGTGATGTCCTGCCTGACCGCCCTCTCCTCGCAAACGGCCACTTTGTTCTCCGCACCCCAGGAGATACTCTTGCTGCGGCACAAGGTCTTCCGGGAGTACGCGAAGATCGCCGTTGGTTCAGACTTCATCCACACCCTGCCGTCCTTCTTGATCCTGGCCGCCGTGGCGATCCTCCTGTGGAGGAACCCACCCTCCTCCAACAACCTCGCTCAGGCCCTAACCTCCACGACAATCTACAAGGCGCTCCAGGTACCATTCGCGACAGCCTTTGAAAACCTTTGAAAGCCAGTCCCGAGGTAAACTTCTGCTACGTGCTTTCAAGGTCATGGTCAGCTGGGTGCTGACGATCACGACCCTGTGGCTCTGGCTGATCCTTCAGAGGTTGCTTTATTGCTGCGTCTGGATGTACTGGAGTTACGTGAGTAGCACTTGCGATCGACGCTTCATAACCTGTGAGAGTGAGGCGGGATTGATCCTCAGCTGACGGTGCTGGGTCTAGAAAGACCCGTAGTGTGACGTTATCGAGTGCGATGGGTAGCAGGGAAAACTTGAGGGATCGAAAGATCGCGAAAGAAAGAAGCGTCGTTTAAAATCCGTATGGTAGGACAGGCAATACGGGTCCAAACTGACCCGAAGGTGTGGAGGAGGTAGATTCGTGGATACCTGGCTCGGTTTCAACGTTGAATTCGCGAAGAAATGAGGTTTCAGGTGAAGCTGTGTCGGGGTTCTTCTTGAAGTGACAGCTCTGGGACGCAGTCTTGAGGAAGAAGAGTTTCGAGGGCGACTTCTTGATGGAATAAGCGTGGTCGTCGACTCCTTTAGTCTGATGTGTAGCTTGCGTGCGTCTGTTTGGTCTTAGAGAATCGAGTGTGCTGATGGGAGTGGGATACATAGTGACAAGTTGTGTTTGAGAAGATTGAGGATGAATTATGTGGCAGAGTTTGAAAAATGGGATTTGTTTTCTACGTCTGGAATTTACTTGACAGGGACTCTAAATTACATTCTGCATTTATATGTGGACTTGTAATTTTTTGGGCAGATTTTTGGATATATCTGAAAACTTCGTTTTCGGTTTGCAGTTACTGTGTCACTAAAATTCCAAATACGTACATAGATATATTTGGAAGTTGGTTATTTCAATATTTCTTGATATCTTTTTGAAATTTTCAAATTCTTGATTCTTAATTTTCTTTCCAAACTTCCTCTTGAGCCTTGAATTTATCCCTAAATTTCTTCCTCGATCTTGATGTTATTTCTCAAACTTCTCTTTCAATCTTCAAGTGCTTCTTGTCTCCCTAAATCCTGTTCTGTTTAAACGTTCTTCCTTTACTAAATATTTTGTTTCTTTGCAGGAATCTGAGTATCGAGACGTCACCTATCAATGGTGGCAACGAGTTTGGTCCTCGTACTACCCCTTGCAGTTGCAGCCACCAGTAATGTCAGCAAGCTTTATTAGTTGGATCATCTCTATGTCGATCGCAGGGTTTACTCTAAGTTGCGCAGTTTCTCCTAATCAACTGTGGTTCCCTATCGTGAAGACTCTAGCTGGACTGAGGGACGCATCAGTGACAGTGAAGTGTTACGCAAACTCGTACCTGAAGAGGTTATTATAACAGAAAATAGGGGAAGGAAAAGTTCTTTTCCTATGCTTACTTTAATTCTGTAAGACTACATCGGACTAGGGTAAAACAATTCAATATTCCACACGAAAGGAAATAACTTCAACTCCTCAACCAAATAAACAATCCTTTTTCCTATTCAACTACCACTCCCAATTAAAAATGAAACGCTCCTTCGTACTGAACGTAGAATATAATTACTAGAAGCTCCACAGAACTCACAAAGCTATGACCCCAATACTCAAACTAACTAGATCCACCCCACCTCGTATCAAAAACCGAAAAACCATCCCCTTTCCACGACGACAACCCCCCTCACCCTCGCATCCACATTTCTGCCATCCTTTACCCACCAAGCACCTGCCACAACTCAGATCTCTGCGTTCATAACCCAGAATCCTCATGCACCTGTTGCAACAACACGGGCCCCAAGTGCCTGTCCCCGCAACAAAGGCGACCATACCAGCGGACGAAAGCGAGGCAAACTCGATCTGCGACGGGTGTCGCTCCGAAATCTTCAACGACGTGCACAATCTACCCCGTAGAGAGGTGCGCCCCATCTCGTACGGCACTGACTGGACGCCGAAGCCCAGCTTCTCTGACTACAAGGAGCCGCAGAGGAAGGTCTCGATGAAGTCCATGCACACGGTCGCCGTCGTCAACAACATGGAGGACCACGACAAGCTGTCGCCGAGGCACCTACGCCACATACGCGGCTGCCACACGGTGGTACCCAGCAACTCCAGCGACAAATCCAGCGGATGCTGAGGCAGAGGACGCGCGCGGGAGTGACGGCGCAACGCTGATCGGCCGCCATTCGATCGTTAATCGAACGTCGAAACGCGAGCGGACATTTCGATGCGATCTTTCTGGGTCATCCTGACCAGACGGCACATTATTTAAAAGATTCCGCAGCACAGTACTTAGTGCCAGGTGACTAATAAGCGAGCTGCGCGTGGCGTGCGCGGGGAAATATTTATGACTGTATCGCGTGCCCAGCGACGAATTACACGCCGACTTTGAATCGTCTCGACGGGGAAAACGTCCCGTGGGCGACGCTTGGTCGCGATTTAAATCCGTGTACGTTTGTTCGATTGTGTACAGAGTGACCTATTTGTGGTTTATAAATAGTGGGGTTTTGGAACGTGGGTTTGCTGTTAGGAAAATTGGACGTGCTTGAAAGGAAGTTGAAGAAGCTCGATGGGGATGTTGTGGGGAACTTGTGGGTGTCTGTGTTTGATGTGGATCGGTGAGAGATTGGAATTTAATCCTGGGAAAAGATCGGGGATAGAAGGCTTTAGTGCTGGCTATTTCTTGTAGACTTTTCAGGTTCAGTTTATGTATTTAGGGGAAGGGTGGATAGATTCTTTTCTAAACATTCTTAGTCTTGTCGTCTTGTATCCTAATCGAGGACAAATCAAAGTGGACGTCACGTAGTTGAATGGACGGATTTAGCGATTTTTATAATTTGTACCGAAAATTTACTGTTTTATACGGCGAGCATATATAGAAAATTATAGAGATCGCTGTATTACTGATACTCGTATGATCACGATTAGTTGGGTAAGATTTTTATTAATATAATTTTTGTATAGGATAAATACAACTAATTTTTACAACCCCTGCATTAGTTGCTTCTATTAGCCATTTATTTTTGTACATTAGAAGGTACAGAACTATTGAAATCTCGAAAAATCAATTTTTTATTAGTATTAATTCTGAAAGTGTGATTCTTTGTGAACATTTACAACAAAGTTTCATGAAGAAATTCGAATAATTATAGAAATCATAGCGCTGAACATAACTGAGTGCACCGCCGAGTAACGGCCTCGCACAGTACTATGAAAAGCGCCGATGTGAAAACTAAATTACCATATTCAATCGTAAATCATAATCACAAGTAGTTTCAGCTCTTTTGTATTCTATTTTGATTTATACACTGAATTGAGAAATTCTTATTTCCTTTCAAGAAACGTTTCACCACGAGTTAGAATCGATAAACTATAGATCACGGCAGCATCTTCCGTCGTCCTTTGACGCACCCGACCTAATCTCCGGCTTGCTAAACGCCACCGAGCGGAGGCCGTGTCATTTAAGCAACCGCGTCCCCGTCGCCCCGTTTGATTATTCGCCATAGGCGACAGAGGAGTCGCGAGGTTTCTCCGAGCATCGAGAACAGTTCGGCTGGACCCCCGTGGAGGGGGTGCCCCTTGCCGCGCATGCGCCCAAAAGGGGTAACACTCCCCATCTTGCAACGGAGCATTATTCTGTAACGACATCCCTTGTGGGGTAGGTCGACGCGAGGCACACAACGATCCTCTAGACGCAATAACCTCTGGAGCAGTAAGTTCGTTCGGCTGTTCGCTCTCTGGTGCTTCCGTAACACGTTTCAACCCGACAACGCCCCATCGAGATCACGGTCCCGCGAAGAAGGAGCTTGGCAACCTTCGAAGGCTCGAGGGACGGGCGTGATTGTTCTCCGCCGCCGCTATCATCCCCCCAGCGTGCAGTCGCGTTAGGAAGACGTGGGTGTCCAGCAGGGTGGCTGGTAATTTGAGGAGGAGTGTAAACATCGAATCTGACTCGACTGGGATTGATTCTGAGGAGAACCGTGCTGCGGGGAAATCGACGGAGGTCTTTAAGCTACTGAGGAATTCCGTCGGTTCGCTTCATCTGGTAAGATACGCTTCTACATTCATAGCGATCATCTCTCAATTACCATTTTCGGCTCTTCCAAAGCCTTAACATAGATATTCGAATACACTCTCGGTGTACATAAATCGGTAGTTTCCTCGATCGTGGTTAATATAACGTTTAGTTAGACGAGGGAAATTGAATGCAAGCGTGTTCGCTTCTTCTCAACACCCCAATTACTGACTTCTCTTTCATGATACCAAGCTGCGCGATGTCTCCAAAGACTAGGTCCCATTTGGCCCCAAAATACATCCTCTACTTTCCCCCGTGACGTTCAGGAAACAGCCCCCAACTGCCTAAAGCAGTGACGAGGACCACTCTTCCCGATATAATTGTGGGAAAGATACTGACTGCGAAGTTTCCGCGATCGAAACGCCCGTCCACGTGCACGTCGTAACGTGACAGAAACCTTGTTATTGATTTTGCGTTCAGCATCCGTAGCGCGCGCACGAGTGTGTTTGTACACAAGTAGAGGGCACGTGTGCGCGCGGCCGCGCGAGCATCGCCGTGTGCGTGCACACGCGTGCGTATGTGGGTGTCCACGGTGGGTATCTCGCTAATGAAATTCACGTACCTACACGCACACAGCCGCGTGGATACGTACACGCGTGTGCGAACTATTCGTTGGCACGTGCACCCCTCCAACCCCCCGGGTCGGATCGAGAATAATGAGGGAAGCGGGTTGAACGCGGGAAGGAACGTTCCTCTGGAAGTAGGGGACTTTTAGTTCAACTGCGTATGTGTCAGGGGATTCGATTAAAAATAACCCCCTCTGGAATGATCGTCGAAGTGGTCGAAGGGTACTTCGACTTGGCTGAAAAAAATCGCTGCGCACGATTGTGGTTCAAGGGCTGTGTTTTTAGTTGGCGGTTCTCCTTCTTGTTTTTTTTTTTTTGTAACGACGGGGCACCCCGGGTATTGTAGCGAGTACTAACAGGGGTAAGTACAGAGACTGCTTTTATTCTGGTTTCGGGGGATTAAGGTCTATGCACACACGGTTCAATGGCGTCGGTGTCAATGGTCTCTTCGTTTGAGTCGGAGTAACAGAGAAATGATACCTTTTACAATTTTTTAACACTCACACTGACGGAACTGATATGTGTGTGTAGACCTTTATGGTTTGATGTAGGGTGTATAGATATTTGGAAAGTTACGAAGCTAAATGAATGATGTGGAGAAGAAATTTCTAGCGGTTTTTGTGTTTTGTATTTCTATTTCACTGGAAGGTGCTTGAGTTTACATGAATGGGGATGTTGGAATTTGGGGTGTTTTTAGAGGGCCTCTTTTCAGGACTATGTTGTGAGAGGGCTTTTCTGTAGATGAGAGGGACTACATAGGTTGTCATTGGTGGGCTAGCCTTTGAATAGTGAGACTGCACGAGTGGTTTAGAAAATGAAATTTTTCTGGTGAAACATGAAAAACACTTGCTACAACGCATATGGATTTTAAACGTATAAAGTTATCAAATTCTCGACTTTTTAAAAGAATTTCCTGTGGATACAGTAGTTCTTTTCTTTGGTCTTCTTTAGACTTCTATAGTAAAACTTGAAACTCCACTGAAGATAAATTTAAACACCTTATTATCACATTTGACAAAATTTTCTCGACTTTTCGTGTCTCAGCTTCAATTCAAAATCTGCCAATTTCCAAGTTCAAATAAGAACATTCCTAACTAAATCGCATGGAACCAACGAACTTCAATCTGTCCAGTGATTGTACACATTTCTCAGCAGTATTGCCAGCTTTGTTGACTTTAATCGACGAATTCCGATGTTTGAACAGGTGCTTCAAACCGGTGAAAATCTCGCTGGCATTCGATTGAAAAGCAGGATTTAACCGAGAATAAAGGTCACGGTGAAGCGCGTGACAGTGTCGTGGAAGCAGATTGAAAAGTTTATTGGAAAAGTAATTTATAAACGTTGTACGTTGAGTACACGGTCGCGTGCCGCGTGTCATCAGCTTATCGGTAATCAAATTCGTTGGGTGCATCCAACAAACGGCCTATGCAGTGCAACCACGGTCAATGGAATATTTTTAATCGATATTCCTATATTAAATACTGACGTTGAGCGTGCAATCTCACTCTTTGCTTTAAAAGTCGTTAGATTTTGAAAAAAAAAAAACACTTCCCCAAGGAAGTAAACAATTATTCTGAGAAAAAAATAATTCTTTATCTGATGTGGAAGAAACGCATTGCACTGTATATCCTTGGGTAAAACATTGTGAACAGTTATTTTAAAATTTAAAAGTCATTTTGGATCTAACTGCAAGTTCATTTTTGATTTGCAAAGAAAACGTTTCACTGTATTGGATAATATTGCAATATATTTTAGGCGGGAGGTAGTAGATCTATATTTTATGGAAGATCGACCCAGTATTCCTTTTAGTCATTAAGAATTTATGAGTGAGAATAAGAATAGAGAGAAGAGGCACATATAGGAAAGCAATAAAAGATTTAAAATGAAGTAACATAGCAGAGCTGTTAATTATTTAAAACGATGTTTTTCGGTTTCAAAAAACTATAGTTGAAGATAAAGTACTGTCTCATACTTACTTTCACCGCGCTAGCAAGACTCAGGCGTTCTACTTCAACCCTGAAAAAGAAAATATAGGAATAGTTAGTTGAACTGCATCATAAAATGCCCTGTACTCCTGTATGAGTCAGGATTCTTAGGAAACAGCGTAATGAAAGGTGCATCGCGATGTCTCTTTACTTATTCACACAACAGTAATCATCGACTCCGCTTTCAACAGTCGGAACACGGCCATCCATTATCCTCAATTTCCAAGAACCGGCGCAGTAACTTAACGTTTCAGTTTTGTTCACTCACTGAAGGGTTGAAATCGATTTGTCGTTTGTGCATTTCACGTTGCTTGTATGTTAATAAGGAAACGAAGGATTAATAGTATAGAATCTAGAATTAGGGATTAAAGTGAACGATACGGATTTATACAAGTAAATTTCTAGGAAAATCGATTTCAAGTTTTGAAACTCTAATAAAAACAAACGATTTGAGGTTTTTGGTAATCGAAAAGTCTAATCTTGGTAGTTTCGTATGAAAAGATAAAAAGAATTTAGGGTGGTTTATTTAGTTGCAGCAATTTCGGAAGAATCAACACTTATGCCACTTTGACACGTCGATTTTGTAATCGACAATTTTCTCTCCCTTGAATTTTATAGCCATTAATCTTCTTTGCAGAATTACAAAAAGGGGTATCTTCTAAGATTACAGCATCAAGGGATGATTAGTCTACACTAATCCCTCGATATTTCCGTTTTACATACCTAGAACAATATCTGAGTGTTTAAATAAACGAATACAAGACTACAACTGTCCTAACACTCTTTGTCACAACAGATTCTTAGTGTCTGACTATAATGGTTCTAGAGAGCTGATTCTACTTTCTCCAGGTTATGCCAAGCTTTCAATATGTACCTACTTATATACTTCACACGATGTAGACATATATACTAAATTCATCTCACTAGTAAAACCCTTTTTATTATAAAATGTGTTTATTTAATCATATTTGAAACACATAAAATTCTTATACTTATAAACAGGTATAAAACAGCCGAATAAGACACCTCGTTTCAATTCAAAACTTACTAATAGGTATCAATCAGTAAAACTCTCAACCACAATAGAAGTGCTAATACCTAATTTTTAAGAACTCCCAGATGCAGTCCACTAAAGAAACACAGTTACACAATGCAAGCAGAGAATTGCATCAGCTCGCCATGCAGCATTGCAGGTCTATAAAAATAAAGTATTCAGATGCGTGGCGGGAATGCTGTAAAACACTTTCCTCGAAGAGACATGCTTAAATTTACAGTGGAATACTGGAACAGCTATATTATACAACTGTCAGGCTGTTATTACATCCCCATTGCATCGCGTGTCTGCGGCCAACGAGGCTCGTCCTGCCCGTGCAGGACAATTTTACGTAACCGTCGTCGAAATGCAATTATGAATCGATTACCTCGAATTAGGACGGCACGTCAAATGTTCAATGTCACGGAAGCCTCTGTTCAACGAATCGCCTGCCACCGAGTGTGACGTACGGTGGTTTCGTGGTTTCAGGGGACATGGCCGAGAAAATGTACTACTGGGGAGAGGAGAAGGACCAGGTCGACCCGGAGCAAACCTTCATAGAGTTCAAGGCCAAGTCGGTTCCACCTGATAAGAAGAAAGAATCCTCTCGTCCTGCTCCCAAGATGACGGTCTCCTCGCCACAGGGGAAAGTGACGGAAGTTGGGAATCGGGAGGAGGACACGGAACGCGGAGGCTGGGACAACAAGCTCGACTTTCTGTTCTCCTGCATCAGCGTGTCCGTTGGCCTGGGAAACGTTTGGCGCTTCCCATATTTGTGCTACAAAAATGGCGGTGGTACGTGCCCCTTCAAATTTCAAATACGCGACGGAGGAGAGATTTTGAATATACTTTCTGGTTTAAGTATTTCTGTCCTAGAATTTTTGGAGAGTTTAGTTTCTATTTTCAAGTTTCTGCTTCGAACTGCTTTCGCGGGCATGCGTGATGACACAAATGTTGTGTTTTTGTTTTAAGGATTTCTTTTCTAGAATTTTTTGAGAAATACTTTTCTATTTCAAAGTTAATTGCTTTCAAGGCTGCAGTTTGTATTGAATTTTTCAGATATTTATTTGGTAGCAGGGAGATTTGTTGAAGAAGAATTTCAAATTGCATTTAAATGGAAAAGACGGAGTGAATAGATTTTTTTATCCCCAAAGACCAAAATCATCTTTATTTGTCACCTTATTTTATGCCCAAAATATGCCTTCAAATTTTTCAATTTCAGCTTCCTCTGAAAGTATCAGAATGTATTTTTCGCGAGCTACATAATTTGAAGACTGAATTAACATTTCTACTTGTATATCTGCACTCGGTTTATCCTTGCGCTCATCACACAAATTCGCATCGTCGCGCAAACTTTCAGTTTCAATAATTTGAGAGGATCGTTCGACACGTTCCCCCTAATAAACGCGATTCAAATGTATTTATTCCATGATTATTCGTGTTGCGCAGCTCTCGTCGAGGCCAGCCTGCCATTTATAGAGTCGCGTGAAAATGGAGCGACGAACAATTAAATGCATCGGGAATAACGCAGCGTCAATGTCACCGTTGATAATAACCGAAGGCAATTAATTTTTGACGGTGAATACAGCGACGTACGCCAATAGCCGTGCATTCAGATTGCGTCGTGTTCCATATCGACTAATTGAAACAGCTTGCGCGATGAATATCTGATTGGCGTACGCCAGTTCCTGTATTCGAAAGCACTTCAACGATCATGACGCGAAATGCTGTTTGGTTGCAGGCGCGTTCCTCATCACTTATGGCATCGCTATGGTGTTTTGTGGGATTCCGATTTTCTTCCAAGAAGTGGCCATTGGGCAGTACCTCGGTGCTGGAGGGATGACGCTTGTGGGACAATTGTGTCCTTTGTTGCAAGGTACTACGCGCAGACGTTTTCAATTTTAAACCCTTATGAGATTTCGAATTTCGATACACGAATCTTAAGTCTCACGTGTATGAAAACTAGAGTGGAGAACTCGAGGACGATAGTTAATAAACGGTATTTTTGAGTAACTTCTACTTTCGAATTTTAAGAATAAATGTTATCGGCGCATAGGTTCGGTCATTTGAATAAAAGTTATTTTGCAAATTATTTATTATAATTATAATTATTTATTATTTATTATAATTATTTCCTTGATAATGGTCTCAATATTGACCGAAACGTTGGAAATTCAATCATAAAATTTGTAAAATAACTTTTATTCAAATGACCGAACCTACGCCCCGGTGACATTTATTCTTAAAATTAAAAATTACTTCGGTCGAAATTCTGAATCATTTTATTCTACTTTTGAATGTGATAAATATATTAATATGCATCTAGTAAAGGGATTGTGCACATTTAAAGATTAACTTCTAACGCAGAGACGAGCAAATTTAATTCCATAATATTAAGTGGAGTAATTTTGTAATATTCATTGGGTTTTTATGTTTTCTAGGGGTTGGATATGCTACTATGACGATAGTATTCTTCCTAGACATCTACTACTGTATCATCATTGCTTGGACACTGTTCTATCTTATAAGCACCTTTGCCAATCTACCTGGAGTACCTTGGAAGGGTTGTGGTCAGTAATAAAATTGGAAATGTTCAGAATTTAAAAGTCTATGAATTTTTTAGTGATATAAATAGAATTATTTTCAAGGTAATTGAAATCCTTAGATTCCAAATCAATGCTTACGTGATTTTGCAGGCAACTCTTGGAACACTGACGATTGTTACGACGCTTCCCAAGATTTAGCCCATCTTAATGGTTCGAAAAGTATCAATTCTACGAGAAATGCCACTTTCCATCACACCACGCCCGTCGAGGAATATTGGGAGTAAGTAATTGAAATTTTCTACGTGTAAACCTCTTACAAAGGAACCAGGTGTTAAGTGTGGATTTTTACGAAACTTCGTTAAAAGGCATAGAGTTGAAAAATATTTCACCCTTTTTCACCAGCGTAGATTCCTAATAATTTACGAAATATTTAACAATAAACGTTTGACCATTGGCATTAAGTGCCTGAAACTTTAATGGCGTAACAATTAGCAGAATATTCTTTGTACATATATAAATTGGAATAAACTGTGAAAGATAAATATGTAAAGACGATGTGCTTCAAATTCGAGCTGCGCGGTTAGAAAGCAGGTTACTTTATTTCCAAGCCACGCGCTTAAATTCAGGATGAAAAGTCTCGAACTGTCCACCCAGTCAGATGAAAATTCCTTCTAATCTCGTGACGATGCCTTGGACATTCTAGACGACGAGTTCTTGGGATCACCTCTGGTATCGACAGCATCGGTGAGATGCAATGGGAGCTGTTGGGTTGCCTGATTGTCGGCTGGCTGCTCGTTTACTTTATCATCCGGCGTGGTCTACATCAGAGCGGTAAGATCATCTGGTTTTCAGCCTTGTTCCCCTACGTGGTGCTTTTCATTCTTTTGGGAAGAGCGGTGACATTGGACGGCGCCCACGACGGTTTGCTTTACTACGTAACGCCTCGGTGGAAAGAGTTGCTATCGCCGGGCCCATGGATCGACGGCGCCACGCAAATCTTCTTCGCGTACAGTATCGGCACTGGGGCACTGCCTGCTTTGGGGTCGTACAATAAGTTCCATCACAATTGCTACAAGTAAGCAAGCGATCCTTTTATTGTTAGACTTTCCTCGTGATGTCTGGGGCATGATGGTATTCAAATCTTTGTAAAACCCTTGGGACATCCATCCAATTGGTTACAAGCTAAATTTCTAAATTTTCTTCTCACATCGTCATGCAATTTTATTCATATAAACGTACTTGTAATCGTGCATGTCACTGTGCGTTTAACATCCTAAGCGAATAGACATTGGAATTGTGATTCAAGAGGAACGAATCTTTATTTAAAATTGGGATTGAATTTTGTCTTGTTCGATTTTCATCAAAGAAAGTGAGCTGTGAAATGTTACATGTTTGAATTCTTTGAGAAATTGTGTAAGATTAGCTGGCAAGGGAAGTTTTTTCTCTCCTTGTCAAAACTTACAATTAGTACCTATAACTCTCAGACTTTTTCGATTAGTGCAAGTATCTCTGATTCAAGGAATTATTATAATTACTTTCTTACACAGAAGTGAGACTAGTCTTCCTCTTTACTCTTAGAAATGCTCAAATCACCCAAATCTTTTTCTCTTCAAATATAATTATTCCATTCGAAATATTTCACCCAAACAATACCCGCCGAAACCTTTGAAAATGTGTGCTTTCCATTACAGAGACGCGCTAATCACTTGCATAGTGAACACGCTGACATGCCTTCTGGCTGGTTGCGTGACTTTCTCGATCCTCGGCCACATCGCGTTAGAGCAAGGCACACAGGTATCTGAAGTGGTGAAAAGTGGGCCAGGCCTCGTGTTTCTCACGTACCCCGAGGTCGTCTTGAAGCTTCCTGGTGCCTCGATGTGGGCCATCATCTTCTTCGTCATGCTGCTCGTAAGGAACACTTCACTCGAGCGGAGAAGTGCACTTGCACCTTCTTCCTATTATTCATTCGTCTATTAACGCGCATCGATCGGAGACTATATACAATAACCCACATGTTTGTTCAAATAAACTAAGAAGACTAACTAATTGTGAAAGACACTGTCGTGTCTCCTTGTGAACAAATTTGTAGGTGACTGTACGTTGTTTAATTTTCTGAATCTCAGGCAAAAGGTGTAAAAACAATATTCCACTTTGTTTATTACAGATACTTGGCATCGACAGCGAATTCTGCATCGTGGAGTCATTCATCACAGGTGTCGTTGACAACTGGCCTGAACTTCTTCGTCCGCACAGGAAGAAGTTCACCATCGCAATTTGCTGTCTAATGTTAGCTCTCGGGCTTCCCATGGTGACCAATGTTAGTATCCAAAATATATGGAATAACAGTTCCAGTCAAAGTTCCAAATCCACATTGAGTTTCACTCAACTTCTTCCCGATTGTATTGCGAAAAGAGCGCAAGATTAAAGGAGCTTCTGGTGGATAGTCTATTAAAAGTATCAGTTCTATAATTTGTAGCAGAGAATCTGTAGAGTTTTTAATGTATCATACAGAAGTTTTGTAGATCCTTCTCTTTTGTTACTTTTTTAAAAGAATTTTCAATTCAGTAAAGGGAATTGTTGCAGGTAGTTCTTAAAAGCTTGAATTTCTAATCATTTATAATTCAATGAAATTCGACTTAATCTTATTCTGTGTTTCTAACAATAAGATTACGATGATTAAAATTTGATGTCCATGTTCCAGGGTGGGATCTACATATTCCAGTTAATGGATTTCTATTCAGCGAGTGGGATGTCGATCCTCTGGGTATGCTTCTTCCAAACGATCGCGATATCGTGGATCTTCGGGGCGAAGAAGTTCTGCGACTGCATCCACCAAATGATGGGCATACGATTGAACAAGTTCTGGTACATCTGCTGGGTGGTGTTCGCGCCAGTGATCATGGTGGTGAGTATATTAAGCTCGTATAAATAAATTAAGAGCATACAACGCTCATTTAAAAACTTCGAAGCTGTGCGGGGAATGACGTGATCGATCAGCTCTGACAGCATCGTTATTTCATCCTGACTGCCCTAGGCCACGCGTAATTTCACTCATCCGTCTATGTCTCTTGATGGAAACCAGCAATTTCGTTCGGACTCCGATCGAAGCTTTTCGCTGCACCTACTTAGTGTTTTCACTTGCAATATGTAGATAATGTTCGACACAATCTGCTGTCGGGAAAAGATTTATTTGGCAGCTAAGACTGTTCCATCAAATTTGGTCAGAAAAGTTCTTTACGAATTTCAAATTTAACGCTTTGAATGCCACAAGGATTTGAAAATGCACGTTCTAATCGCTTTCGTTGGGAAATTTTTGTGCAAAGCGAACTTCCAGCTCGGTTTCTTTTCGAAGTAAACATTCGAGGACCCTTGGACATTACTTTCGCTGCTCTTCAGAAAATATCCATTTGAAAATACGCCGAAGCCGGTTAAAGCGTTCTCATCTACAATTTTTGGGGATTATATTAAATTGTTGCTTCTTTTCGCAGTTCATCTTCGTATTCCAATGCGTCCAGTATAAGCCTCTGAAGTATGGAAGCGATTACGAGTATCCAACGTGGGCAGAAATCGTGGGCGTTTGTCTGAGTTTGTCATCCATGCTCTGGATACCAGCCTATGCTCTCTACTATGTCATCGTGACTCCAGGATCCATTAAAGAGGTGAAATGCTTGCACAGTACAGACTCGTCGATTTTTAACATAAATACTATGCTCGATAGTGTCACCCATTTGTCACTGAATATGAAAGTGGTGAGAGTTAAGGCTCTCCTTTTGAGTAATGATGACACGGACTAAGTAGGTTTGTGGTAATGATATTAATTTCTTTCCTCTATTTGAGATGCAGATATTTATGTTTTCTTATTTTAATACCAACTACTGTAAAGAAGAAGGCACCACGATTTAATTAGAATCTGGAAAATATTGACATCCTTTATATTCGTCAGCAGCAATTAATACATACACAAGTTTATGAGAAACTCAGACTTCATTCAGTGGCTTCACTAGAATATTTTAAAAATCGAAATTAGACTTAATTTTAAACTTCTGAAATATTAAGTGATAAAAGCTTGAAACTAGTCAGACCTGTAGCATTTGAATTCTTTCTTTTTCAAAATTCTAAATTCAGGAATAGAGAAATAATTAAATTCACATGTTGTTCACTCCCATCTTCAGACACTTGCAAGCTTTAATCATCTACTATTATTTCCACCAATGTCAAGCATTCGTAAACAAGAAAGTATGGTTGGATTGCTTTCAGAATATCCTGAAGGGGTTGAAGCCGAACATAAAGTCCCACCTAAAGCTACCAAAGGGCGAGAAGTCAGCGGTGATACCGATGTCGGAAAGCAGCGCTGGTTTGATCACCAAGAACAACAGTTTTCTCAGTCAAACATGATCGCTGTAAGCGACTTTTTTACCCTTTAACGAGGTTGTAATTACCGTAAACGTAGTATTTTTAACGGGGCTGGAGATACGGGGCCGGTTCGTAGGGAAACGTGATCGTTATATCGACCAAAGACACTGTTGCGAGATGCAGACAATGTTTATTGCTTCCTTTCGTTTACAAGAAACAGTGAACGAAAAGGGAAGACCACGAACTGCGAGAGGGATGAAAAGGAGCTATGCTCATTGAGTTCCTGGCCTCACTGTAACTGGAATAAATGCTTAAGGTAAATCATGCGTCTATCGGGTCGTCAAACAGAGAGTTTTCTTTTAATAATAAAAAAGGAAATAAGCTTAGTCAAATTTTTTACATTCCTCGATGATTTTCGAGTTGATTTCGTAATTGTGGTAAACATTTCGATATATTTCGTGGGAATTCTGGACTATTGGATACCTGATGGCTTTACAGGAAAACAGTTCTTCCACGGTAGAATTAAATTTAGAATATCCCAGTACAACCGACTAGTTTCATTTTCTCTGAAACGTTCCTGAAGAAGTGCCATTCTTTTCGCACAGAATCACTACGAAGAAATATTTTTCATTTCACAATTGTGTACACCTCTACTTGTACATAAGCGCAATGTGCATCGAGGTGGATTCATAGAATCGTAGGCAATTCGACGAGTGAAATATTAATCAAAAAAATGATTTAGGGACGAGATGAATGAGGTGTCCACTGGTAACGAAATACAAATTGCAATAGAAACAGCCACCTCGTTCCTTCTATGGTTAAACGGCAGATACGGTATGGCAAAATTCTTAATTGTCGGGTGAAAACGGAGGGGTGGGGAAAGCGAGATTTAGGTACTACGATAGTGAATTATACAGCGCTAGTTTTCAGATAACTATTTACGGAATCGAGTCGAAGAGGTCTATTTTTATATCGCGATGCACGTTTAGTTGATAGTTCTGGCTGGATTCGAGCGAGGAAAAGGAGGTTCTTGCGATATGGATCGACGAACGATCAGGAAAACCACAAAGTGGTGATATTGTTAGGACGCTCTTATATAATTGACGAATTTCAAGCACAGATCCGAGAAAATAGAATTTCTTCCTGATATTAACACGTTTTGTATTACTATAAATTTTGCTCAATGAAATTTAGAGCAAATTCGATTTTCTTCAGCCACCGACAAAAATTAATTAATTTGTGTAAAGATGTAATACTTGACATTTAAGAAAGTAATCTTTGGTAGGTATTTTTATTATTTCAGTTTCACATCTTTTCATTCCTACTTTTTAAGGCAAAGTTTGTGGTAAAAATGATACGATTGAGTTAACTATTCATTGATTTTGATAATTAATAAGTTTGTTCGATTTATAATCGATGTGTTAAATCACAGACGAAGCTACGACCAGTTTGAATCTGCTAATCAAACCTGAAATCGATGAAAAATATATGGATAATATTTTCCAGCGAATTTTTGTACGTGATTTGTTTGAGAAAATACTCATCGTTGCCTTTGGCCGCACAAAACTCATTCGGCGCGAACATCGAACCCTTCAACCTCAAATGTGAGACTTTTGTTTAAGGTGGTGAATGTAAGAACCTGTATTTATACTGCGCTTACTGTGAAACAGAGTTGGGAATTATTCGAATTGTGTCGAATAAATGTATACCTAAGATAACTATCCGAATTAATTATATTTAGTCGAATAGAATTATTCGTTATTTGTATCCATTTATTCAAATAAATTCTTCGAATATCTATTACAAAATTTCTCAAATAATTATCCGAATAAAACTTATTATTTGATTGAAAATCTATTCGGATAAATTCGCATGCAACTTAAAATTTATTCAAGATAAATTCCTATTCGACTAAAAACTAGTGGCGAATAGAAGTTTCCTCGTCATCCGAATAAAATCTTGCCCATCTCTGCTGCAAAGCACAAAAGCGTAGCTTGCGTTGTACGATTTAAGAGAACGACCAGTTTACAAGATCGAGGTACTAATTTCACTTGTTTGATGACCTTCGAGCTCTTTGTTAGACGAATCTTGACCCGTCAGAGGTTTCTGCACTAGCGTCAGAGATCCAACGACGATTTGTAAAGCCCGTTTCGGTGTAAGTTCGAGAGGAATTCAGACGAACTTATAGATTATAGTTTCACGGAGAGATTATAATGTATCGAGGTGGCCAAAAAGTTTTCTTGAATTTTTTTAAGGAAACTCAATAACAGATTTTGTATTTAAAATCAAATAAAAATCATTTGATAAAAACTAGATCTCTATGCATTCGAATTGTATTTACGCGTATGAATCTGAAGGAAATCAAGCTGACGCGTTACAATCGAAACGCCATATTGAAAAGGAAAAGAAGACCTTTTGGCTAACCCAGTAATTCTATCGATACGGTATGTTATTAAGAATTACTCGATATTTAATTACCCAAGGTATCTATGTTAGTGTTTCGTACAAATGTTCGGTGACCAATGAATACTGTTCGACGATGAAATGAATTGTTCGGTTACATAATGTATTTAATGGGAGGGAATAAATGGCGTTGGTACGTGCGAAATTGTTTATGGAGGAGGGAGCGTATCGACTTTCGAAGATTCAATGTTTCGAGAGATCGAGCCTCGATTTATTTCGTTCGCGAACGAGAGCAATAAAATTGCAAGTTTAAAACGGGCCTAATACGTTCGAGCGTTTCACACTGTACAGTAGACCCTTCATTATCCAAATACGAATGCTTCATTATTTCAACACTATATTATTGAAACCTTCTGTTTATTGGTTAAAACAATCACGACTGTCTCAACTCACACTGTAAAAGTGGAGATGGCACCTACTATAAATTTTGTGTAATTAATGTATGATGATTAGAAATCAGTTTGTTGAGAATTATTTAATTACCTCAAATTATATTTGTTAAAAATAACTCTGTGCAATTTTACAAGCGAAATGATCCGTAATATTTATATTATGGAGAAAATAGTTTCCTTAGTTTAATGTATTTCTATTATTTAAATCTTCTAATTGGACACTTTGGATAATTCAGGTTCTATCGGAATTTAATTCTGTATAGATTACAGGCGGCCGCTGTATTTACCGAGCTTTAACAGTTGTTGATGTTGTGCGATATTGAGAAGCGTCTGAAAGCTTTATGCGACGTTCGTTTATATTTTATTCTCGCACTGTTACGGCGCAAGCACTCCCAATAGCGAGCTAAGGGCCGACGATGAACACTGTCGACAATACGCGAACAACACTGCATTTGCAACGAACATGAAAATCACTTGATTCCAAAATTTCAGAAATCCAAGAAATTGCAATTCAGCCTCTGCGATAACAAATTAATATTCTACAGCACACTTTCCTATCGCACTATAATTTTTCACAGACAATCACTCAAGACACAGAAACTTCAATCACCAATCGTCGTAAACCAAACCATATACCTAATTCACAAACAACACCAATTCGAAAAATCCAAAATCCACATTCATCGAAGTTCAATCCCCCTCATCTAACATTCTTTGCCAATCGAATCAGTAATCCTACTGTACACATACATACTGCAAAACAGTTCACAGAGAACACAGCTTATTTGCCGCGTGTCGACGATTATATTCCCAACTAACAATTTAACACGTCCCGTGCTACGTGGCCCATAATATTTGCTCGTCGTAAAAATTCAATTCAAAGGAAGAAGGTATTTCTCATTACACTGTCGAAATGGGAATGCAATAAAAAAGATAGAGATTATGAAAAATACAACGCGACTGCTATTTCTCTGCAACCGAACATCGCAGTTCACTTTTCTCATTGCCGTCTAAAGCTCTATCAAAAATCTAAATCGCCACGGCGCGGATCGTGTTAATTAACAGAATTGGTTCAGACAATTCGTGACACGTGCTCCCGTGTATTTATCGACAGGTGACAGCGCGTCACTTGCGGACCTGCCGTTGACCGCACGTGTATGTGAAACGGTCGAATTGCACGCGTGTTGGTTGTTCCACGTTCCACTTTGTGTCAGCATGCTCCCGCGTAACCGTGTAATCAGTGTCATATACGATAATCTTTTACGAACAGCGACACATGCGAACGCTTCGGGGCGCAATCGAGCCGCGGTGTTTATATCCACGCGTGAACAGGGCTAATTACTCCCGCGGATTACTCGGCTAATCGGCCGTCGGATCGGCGTGCGAGCTTTAGCGACCGAGGGGATTGAATGTGAAGGGAGGCAACGTGAACGGTCCAACTTTTACTACGGGCGAAGTTATTAAACCGTATGCGCTTCAATTGAACGATGAATCTGGGGTTCATAGGTGATAGGGTGGATGTACCAGTAAATGAACACGTACCAGTGAATGAACATTTTTTATTAAAATGAGTAAAATAAGTTATTAAAGTAAGCAACTAATTAATTAGAGACTTCTTTTCATTTCTTACTTCATATCCAAACAATTTTTGCAGCAAGTGGAATCATTCGCGCTGCAAACATAATTTCATAATAGTGTTCATTCATTAGCCTTAACTGTTCATTTACTGGTGCGTTTACCCTAGTAAGATTTTTTGGAGGTACAGGAGATTTGTATTTGGAAATTGGAAGCCTCGAAGTCAGTAGTCGCGAGATTTGTGATGGAGGTTTAGTTTGTGGATTTATTGATATTTGTGGTAGTTAGGTACTTTGGTGAAAATTTTGAGGGTTGTAATTTGAGGGTTTCGGTGAATTTGTTTTTTAGGTGAACCGCACTCCTTCACAGTTCGTCCCTTCAATCTCAATGATTCCTAATCGAGGGATTGACTTGTACCGAGAGATTCTCTGTTTAGTTAAGGCGAACGCGGTATTTCAACATTTGCATGTACCAAAGAATGGAAACTATCTCGAAGCAGTATTGTTTTGTAAGCGAATTAAATTATATCAATTATATCCACCCACGTGGCTGTTTATTCGTCGACGTCCATTACCTACTCACTATTTCCCTTTGATAAAGCTAGAACAGTGGTCAATTTTAAATTCTGGGGATATCAACCTTGATTATTTATCTTCTACTTTTACTGAAACAATTTTTACGTCAGGTTTTAGTTTTAAAGGAATCGGTGTGTATTTAATTTTGTCGATAGGGTAATTAAAAATGGCCGTCTCTGGAATATTTATTGAAATGAGAAATACTTCAACGCTTGAAAGCAAGTTTATAATTACTTCGCTCCAATTTGTATCCAACAGTTTATGGTTATTTATATATTCCCCCGTAATTGGCAATCAGTGCCATTTAATTTTCGAATTGATTCTGCTCGAATATAGATGCAACTTAATTTGTATTCGCGTTGCTACTATTTATCACGCAGCCGGTGTCCGACAAATATTAGAGCGTTGCGAGAACTTATCGTTTTTTGAAGCCACAAATTTATATTAAAAAGCATTAAAAATTGTTCTGCCATCAGCGTACAATTTTTCCCGGTTCACCGCAGTCACGTTGAGCCGACGGAAGCGCACCATTCGTCGTCAATTTATTTCGCTCGTAAGTTTCGCGAAACTGGTAATCGAGTTTTATGCAGTTTTCATTCGGACGGCGTGGAAATAATGGGATTATTTGTTGCATCGGGGGCAATTTCACCTTGGGATTCTTCTGCGGGGCTTCCGAGTCGAGCAAACTTGTTCGAAGTTGTAACGATTAACTTCCCCTCTGCTGTAGCATTCGTGGAATCGATGCCGAGAAAAGTAGAAATAATTGAAATAAAATAATATTCTGCGTACTATTTAGTGCCAAAATGTCGTTACTTTCTATCGTTACAATATTTTCAGGAAATGTAAACACGTCAATTCGTTTGAAATCACTTCTTTCTCTAATTGCATTACAGCGTTTCGATCATTCTTGTTGAATTGCAATTCATTGCAGCAACAAATGAAATATCTGATTGGCATATACTTTGACAGTTGTCGCTAAATACCTGGGAGTAATGCAATTCACCCCACATGTTCGATTCTACGGTGGAACAGACTTTTACCAAAAGTTTGCCTTGGCATTTATACCTAAAATCGATTTTTAAAGAAGTTTAGGTAGCCGAACTTTAACTCACTGGAAAATATTTAGCATATATATAGACTCGCTTCATCAGTCGCAACAAACAGGCTGAAGTAAAATGCATGTCGCTGAGGTGGTACGTCGAAACTTCTTTTATAATGCTCGGGCATTTACATTTTGTAATTTAACTTCTGCTTTGACAGCTGAGCAGTGTATTATTCGCAGAATGTATAGGATAGAATGATAACACAAATTCTACTCTACGGTTGCCCAAATTATTTTCCCAATTTTACAAACTTATTTTCATATAATTCTAAATAAAATTTTATGTGCATGATACGTACTATAATATGTTTAAATCAATTTAAAGGAACGGGACTGAAATAGAAACCTTTCAATTAAATTCAAAATAAATAAATTTTCGATTGGAGCACAAGGGTAATAATAATAATTAACGGTAATTTTCTTAACGAAAGATTAATTCACCTGACCTTCACAATTTCACTGTTGGATATTGCAAGAACCTAAGCTACCTAAAAGCCAATTACACCAAATTTCACACCTGTATAATTGAATATTAGAACGACTTTGGGGACTTGGGTGCCAACTCTTACAATTTCGCCGGTGGATGTTAGAAGTGAGTGTTCAGGAGTCTGAATTACCAAGCATCAGGCCTTTATAATTGAATACTACAAGAACCCAAAGGACTTGCCTGCTAACACTCACACTCTCACCGTTTAATATTAGATGAATTCCAAGGGCCTGGATGCCAACTTACACGTAACCACTGAACGTTAGAAAGGAACGTAATAGCCAGAAGTGACGTGTTCTACACCCTTGCAAACTGAATACTAGAATGGAAAAAATAAAGTTGGGTAGCAACTTCCCACCATTATCGTCCCTACTGGGCTTCGGGGCCCGCGGGACGGCAATTTTTACAATA
Organism: Andrena bicolor; assembly: GCA_960531205.1. Classification (NCBI taxonomy): domain Eukaryota; kingdom Metazoa; phylum Arthropoda; class Insecta; order Hymenoptera; family Andrenidae; genus Andrena; species Andrena bicolor. Next base: position 36,612,072 of record OY482666.1, on the reverse strand, counting down.
ACAACATCGCATGCCACCGGCGTTACAGATCCAGGCAAGGATTAATGTCAACTTTCACGACGCCACGATTTGTCGCGTCGGAGTTTCACACTCCAGAGACCAGCGACGTCAACTTTTCTGATGCATCGTCGATACCGGATACCAGGCGTACGAGGGACAGTAGACGTCCCGTCAACATTCATGTCGCCGCTCCAGGGACTTGGGGTGTCAACTTTCACGATGCAAGCATCGATTCTCCTGCATCGCAGGCCCGAAGAACCTTGTCAACTTTTACGACGCTATCATCAGGCAAGGCTGTCCCTTAGGTCCGGGAATGGTTATTTCCGGTTGTTATTCAGATGTTCGTGCTGCTTGGATCTCAGACGATTAAACTTGACTTTGAACTGAATGAAGATTAATGGAAATGCAAACGAACTCTCTTGGTTATGGAAGATTCAACTGTCTTCAGTAAATCTGAAGTATTTAGAGTAATGATTCTAGGTGAAAAAAGAGTACCTAGGATATAAATAAATTTTAAAAATTCTGTTCTAGAAATTGGCGGATTGAAACAGTGAATATGGAGTAAATGCAGATAAAATAAATCGTTGTGGTAAAATACATCGGAATTGTGCAATAGTTTGTTTTCGAACGAGGCTTTGTTTTTCCAGAATATTGAATTCGGAAACGTCGATCGAGAAAAGGCCGTTTTACAATTTCGATTTAATTTTCCACGGTGATTCCTTTCATCCGCAGTTGTACCATAGATATTTGTATTTTCGTTCTATCAATTGTGAATCAGATTTACTTCAAGTTATTCATGTAAACGAAACCCCAAATAAAAAAATGTGCTCCTATGTATTCAACTGATAATATATTTGCACGTAAAATAAAACACCTCTCCTATTACACCACCAGTTTCACGACATCCCGGATAATTATTTATTTAACGGCAAGTGTCCTTTAGTTACAACGAAGCATGTAGCTAAGTGGGTAAGAGGCAGTCTGTAATAATTAACCTTTATAACGGAAGAAAAATATATATAGAGTCGTTTTGGAGCATGAAAAGAGATTCAATTTAATATAACACTATTTTTGAAGTGTTCTTATATTTTTTTAAACTTGGTTCACATAGAAATCTATGAATAATATGGATAGTATAATTGGTAAAACGATCGATTAGTTGGTCGAGTGTTTCTGTTTCTCCGAAATCGTAAATACTTCCAAATATTTGGGCACCCGACACCCGACTTCGTAATAGAATAGGTACACGATGCAGGGTTGATAACATATTCCAAGTAGTGCAAACGTAAAACCGAGCCGACATCAAGGTTGCCAGATTTATAACTCACTCCAGGCTCTCCCGAGTTACTCAAAGGTAAGGCAGACCGCTTGAAATCAGGGAGAGATGACGCAACGGCCCCTCCACCACTAAAAGCGAAGTCTAGTTTAAATTCGAGGTGAAGTGTTCTTATATTTTTTATCAGGTTATGGTCGACCAGGTGGCGAATAGTCAGACGAGCGGTTTTCTTTTCTACGTGGGGAACGTGACCTGATTTACAAGTACATATGTACTCTCCAGTCTCCCCTACAGCTGCAAATCCATTATGCAAAGAGTGTGCATATTTTTTAAGCATAAGTACAAGAGTGCTTGTTGCAAATTGCATGCAATATTATGGGGAAGAATGATTCCTCCAACGGAATGGGTGTTATTTCTCGGGAAGTTGGATCTTACAAAGACGAGAAATTTTCTGCTAACGTGGAGCAGGGTGTACACCAGAGCAGCAAGTTTTCAAGTTAGTTACAGAGTTAGAAATCGAAGGTTAGTTAGAGAAAAAGTTTGTTTAGGAAAGTTAGCGTCAGATGGGTCGACCTACCCGCCGCGGTAAACCACCACGTCGAAGCCTTCGTATTCAGGGTTCGACATCGGTTAATTGGCATTATTTTAGAGTAATTTTACTTGTCTTTGTCGCGACTGTTAATTGCTTGAGTACGTATTATGTTTGCTCTATTTATTCCACTTGTTCTAGCTAACGAAGCAGAAGGAAATTGTTCATCCCTCTCGTTTCATCATCGTCACTAGTAAATTATAACATTTATAACCCCGTTTTAAAATTTTTAAAGTTACAACCGTACTTCGACTGGTCCCTGTTCATTTAATATATATATATACTTCCCACACCATAAAGAAATTAAAAGTAGGTACGCGATGCAATGTATTCAGAATCCAATTTGAAATGAAAGAAGAAGAAAAGGATCTAGTCACCTGGGGTCAGGAAATATTTTTAAGTGACGAGTTAACTCGCCTCCCCCAAGTCGTCTTCAAGCGACGATTTAACTCGTCTCCTCCACGGCGAAGGAACTCTCAAGCAACAGATTAACTCATTCCGCCTGCAGCGAAGATACTTTTAACTGACGGGTTAACTCGCCTTTCCTAGTTAACCCACCAAACTGTCGCGCTTTTAAATCGACGATCTCGGGGCTGAAGTTTCGCCGACTGAAACATTTTCCCCGGCAAAGGCACCGCTCGCGAGCGGCACGGGCTGTACGGGGTCTGGATAAATCACTGTCGGTCGAGTTTTAGATCCCACTACTTTGCAACGTCTCAAAGTTCACCGTACCGGCTAGCCACCGGCATGAATCTCAAAGATTATGACACGGGCAAGTTGCACGTTGAAAGGGACTTTAGTTATGCACTTCTTAGATTTGTCCAATATTTCACGTTTCTCTGCGCACCGGCTCGGCATTTGTTCTGAAACGCAGTAACACAAGGAGCCGCCCCGCGGGTCCCCTCAAATATTCAACAGCCCTTTCTGCGCAAGATGGGGGGATGATACGTTTTCAAGTGCCTCTATGCAACAATTATTGTTGAGAACGATGGCCTGAGTGTCATTCTTGGCTGTGCGTCGCGCTCTGCTTGTTACGAAATCTGACTCGGACGTCGGGACTGTTTGCGAGCCACTTCTGCTTTCAATGTGTGCTTTAAATTGTTTCTCAAGCCATTGGAAATACGACGAAGCTTGATTCGATAAAGGAAACGCGACGTTGTAAGTGAATCTCCTGTGGGATTTCAGTGTTGTGATTAAAGAGGCGAACCAGACATTTCAATTGATTATTTATTATTTATTTATTTAGTATATTTTTGCATATCGATTGAGGAGGAATATCCAATTTGGTTTTTATAGAAAGGTAATGCCTCTTTATATTTAAAATGTTAGGTTACTCGCCATCTTTCTATTTACATTTTTAAACACTTCGCCACGTGGCAGCTGATAGTTACGTGACTCCAAGTCATTACCTGTTACCCTGATTCATGCGATCTACGTTGGGTTCTATGTGGTATTCGACCTAATCATAAATTTCATTTGGGCGATAGAATGCGAAACCATTACGCTGACGATAACACAGAGACATTCAAATATGATTTATTAAATGTGCAGAGCTACAACTGTAACGCAAAATTAAGGCAAGGTGTATCGAGGGTAGTTTTAGCAGGAGTTTCGTTAAAGAATTTTAGAGAGTACAGACAAAATATTGGAACGAATTCTGAAGGATTCTAACGGTAAGCTTAGCTAACAAGACCTTGACCAGTAGTTTCGTGAAAGACGGATAAAAAGATCAGATGGATGTTGGGCTTACACAACTCCCTCGGTCACCAGACACGAATCCAATCCATTTCCCTTTTTGGTTCAATTTGCATTTCTGCCAACGTAAAAGATCCCCAGCAATGTGCAGGAATAAATTCACACAATGTTATTAAATATCGAGTGTTCAAACTTAAGTGAAAATTAATAAAATGTACCTATGCACTAATACAGGAATATTCATAAGCGACATGAAGAGGCCATCTTAGAAGCAGGATATTTCTGAACCTATGTTCATCGGAAAGTCAGTTCTGAGTCCAGAAAACTTAATTTTTGTGAAAAATTAAAACAGTAAAGTGTATACATCAAAGTACGAATGATATGTAACAGTTGAGCATGTAATACGTTAAAGAAGATAAGCGGATCTGCCGATTTAGATAGGTTCCATGCCACCTATAGCACACCCAATTCTTAGGATCCCTACTTAAGCTTCAACCGTGCTCAATGCGGCTTAACTTCGGTGATCAAGCCTCGTTAGGCGAGCTTTGCCATGAGCTTACGAGGCGTCAATTGCTGAGGGGTGGCAAACATCAAGATACCCAGACGTGAATAATAGTCTTGAACAGTGAAGCGTTCAACTTCTATAAAAATCCAAGCAAGTCTCCTGTAATTATAGTCTACGAAGGAAGAACAAAGACCTACATGTTCCTGTACTACAATTAGTAAAATAAACACGTAAAACCAAGTTCTTCACTTCCCCTCAATTATCCTCTCTCTGCTTCCATTTTCGAGAATCTAACACCATTGAATTCCTCACCCATACATGACCAACTAGAAGGGACAATTCTAGAAACTTTATCCGACTCAAAGTGTGAAATACAGTTTTGTCTCCAAGAGTGCTCGAACCTCGTGATCAATTTTGGAGACAAATAGTATATTCGACTTGCCTTTGCCCTCTGCTGCGGCAACTAGGAAAGAAATAGTCTATAGTCGCTTTGGTCTATTCGTAATAATTCATTTACAATTCAGAAAAAATATATGAAGTACAGATAATATGTAGCTATTTTTCCTCTTTTATTTTATTTATTTATCTTAAGCAGTTAGCGAAAAAAAATGGTAAAGTTAAGGGCTTCTACCCCCGTATTATCCTTAAACGAGAGGGTAGAGATCTGAAACTGAGGAGCAATGTTTAGCAAACAATAACAACCAAATTTATTACGGGGACCGTTTGCTCGTGCTTCCTTGCTAGACTCTTCGAGTCGAGATAGTGGTGGGTTACTGAAAGAGGACGAGAAAGAACCAATGCAAGCCGACTGACACACCGTTTCGTCAGAGGTTCATCCCGTCTCTCGAGCGTCGGACTTATAACGAGCACAAAACTATAGTTGAAATACCTTCAGCAGGTAATATGAGGCAAAAAGCTCTAAAAAATAACAAAGATCTATCTCCATCCCACAAACTCAAGTGTATTCGAAGTCTCGGTGCCCGTGGAACGAGAATCTTCTCACGATTTTCGAAAAACCGGGTCCACTTACGATCCTAGAAGAGAAGTGCTTGAAAATGAAAGCCAAAGGCGCGTCTCACACGAACTCTTTTTCTAATCTCTTCCCGTGAACGTTTCCTGTTCCCGAGGTTCCTCGAGTTTCATTAAGGACGCTTGTGCGGACATAATTACGCCGTCTGCACGATAAACACGTTCGTCCCGACTCCGCTCGCCGTTTTATCCCCTTCTTACAATCGCGCTTCCCCGTCGACGGTGTCTCGAGGGTGCTCCGGAGGTGTTCGAATACCCACTTGCGCCGGAAACGGCGCGAGCTTCTTCAGGATTATGAAGGTGTTGCTCTTGCGACGAGTACGGGGGTCTTAATATTCTTTGAACACCGTGCAGTCAAGGATTCTTTCAGTTTCTCTTAACTTCGAGCTTTCCAGCTTCCATCGAGTCGTGCCATCGATTAGACATTTTCCGATAAGCCGAGTGCTTCGCGATCATCCCCCCGTAAGACTTTGGAGCAGAAACGAGTGTACCTTTTGCATATTGGATTGAAATCGAGTAGGAGTATCACTCGATGAATGAAGCCTCAGTAAACCTTGCTACTCTTCAGCTTCTGCGGCTTTGGCCACTGAGGTACACTAGATCGTCTCGTTCTATTTTAATTCTCTTCCTAGATCTGACGTTAGAATCCAATTGTGTTCAGTTTTATTCAATTTTATTCAGTTCTTATTCTACGCTAATTTTATTTACCTCGAAGTTTGCTCTTGAAGTTTCGTCTGCAGTGTTTGGAATAAAAACGTGTTTCGTTTGGAATATTGTTATCAATGCGTCCTACGTAAATACGCGTATAAAATGAAGCATTTATTCATAAATGATAATGTAAAACGGCAGCCAGTTCTATTCGACGTCTGGGTTCAGTTTAGCGTACAGTCTATAGGCAATGGGCCAATAGAACAGCGAGCAGTATGCATTCGATTAAAGTGATGACCTCTGGCTGTGCATAGAGCGGACACTTTCACTGGGATATCGTTGTATATAAAGTATTTCATTGTTCAGGCGTCGCTGGGTAGCCTGTTGCTGGCCAGGTATATAATATATATAGCAGACAGCGTGCACAAGAATGCTGTCCCAAATCTGCTGTCAGAGTGCAATATATGAAAGATATGTGTATCACTATGGGGATTTAAGTTATGTTTGAAGGAGAGTGGAAACACATTTTTCTGCTTATCTTTATATATATTTAATTGTATATATTTCATCTATTTGAATTAATTAACCTGTTCAGGCACCATTTTCTTGAAGTCAGAAACATCTGATCTGCTTCTTTGCTTAGTTATATTTAATTCGTTTTAAATACTTCATATTTTCACTTTTTCTGTCAGAAATATTTGAGTTTAAGAAAGCACTAAACGTACACATATGTCCCAGTGCCCATAAAAAGGTTAGATACTTTCTCTGTATTTTTTAAAGTGGTATAATATAAGTATGTGAGTTTAACAATAATTATGGAATTAATCATGTGTCCAAAAACAAGTATCTATCATTTGAAATGAAATGTTTCTCCTTCTCTCAACTGGAACCTAACTTTTCGTTTCCTATTTTCTTAAACATCAATTTAATTCCCTTCTTAAACCTCCACGATAGCGCAGCAATTTGTAATATAATAAAATTCTGTTGCCACCGACGAAAATCTCGACATTATGCGCGGCGAGGTTAACCCGTTCATAAATCGGTATTAATATCTCCGTTAAAATATTTAGTGGCTCGTTACCGTGGCATTCTGCGGGCGTTTATCTCCCAGCGACTAACACTTTGACGATCATTCTCGCCACCTTCGTCATAACGCCGCCACCTATCGCGACGTGGAATATTTATCGTCGAACGTTTATTTACTTCGTCGCCGCAGGCTTCTGCATAATTCATTAGACCCGCAATTATTTCTGTTCACCTGGCCGCGGTTACTCCCCACCGCCGACGACGGGGGCGTCGTAAGCTTGTTAAAACGGCCACGGAATCTAATCGAATCTTCTCATTAGGATAACCGTGGCGCTGTGATAACTATATCCTTCCGCAAGTCTTACTAAACGGAGAAAAAAAAAGGTACAGCGTTAATACCCAGAAAATTGTGCTCACTCAGCCGAACTGGAAGGCAAATAATTGAATCTTGATGGGAACAGGGATGGGAGAGAAGAGATATCCGATTTTTGATCAAACTGGAAGTTAAAAATAGTTCCTCGGGATGCTGTTGCCTGGGAGACTGGGCGCGGTTTGGTAAATTGGACAGAATTTTTCTGGATATAACGACGGAAGAGGCACTGCGGAATTTATTTAATTGTAGCCAGTGCGTCAAGTAATTGGACGTGGTTTGCTACAGTGTAGCTTATCTTCGTTCATCTACATTCGTGCTACCTTGGTCCTTTCGTTTCCCCTGATGCATTATTCCGAGGAATGTAATCGCTTAATTTCCTTGTTGATTTAATATGCTCTGTAACGGTGTTATTTGTTTTAATGGAATTATTAGATAAATGTTTCTGCGTTTGGGTTGCAAATTTCAATGGCTTCCTTTAAAAACCATTCAACACTCGCTAATCTTTCTACATTTTTTGTATTTCTGAATCTAGCCTGGGTGTTAGCTTCTAATTCTTTCCCACATCCCCTGAGCTCTATACATCTGTAATTATGTTCATTATACCTTACTTGCCTCTACCATTTACAGCTAGAAGAGAAGAAACTACAAGTTCACAATTTTCGAAATTCAATGCTGTAAAAATTTTCCAGACCTTCCAGTCTGAAATTCCTAATATTCCACTACTTCCATTTTCGATTATAAAATATTCAAAAATTAAATAGGAAGTAGAGCCTGGGAATCTTAATTCACCCCCATTAATTTTTCAACCGAACATACAGCAATCTTCAGATTTCCTTCAATGGGATATCTGAGGTGGAAAATTTAATTTACACCTGGATCACTAAAACTTGAAGACTCTCGGTTTTCTGATTCTGATCGACGCAAAGACAGGGTGCGTTTTGTTTCTATCAGGAGCTCCCTTTCCTTTCCACTTCCCACGCAGACATTTTCCAAGAAATTTTCTTTACGAGACGGGTTAAGATCCTCATTCTTCATTCCATGGCTTTTTTTTGCTGTTCTCATTACGTGGCCAGATAAAAGCCGACGGTAATTGCAAGAGGCCTTCGAGTGTTTTTCTTTGACCTGGACTTAGCATACCTGAGGGGCTGGCCGGTTGCTTTTCCTTCCAGGTGAACTACGTTCGATGCTTCTTGCCCAGTCTGCTCGTATTAGTGTCGTTGCCCTGTCTTTCGTTTGCTGCTGACTGTTTTATCGATCTACACCTTATCCACTATTAAAAACGCGGTCTCGCAACGTGGCTCTAGTTATTTCACCCCATTACGTGTCTTATATGAGCAAAGATGATCCAACGAAAATCCGTAAGAGATGTTATTCTCCTGGTTCTTCATCCATATGGAATTATAATTAATAGATCGACTGCCACGTTCTCACTCTTTGTCAGATTTATTTAAACGTGTATTATGGGAAATAGAAATAATTCACACTTCACTGATATAGGTATTTATTATTCTACGTCATTCCAAATGACAGTAATATACTTCAGAATTTTCTAAATCTAAGGGTTTTGTATATTGTAAGAGTTAAAAAAAAAAAATGAGATTCTGACAGTGGTTACTGACTCCTTTTTTAATCGAAAGTCTCTTATAATATGTATAAGCAATTTTCCAAGAGGAATATTAGAAGCAAAAAGTCTTTCTAATTCATAGCTGGGAAAACTAGAAATATCGTATACACGTTCAATAATATCTGGCACTTGAAACCTCGCAGATCATCTCCGACTAGCATTTCACATGAGTTCTGCGCGAGTCTGCCAATTAACCGTAAAGCGAAACAATCCAGTAAACATTCGCCAGCACCACAAATCCATCAAGTCGTTTAACTCATCGGAAAAGCCGATAATAATCGACAAGCTGCTTGGCATTTAACAGTCGCAACGAGTTTCCTCGATCGATCAACGTTTCCAACATTAACCACTTGCACGCGATTTCAGCACGTTCTCTCATCTTGAAAAACCCCGGCACTCGACATGGGAAAATTCTTGGAAAAATACTTTCGAAAGGGACACAAACGTTGAAATAAGGATTTCGATCGGACCTAGCGAGATCTTATCCCGTTGAGCTGAAGGAAAAGTACGTTCGCGGGTTCAGTGGAGATGCTCCCGCGCGTTGATACTAATTATCCGTGTGATTAAAATGGGCAGTTAAGTAGGGCTTGGCAGCAAACGCTCTGCCGCGGGCTCTTGTTCGAGTTTTATGGAGCGGGGCTTCAACTTCGCCGCCGAGAAACTTTTCTTTTATTGCATTAGAAGTTGGAGCCGCGGGATATCGCGTGCACCTCAAGTATATTGTCCCGTAATGCCCGTTAAAGGGAAGAAATCGTGGACAGTATCCTCGCGACTCGGTATTTCCGCCAGCTCCGCGAAATATTAAATTAGCGCGTACGAAAGGTTTCTCCAATTAAACTCGAGCTCTACGCGATCTCTTTGAAGCTGCCCGTATCTTTTTCAAATACTTTTCACTTGACAGTTTCTATTTTTCGTAATACTGTAATTGATACAGGATTTTCGAGATTTCAGTTTGTAATAATATAATTGTATTAGGATGTTTGTTATAAATATTCGATATGCCGTGTGATACGAGTTTAACGAAGCAAATGCTGCAATTGTAGGAGAGAAAAACATTTCTCAGGCGTACAAGAAGATTATTAGCGTAAGTTGGAGGTTTGTAAAGCTTCCTCAAGCTAAGTCAAACAAATTTTATAATATAGAGAACTTGATAGAAATTCGTAAAAGATTTGTAGAAAATGTGGGGAAATAAGATATATATATTGTTGATTGGTCATTAACAAAATATTTTTCCTTTGAGATACCGTTCGAAAAGAGGTCTTATTTCCTGGATGGCCTAATACGTGTCATGATTCGTGTAGCTGCGAATTTAACGAGCATGTAAAGGCAAGCAGCAGTAAACTTTGATACAGAACCTATGATAATAATAATATATCTCTTTACTGCGCTGGAAATTAAAATACCGTGCAAAAAGCGAAGTACAGCTGTAATTAAGCTAACCCAAATAACCAGATATAACACATGTCTGGTTGCTGTATACAGGATGTTTTAAAAAAAGCTACAACCTCTTAGGACATGTAATTCATACCTGAAGGTTTAAAAAGGAGCCTTAAGGGCTCTTCCTAGTGAGATGGCCTGAAAAGAAGGCGATTTTTAGGGATGTTTTTTCAGAAAAAGCATTAAATTATATTAATTAAAAACTTTATGTTCATATTTGTACATATTTGGACAATATTTTAAACAAAATTCAATTTGCAAGTTACAGACCAATAATCAAATCCTGATTTCTGCAAAAAAGTGAAGGGTATTTTTTTAGTGCCAAAAGTTTATTTTAGCAAATATTGACTTGGTTATAGGCCGAAAAAAAAATTTATCCCATACACATATCCTACCAATCTCAAGTGGATTGGTTCTTAAGTTTTTAGAAATCGAGAGCGCCAGCTTCGAAAATACAATTTTGAAAAAAACGCGTTTAAACTTTTAGGTACCGTTTTTTTAATTAAATTTTTTCTACATTGTCTAAATATGGGCATAAAGTTTTCAATTAATATAATTTGAGAGTTTCTCTTTAAAAAATCCAAAATATCGCATTCCTTTTCAAGCCGCCAGACTGGGGAGACCCCTCAACAAATATGCAATCTATATTTAATGAAAGAAGCGTCTAAATATTTTTGCAAAATTATCCCGAACTGATTGGAGATCGTGGATTCTGTTTGCATAATGTTCCATACGAATGATACGTCGAGAAGGAGGACATTTGGACGGGCGTATGAAGCCCTTCCCGGGGAATTTCTTTTAATTACGCCCCCCACGGTATGTAATTACCCGTAGAGCGATACTTTGCATATTCAGATGCGCAGCATTGCAAACGATCGTCATAAATATTTATATTTCCCGACTTCCTGTTGGGTCGGTTGGCGCGTTTGTCTGTAACTCTATCTGTGGCAGGGCGGGGATAATGTATATACGTTTCTTCTGCAACTACGTCGTGGTTACAGCGATTATGTTAAATTCAAATTTCAACGAGCGTGCTGGGGAAGGAGTTACATCGCTACATCTCGTGGAAATTTCGCGACTAACGTTGATTTAGATGAATTTAGCAATGTTTGCTCACTTGGAGATTCTTTGGCATCGTTTTACTAATAGTCTTGAGAATGAGGATCATTTAACACGGAAATTAATAATTCCTTGAAAATTTTAAGCTTCTTGTAGAGAATGTTTAAAAGAAACTACATTCAGCATAAATTAACAGTTATGTTAAAACAATCATCTGAAAGATGTTCTCCATGTATCCCCATAAATATTGAAGATAATATTAAGTCTTGGAGGGTAGTATCATCCCTTAGATTCGAGTTAATTAAACTGTGGGGTATTGTGTTTGTATGTTGTATCTCTGTATGATTGGTTTGCGAGCGAATTTGTAATTTATAGAATAAATGAAGTGGGTTATTAATATTTTATATTTAGTTACTTAGTTATTCTTTTACTGTAAATATTTATTGACTCCTAAGATTTGCTTTAACATTTGTAAAGCAGTTTCTTTGTTGATAATATAATTCGTCCTCAAACAGTTTAGACGTATTTCCTCTTACACTCTAAAAATAGCAATCATTCTTAATTAAATATCCTCCACAAAACTAACAAGATTGCGCTCCTTATTATTGAAACTATATAGCATTATATCGAGAGACTCTTATCAAATTGTGTCATCGTAAATACATATAAAATCGATCCGCATGTTCCTTGCCCAGAACTCCCATAAAACGGCATGACTAATAGCCGGGCTAACGTTCCCTTTGCACCTGTATCTTTTCGTTAGCATCGTGTCGGCCATTCCGAAATTAATTTAATCACGTTGAAAGGTGGTGCGTTACGAGCGGGCGTAGTAATGTCGAAGGACAACGAACGTAGTAACTGCCGCCCGTTTCTGAATCAATATTTGTCTACCGTCGACAAGGGGCGGTTAGGTGACGAGAGACGAATGAATGGGAAAAACGCGAGCGGTATCGCGCAGGAGGGATGGTATTCAAATTCCTGGTGAGCAGACTTCGTTCGGCGGACCCGAACCAGCTATTTTTCATTCGATGCATAAAAGTTTTGCATAATCTTCGCCGGGAAGTAAGCAGATAAGATACTGCCAGGGATAAGGCGATAAAGATTACGCGTACCTTTTAGGGTGAGATCCTCTTGGGCTGCATTAACGACGTCTACTAAAACTGCCCTCCCGCTCCTACCGAAATAAGTAACCCCGATACGAGACGGAATATAAAACGAGCCCGCGAGATGGCAATAATTCTTAAGTAATTAGCTGCACAGGCTGCTCCACAACTCAACGGACTATCCGAATGGTTCTTGGAACCTGATCGGAAGAAACGTAGAATTTACATTGATCGTTCGGTGACTACCTTTGAGATGGCTTTGGGAATAGCTCCTCTGAGATGCTCTATATTTAATACACTTCTGAAGATTATAGACTTCTATTTCCTGTTACTACCGTATTGGAAATATTTATTGCATCACTAGAATAAACACGTTGTCACTTATGCCTGTTTTATTAGTTATACTAGAAAAATATTATTGCACAATTTATTTATTACAGAAATTTGTAGATCACTATCTTGGTCAGAATAAGTTGAATAGGAATCATTTTATCCAGCATATTGCTATGAAAATTCTGCGTACCTAAGTAGTACCTACTATATTTTAAATAAAAGTCGTTTCTTACTACAAATTTTAACAATTATTTATTTTACACAGCTTTATAGAATCATTCAATTTTCGTTGTCAGAATTTTTTCATATCTACTATAATTTTTAAGATATGCAGGAGAATAGGAAGGTACACATTGACATTTAAGGGGTGTTTTCACCCCGAAGAATCAGAAAATAGCGGAAATAAAAAACTATCCGATACTTCTATCGAAGTTCTCTAGTCTTTTCTTTTGTAAAACATTCTAGTGGTGGTCCAGAGTCCCTTTTACAGAATTCAACGAAATTATAACCTCCTAAATTTCTGTACTGAATTTCAAAAAAGATCCTTACTCATTTATAGTATGTAATTCCTATGAACCTACACCTCCATCAAAATCTATAGACTTAAAATCATCTTTTTCGTGTCTCCAGAGTCTGAAACTGCCTAAACCGAATCCTAAGGTTCAGAAACCATCTGTGTTACGTCCCAGAGATTAGCTATCACCTTCACTCCATCTCGCGAGTCCACCGGCGACGGTATTATGTCCAATAAATCCTTGCACCCCGTCATCGTATCGATAATGGAAAACATTTAAAAGCGTCGGAATCAAGCATCAATCCTCCCATCCCAAAGCTCCAGCAGCGATAATCCGCATTAATCTCAGCGTTGATGCATTGCATCCTGGTTTAAAAGCTGAAAAGGGGCCACGACCTTCCGCGTGGGACACCGTGCACTATACCCTCTCAATTAATAATTTCAGCGTGCTCTGGCTCGAAATAAACGCGGACATCACCCTATTCGACCTCCCACGCGTGTTTTAACTAGGCAAGTAACAAACTTTATTTTAAATACGCGACATCTTTACACTTCGGTCGAGAAGACTCAACACGAGTAATAGAATAATCATGGTGTCCCATGGGGTCCATCGGGGCCTTATTTATATGCCCCGCGAGTCTGGGAATTTCTAAAAAAAAAAAAAAAATATGTCCCTGTGTGCACAAAAAGTTTCTAGAAATGTTGCATCTGACGAAATGTTGCGCTTATTCTTAAGATTATTATAACTCTGCTACGTTGACCATCAAGTAAGCTCACAGTCGCTCAAACCGGAAACAGTCGTGGGTTTTCATCCCCTTTTGGGGGAAACGCCATAGAAGACGGTGCGACCTTGTTGACACAAGCGAGGCTCCTGTTCACAGCCAGTGGTGGGCTTGCCAACACCGTTCATGCTTAATTCAAATGAAACCGCGTGGAAAGGAAACAATGGACGAACCCTCCCTTTCTTCCTCGATATCGTTAACCGTGCCCCCGTCGACTGGCAGCTGTATTATTTCTCGATCGTAACAGGGCGAGCCTTTCTTCCGAAAGCTCGCGGAACGTCGTTCATAAATCTCTCCAAGCAATGCATACAAATGTAGCCCCCGGTTTTTTTTTTCTCTTCTTCATACGAGCATCCACGCTGGAAAGGGTGAATCGTTACAGGGCGAAGAACGAATTCGCACGGGCCCGTGGGTAAAGAGAAGAACGTCTTCTCAGCATCTCGCCTGACACTGGGCGAAGGAGCCCGAAGACAATATAACACACAAAAGTCTCGCTTGGCTAGTCACTTACGCTTCCTCTTCCTCGAGTTTCACCGGAGAATCTTGCCACCTATTTTCGCCCTTTTCAACCCCTGCCCATTTTCTTTTTCCACGGCACTCGCCCCCCACCCCGGTCGCCCGCGACCCACCCCCTTCGTCTACGCGGCTTCCACCGTTCTCCTTCCGTTCCTCTTCGTCACGCCAGCTGGGCTACACACCCTGGAAAAGTATTACGTGCATCCTGTTCGTGATGAAAGGGTCTCAGTTTCCTCTCGCCCCCAGCCGCCACCCTCTGGCTGTTTACTGGATATCTCGGCGAGATTTCGTGGCGATCAACGGATCGTTCCTTCCCATCGTGAATCCCCGTTCCGACGATTCCATCGATCTTACCAGATGTGCTCGTTTTTACCGCAGCTCCGTGGTCCAGTTTCTCAGGCACTTGCTGCGGAAACTGTGTTTATGTATGATTGATTTTTTCGGGAAGCTTAGTTGTCGAGGAAAACGGTTAGTGGGAGTGATTTATTGTAGAATTTAATAGAACTGGCAGTGTCTTTTTTAGGGGATTGATGAAAGGGTGAGATTCAGGGGTGCGTTGAATTTTATTGAAGAACGCACTGAGGGGAGTGATTCGGCCAAGTTGCTAAGCGAGAAGGTAGAAACGAAGGAATATTGTAACGTTAATACTCGATATCTGATATTGAAATGCAGTAGATGGTGTTCGAATTGTTTCCATTAGCATTTAAGAAAAGTGACCCGTTGATTGTAGTGTTTAATAGAACTTCTGTAAGGGTGTGGTATTAATACATGGTACTGTGTTAAAACAATCAGCTCTGATTGAGGTGGAGAAACAAGATTCAGTTTCTGATGAACGAGCTGCAGGGACTTTTCGTGCGCTAACTTCATCAAACTCAAAGTTCATCGAATTCAAGGTTTCAGGAACACGTAGTGGACCGCACGACTGGAATTTTCGATGGCAATTCAAAGTGTGACCAGAATTTCGAGTTACAACAGGGTGGAAAATCACTGCGTTCAATCGCCAACAGGTTTCACGAGGGTGAATCTATCCTGAAGGTTTAACGAATCGAAAGGCAAAAGAACATGAGTGGGAAAATAAACGAATCTTGTTTTTCTTCTTGTATAACCTTCGAATGAATGGATTTCTTACAGAAATGGTGAATGAAACTTCATCTATTGAGCCTTCGTCTTGTAAAAACGTTATTCTTTTACAACTTTTCAAGTACCATCTTCAATGGGGTGTAAAGACTCAATATAAAAATATTGAATGGATCTTGATGTATCGATTTCGACTCTCTAACTGGAGAAATGCTGCTGCTTTATTCTCGAATGATTTTCAAGGACCATCCTCGATGAAAGCACGAATAGTGTAGACTAATGTGCCCTGAATAAAATGTTGAATTGATGGCAAGCTAGTTGAATTTCCTACGATAAATAACGCTCCGTAATGTGACTTTAGTGTATGTTTAACGACACTCCAAGCTTCCCGTCGCCACGTATACTGTTACGACAAAGCTGCAGGGTCTCTTATACGGTGGTTGGTGCACTGTCTTTGTAACCGCGGCTACGGGAATAATGCGGCCACGTGGAGCGAAATCTAAACAGAGGGTTCCTCCTTAATGTCTGTATTTTTCCTATACCGAACGTTCCTTGAATTATGCAGGTTCTTTGGGGGGAATGGAAATTATAAAGTAGACGAGTATTGGGATAAAATTTCGAGAAAGATGACCAGCGGAGTTCCAATTAAAACAATACTTGTGTTTTAATGAAACTTTACCACTTTTTCACACTCGTAGCCTTAACAAAAATATTTCTTTCCAAATCCAATGATCGTTGCGAGAAAAATAACAAAGTTGCCATCTAAGAGAGAGAGAGGTACACATAAAAGATTAGAAAAATAATTTTCCTTCGTTGAATATTACATACAAATTTTTGCTACTCGAAATGTGAATTGGATTTTTTACGTACTAATACTTTGGTTAATACTTTGGTAATACTTTGCAAATAGTATGGAAATAATACTTTGGTTAATAAAATAATTAACCAAAAGAAAATATTAGCGTAAAAAAGTTATAATAATCTTCGTACGTTACGAAACCTTCAACAGACGCAATTTATTCCACTAATTGAGACACTCGCCTCTCCGCGTAATTACGTTCTTCACGTTTAAGTAAGGAGGCGCGTTCAATGGCAACCGAGCCTCGTTTCAAACTGGCGGGAACGTTACGTTGAAGGGTACGCGAGCAAAGAAAAACGAGACGCAAAACAAAGTGTCACTTCTGAGAGCTACTTCCGTGAAAACTCGATTCAACAGCCGCCATGTTCGTTTGAACGCGGCCCTTTGACCTTCTCCCAACGAGCAATGAATTATTCGACCTCTAATTGTCGCGGGCCACCAGTTTCCAAGCACTTTGATTGCGAAAATTCACTTCGATCCGCAGAACGAGCGGCACTCTGTCGACCTGTCGCAATATCAACAAGGTCCGTTCGAGTTTCTGTGAGCGCGGTTTCAAACGTCGAACAAGAATAATTACATAACATAGTAATTGCATACAAGTAATAATAATAACGATAAATATTTATTACGGATTTCTCCTGTACATTCCTATGGAGTAATAGAGACGGTTAATAATAAACAGGAAATATAAACAAACAGCGAAACCCTTTAGACGGCTGGTCGAAGCGGAGAAAGTGGAACGAGTAAACGATAATTCAGACGTATCGAAATAAAGCTGACATTTGACGTTGCGATGCGAGCTACAGACGCATTGCAGAGCGAGACTATCTCTCTGATAGCTTGGAAATTAAAAAATACAAGTGGCAGAGGGAAATGTTTGATTTGTAGAAAAAGGTTATCTGTTCTCGCTTTCGCTTTCCTTGTGAATGAAATTGCATCTGCAAAGGGGAACTGTTCTTTTTTTTTAATATTTCTGCGCGTTTCGTGCGAGTTACTCAAGGATTTTGTATATTTTATCTGTCCCCGGTAGTGGACTAATTTGCTGGAAAACTCAGCCATACATAAAATATTTGAATTTCCTTAACGAAAGTGGATTTAAAGTGACTGTGTCGCTTTTGCAAATTTATTCTACTCGTACACATTATTATACTATTAATATTATATTAGTGCCTGCTCTACATTTTCTGTCCATACCCTGGCACTAAAATATTCATAAAATAGTGCAAAAGTATTCGCTATACCTGTGACTTTAATTTTTTATACTTATTTTGGAGTAAATGGATGTTTATGTAAAATACCGTTTTAAATCGTGAAATTCCCACTATTGATTTATGATAATGGTATTATTTTCGCTGTTTTCTTTTCTTTCTTCTCGACCGCCACTTTAAATGCGGAGAAAAAAGCTCGCGATTTTATTGTACGTGTTCCAAATGGGTCTTAACAAAATAGGTCAACGAGCGTACAGTTCAGCATTGCTTCCAAAAATTTTATAACGGAGACGAGAATCTTGAAGATGAGGAGGGACGCGGGTTTCCTTCTGCGGTTGACGCCAACCAATTAAGGGTTCGCCAACCATTATTGAATCGGTTCCACGCAGAACAATTCGAAAGGTTGCGGAAGATCCAATTGTTGACCATTCAACAATTGTTCGACATTTGCAGCAAATTGGAAAATCAAAAAAGTTCAGAGCCGAAATTATTTTTGCACCAACTCAGTCTAAACAATCTTGGAGACCAGAAACTGCAACGTAAAAAGGGATATTACGCTAACAAAGCCACTGAGATCTCCGCCATGTAAATATTCAGCGAGACGATGTACTTTTCCAACCCAGTGGACGGATTAATTGCGAGCCAAATATAAAACAGAAACGCGAACGGTAGCTGAACCGAAGCTATTCCCCGCGTGAAGAATTTCAATCCCCTTTCCACGATGCTGGCGCGGAATAGCCTGGATTTATGCTCGAGATTAATCGATACCGATAGTAGCAGGTGGTCGATACAGAATAACGTTCTGCCTGGAATTAGCATACGGCGTGCGTTCGATGCAACTCGAATACCAACTAGATATTCACTCGTACGCGCTATTCGTCGTTCCCTTCAGCTCTGACAGCCGAGCTTAGTGAAACGGACCCGCTCAGCTCCAGGCAGCCTGATCACGGCCAAACTTTTATCGATTTATGTACCGCTGTTTGAAGGCGGATCCACACGTATTAATTCCCTGCCGTCTGTGTCTATGGCCTCTTTCTTTCAGTTGACACTGGCTGACATTGTGAACAAAGTGACCATTGACACTGACACAAAGGAATCGGTGACACTGACACAAAGGGAACAGTGACACTGAGACAAAGTGACCATTGACACTGACACAAAGGAATCAGTGACACTGACACAAAGGAATCAGTGACACTGACACAAAGGGATCAGTGACACTGACACAAAGGGATCAGTGACACTGACACAAAGTGACCATTGACACTGACACAAAGTGACAATTGTCACTGACACAAATTGACAATTGACACTGACACAAAGGGATCAGTGACACTGACACAAAGTGATCAGTGACACCGACACAGAGGGATCAGTGTCATCAGTGACACAAAGGGATCAGTGACACTGACACAAAGTGACCAATGACACTGACACAAAGGGATCAGGGACACTGACACAAAGTGACCATTGACACTGACACAAACGGATCAGTGATACTGACACAAAGGGATCAGTGACACCGACACAGAGGGATCAGTGTCATCAGTGACACTGACACAAAGGAATCAGTGTCATCACTGACACTGGCAGCACTGAACCTTCACGGAACTGATACGTGTGCGTAGACCATAACCGTCTTCCAGTCCCTGGTCTTGCCAGCCCCAGCGACCATTTGCAATTCATCTCGCGCGTACCCCGCCTGGATACGTTAATCGGCGAAATTATTTCCGTCGAACCGGAATTTCCGTGCCAATGGGCCCGGCGAATAATTCAAACGACGCCTTATGATCTTTAATGATGGGGAAAATTGTAGTTCGTTCACTGCTAATAAAACGTGAAACGGGATGCTAAGGGGGAGGGGGTTGAAAAGTCGAGGAGCTGCGGATAATAAACAAATGGCATATGTCACGTTTAATGTTACAGTTGCGTCTAATTAGTAGGGGTGGAAAAAGGGTGAGAAAGCGACCATGTTGATATTTGCCAGGTACACGCAGCTGTTACTATTAAAACACCTCGTAATTAACACTTTGCCGCACCTTTTCGAGCAAACTTATGCTCCCTATCAATCTTTTTCAAATGTTTCAACTATTTATTGGTTTTTGGAAACCACGACAACAGCATATTATAAATAAGATATAAATCTTTGAATGTTATTGTTTTGACGGTGATAAATATGAAATAATATTGATTTCTTAGGCTCACGGAGAATAGTAGAAATCACGCATGCGTGGCAACGACTGTCAAAGTTTTAAGCGAGATTGATTTAAAATAAAAAGCTTCCCCGGGTCGCTGTGCCTTTTTTCCGTCGTGGGACTGTATTACTGAAAGCCACGTCCATTGGAAAAGAATTATATTTGGTGGACGTAAATAGCGATATAAGAGCGGCCTTCTTATTTATTCACGATCAAGTAATTGCTGGAAATGAAGTTTGTACATTAATGTGGACGATAAAATCTTCGTGGAGCAAGGTTTTTGCGGAGCTTCCATGTTGAGATGGGTTGTACTGTTATTAGAGGTGAATTTCAACAGAATTGCTGATAATAATCGATATTTATGGAAAGAACGTGGAATGAGAGAACAAAGGAAGCGGTGCCACAAAAAATTTCTCTGCGTTCTTAGAAGATAGTAGTGTACGATATGAAGAAATTTTGAATTTTTAGCTTCACATAGAATTTGGGAATAATATGTAAAATATAATAGTTGGTTATTTATTGTAAATCCTTGTTTGATGTGTTTAATCTAATACTACTATAAGATAAATGCGAAATTATTTTCAACTTCATATTACTTCAAGTCATTGGGTTAAATCCCAACCAATAAAAATTTATTTTAGTCACCAAAAGTCGTCCTGGAAGCACGCATGATGAAAACTTTACAGCGGGGTATTCACTCAACGCTAAACGGGCATTACAGTGTCACTTCGGTAAGAATAGTCGACGTCTATCATTGCAAAAATAGAAATTTATACCATTCCTGCTCTTCGCAAATCAATGTCGAGGTTAAATTGGTAATTATATTAACAGAGGAAAACCAAGTCTGTCACACTGAATTTCGAGGTATGAATAGACGTACTCTGTATTATTTAGAACACTATTTGTGTCCTACAATTAAAAGAAAAATACTCTAAGAGAAAAATGAAAATATAGACCAAAACACAAGTGTTAAATTCCAATTTCTAATAAATTTCTCATAAGTGTAACATTGAGCCCAAGCAAACTTGGAGCCACCACTGTTAGCGCAGCAATAGGCAACAACTCTCCTAAAGGGTGCCAACTAGCGCAGGTTCCGTAAAATGTACAGCCGCGCGCAGAGGGTGCAATTCATTGGCCACGATTCACCGTGCCCGGTGAACGGATGAACAGGCACAAAGAAGAGGGGGCGGGCATCAAGATCAATGCGCTCAAAGAGCTGGTTTCGTGAAAAATGCCCGGGATACATCGCGTTCACGGCGGTGCATCACGTCTCTCGTCTTTATTTTTCAACGGGCGAAAACCCCGATTACTCCGCCCGAACGTGGTGACAGCGCGGCGAAAAAGCATTGGTATTCAAAGCGTGCGCGAAAGTCGTGGCTTTCAGCCACATCGCACTGCTCTGCTTTACGACGACAAAGTGCCGAATGGTAAACACGCCATGTGGCTATTAACCAGTCGCGATTACATGTGTATACGACACTTGTCGAATCGTATTTTCAAAGTAAACAAAGGTAAAGAAACGTAAACAAAAGTAAACGTTCGGGGTCTCTCGGACAACACCGTCGACGTAAAAATACGCCAGGATTACAGTATGAGGATTCCCCGACGTGAGAACACGTCGACGCCAGTCGAAGTGCTAACAAGTACAGATCTGTCTGAAAAGAGGCTGACGGGATTGAACTGTCACCGTCTTTCGAGACAACACCTTCTCAGTTTGCTCTTATTGCTTTATCGCGTAGAATGAGAGACACTGAGAACCCTTCTCGTGCGCAGTCTCTCTAGTCTCGTAACAATAGAAGAAGAAGAGGGGATAGAGCTCACCCTAGTTCGAGACAAGAACCTCGCCTCTAGTTCCAGACGATGCTGTATTAATATCTAAGTATCTCGGAACATCGACAAATATCACTCGAAATCAGTGGATATGGTTACATGTCGATACGTAACTATCTCTGTACAGTAGCAGACAGGGGCGGATTAAGATTTTTGGGGCCCGGGGCTATGAAGCCTTCGAGGGGCCCCTGTGGTTATATTGTACAATTAAGTTTTAGTTAAAATGTTGTTCTCTTATCTTTAATTTCGACAGGTCTTAATAATTCAGATTCAATTGTTAAAATCGCTTAGAACGGGGCCTCCCCCGGAAAGTGGGGCCCGGGGTTATAGCCCCCCCCAGCCCCCCCTTAATCCGCCCATGGTAACAGATACTAAAGAGTGTTAGTAAAAATTAATCCGTATCGATGAGTAACTATAAACACAGCTAGAGCCCTTCATATATATCAGTAACTATCCATAGATGTGAACCTAACCTGCCTGTAAATATTGGCTATATGTTTGTATATAGGTAAATGCAATAAAGACGTAATAATAATAATAATAATAATAATAGTAATAATATAAATAGTTTCGTGAGGAGTATTCTCTTATTCTCAACGTTTTCTGACTCGCTCTCGCCTTGCCAGAAAAAGAGTGCGCCAGAAGTGGTGGGGATAGCGCCAAGCTCTTGACGTGTAGGCCAAACCGAGCTCTTAGCGTAGAAATACATACATCAGAATAGGTGTGCGTTAGCTGCGAAAACGAATTCACCGGCCAATATATCTGGCCCCGACCTTAAGTAAGCAGTCTCTAAGCCACGAACACTTAACCCACAATCGTTAGCAACATGTTTGGAAGAGGTGCAGGCTCTCAGCAGATGTCAGGGGAAAGAGAACACACGCTGGCAGCGGTTTAACGAACTCCCACTCGGTCAGCACTAATATTATAATTAACGTAGCTACCTGGACTGGCGCATGCATGGTGGATGCGCCGCAAGCATGCAACCACGTGAGGCGCAAAATTAGTCGCGATAAAAATGACTCGACGTTGTAATCGAGGTGCTCCCCAAGGACCAAGCAACGTTCACGAACCCTTCCCGCGAGATCTCGAAACGAGGCAAGTTTTTGAGAAGCTCCTCCGCCCCCCTCGTCGATCGCTCGCAGTTTCGTGAAACTTCTTTCTTCTAATTGCATCAGAGAATCGATCCACGCTACGTGCCCCTGGTTCCCTCTTTAAATTATTAAGCATGAAAATTCTCCAACCGCCCCCTACCAGATGCTTCCTCGCCCAATTAACGGGGCCATCCTGGGCGATTAATTTTCGTTCGTTCGATTTAGGTCGAGCATCCACGGGGGCTCGTACTTTGACCGTCATCGGGCTTCTGGGTTATAACTTTTGGCGCGCGGGCTTTCGGCCTTGTTGAGTTTCAATTATGCAATAAACCCAGTGTGTGTTTAAGAAGACTGTTTGCCCGGGAAGCTTTATGCGAGGCAGGAGAAAACGTGCCTGGGGAAAGTCATACATTTTCCACCGATAAGCGTGGAAAATGACGAGGAAACAGTGAATTACAGTGATTTAACTTGAACCGAATGGGCCACCGCTTTGCAATTAACAATCGCGATATAACGTGAACGCGGGGCTATGCGTTTGTAAGCGTGTTAATGGTCGACCTAAACCTGCCATCAACCCTTTAAGAAATCAACCCCCTTCGAGTCATTAATATCACCATTCAGTGTCTCGGCGTATTCAAACGGTGGAAGTTGGGGTAATCAATTACACCGACTCGCTGATTTATGTTGCCGAATAATGAGTAAATATTTCACTTCTAAATTTATTTCTCTTGGTTATTGTTTAATAAGCTGCGCACCTATATTACAGAATTGAAGCTTGACAAGGCCTTGAAATTTAATATTTTCACGAAATATTATTTTTAATAATTTACAGGCATAATTCAAGAACGAGACAGAGGCTCCCAGTAAATATTTGGTTACGTGTTTTCGAGCAGCGCGGGTCTGGAAAATAGAAACTGTAGGATAATTAAAAAACACGTTGGAAAATTCAGGGGTCGGAGAACGAAAGATAGTACACGAAGTATTAACATGTAGTTCCTTGTGTTTTGCCGAGAATATTCCTTATTGCACTTCATTTTGCTCCTACGCCGACCACGATGTACATAGAAGTTCCTCTGGATATTTGCGTGGCGAAGGAACGTCTGCGGCCATTGCATGTTCATCTCAATTTAAATGAAAGCCAATGTACTCTACCAAATGCTGAAGTTGATTAAAAAATCACGAAATGAAACACGCGAATTTATTAAATAAAACCATTGATTTATTATTACGGTATTACTGGCTGGAACACAAAATTTCGAATCAACGTAATAAATACAAAAATAGAGACAAGGTAAACTACACCATAATTAAATTTCTAAAGTATTTTCAGTTCAACACCGATCTACAATAATTTTCTAACAAACAAACTTCCCGAGTGATTTCGAGTTATAACAGAAATTGTTTTATAATGAATTGACGCTTCCAATTGAGCAGGCAATGTAGGTTGAAGTTAATGAAATCACGCGAAGTAATCGAATTTATTCGATTAAATTGTGACGTTTGACTTTTCCAGCAGATTATTTAGAGAGTTCGATCAAATTCTCCCATTGACGTTAGGATTTCGGATACATTACGGGGCCCGCGCAACGGAAATTCAATTCCACCTTTCAACCCATTTCCTACCCTGTCTCTGTCAGTGCTACTTTTCAGGTACTTCATTTTAAAATCAATTTGACGAATCGACGCACGGACAGTTCTCCGATTTTACAGCCGGCTGAGGATAAGGAAACAGTGGAGGACTGATGGTTAAAAGAAGCATAGACGTAAAATTGCTCCCTGGAATTCTGCGAGAAAGGAAACATGACATGAAAAGAAATCTGGTGTAAGTGTAAATTTAACGCGAACGAGGTACTTTATGCTTAATAAGTCTCCGAGCAATGACGCTTGAATATGCCCCGACGCGCACGGTAAACTGCCTGTTAATTAAAACGAAATGCGAAGTACATTTTATCCCGTGCTTTTCTTCCTTGTTTCTTATTTTAAGCTCATAATATCGTGTTCCCATAATGGACGAGCGGAATAAAGAAGAACACATAATGCGAGGCAAACAAGTTTTGAAAGTGAATAACAGGCGGGTGTTTAATAATTATTCCTCAAGTATTCAGCAATCTGAGGAAGCAGATCAGAAAAAAAGGCATCCAATCAAGATCAGGATTTTCATATGTTATTTCGTTACTCGTTTACGCGCTCTGTGGATACAGGTCCATCATTAGTGCAATTAAAACCGACTTCAAAAAAATAAAAATGCACTGAAAAGTAAAAAATAAGTTTTTCCCTTATTTAATCTACAATTCTCATTTTTGTTTTTTTATGTCGGTGCCTCATCATTTGCACTGTGTAAATTTGGCGCCGACTTAAAAAAATGAGAGTCGTAGATTAAATAAAGGAAAAAATTATACTTCCCTTTTTAGTGCATTTTTAGGTCGGTGTTAATTTTTTTATTTTTAAACACGAGAATACATGAAATATAAAAATGATGTCGGTTAATTATGTAAAAAGGCAAAGTTTTAATTAACCAGTACTGGCAAAGTATTGAGCCATTATTGATGCCATGTAGGATGGGACGTCCGGGGTATCGCCCCCTTTCGGATAAAAACAGATCATCAAAATTGGTCTATATACAGAGGAGTTACGCGCGGCTAACATAAAAAAATACGTACAGGTAGAATCTATAACCTCCTCGTGTTTGAAGTCGGTTAATTAAACTAATAGACCGAGCAGTTGTATGTATAAAATTCAGTGCTGTTTCCGAGTTTTTCAGTGAGTTTTTCATTTCATAGTTTTCATCGTTATTGATAGCAGTTGTACAGATATTCCTATATCGCGGAATTTCTATTTCTGTGAGGCTGTCATGAATATTATTAATTTAATACTGTAGAATTACACTAAAATATTCTTTAACCTTTAACGAAGTGGCAGTGGTCGTGGACAATTTTTGTGGAGATATTTGCAAGTCCGCAAGTCTATTTAATAAATGCGGTCTTCATGAGGTAAACATGTTGAAATGTTAATAGAGTTTAACAACTAAAGAAATATGGACGCTATAGATTCTAACGATACTATACAGGGTGTCCGAAACGAAAAAACTTTATTGCATATTTTCGACTTATTTTTCACGTTTAATCACGGCTATACCACCAATATTAGGACACCGTGTATAATTGAAATAAAGAAATCTTGAAATCCAATTTCCAAATTTATGTACCAAACATGAAATCTTCAAATAAGTCTCCATTATTAATAACCCAACCCAACAACCCCAGTCCAAAACCACCAAAGACCACCCCCCAATCACCCAATGCAATATTCCCAGTACCCCAAAATTTCCATCCAATCCTAAAGCCACAATAATTCCACAGCTGCATTCCCTTTACCCAACCATCCCCCAAAGAAACCTCATTAGTCCCCATCCCGGCAAAAATCGTCCCAAAAATTCAACATCCGTTAAACTCTCAAAGAATCAAGTCTTCCTGAAAGCACCAAGTCACGACCAAGGCTGCTCCCGCATGAAAAATTCTTATCGCGATGATAGACTTCGATCACATGCAAGAGCCTTCCAGTGTCTTCGAAAATGGCCGCCGCGTAGCCCGAACGATAAACATTTACAATGCCACGGCGAGGGTAATCTGGAAACTGGCGAGCGAGTCGCCCCTCGGCAGGTGTGGAATCATCCCCGAATCCCATTCCCCCCTCCGCCCCGTCCCGTTAGCCCTTTGCAACCCCCGATCCGCGAGGGAAGTCGGCGCGCCTAGGGCCCCGCGGTTCTTTATCGCAGCTACGCGAGAGTTGGAGGGCAAGAAGAAGACGGGGAGGAGGCGCGAAGGACAGGGACGTCAGTATTGACCCAGTTGGTGGCGCTCCGCGTTGCGTTCACCCTCCGGCAACCCCCGCTGCGCTTGTCGCTGGCTGCTCACGCGGTAGACCGACGAGTCTGTCGCGTCCCCGTGCACGACGCCACCACGCATGCACAGCTGCACAAAGTGTCACGTTGCGCAATCACCCCATAGACGATTAAGCGAGGCACGCGGCGGCCGTGTCACGCGATTGTTGCGCGTACGCTCGTGACTTCCTCAAAGGCTAACCGCCCTTCCACGCCACTCTCGATCCTGCCGTGCCTTTCTGCGGGATTATACTTTTCAAGGACTCGCCGCGCACGGAGAGAGTGCAAACGAGCGAGCGGCCGCCGCAACGCCTGAGAAGCGAGCAGCACGATCGCCACTAGACGCGCTCTTGCGTCTTAATTACCCTGTTTCGCTTTTACAACTCCTCCCCCGTCTCGGCGAGGCTGAGCAAACGCGCGGGGCTTCTGTGCACCGTCCACGAAACGATTACGACGAATGTCTTCGAGGATCTTGTTCGATTATAAAGGGTTGGACGGTCTCTTTTGATACGCGTGGGATGCTGTGAATGAAGTCTTTGTTTAATTGGTGAAGTAAAAAGGTGAAGTAAAGTCTCATTAATGCTTCACTTTCGTGGAAATCGAATTTCTAGGTTTAAGCGTAGGGGAGACCGGGGCTACGAGTTCCGAGGGGTAAGTTGTTCCGACAGTTCTATCTTCAAAATGAAAAAAAAGCCTTGTATTTTAAATTATTTTTCCCGAGTAAGTTGATCACGCCACTCCGTGGAAAAAATAATTTAAAGTACAACGCTCTTTTTCATTTCGAAGATAGAACGATCGGAACAACTTACCCCTCGGAACTTGTAGCCCCGGTCTCCCCTACGCTTAAACCTAGAAATTAAAAAAATTAAAAAGAGCGTTGTACTTTAAATTATTTTTCCCGAGTAAGTTGATCACGCCACTCCGTGGAAAAAATAATTTAAACTACAACGCTCTTTTTCATTTTGAAGATAGAACGATGGGAACAACTTACCCCCGGTCTCCCCTACTTGATACTTGTCTGTATCTGACCATTGCTCGTTTCTGCTGCCTAACTGTGAGCGACGACGGGAGTAAAGGGGTGGATATATTCGCCAAGTAAAATGTACCTCCCGCGAGGAGTACTAAAAGATTACAGATCAGGCGGAACTCAGCCCGGAACAATACATCCGCTGGAAGTGGAGCCTCCTCCAGGCGTAAACCCCAGAACGAATACAGCAGAGTCCGCGAAGGTGGGATACAATTAAGGAGGTGCAAGATAACCGTAGGCTCGTTTGGTCCAGCCTTTGTTAATTTTAACGAGGAAAGTTCTTTTCATTACAAGCAGCGCGTCGTGCGTTATTACGGGGGTGGAGAACGAGGGTCGAGGATGCATCGAGTAATTTATCATCGCGGCGGAGTTTACGCCGGGGGTAGGTGTATGCGCGGAGAAGCGGGGATAAACGAGGAAGGACAGTGGTACGCTAGCGGGGCAATGGGAAACGATTAAAAATCGAATTGAAAGTAATTTCGCTGGTGCCTGACGATCATCCCTCATTGTGAGGGAGAAGGAGTACTGACACGGCTCGGTGCACGCGGCACAATCGAGTTAATTAGGAGCGAAGCACGATCGCGAAGTTTACGAACGCTTTTAACTATCAGGACTGACGAGCGGCTAAGTGCTCGACGAAGGCACGACACGCGCGAATAACTTACGCGGTTAAAGAGTAGCTGTGTGAGTACGTGAGCCCGGCGGAGATCGTCGAGCCAACGGGGCGCGCGTAAAGCGCCCCTTGTTCCGGGAAGTTTGAAAATTTAGGGCACCAGGCGATCCGTGTCTTGTCAAACGTGGAATCTTTGGAAGCTGCAGGATGATTTGCTCGGAAAGAGAAGGCTGTAGACATTCGTTTGGAGAAGCTACTTTGGGTGTGTTAGAATTGTGATACAATGGAGGGTTGTTGAATAGAACGTTGGAAGTGAAATTTTCAATATTTGACGGATTTAAAGTGTGTTGATGGAGAAATTTATTTTCAGTAGTTATGTATCGTTATTTATGTGAGAATAAAGAATGGAATTCAAGATGATACGGTTTTGGTTATTTCGTTCGAAGTCCTAGCCATGAAATTTATATTCGTATTAAAAGAGTAGATGAAAGTATAATGTATTTAAACTCGATAGAATTTCTCATGGCATCATTTCAAAGTCCTACTTAATTCCTTTTTGTTTATTGATAGTGAAATACAACTTTCGTCAAACTACAAGTGTGTAGAGGACCTCAATTTATTAAAGTTTTGGGCAATTTGGGGGTTCTTTAGGGTGAAAACACCTGTTAAAGAGAAACCTGTATTTTTCTATTTTCCTGTAAATCTTGAAAACTTATCATCATGTAACACATTTGGTATTCTGTATCAAGATGTATAATTAACTTTAATTTGTATTACCTTCCGGTAAATCAAATTCTCGCAATCAAATAATATTTTCCAAAACTCCCGTGGGCAAATGGATTCAAATATTGATAAGAACGACGAAACTGTTGCCTGCGCGATAAAATCGCTAATATTCAAGCATGCTATCACACTGTTATTTAAACATGTTAAAATTCAATAATTTGCAACGCAAGGTGTCGAATATAGCGCGTTACAATATTTATGATCCTTCATGAATTATTTTTTCGGTTTAATTTTCGGTTTAAGTTTGCAGAATTTGATTTAAGATTGTGAGAGTGTGTAAAAGGCGACGTCTGTATCCGCGAATTAAGCGCCCCACGTTCTCCAGTGAAATCAAGAAGTTATCTTAAGCCATTGGCAGAATGTTAGTGTGACATTTCCGTCTGACAGGCAGCTACATCGCTAACGTGAACACGGATTCGTATGGATAACTGACATCCTTGACGTCGGAGTAGTTTATGGGCTGAAACGAGAACACCTTAAATGACCTATGGATTCATCGTTCCAAGCTGGAAATTGGGATCGCGACAGAAATTGAACAAGAGAGGAATATTCGCGACGGATCAATACAAAATTTCCTATTGATCTCTCTGTTAATTCTAAGCGAAAATACATTCTAATCAGGCTTGGGCGATAATTGTTTGAACTCTTTCGATAATAGATGAACTCGACCGTATTCAGTCTCAGAACTATTTTAGTTTCTCGCAGCTGTATAAGAAACTATTTACGTATTTACGAGGTTTTTTCAGGAGATAATTATTTAAATAGAAACCGAAATATAGAATCACTTGATAAGTAACAAATAAGAAAATAATTCAGGGGAAATCAGTTGCTTGCTCGAATAAACCAAACGACGAGTATTCGAAAATAGCTTCCCCTCGAATAACTTCATATCTGAATATTCATTACGAAACAATTTTACTCGACTAATCCCCAAGACTAATTCAAATGTGCAATTTATCCAAATACGAATCCGCTTCGAATACTGTCCCTCACAAATTCAACATTACTACAATAAACCTTCCCTATCCGAGAATAGAGAGCTAAAAAATAGAGGAACATGAATTTCAGATCCCGAGAGATAATTTGCCTATTTGAAAACAGGAGGCTACCGCTATTTCTTCCAGCAAGATTTATGAAACCCTCTAATGAAAGACGAAGGCATACGTCAGCCTCCCAGAAGCGTGGCTATAACTTCGTTTAATTGAATGGTACAGTGAAAGAAGCCCTGTACCATGATATTTCAACGTCTTGAAACTTACCAAATGAAAAGCAGCCGGATAGAAAGCCGGTGGCGGCGGGGGTCAGTGCCTGTTACAACAAAATACAGCGCCGAGGATCTGTGTGCATGTGCAGAAGAAAAGTCAGGCTCACCGTGAGCGCGGATAATGCAGAGGAGCAGCGACTAATATATTTCGCGTGCAGAGTATTCTCTTTTTTTTTTTTAATCTTTTCAGTCTTTTCCCATGTGACGTCACGCGTCGCGAAGATAGCGTGCGCCATCGCGCTTTTGAGTTCGAGACAGGCTAGTCGGGAAGAATTATTTTTCCAACGGGATGGAAGTTGTTGGTAGTCGGGGGGTATCCGCACACCCGTTGTGCAACGCGTCGGTTTAGTGGGTTACTTTCGACGCGCGTTCTTCGACCCTGCACGAAAAAGGATTTCGAAACTTCTTGCTCCGACTCGTGCTCTGCTTCCTCCGTGCAACGGGCAGCGACGGCTAGAGGGAAAGTTTAAAGGACGAGGGGTAACGAAAATATTGCGACCTGACGAGAAAACGTGCTGACCTTATGTGCATTGTGATAAGTCAGCGGATTTATTGGAATAGGTAGATCATTCGTCTAATGTGGTAAATAGAGTTTAATATTGAAGTTAGTGGTATACAATGTTCGTCAAAAAAAGGAAGATTGAAAATCACGCCTGATTAAAGTTTTATTTCACCGCTACTGCATTAATCATTATGTATCAGCATTAATGTTTCTTTTGTTTGTTACTGTAGATAAGGAATTCGAAGTTTTTAGTGGTTTTTGAATTAGTAAGATGGGATTGTAGAATTTTTAAAAAGGTGGATTTAAAAATTGTCTCTCGATACGACTGAGGTATGCCTTGGCGGAGTTACATGTACATATATTATTGCACAGGAAAATTGACCAATGCATTTGCGTATGGGCTCGCAATTCGTATAGGTATGTGAAATTAGCATTTAAATGAATTTGGGAAAAAATCATCGCGATTACGGCAATGGTAATTACGTGCAAATTACAATGCTGATGACGTTAACCGCATTTTAAATAGTCACGATTGAATGGAAACGAGCGTTATTGTTGCGATAATATTTGCGATAATATTGCTGGCTCGATAAGCACGGGGCGAGATTCGACGCAGATGTGCAGCGTATTGTAATTTTGTAAATACATATAATGGAGACTTGTTTTTTAAATAAACTTCTTGAAAAATGGAACTGAATATCTGGAACAAGTTTACACTGTTTTGTAATTTTAAAATATAGTAACCGTGTGATAAAATGGTTAATTTACTACTTAGAAAATTTACATTAGGTTGATTTCCTTTCAAGTGATACTGTTGCGTGGTTCTTCAGAAATTAGCGTTCAATTCCAGGGAATAGAGTCGATGCTCGTGGAAGGCAGAAGCACTCTGCTCAGAGAAAGCGCTCAAGTGTCAAACTTGAGAATTAGAAGGATTTAAAGGAAACTTTATATTCAAAGTTGAACAAATTAATGTATTTAGTATGATTTCATAAACACGTATTTACGGAGTCGACTCCCGTAATGAATGAATGATCTTCAATTTCAGTTGTTAACATAAATAATTAACATTTGTTGTCCAACGAGTGTTTACATACTTTCAGTGAACATTAATCAAATTTACAATAATAACGATTGTCTAATTACCCAACCATGAATATTTCTAATTGCATAATTTCATTATATAAAAATAAGAAAATCCAACAGCTTCATGAAGTTCTGCCCTTTCTTCCGGTTAAATTTCCCTGCGAATGAAAAGCTATGTTCACATCATGGCAAGATAACAGGAATACAAAAAAATAAACTTATTTGAATAACTTGTTAAATTGTCAAGTGTCCATCGCGTGAGATCCAAGACAATGCTAAACAGAATCTCGCGAATAACCAATGAATCACAGAAATTTTTAACATCCCTAAACTGTATCGATTCACGTCACGGAGCACTCCTGCCCCAAATCAAGTGTCTCCCAGAAACCATCAAACCCTCCTGCTCTACTTTCATCACGAAACACAGCATTCCTCAGGTGACTCGTTCAGCAGAACGTCCGACGAGCGAACCCAAGGACCGTCTACATCTCGTAATGCAACTTCCATCCACTCCCTTACAAAATTTACCATCCATTCAGACATCCTCCCACTACGAACCACTCTTCCAATATTATCCAAATCCCAGCAATTCTAAAAATCACAATGGAAGCTAACCTTTTATCCTCCACCAACTGCTCACACATTAACTGAAATCAAAAGGTCCTCAAGCCCCTCGAAATTCTTCAACATTCTAATAAGTGCCTTTCGAGGATTCAACCCTCGACAACTTTCTCATTAATACAGAAAATCTGCATCTTCCACCGTCTGAACTAATACACCCCGAATAATCACCACGAAGGTGGGCCCAGACTAGAGCCGAGCCCCGAGTCGAACACCACTTGAAACCCCACAATTTCTACCGATTTTCACCACTCTAGACGGATCGGCTCTAATCTGCACCCATCCCAATATTCCCAGCGATTCGGGCCTGACGTCACATAGTCGGGGCGATTGGAGGCGACTTGGAGCCCATCGCAGGCTGCAGCCATCGTCGACGGGAGTCCGAACGACCCCCGGTCGAACCGCTACCGACAGTCGCAGGGCGCATCGACGAGTGGAATTCGAGCGGGGAGGTTGGTTTCGGCGGAACGAAAGGGGGCACCTGGTTGTTGTAACTGGCTCAGGTGTGGCAGGCTACGCGAAGCAGGCCGAGGGCAAAAGGGCGAGCTCAGGTGCTCGGCTGAGGTGGGCACGAGGGGGTGTTGGTGGATTTCGAGTAGGAGGACGTAACGCGGCGTCAAGGCGCAGGTGCACCGCCGGAGCTCCTGTCGTCGGAGTCGGCGTGGTCGCGCGCCCCGCCGTCGACCGCCAACG
Source organism: Andrena bicolor (assembly GCA_960531205.1). NCBI lineage: Eukaryota > Metazoa > Arthropoda > Insecta > Hymenoptera > Andrenidae > Andrena > Andrena bicolor. The sequence goes on along the minus strand of OY482666.1, from coordinate 36,578,834 downwards.
GAACGCGCGTCCCCCTACGCCACAGAGCGCGGCAGGAGTCCAAAGGATCACGAGGTCCAAACGTAAAGTCAGTCGCCGGTAGCTCTTTGTCGCTCAACTGACTCTTGACATGAGCCTCGGTTCCCGCGCGTTCGTCAGCTAGGAGGGCAGCTTCCGGAACAAGGTCAGTGACACATCATCGCCGTCATCCCGAACCTAGCCTACCGATCGCCACCAGCAACCTAGGCGATCTTCTTCCCCTCGAGCCGCTTCCGATATCCTCCCTTCTCCAGTGTCTTCTTCACCAAGTTCGCCTCGTGCTACATGAGGGGCCCTCGACCCTTCAGCCTTATCTAGGCTCGTTGAGGTCGAAGCATTCTGAAGCTGGATAGGGAACAGTGATCGTAACGGAGTGTTCGACGCCCGTGAGCAAGTGAGCACCTTTCGAGATTTCCGCGGGAAATCGGGGGAGTGAACCGTGTGCTGTTCTACGGCTGATGAAGGAGGATCGACTGGATGTGGATGTTGAGGATAATCGCGGATACCGTGCTGCGCGCGGAGTTCTTGAGAACCTTTGAATTACAGTTCAATTCAGTTTTCATGGTAAAGGATAGCTATTATATAGCAGAAAGGCTGTTTATTTGTTCACGGGTGTCAGGAATGACGGACACCTGTTAGTAGCTTTAGGAAGAATTGAGAATCCGCTGCGTAGAAGCTCTTGGTGACGGGGATGGTGCAATTTGTCGCGCGAGAAGATCGGTAGAGATGATAGTTGAGTGTGCGGAGCGGTAAAATGGTTGAAGTTATTCGATCTAAGTTATCTAATTGTATAACTATTTTTTTTTCGTTGGTTCGTGAATGTTTCACGAAAAAGTGATCTGTACTTTAGGCTACTGCATAGTTTATGTTATTTCTCCCTCGTACATACCTACGTGCCCCATACTCGGAAAACTGCACTTGAAAAAGTCCAAGTATTTTCGAACACGAAGTCGTTCACACTGGGAACGAGTTTCGCAAAAATGTCACGGGGGTCGTTTGCGCACGTACTCGAGTCGCACGAACGAGGATCCCGCGGCTCTTGGAAATCCTACTGTGCAGAAGTTTAAAGAGTTTTCGAGTCGTTTCTCAGGAGAACCCTTCTGAATTTCTGAAACCAGGGGCTATCGATCTTCATACCGCATACATGACACCTATACCGAAACAAGATGGGTACTTCTTGAATCATAGACAGCATTTCACGTCGACCTAACCATTGCAATCTTCCTTATTTCATTAAACCCTAGTGGAAGGACGAACCAAACAGAATAAACTCGGACAGACAGAGTCCCATTCATCATCGTTGCATAGATCAATGTACCTTCGAAACCTTCGGTTAGCCATCGATCATCGTCCGCCCACGCCTCAATGTCCAGTCAACTCCCACGGCTTCTGATAGCGCAGATCCCGGTGGTACAGATGGAACACGAGAAACGCGTTTGATTCTGCGGCGATTCCGAGTTCACCGATTCGTCAAGTGTCAACGAACGTCTGTTTCGGCGCCTACGCGCGGTCAGGCAGCCCTTTTCGGATGGTCGGGCCAGGGGATTCTGGTAGAATGAGCGCGATATCGATCGCAAGGCAACGAAATTCACCGGGTTAGCGGCACGACCAGTCGAAGAAACAATTTCCATCGCCGTTGCGCGTAACAAGTGGCTCCGTTGTTCCGGTCGCGGGCCTTATCGTTGTCGTCCCATTCTTCTCTGTTCTATTAGGTTCTTTCCAATCTTTTATATAATGTCCGTGGGAAACAAGCCGCGGAATAATAGGACGATCGTGACTCCCGTCGAATTATCCAGGATTCGTCGCGTTACGCTGATATCGACGCCCGCGAGGGGACATGTTTTTACTCGACGCAATGGCATGTCCCATTGTGAGCGTCGCCATTGTTCACGCGTTCCTGATCGCACAATCATTTCTAGAAACACGGCTTTCGTGCTCGTATGTCGTTTCCCGGCCACCTACTGTTCCATCCTGTACCATGCATCGGTAGCTTTCGACTGGCTCGCGATGAAAAGGGGACGAAGGTGAAGGCGATAGTCGAAGTTGGAGAGGTGCGTTTGAGCTGTGGGAATGGGTACTTGGTGATGGAGTTAATAAGTACGTGGTGGAATTTTTTAGGGGAGAATTTTAATCGGGAATTTGGGGATGGATATGGATGTTTGTGAATTGGGGTTGCAAACGAAATTTGGGGGATGAGTGTAAGGGGAATACGTTTTGGGGCTCTTTTCGAAATTTTATAGGAATCATCTTTTATTTGGAATATTGTTCTAAAGGTTAACGAGTATCGTGAAGGTATCACAGAATCTGACAGAAATTAAACTTGAATTTTATATATATATATTTGAAGTAATATCCAAGAGGATGAACACTACTTAACCCTTTCGCTGCGTATTTAAATTTTCGGACGATTCTTGAAAAGTGTAAATCTTGCATGAATAAAAAAGTTTTTAATTTTCACTTTTTCATTGTTTTCGGAGAATATTGCTGAATACCACAGTACAAGGGAATAGGTACATTGTTTTAATGCGTGGACTATAGTCGAACACCGCAGCGAAAGAGTTAAGATATTCAGTTGTTTCATTAAAAAGCTTTCTTAGAGTTTCATGTGTAACATTAATATCCACCCTGCCTGCGTTTGAATAAACATAAGTTATTTTAAATACACACAGGTATCGCGGAGTAATAAAATGTGACAAGACCCACTATTCCTTAAACATTCATTCCAAATTTTGAAGTTATTAATCTGTCTACAGAATCGCTCACTTACGAATTACGATCATCTTCTGAATCTTCTTTTAATGACAACTATTTCACTTTCCCTTCACGAGTGTCCTACTTACAACTTAAATTTCCCAAATTCTCTATATCTGCTACGCAAAAAAGCATCCCGCTCATGCACCTAAGCTTCCTTTCTCAATCCAACCGCCCATCACTGCAAACACGAATAAACAATAATATCCACAATAAAGAATACAATATAGTCTGGCAGGTTCCAAAATTGAGAAACACTTCTTGAACGTCGGTGGTGTTTCGACGAATATACCGGGATGAGTTATAGCGCCTTGAGGAATCCAGCGACATCGCCCTTCGGTGGCCACGCTCTCGCCTATGCCTGATGCACACTTCGTCATGGCCGACATCCGAAATTTCCGCTGATACGCCGCGAAGGGAAGGCAGGGTGTGTCCGTTTCGAGTGTGCGTGTTAGCTCCCGGTTGTTTGTTTAACCCCCCTGGGGGACGTGCAACATGACCAGTTGCTGCTTTCCCTTCTATCAAAGTCTCTCCCCTCAGAAGCACGATCTTCCCCTACGGTATAAGCGTACGTGCGCCCACCACGGTTCTCATTTATTTCTTCGCTGGCGTACGTTTACTCTACGCCATCGTAATTCGATTCCTTCCCTCCCCGCAACAAGTTCCCCTCCACTTCTCGATCCTCGTCGAAACTTCCCTCTTTCGTTCCCATTCACTCGCTGCCCTTGCTATTAATTCAATGACGGGGCCGAGGAAAGTGTCCCGAACTATGCAAATTATCTTACACTTAGTCGTCTTGTTATTCATTCGTTCCACTCGTGTCTCTATTGGTTCCGCTTCCAACGCTTGCTACCCTTGCCTCGCGTCCACGCGCCAACCCCGTGGCAACCTCGTCGACAGCGATGCAGGAAGCGTCCAGAAACGTGCAGGCTGAATTATGTTTAGGCCCTCTGTATTCCCTCGTTCGACTCGTGACGCTGTATGGCTAATTCTGTCCCGTTCACGTGGCCGCGAACTTCTCTTCCACTTGTCTCGCTCGCATTCGTGCGTCACGTTTTAGTGATTGATCTGCTGATGGGGATGAAAGTGGCTCCCCGAAAGGTGCGAACCTATTCGCGATTTATATGAGTCTTACTCTTCCTCTATGATGGATATCTTGCAGTGGAGTTTACTTCTTTGCTTTAGCATCTTCCTTGGGAGGAGTTCGAGAACTTCTCGAGGCTCTATGCAGTAACTGAATCGTGGCAACTATTCGCAACTATCATCTACTTCCTTCGAATAGAAATACTGTTCTGTGAAGCTGCCTGAATATTCAACCTCTGCTATCGATCCAAAATTTTCAACCGCCTGTGTATTCTTTTAAGGCTCCCTTCTCTGTTCGTAACTAGGCACAGTCACGACGTTTACTGCTCTTCGCCAGGGGTATTTGCTCCCTTATAGGTATAAACGGACGTAAACGCACCCTTGCTTCTTTGCGTTACGATCGATACCGTTATTATATTCTAGTCACCTTAGCGGGCTTCCACGCCAGCAGCCTTGCCCTAACGACGCCGCCCTCCCTGAATTTAACCAGGAAATATAGCCAAATCTCGGTGACTGCTTTTTTAAGCAATCTCCACTTCCGCTCTAGTTTTCTAACACATGTCCAAAGCGTGAGACAACTATGCGCTTATACGTTATCAGTAGGAGGTCAGCCTATCAATTAAATATTGGCACTATTCTATATCTTAGATAATGAGAAAATTATATATAAATTATTAACTGTTAATGCTAATGGGTTATAAAACGCGAGAGAATAAGGTACGAAGATTACGTGTTATCATTAATAATTAATCATAAAATTGGTTTTATTTCAAGAGGGGCGGATCCAGAGGGGGCGATAGAGGCGATCGCCACCTCCATCAGTAATAAAATAGAAAAATATTATGCTGTATAAATAATTAATGTGAATTTAATTATATAGGCTATATTATCAGATAGAGATATTAAAACATAAATTACCAGGCAATTTTCTTGTGAAAGAAGGTTAAAAAATGTATTTATGTACTTTTATATACTTCGCCCACTCCGAGAAAGGCTTCCTCTAAGTAAAGAATATTAATAGTATTTCATTAGTTTTTACTATAACCTCCTGAAACGACCCACGTCACGACGCGTTTTTAACCTTTTCACGCCTAACATCGGATACATCCGACGTCCGTGGAACGATCCCAACTAGCTCACCGTCGGATATATCCGTCGTTCGCAAAACGGTCTAAAATACCGAGCATCGGATATATTCGACGTCCACGAAACGATTCCAATATATATGTAATATGTATACTGGCGGCTAGCATCGCCGTCGTGGAAGGGTTAATAATAGTATAAATAGAACACGTAATCTTTGTACTCTATTTTCTCGCGTCGTATAAATCATTCACAGTTAACAATCTATATACAATTTTCTCATTATCTAAACAATATTTACTTTATACACCGACCTCCTACTGGGAACGTTTGCTTTTTAGATTGAATTCCAATTACACAAAGATTTAAACGCTCCTTTAATTCCAGCTTCCAGTGGTAATTACACTTGAAACGACCTTAACAACGCGACGTAGACTAAATTGCAAATAGGAACAGATAAAACTGACCAGAAGCTTAAAGACCGCTAATTTCCCTAGCGCCATACCCTAAGCACAGACTTTTAATATCCCCAATCGATGGTACAATAGTCTAATATCCCCAGAAGTTTGTTGTTATCAGCAATATCAGCCCCCAGCAATTACAGAGCATCTCAGAATGGCACGAACAAATAGCACCAAAGGGATCCGCCATAAATCTCCTCCTCGATAAATCCCTACAGCAGAAATCCGCAGCAGCCACATCCCCGGCACTTCTAATTCACCCTTCCGCAGCTATCAGACTACCAAAAGATATCCACCCTCTTATCTCCAACTGAATTTCCACCCGAGAGCCTCCTTAATCTTTCGAAAATCAGCTTCCACAAACAAAGCCCGGTCTGCGCAGCTCCGGCGTCTACGCGAGCCCCGCAAGCTCTACATTTAATTAATCAACAAACTATATTACGCACCAGAAGCGCTCTAAAGAGAGAGAGACTACAGGGAGAAAACTCCAAGTGGTCACAGAGAGATGTAGAGGAAGATTCTTCCGCTCATTTTCTCCCCTTTGTATTTCGCCCGAGTCCTCCGTCTCTCCCCTGCTTCGCCAGCCAAGAACCCAACCAAAATGCAGAGAACCCAGCGATAAAAACGTTGCCTGCCTCGTTATGCCAGGCCGCGTGCAGCCACGTCCGTAATCGCGACCCTCAATTTCCGCCCCCGTGAAAATATACCGAGGCCCGCGGAAATCGAGGGACGGGGGCGTGTCGCGGGGTTATCAGATAGCGATACCGTGGCCGCAGCTCGGGGCCGCGTCATAACGCCCGGACCTCTGGGCGTATTCGACGCGTTGAACGCGCGAAATATGCCGGTCCGTGAGCGCCAGCCAAGGCAACGCAGAGGTACCTATCCCGCCGGGCTGTTCGGTGTAACGCGCCTCGTGTTTTCCATCTCGTTATTCGTCGGGCGAAAAAACCGACCACTTTCGACGGGGAGAAACCATCATCGCTATCCAATCGCGTGCTCGGACGACAGAGGGAAACAACCGCAACGTCAGCGGGGGGAAAAACTTGTAATGCGTTTCCGCGGAAAATGGGCGAGGCGATGGGTTTCGCGGGGAAACTTCGAAAGCCTGTTTGTCGTCGCTCTGGTGAACGGTTTGGGAGGGATTTTAGTGTTTCTTGTTTAGAAGGGAAGAATGTGGGCGATCGATAGAGCGTTGTGATTTTTAGAGGGATGTTATTACGCGCGATGTGTGGGTGAATGTGGGACAAGTGGTAATGCACGGAATGTCTGGTGAAGTTGCGATTTACTGCGGAAACTTGAGTGAGAGTTAATCTGCAATCTCGGTCTCTTCTGTTTCGCGTCAGGCAATCTCAATTACTTTGGGAATTATCGTGATAAGCGACTGAGATTGTAAAATTTGTTCACGGAACAGGATGTCGTACGTAGGTACTGGAAATGCAACTGGGACTTGGAAGTTACAGTTGGAACGGAAGTAATTGGCACCCGAGGCTAGCGGCAATTGCGTATCCCCACTATAGAGCTTCTGTGTCCCCCTCCAGCTGTGCTCTCGCGAGTCAGAGTGGGGATAATGGCCTCGAGTGACCACTTCATTTGGATTCGACTGTAGAAACACAAGTTTACAGTGAACTCTAACTCCGGGTCTCCACCAAGGCGGGCAGGAACAAAAACAGTGTTCGCGAATGTTTTCGTCTGTTCTAAATAGTCACAGTAGAAACAAAGCGTATGAATCGTATGTGAATGTTTCGTTCTGTTTGCGGCGGTGTGAACACGACAAGAACAGAGGAAAACGTTCGCGAACAATGTTTTTGTTCGTGTTCGCCTTGGTGTAAACCCAGCATAAGAATCGCCTCTTCACCTCGTTTCCTTCTTCGCCTTTCTTCGTTCCGAACTACTTGCAACTTTGCTATTCTGAATTTTATTATATATTTATGCTAGGTCTTTTTCACCCCTGCTGTAGATTATGTGACAAGATTCTTTGGATTCTAGAGGCCTGAATTTTTAATGAAGCAAGTCACGAAAATTCGAAGTGGGATGAATTTTTGTGTTTAAATAGAAAACGTCTGTGGACCCTTGCTTAATTCAGTTATTGTAAATTAAGTATTGTTTTGTTAATGTAATACTAAGGTCGGGGCCAGATATATTGGCCGGTGAGTTTCGCGAGGAGTATTATACTATTCTCAACGTTTTCTGACTCGCTCTCGCCTTGCCAGAAAAAGAGTGAGCCGGAAGTGGTGGGGATAGCGCCAAGCTCTTGGCGTGTAGGCCAAACCGAGTTCTTAGCGTAGAAATACATACATCAGAATAGGTGTGCGTTAGCTGCGAAAACGAATTCACCGGCCAATATATCTGGCCCCGACCTTAAAAGATCTCAACCGAACACTATGAACAAAAGCTGCCTTCGTTTCTCTGTGAGGTGATCCGAAAGGGCAACAGCAGAGCTTGCGCAATTAATTACTGCAAGTACTTCGTGCCTCGTTGGATACTTCCCTTACGAAAGAAGAAACGTCCCTCTCGAGAATCTTAACTATCGCCTGGGTCTACCTGAATGCAAAGTTCTTCGGGGCGTGGGAAAAACGAACGGCAACTTTTAACGTGTTTTACATAATGCCACCCCTGAGGATCGCCTAGCAATTATTAATTTCGAGACTGAGTCGTTTGGTTCTGATAGAGTGGATGAATCGAGTCCTGAGCTGAATCCGAGAAACTGCCGCTGTCCCAAGTCGCCTGAAATTGAATGTTCTCGGGGTGATTCCGTCCACCTGCTCTTCATATTCAACCACTTTGTCTCTCGAAGCTCGTTAACATATCTCAACAACGTTAAAAAATAATCGCTATAAGTCCGTTTTGCATAAATCGATTTCATATGAACTGTAATTAAAAAAGAAAACAGATACGTTATTCCTCCCCTGAGTATTTAATTTTCGGTTCATCGAACCCAACCTTCCCTCCGATCGATTAAACTTCAGTGCTTGCAGATATTCTTGCCATGGAATCGATAAATGAGGCGTGCTGTGTGTCTTCTCAACCAATTAAACGTTTCAAACGAGGCATACGAAGTGCTTTCTACAGACAGTGGTCATTTCTGTGCGAAACGAATCGAATATCTCAATCCAGCTAAGGAAGAAAAGTGTCACGACTCCTTACTTAATGAAAATTTCAACCGACCAGCCTGTCGAAGAAATATGAAACGAATATGGAAGATTAAAACTGACAAACACTTTCCCAATGGAACGAAACATTTCGAATTTCACCTACGCAATAATTTTTTGACGTTCTCATGTAGACAGATTCTCTCGCATGACGCGAACCACCCAATTACGCAAAATTAAATGTTTCCAGAATTGTGGGCAACTCGTTATAACATTAGCGTTGCGAAATAATTGCGCGTGCCTCGGCAGGAAAACACGAAACGCGTCTGCTTTAGAAAGTAAAATAAAGGAAGAATTTCATCCCCTTGCAAATTTTTCCTAGTGGATTTAAAGTGGCTGACGTTTTACAGTGACGAAGCAAGTGTGTGCACTCGAATCTTTCATTTGTCTTCTACCCTAAAAAATTATTCAACCGTTTAATACGAACTTCTTAGAAAGTAACGATTTGAAAGTGTCTGCCGAAGCTATAGTCGCGACGAAAGGAACCAGTTACTAAAGCTGGCTGTCCAAAAGCTTCCCCAGCATTGTATTATTCAACGCACCCTCCACCATATCGCTGCACTACCCCCACTGCCTTCTCACAATTCAGGCCACGAAGCAAAAAGCCTGGAAAAACTTGCACGATCTTCGTTAACCTGGATACCATCAATTTTCGTCTACTCAAGTTCCCAGACTACGCCCAGTTTCATTCAAGTCCGATTTCTATCGATAAGATCGCTCTGGCCGATGGATCCTCGATATTCGCCCGCGTTTTTTCGCCGTCAGGCAGGAATCAAGATCGCCCCGGCCCCGTGGGGAGCAGAAACGCTCGCTCCGCTCCTTGGGAAGTTTCAGCTCTACCGGTTCTAGTTTCTTTCCACCGTCCGCTGACAAATCCCGAATGTAAATGCGACGGGCAAACGGGGAAAAAGTGTGATTCGACGGTGAACTTTCCTTACGTTGACACTTCGTTCATTATTGATCCCTTTCGCGGGACGATGGATATCGCGCGATTTCTCCGCTGCACGCGTGCACTCATTTAGAGTGCATTCTCGCCGCGAGGAAAACTCTGCCCCGCGAGCGGCAAAGTTTTGTCGATTTCTTCGGGAGAGGCTAGCAGGTAGCCTGCACTCTTATTAAATAAAACTTTGCCGGGAACAACTGTGTCTCTACTTTCAATAAGTTATGCCGGCTTCGCTGAAGTCTAAAAATGGATGTGTCGGGAAAGTAGGTTGAATTCGATGGAGAAAATGAATGCTCGAGGGTTGGATCAGATTGAGAGAAAAATCAAAAACTTATGGATTGGGGTAGTGGTGGAGAATTATCGATGGTACTTACGATAGTTATCGATGATTCTCACTATCGAAAACTATCTAAACTTAGTTTCACTATCGATAATTATCGGTATTGAAAATCGTAGGTTAGTCAATTAAAAAATAATATCAGCTGAAATTCAGAATCCCAAATTTAATTTGTAATATTATTACAAATTTCGATAGTGAGAACCATCGATAGTTCTCCACCACTAGACGGGGGATAATTGATAAAGATATTTCAAGAATATCAAGTATTCAATAAATTACGCGCTATTGATCGTCATCATTCATAGACGGTGATTAAACTAGAGAAATCTTAATCCACGTTAAAATTTCGGGGAGCATCGATCGCTTCCATGATAAATGGATATCGTAATCTACATTTCACACCTGCATCAGCCTAAGTTTTCACACAGAACCAGTTGATGCATCATTTTACGACGCACATTCCGATATGCACCACGTATATGGTTCTGCGCGGAGAATTACACGTTTTTCCGCTTAAATGGTACACAATTTCGCTCTCACGAGTGTACGTACAGCGATTAACCCTTCAGCTGTGAACACTGCGTGCAAAATAACATAAAAAGGGTTTCATACACCTTTATGCATAAAAGGATGTACTCGTGATCTCGTGAACTTTTTCATGTGACTCAACATACTAAGTGCACGAGGCATAATGCCGCAGCTTCCCTACATTTTCCCTCCCCTTGCCGATAATTGCTATTGTAATTCCTAGAAGCTTCTTCTCCGCCGAGTGAATATATTTGGAATACCAAAAACCCAAGGCTTCATATTTTATTAATTCTCTATAAGCTTTTGCAACAGCAACTATCACAGGCCTCCCACCACCCATCGTTATGTAAACTAATTTATTACTCAAGACGTGAAACACAAACTTCTCGGTTGATAGTCGAACGAAAACACGAAACATTCCACCCCCGCGTTTCCCCGAAACAAGCCTGAACCGTGCTATTAATCGATACCGCTCGAAGCGACAGGAATCGAGTTACCGAATTATGAAAATTGCCCGCGACCCAACAAACCGTCAGTTTTAAAGCATCCGTCGGAATCCCCCGACGCGCTAAATCGATGCAACGCGAAGATCGATATTCAGTTACTCGTTACGAGACGGTAATTACGTTTGACTTCGGTAAACGTTAATTGCACTCGCGCGTATTCAGCGCGCGTCGAAAGCGCGATTCTCTCGCGGTGGACGGCCGGGGAAGTAATTGGGAAACAGGAGGAAACTCCTCGCGCTCCCCTTCGCCGCTTTATTTTTTTTAAATCGAATCGGAAACACGCGTCGGAAATTCATAGTAAACACAAGCTAGGCAATTCGCTCGCGTTCGATCGCTTCTATTTTCTCGCTCGCCGCGAGCTCCGATGGCTTTGGATTGGTTAACGGTTCAGTGACTCCGTTGCCAGATTAAAATCGAGAATTTACGACTCCAATGGTGAATTAATGCAAACTTGACATTTGAACGACTCGTTTCTTTTGCTTTCGCCATTTATGCTATAAAAGCTGGCGACCCCTTCAGCTAAAGTTGGACGGGGAAAATCGCGGAATCTGGTAACACGAAGGTACTCGACATTTAAAGGGCCTCATACACGTTGATATCTGTATCGATACAGAGGGTCGTAAAGCCATCGAAGAGAAATTTCACCAGTAGAATGAGGGAATATCCGAGCAATTAAATACTCGGAGAAACAATTTATAAATAACCACAGTCATGTAACCTGATAATAATCTTAATCAATAACAATTCAAAATACATGCATCTGACCGAATTTTATTTCGTTACCAGTCTTTATTTTATATGTACTTCTGATAATATTCAAATTAAAATTTTCGACCGTAAATATTAAATAAATTGGTTTCGGCGCACTGATTCGGTCACTATAATACGATTAATTTATTTATTTAAGAATAAAATAAAATGACACAGCTAATTATATGTACTTCCAAACCAACGCGTAAAATTCAGTGTAATACTAAACGAGGCATCACAGGAAGCAAGAAAATATCTGGTAGATACTCAGGGATCCTTACCTTCCTTTGTGACCCGACGCTTCGCCTTCATACCTATCAGTAAATTATTATAATACCCTGAGCGCTATAAAAAAAAGCCTGGCTTTTACAGGTCATCACCGGGAGCCTATAGTAACACCGTAAGACACGAACAACCCCCATTAACCCACGCCTCTCTTTACAACTTCCCTATTCCTCGTTAAAGTCAAATTATTCCCGAAGCTTTCCTTCTATCCTCGCAATTTCTTCCGCTACTTTCCCTCGCGTGCGTCCCACGAACCCTCCGCCGCCGTCGCTCTCTCCAGTGCCCTCGCCAGGCTTGCCGCTTTTCGGACGAATTAATAATCAACGTTCCGCTCCGACGCTCGATGCATCGATCCGCCGCCAGGATGCGACGCTCCGCGGGTTCCGGGAAAGTTGCGAGTTTAAAACGGGATATCCGCGCGCATAACGATGTTTGGCGGCTCGTGTGAGCTGGCGTCCGTTGTACAGGGGTTATCATAACACGCGGCAACCACTTCGAGCGGTTCGAAATCGGTATCAGCGCCGAGCCGCGTACAAACAAGCATTACGAATTCACGCGCTCTTGAATACTTTTCGCTGTCAGCGTTTCCTGGCGGCTTCCAGGGCTCGCGAACTCTTTATCACGCGGCTGGTATTCAGCGCGTCGTGCGCGACGATAATAATCATTGTTGTGACGCGCCGAGATAACAATGATAATGAGGCACCTAACGAGGCCAGCACCGAGGAAGCGGCGTCTTCGGGAACGAGCCGCGCGACGCCCACAATGCGGCGGAGTATTCATGAAATTCAGCGATTTCTTCCGTGAATGTATCCTCTCGGGTGCTCCGGTGGAAGGATAGTCGAGATAAAGGAAACTGTAATAACTCGAGGAATATCCCGGATGGAGGAGATATTGGACTGTAGCGCATGGAATTCCTGTTTCCCTTAGAGGGGGAACGCTAACATTTCATCTTCCTAAGGAAACAGCTTCTCTTGATCAAAATGTGACGACACCTCTCGCGTCTGTTGTTGGAAGGACCTCCATCGATCTACCTTTCGCGCGGCTTATTATCCACCCAATTTCAATCCCCTCGAATTGGAACTTTGCCCAAACAACCGAGCTCTCTCGAGTGTAGTCGCGTTCCCATAATTAAATAATTAAGGCAAGTCTTCCAGGCGAGGTTTATTGGAAATGGGGGATCGTTGTTCGTACGCTTCGAGTGTCCTGCGATGGATAGTTGGGAGCATGGCTCCAGGCCGGATCCGTTGGAGATCAACTTATCTTTTCGGGGAGAAACGTAGTTTTCTACGTCCTCGTTCTAACTTCCATGGGATCATTCTTTGGTCGACTTCTGCTGGCGAGAAGAGCGATGGACTGATGTAGAACAAGTTTCGGGTGTGTTAAGATAAGGACGAGGGGCGAAAGGAAAATCTGGGGATTATTTGATTTAACGAAGAGTTGGGTAGGCCTGGGTTAAATCGAGGGTTGCAGAAAATTCTGTAATCTCGAGAATTCCAAATTGAGGGAAACAATTTTCTGTAGCTTCCCGATTCATAGTGTCTTTTAGAAAATTGTATGATGAACGTGATAGATTTTCAACCTCGAGTTTAATTAATTTTTTAATTATTTTAGTCCCAACGAAACTGTATAAGTTGATCTTTAAACCAATTTCGAAGTAAATAGAGTAATAAATAATAAGTAGAGAAATAATAAATTCAGTTTAAAATTGATTAAACTGAAAATTATCTGCTTCAAGAAGCATTTTAATATTCATTGGTGCACCCAAGTTTGACAGAGGTTATTTCTATTGCAAGTTGCTTGTAGGAAGCAGCTTCCAAAATGGTAACTTCGTTAGATAGACACGTGCCAGCTGTTCGTCATCCCTCGACCTTCTAATTCAAAACTCCGGTGTTTTAGAGCCCTTAAGGGAAGACAGTTGAAAAGCTGGGCTGTAACGTCCTGCAGGTTCGACGGTTTAGGTGGATTACTGTCGTAAACTTGGACGTCCTGCTTCGAATGAAATTTTCGGGTCGACCGTTGCACCCGAGTTCAGTTAATTCACGAGCTGCATTCAAATTAACGTTTATTAGCGCAGGAATCGTTTTATCGCGCTGTTCCCGGGGGCTTGTCAAAGGTGCGCGTGAAATACAGTGTGCTATCACCTTGTAATGGCACATAATCAGCAACTTTATCGAATTCCACAATCTTGCTCGCTCGTATTGTTTGTTCCAAAGTCTGCGGTGCAAACTTTAGAAATAACTACTCGAAGTCGTGAATTTGGCTGTTATGATCTACGATGAAACTGAAATGAAAGGACGAGCCATTCTGTTGTAGGTATTCCGTGCCTGTGGGAATGTATCTCCTTGGGAAACGTGAAATGAAACGATGTGCTTTACGAGAGTGTAATGAGATCAGATGAATTGTATTATGTAATATGTAATTTGTATCAGAAAATTTCGGATTAATTAAGCACGGCTAGTTTATTCCACTAAACACATTTTCAGAGTGTTGAACAAAATTACAGAAGGTTGGATATTATGAAATTGAGATCGCACTTCTCTTCTCATCAGCTTAACGAAAGCATACGACTCCATTTAAAAAGATAACAATGGCATTGACATTTTCAAATGTTCAATCATGGAGAACACTTGTTACCACGTGTAACTCATTTGAAATTACAGAGATGGGCAACAAATTGTTTTAAATCAAAATTTCCTACACAAATTTTTATTTAAAATAATTTAAATCAAAATTTCCTACACAAATTTTTATTTAAAATAATTTAAATGAAAATATCCTACACAAATTTTTATTTAAAATAATTTAAATGAAAATTTCCTACACTAATTTTTATTTAAAATAATTTAAATGAAAATTTCCTACACTAATTTTTATTTAAAATAATATTTTGCCCATCTCCGTTTGAAATCACTTATGCTCTGTTAATATGATTCCATCGTACTTTTATTATAAAATCTATCCGTATCGAGGGAAATATTCGAAAATACCTGGAGGCATACAGAATTCATGAATTATCTTATCCTTTGCGCGGAGTGCTTAAAAGTTTCTTTATTTCGCCGTTTAAACTTGCCCGGTGTTTGATCTTCGAAGATTCTGCGAAAGGGAGGCGACCAAAGGATTCGAATAATACCGCCGTCGGTTTATATCCGTTCGTAAATTGAGAAAGCTTATGAAGGCATCCATCTAGAAAATTTGCATCAGCAGATACTTTCGCGGCTCGTAATGTCTGCCAACAGGACCAGTTCGCGTAATTTAGCACGTCGTGCGAAAGGTTATATTGCTTCTACCTTCGAAATATGTACGGGCGGCTCTGCTGCATTTGATGAAAGTCCACGCTCAACTTTCCCGTGAAAATTTCTTCGCTGGTGAATTACTACGAGACAAAAAGTGTTTCCTACCAATTGACTTTCTAGTTTCATAGTGAAACGAAGAAAAATAAGAAGAATACATGGGTGCAAGGTTAATCTAAATTTTTTTAGAAAACTATGAGTAACAAATACTTATATACAGCCTTGGAAAACTGTTACCTAAGGAATATAATACAAAAGTGAAAATTCCTTCACGAGTTAAATGCTATCATACCAGAAAAAAGTTCCCTACCAATAAAGCCCCTACTTATTAGTTTCCCAAGTAGTCAAACGAAAGAATACAACGCGGAGGTGAAAATTCCTCTATTTTTGAATTTATTTAAAACCAGAAGTATCGTTTCCCACTAATTGATTGTCTAGTTTCCCAGCGAGACTGAAAAAGTCATTATGCAGAAAAGCAAGAAATACTGTTATACGGGATTGGGAAAAGTGCCACGTAGCGAATGTGATGCAAAAGTGAAAATTGAAAATAACGCCGAGCAGGGTGCAGCGACACGGTGCATATGAACAGTTACATTTTTCGCCCAACATAATAGTTGCTGAATTTTCCCGTCTGTTTTAATACAGCGCGTATTCACGTTACGCTTCACCGACACTCTCGTCGTTAGCCCGGCATTGGCTCATGCATATGCCCAGATACGTACGATGCACCGCGTTCACCGTATTTCCAATGCAAACGTGTCTATACAGCTCCACCACCGACGCAGTAGAGAAACAATGTCGGTGAAAATCGAACGACGTCACCCTCTCTCGCCCCGTGTTCTCCCCGCGTGTACAACACCCGACAGGATCCGCTGAACTCGCAAGAATTATGCATAATATTCTAGTTTCCGAGGAGAAGGCACAGCGTCCGTCCACACTTTCAAGGGAAAATATCGCTGCGTAGTACGATACTTTTAGATATATCAGTAGATTTTATAACAAAATTGAGAAATTGGAAACGAATGATTGCGTGTATTTGTGCGAAGGAAATAAAATGAATTTGAGTTCGAACATAGACAGAAATTCCTGTCTATGTTGTAATTCCATCTAATTCCTTCTCACTCTCGAAGGATTCCAAGAAATGGTGGGGAGTCACCGGGGGTAGGGTAAACCAACCAGTGAATGACCGAATTGTTGAATTTATGGACCTTTTAGATTAATACTTGAATATATTTATGTACAGAACAACAAAACAACTGTTGAAATTGCATTTTAATTTATTTTTCTTGAAATTTCTGTAAAAATAATTACTTATTCTTATCGCAATTTCGAAAAAAAATATTATAAAATGCAAAACGTGTAGAAGCCCAGTAAATGACCGCATAATTTTAATAAGGATTGTACTTATTTTGTTTGCTTAATACGCATAACTAAAAATATGGGATATTAAAAATGCAACTACACTACATTTATAAATATTTTTAAATTTATAATTTATATTTCTTTGCCTAATGGTCATTCACTGGTATGCGGTCAATTACTGGTTGGTTTACCCTACTTCGCATGGTAAAAACGGGAAAATAACGACGAATTATAAGGCAGCAAGTAGAGTAGGTTCGTGCATAGTCAGACACACTTTCGGAACGAATATGACTGAAGGTACTTTCTCGGTACATATCTCTTTACACGTACAGAATTTTCAAAATGCTTTCAAATAAAACTTATTCGCATTAACAAGGGCTACAGAAGCACGTATAAATTTAGTAGCAATTTTAATCAAAGTACTTATCTTTTACAGAATCAAGCCTCCAGCACATTTCTTTGAAATTTGCTCTACATAAAAATAAACAGTCGTGACTCACCCACCCTATAAACCAAGTACCGCAATCCCAACGCCCAGATCCATTCGAACAAAAATGCTGCAAAATATTCAGATTCACCAGAGCCACGGGCCGAAATCAACAAAACCTCAAACTGGACCAGAATCTCGCATCCTTTCCAACGAGTTCGTGCAACGACCCAATAGCACAAGGTCGATCTAATAAAAATTCCAGCCTCGTTGTCTTCACAAGCGAGCAACGCTCGCGTTTAACGTCACGTTCGAGGGTAACTTCCCGTTCAGCCCTCGGTGGGTAATTAAAATTCACCCAATTAAATAATTACGCTCGAGCAGCGTGGCGTACGTTCGCCGACCGTTTCGATCATACCGATACGTTTCACGTGAGCGTTTAACGAAATCGTCTTCGTCACGAGATCACCAGCGAGAGCCCGTGACGCACGCGACGCCGCCAGCAACGATGACATTTAGCTTCCGCGGAATTGCTCTGTTGCCCGTTTCCCTAAGCGAATAATTACCAATGCCTCTCGATGAGCACTACCCGCCGCGATGGTACGAGAGCCAGAGGCTGGCAATCATTACAGCCACGCAAGAAAATATGTTCGCCGTTGTGCAGCTACGTTGTCGACAAACCGAACCAGAAATTAAGTCGACCACACGCGAATGATAGTAACAGTATCGATCGCGGCGATACAATTTCAATTGTACCCGGTTAATTGGAGTACCATATTGGTATTATTCACGCTGTTACGTTCTGGGGGGAGGGGGTGCGGTAAGAGCTAGTTACGATAATTGGGCGGTTTGAATTTTTCCGATGAAAAGCTGCGGGAAGGTATTGTAACGTATGTAAACAGTGGTTGATTTGAACGATCTTCGTTGCTGTGGCGCGGAAAAATTTATGGCGGCACTTTAGTGCTTCTTTCTTTTTTATTATTGTATGTTTGAGTAGCTTTTCTGATTACTAGGGGGATGAAGTACTGGAAATATTTATTACATCAGTCGAGAATTAAACAAATTATCACTTATTGGTGCTGGAAAAATATTATTGCCAAAGTTATTTATTGCAAAAATGTGTGGCTCACTATCGAGGCAGAGTAAGCTGCATATGAATCGTTTTGTTAATCACATTGCTATGCAAATTTTGCGTAGCACGTATATCTGAGAGTGATGCAATAAATATGAATTGAGATCGAGTAGTGTTTATTAAGTACCTATGTCATTTTTTTTGTGCCACCTTGGTCGAAGATCATTTAAATTGATAATACTGAATACCTATGTTCTTTTGGATAAGTGTAATTATTCATCAGCTAAATTATTCGTCGTAGGATGAAAGGCAGTGGTGAAGCTTTGTCTGCGAGTTCAGTGAAAGTTCCACCAGGCTCTCGATAAGTACACATAAAGTGTCTATTCTAACGATATTGACTGTTTTCATTATGCACGATGGAAAACGTATAGAGTAGAGAAACTTTCGTGGTTGTAAAGCATTTTCCATTAACCAGAGGAACGAAAGGAATTGAAAGCTTCGTTAAGCTCAGACTTGACCTGGATTTCTGCTAGACCTAATCTAGATCTGACCCCGACTTCGTCCGAATCAGAACCGCACTTAGCGTACATGAAATCTACACTTATCCTTATCCAATGGACTGGCACACTGTCTCACGTAATAATAAGGGAAAGGATATTATTAACGACCGACAGAGTTCGCTGTGAAGATTTATCTAGCAGTATGATTAATTAAAAGTTCCCTGGACACTCGAAAAGGGAGAAATAGGTAATTAATTAAATCCATTTCTATTCTCGTCGTGAGATCTATATAAACATGACTCATATACATGTACTCTAAAATGGGACACACAATTAGCTGCCACTAATTACGCTAATATACAAAGTGAATTATATTCCTTTTACTACTGTTTCAAACTATTCACTGCTATTTATCTACTTAAGGATATATAACACCCTTCATCCATTGACTTATATCTTTCATTAATTTCCACAGCCCTATTCAAATAATATAAAAACTTATTCTCCACTTTCCACCACTACAGAAATTCTAAGAAAAGTAGCATCCATCCTTGCACATAGAAACTGTGAAAACTTCTGCAACTCAACAACCAGTCAACAAGTTAATGTAGGTCATTCATCGACTGAGCAAACACCCGCTGTGACGAAATTAGGTCGTTTCCATTCATAAAATATATTTCCGCTCCATTTCCTTACAATAGAGAACTCGTCAAAAATTGTAATTATAAAGAAGGTACACCTACTTTTCGATATAAAATTTTTCGAGCTTCCCGTTTGGCTGAGATCAATTCTAAATTCGACATCCACTAACGCAATCTGCGCTTCTCATTTGAAACATCTACTTCGACAAGAGGAAGGACGACAGAGGGGCGGTGTTGAAAATGCTGGAGTTTGGCCACCAGATGTTTGGCCAGCTGATGAATTGCGGAAGTTAACTTGGCGTAGTGTACCAACGACGTTAACCAACGTCGTAACGCGTTGTTGGTGAATCTTGCCCTGGTAACCAGCAACAGCCAGCCGCCCCCACACCCGAACAACTTTACGGGAGGGCTGGCTGCACGTTGCAGAAACAGTCGACGTCCCTCGAACGCAAAAGTAATTCTCTGTTCCGCGTGTCGTGCCAGAATTGCGGAATTATCTGTCGAGCTTGCCCATGTTACGTGCTCCTAGCAATTACCGAAGTTGACGCAATAAATTCTATTGTTGCGGAAGCCCTTTGTTCCCGTCCGCCTCCGATATAGCGTCATTTTTAATACCCTCGTGCGGCGTCATAAAAGGGGAATTTCTCTAGTTGAGGCAATTTTGCCAATGGAGGTCAGAAATGGAACGTTGGAAAAAAAAACACCTCAGAATTCTAAAGTTACATCTATCGAGAGTTTTATACAGAGTGTGGTGATTTCTAAAGAGGAACAAGTGAAAATGTAGAATAAATTGTTTTTGGAAATTAAGAAGCTGACTAAGAAACCTTCTTTTTATACATTTTGCTTATTCGTACAAAAGGAATCGCACGACTTAGTATCTAATACTGTTCCTCGTTAGGTTTCCCGAAGGTTTCAATTGGGAGTAGAAGATCAGCCGCGACGGGGATTAGAGAATCATTTTCTGCTGCCTAATAATTGGGTGGCCAGAGACAAATTACGCTCGATTCGCGGTGCATGCCACTAATCGTACGAAAAGGCGCATGAAACTGTCGTTTAGATTGGCCGACGTTAATTCGAGAAAATGAAACGCAGATAAGATTTTAGTTATTGCACGCGGTGGCGTGACGTGTGTCGCGTGTTTCGCGTTTCGAGCCTCCACGCAATGGTTACATTTGTCGGATTATTTTTACCTCTCGCGGCACGACGCAACGCTTAAAGTGTTTTCACGGAACGAGATTCCTTTTTCTGTTAACGAAGCGCATTCCATTTTCGGATTCTGCATCGATGATTACCACTTATACTGGTTAATTTCGCCGGTGATTCTACGAACGTCGGACAAAAATATCTGCCCTGGAAGCCATTTGGGTCACTAGAAATATCATGATTGATATGATTCCACATAATTTCAAGTCAATGTCATCGCGGTGGAAAGTCGAAGAATTGGAACGCATTACAGATTTAATGTTTTCGTCTGGCAATTATAGCAGCCGTGATTTATTCAAGTGTTTGGATAATCGGTCCGCGAGGTGGGACGCAGTTATCTAGATTAGTGCTGTGTTGCACGATCTGATCTGCAATTAATAACGGTGTATTCCACTTCTGACCTTCCAGGATTGGATGGGGATCGATACTATACGGCGAGACAGCTTCTAGCTAGTTTATATCCGCCTGTGAATAGGCAACTTACACCCGGGGTGTCGGAATCAGGCCAATCGAATGATGCCAGTTTGCAAGAGCAATAGTTGCTAAGGTACCTATATCCTCAGAATCCTTTCGAATTCTTTTATATTTGATACGTTATCTGCTACAGGTTGCATTCGAATTTTAAAGGTCTAATAAACTTCTGTGTAGTATCTACTAATACTTTAATTTCATTTCTATTCTTGAAGAAAATAAACTATTATAAAGTAGTAGAATGAGTAAATATTGAAATGAAATGGAGGATATGTATGCCCCTAATTTTTAATACAATAAATCGAGTTTCGTTCGTAGTCACACCTTCTTATAATCACAAGTTGGTCACACGGGGTTCATTTTTTGAGTTACCATTTTCGTATTTTCGAACCTTTTAACTTTTCAGTGATAATTCTACATTCGCAATACTTATACAGTCATGGTCGAATAATCTTTTTCTAGAAATGTAAATTTTGTAGTTGAAAATGACCGATTTTCCATCGTTGTGGTAAAATACAGATTTTTTAAAAAAAATTCTTTTTTTTTGCGATAAATCCCCTTTGGGAGATGTAAAAGTGCGGCATTTCAAATAAAAAATTGCTCTTGGAGTACAATACACCCCGTGTGGCCACGAAGGGTTAAAGAATAAAAACTAATCTGCATTCAACATCAGTTGCTATACATATACTAAAATTTGAAGTAATATTTGCGTCGTCAAACCTAATATTAACTTTTCTCCTCTAATAATTCCTACTTGATTTTCAAAAGCAGCAGTACAAGTGAATGTACCACTAAAAACAATCCAGCAGAACTCATTCGACGTTCCAATAATTCCTCCACGTCGATGGGCAAATCTCAATTCTGCTCGAACTTCGGGAGGTTATAAATGGATCGATCATATTTTACCATATCTAATGTTCGGTATCGCGTTCGTGAGGTATTGCCAAGAAGCCCATCGAAGAAACAGAATGGATCACCGCGTGTGCAAGAATGTTGTCCCAATATATTCCGCTGGCGTATCTTTTCTACGGGCATAGTAACCGTACGATCAATGAATGGTAATTCTTCAGCGGTCGGGGCAGCTTGGTGCGGGGGAATAGGAAAATGGGAGCGAATAACCTGCACTTTTCACGAAGATACACACCGATACTTCATAACTCTTTGCCGTGCCCGTATCGACCGATAGTGCATCCATTCATTTCGTGAGTTACAAAGGGGTGCATTTGTAACTGGATAGCGTTTCATCCACCGAATTCTGTGATCTCCGGTATACACCGAACGAAATATGAACTCCTATGAAGCGTCAAAGGAAAATTCTGCTCAAATTAACTGACATATGTACTTATAACAAATTGAAGTCGATCTCGAGGGCAAAATGGGCAGTTGCCACTCCTCCCCGGTTTTTGAGAAAAAATCGCTTATTTTTCAAAACTGATCTTTATTAAGTTTTATACTAAAAAAGGGAATATTTTTAAATCTCGGTTTTAAATTTTTAATTAAATCGGTACTATAATAATAATAATAATAATAATAATAATAATAATTGGTCTTTATTTATCACACTTACAAAAAAAAAAACTTATGTGATAAATAGGCCTATAAAATGGGTTAAAAGAAGCAATAGGGGTATATTTTTCTTTATCATCATCCCAAAATTGCCCCTCCACCACCCTGGAAAAAAAGTCTGCGAGCGACCCTGATCTCGAGCCCACACTTGTGTACAAAAATATATATTCTCTGAGCAACTCGGATCTGCAATGTCTATACCACGTAATTCCACGGTGAAATGATGGAAAATATTACCATGAGAACTCTGCTTGAAGAAAGGAAGAGTACTCTACATTTAATCAAATCCCTTTCATGATTACAATAGCCAACCCCAAACGGCGCGCTTCTTCGAAAGTAATCCGAGGAAACGCGCGTGCTTCCATTTCCCCCGTTCCCTTCCGTTCCGAAACTTTCGCAAACCATCTAGAGGGATCGTAAGAGTATTACAATAAAATTTACGCCTTCCAGGTACCGTTTCCCAGGCTCGCTTCTATTATTTTCCGAGGGCAACTGTGCCCTTAGTCTCGTTAAAATCCCGTATCGCCCGGTATACGTGCAGGCTTTCGAAATTGCCGGCGAGCAACTTAATTTCATAGATACGCCCGACGGCAGGCTAATTGATGCTTTTATCACGCGAACTTGGGCAGGACGGGGGACTGATAACAAAAGGGCATTGAAATTTCTCGCGCGATCGACTCGCGGCGTAAATATGTGGCGAGCGCATTTACATTTTTATCGAATCTCGGGGCGCATGTAAAGTAAACCCGTCGTAGAACGTGCGCCAGGTTCGACGAAACGATAATGCTGAAAGACGTGTGTTAGTTTGGGGGTAAACGTGAGTCGAAATGGGGACCAGTGAATAAACAAAACAGTGGCCAGCTAGAATACTAGATATTAGTTTTACTTAATCTTAATTTTTGGGGGACGAAGGAGCGGCCTTTTAAGGACCATTTCAAATTACCGAAGCAACTGATCATTTGTTATCCTCAGAAGATGATTCTTTCTTGAAAGAAATATCCCAAAAATAGCAAGAACATTCTGATATTCGAAAAGTCAAGAAAAAATTGAAGTGGAAAAAGCACTATTATTTATATAATTTTTCCAAGTCGTAGATTTTCGAGCGAGAGAATGTCGAGTGTTCATCGAGGGTGAAACTAAATATCGTCGGAAATCGAAAGCTAATCGAAGTTCCTAGTAGTCATCGTCGGATTTCCAGGTGTTGGCGGCTGTTTCTCTACGGCGCTCACGTAGGGAGCTAAATGGCCAATAGATTTGAAAGGGGCCACCTGTTTCCAGCAGCGACGAAATAATGACCCGGCAGAAATGAGGATCTTTACGCGCGGTACTATCCTCGATCCAGCCATTTGTAAAGCTCTTACTCTAGCCAGACTAATTTTCACGGGGATTCAGCGCCGCGACTCTTCGACACTTGGCGAGCGTGAAAAAGGGCCGCCGGCGACGATCGAAGGAGGAACATACATCATCTTTTTGTTCGCTGGGGAACTTCGAAAGTGATTAATCTCCGGCGAAAGTTGGACGACGAACTCGAGCAGGCATCATTTGCTCCGAAGATTTTCGAGGGGCAACGAAAACGCTTAATCCGAGAACTTCGTAACGAGGATTGTCTTACCTTGCAACTTAGAGTGATCCGAGAGTTTAGAAAGAGCAAAAGTGAATGAATTTTCAAATTATTAATCGAGCAACGTATAATGGAATTCGATTTGCGATAAAGTTTGGTTCTTACATAATCTTTGTGCATCGTTAATATCGTTTTAAGATCTACTTTTGGTATTAACACGGAGAAGGTGTAAACGATGAATTATGAACATTTTTCTCGAAGCAAAGTGAATTCTGAACTGGGGGAATCTGATTGTCAGATATTCCATTACAATCTTTGCTGAAAACAGTTGATCACCAGTAAATGTCTCGCGCGACGACAAAGAAGATTGCTTTGTTTATGAGAGAGAAATGACCGCCGCTACCGACTTTATCAACTTCTTTTATACGCCTTTCATCGAGCCTTCAAGCACAACGTAGAACGTTCCTCCAGCCGATATAAACGCTTTAACGCATAATTTTACTGTCGACTGCTGTGGCGTCAGGGAACTTAAATCGCCTACACAAAACGAGATACAGGAAATTCAAAGTTACAGGTAATAATCTGACTGCTTAATAGAATTCGTAAATGAAAACTATCGACAACTCAGACTTAATTGCAGCTGACTTGAAAGAAAACTTTTTTTAATATCTCGGAAACTACTCTACTATATACATATTTCTAATCAAAGTTTGAGTCACAGTCACACCGCAAAACTTTACGATTCTCAATTCTCCTTAATTTTCCTCGAATACATTTTTATTCTCAAGATACAATTTATATTCTCATAAAAAAATATTCTAATCTGGTGTCATATTGTGCATCAAGCTGGGTTTACAATAGTCCAGTCCAGTGATCCAGTACAGCACTGGATTAGAACTGGAATAATGTAAACAGTGTGTTCATTCCAGTACAGTGCTGTCATTCCAGCAGATTTCGAGTGGATCGAAAGTCTACTTTTCGATGCTACTTTTATGGTTTTTTATCCTTCTTTTGCGTGAATCTATTATTATTACACTCTACCACTTTCAACGGTTCAGAAACGACTGGAATAATCAAGATATCGCCTGATTTACAGTCGAACCACTCGCTGGATCCAGCGACTGGAATAATGTAGACGTCGACGTGATTTCCAGTCGAACCACTCACTGGATCCAGCGACTGGACTAATGTAAACCCAGCTTCATACTACATATTAAAATGTCAGGTTTGTTTTAGAAATACTCTTACCACGCATGCGCCAGCGTTGCGTTCGTGCCCGCATGATGCAACTGGTGAGAGATTTCGACAAGCTTCTGCGCGATGGATGACTATCGTTCGATATTTACCGTCGACGATCGTATCTAAAGCGGCGATCTAGCGCTCGCTGAAGCGTTTCACTCCGCACGCTCGATTCCGACCAGTCGTGCGATACAACAGGTCGGTTATTTGTCATAGGCTCGTTCTATCATGACGCGGCCACTCATTTACCGAATCTTCCCACAATGGTTTGATCGATACTCTGCTTGACCGATATTAACGCTGATCAGTCGCGATGCGTCATATAGAAACGTGAGAACATGACAGAAAGCATACATATGTATGTAATGGATTGTTCTCGTTTTACACCGTTTCTCCATTGAAGGCACGTGTCGATCAATATTCGCGGGCCGAAACGTGTTTAGCCACCGTTCGAGCGAGCAATGGTTCGAAGATCGAGTCGATAACTCACGAACGCGAAACGTCGGTAACACTGACTGTATATGGAATTCTATTCCATGCTCGAACGATTCGGATCGTCGAAAAACGTTTGACGTTTTGTATCAGTAATCTCATAATATAATATATTATAAAAAGGAAAGTTTTTCTCTTCGATATATTTACACGTATATTGATCAGGCGAGTATTCGTGGAAAATGGGATTCTGTGAGCAGTCAGTACGAAGAAATATTAGGTTATGATCCGTAATGAACGTGCATCGATCAAATGATAATCGTGGCACGTAACACACGTCTCTGTCACGTTATATTATTGGATGGATTTAAGTTGAACGATTTGTGACGTATATATTCAGTCTTGATTAACCGAAGTTCATTTACATAAGTACTTTTTATAGTGTCGTGGCAGTTATTTCGATCGATTTTCATTTGTCTGTGTAACTGATCTGACTTAAGCGAACGAAATACAATGGAATGACGCTTTGGCACGGATTTAAAGTGAAGATAAAACATTTTCAATTCAGTCGTCGATGCGAAATTTAGAATAAAGACTTTACTATCGCAAACGTTCGTTTCCAAACAGTATAGGGCTATAGGGCATTCTATAACGGATGTTCACGATAACTTGATCATGTTTCCGTGAGAATCAGCAAATTCAAGAAGGTTGCCATCAAACTTTAAAATTCTAATATGACTCGCTTCATTTCCCAATGATTGAATATGGCATTAGTTCAATAAGTACCTTTACTAACAAAAGAAAGAATATCCTATATCGCAAGAAGAGGTGTATCTATAATACCACCATATAATCAACTATAAAGTCCGGCAACGACAGCCACACTGCTATCATCTATCGCCATCTTTACTTATCTTGCAAACAATACCTTCTTGCCATACCCACTCCACTTGGCAAACTCTAAACAAATCACTTTAAGCAGATCTTATTGAAACCAATTTCTCTCGAATTCAATCCTACGAATATCATCTTGGGGAAGTGCTGGTGGGCTCCATTCGTGTAAAATATTTTTCCACGCTACCTGTGATCGTTCACAGGACGGCGGAACGCTATGGGTTATCGGGTATTCGAGCATTCGGGAAATGTGAGCTACTTACCGGAATCGCGGCTTCAGTCACGGCGAGGAATACCACGGCACGTCTGAAGGAAGACAGTTTCTCCACGAGAAATGCACTCCGCGTGAAAAGCACCGAAAGTAATCGCGACGGGAAAGGGAACACGAACGGAACGGGCACGCAACTGTAGAAAAGGCGCGAACGAAAGGGATGCGCGTGAAGTTGCATACATATACTTACGTACGCACACAGACTCGACGCGATCGGTCATTTGTCGGCTAAGTTCAGATTACTTGTGCCCCACCCTTTTTTAAACGATTTTATATTCAGCTTCGATTGTCTGCTTGTTTCTTTAATGTGTGTATGGTTTAAATCTGACAACTCAAATTTAACTCACTTCCAACTACCCAATTGTCATAAAACTTCGCAGGCGTGCTTAGTTTGAATGACAATACAATACGTAAAAAAAAAATAATACGTGAAAAAATTACCCAGTCATTAATAAATATAACCCATAACCACAACTCCAAACGATTTGAAATCAGCCACCGCGTTCTTTACGAAAACGACAAAAATCCGAAAATAAACAATTTATCGAGAAAAGATCCGTCACGTATGTACATGCGAATAGTAAAACTAGAACTTTGCAGACGTTCGTAGTATATCACCATCGAAATTGTAGTACCAGAAAAGAATTATTTTTTAGTGCATTTTAATTTAGGTTTTAGTGCATTTTAATAAAATCGTTTAACATAATTTTTTTATATATATTTTTTCCACGAATATCTCGAAAACAAACGCGCTATGTATGCAGTTCCGTGAATCGAACCCGACGCGAATGCCATGCCCCTTCAGTTACGAAGGCGGTGTACACATTTGAACCATGTAATGCTTTTTTTATGAGCGTATTCACCCGTGAATATTTTTGTCCTCTGCCATTTATTTTCTGCGCTCATAGGACTGGTTGTTTCCGAACTCGAATGCTGAAACCGCGGTAAATTATTCGATCACAATCCTCCATATATGGGAAATTAATGAGGGAATTGAAGGCTTTGTGGTTTTAACTGTTGTTATTATTCAGTAACGGCTCTCGCGATGGTTAAATGATACAATTTGAAAGGGTAAGTACTGCTACTGTCGCAGTCGAAATCGTAATGATCAATAACGATCAACTGCCATGGCGGACAGTGTATGTACATATTTAAGACCCAATTAAGAATCCACATCGAAGAATGGATTTTTATTTTTAATGTAAAAAGGGTCTAACCGGGTTTGGAGGTGTTGGGGAAGGGGAAATAGGAGGAGAAAGCTAATCATCCGATGCGCGTGGAGAGGCAGCGAGAGTGGGAGAAAAAGTCCCTTTCTTCCTCGATGTCACGGCGCAGTGGGGACCGTCCCGCATCTCTATACTCTTCCTCGTCCACTTCTTTCTTTGGGGTGGTGGGAGAAGACGCATCGCCCACTCCAGGCATTGTACACCCTTTATGTCATCTATTATCCTTTGTCGGTTGCGCCGCAGGTATAAGCGCATGTATTGCTCTTTCTCCTTAGTTATTGTAGATGCGTATGCTTTTTTGCATACAAAGCGCACGTGTTCAATTCGGATGGGCCCGCCATCTTTAAGATATTCTAAGTATTCGGTCAAGGCACTGAGCATTCTTCTATATGTCTCGGGATTACTCCGGAAGTCCCTGAAACGCGGCATCGCTATACTTTCGGACCCGTTAAACCTCCTTGGTCGGCAGGTTTCTGGCACTTTCAACTAGTGTCTAATTTTCTCCAAGAAAGAACTGCAAAATATGGTACAACTATAACAATTTCTGTAAAGTCATATCTACGAAACCCAGAACGATTTATCCGATTAGCGAGCGAGGAATGTACCTTTAGAAAGTTCTGCTTGCGTTTCCTGCAGTATAATTTTTTGGAAATCCACAAACATAGAATTATCCACATCAAGCATGAAACGTCTCCTATTACTGCATACAGGGTTGTAGGAAGTAGTTGGATCTGTGAACTATAAACCATTATTCATATAGTAATAATCTTACAACAGGTACAGTGAATCACAAAAATATTCGGACTCTAAGATATGCTTGACATTAAAGGCCTATATCTTTGTTAATTATGGAAGAAATGAACTGAAATTTGTTTCTTTTAATAGAGTATTTATTGTACTTTACAATACATGTGCAAATTATTAATTTATCTTAATATACTTACATAATATTAAATGAAATCACATCCAATTCACGCGTTACAAAAATATTCGCACAGATACGTCGTTTCTCAATATATTTAACAAATAGTGCTTCATTATTTTCTTAGAAATCTTTGACTCAAAATGTAGCTTTTGTTTACAAGTACGTTGCATCAGGTTCAGTACCCAGCCACCAGTGTTACCATACAATTCAGTCATTACACCATCGTTTACTGTGAAAATGTATTGGAAAAGTAAAAACGTTTCATTTAATCTCCGCCAACTAGTAATTTTTCATCGAGGAACAGGAAAATAATATCGCCAGATGGCTGCTCTGCTTGATTTAAAAAAAAAGCACAGTGGCAGATATCGTTAATGGATCAACAAATAAAGACAAAATTGAATCACTACCACAAAGTGATCGGCGAAAAATAATAAGTAAGAGAGAAAAGCGGAAGATTATTCGAAAAGTGAAAGAAAATCCACGATTGAGTGCTTCCACATTAGGAGCAGAATGTCGAGAAAAAAGTGAGAAAAATGTAAGCACACAGACAGTTGAACGACTGCTTAAAGAAAATGGCTACGATGGGAGAGTGGCTATTAAGGAACCGTACACCAGCGAAATGTTTAACTTTCGCAAAAAATATGATTTTGAAAGAAGAATCATGGTAAAGTGATGTCATTTTCATTGATGAATCTAAATTCAATATATCTGGTTCGGATAGATGACACATGGTGTGGCATAAACCAAATACAGCTCTAAATCCCAAGAATTTGCGAGCCACTTTCAAGCATGGTGGAGGAAATGTTATGCTTTGCGAGTTTATATCGAGCAGAGGAGTAGGAAAACTTGTTTTTATTGAGGATATTATGAATAAAATCAAATATTTAAATATTATAAAAGAAAATTTAATGCCAAGTGCAGTCGGTATGGGTATTGAAAGAAGCTTCAAATTTTACCAGCATAACGATCCGTAAAGACTGTATGGGATAATTTAAACAGAAGAATAAGAGCAACACCGATGAAGAGTAAAGTAGAATTGAAAGAGAAATTACGAGACGAATAGGAGAGAACAAGTATGCAATATCTTTAAAAAATTATATTCAGTATGCCGAAACGTTTAAAACATGTGATAAAACAAATAGGATATGCTACTAAGTATTAAAAGTTAAATTTTAGTTTATAAAGTAGGTATTAATTATGTGAAATGTCCGAATATTTTTGTAACGTGCAAAATGGGTGTGATTTCATTTAATGTTTAATATTATATAAGTGTATTAAGAAAAATTAATAATCTGCACATCTTTGTAAAGTACAATAAATACTATATATCGAAAGAAACAAGTTTCAGTTAATTTCTTCTATAATGACCGTTAAAGCCAAGCATACCTTGGTGTCCGAATATTTTTGTGATGTAAACATCATTGGACGTACCTTAAATAGCTGCTCAGCAAATTTAATATTACAAATCATACAAACACATTTTCCGAATACCAATTCTGGATTAATTGAATGCGTTCTTATTACTTATTCTGATATTCGTATTAGCGTACCGAATTATTATGCGTTTAGTCAGGGACGGAGGACGACTGCGACGAAACTACTTAGGAGGAGGGCAGCGGGTGTTTCTGTTCGCGGGGGGCGCCAAACAGAGCTGGGCATTATTCGACAAAATTTTCATTCGAATACGTATTCGTATAAATCCCCAAGATTTATTCGCGAATAACGAATAGCGATTTTATTCGACGAAAAATTATTCGTTATTCATGAATAAATCTGTACTGTTATTCGAGCCAGATTCATTCGAATAAGAATTTATTCGTTATTCGACCTGATTGAACGATGAATAAATGTGATACTCGACATCTATCGATGGAAGTCTGCACTGTGTCCAATACACGTTTAGACGTGTGTCTGTGGATACAATATAAAAACATTTTATGAAAAGAGGGGTTTTTATTTTCTCTTAGAATACACATATATTCCAACAGATGGCATTTCAAGCAAATCACGTAAGGCTCGTTCACATCAGTCAAGTTTACTGGTTTCAAATCAACAATATCCATGTCACCATTTATACAAGCAAAATTAAGTGGAGAATTAGAAATTTCTTGTTGGCTCGCAACTTTGGCGCCATAGTGGTGGAGAACTATCGATAGTACTTACGATAGTTATCGATGGTTCTCACTATCGAAATTTGTAATAATGTTACAAATTAAATTTGGGATTCTGAATTTCAGCTCTTATTATTTTTTAATTGACTAACCTACGATTTTCAATACCGATAAGTATCGATAGTGAAAATAAGCCATCTATAGTTTTCGATAGTGAGAACCATCGATAACTATCGTAAGTACCATCGATAGTTCTCCACCACTACGCCATACATTAAAAGTAGTTGAGTGAAAAGTGCCCCCAAATGGAACTGGATGTACAGTAATCAATAGGTTCCTCAAAGAAAACTATTTTTGCCAAGTACCAACCCGATACTTCTACTATTAAGGTAGTTCGAGGTGAAACGTAATTTGCACTTTAAGCTCCATTACTTTTGTTCTAGTGAATAAAAACTTATAAAATGAATCACATTTAGCAATACACACTATAAGATCTTCCTCAATTATCTATCTTTATTCTTCCATGTGTTTATTCAGGTATCACATTGATTCGCTGAGACGTCAGCTGCGCGACAAATCGTCCAAACACTCATTTTTGGGCACATCTCATCCTTCCATACAACACCCCATACATAGAGTCACTTTAGTCACCAGCACCTTCGTCATCAGTAAGTACAATCATGCATTTCATTCTTTCTTCGTCAACTGCTTACTCTTAATCCTCGTAAACATTGCGAATAAGTAACAATAATTTGCATGCATGTAAAAAATCAAATAAATCATACGAAACTATTACACAACTAACGAGACCGAAATAGGAAAAGTCAATTCGAAATCCGCACGGTGGCGTTACACTAACAAGACGGATAAAGGATTGTCTGTAAATCAACGAGGTTGTCAACATAACCTGACCGGATTAACGATCGGTGCTTCATCAAAACCAGTTCGAATTTACACTAGAATATTACACCAAATTTATAGTACCGCGATAAATAATAATATTACGCTGCCACGTTAGCAACAAAGTGCAGTCCATTTTGCATAATATACATAAATGTGCAACGAACAGTTGGCGTGCAATGGTATCGAGCACTGATAAAATCACGAAACGTCGGTTTATTGGGATATATGTTCAGATATTTAGATATAATAAATCTAATAGAAAATTCGATGGCGAGCACTAGCAATTAACCATGTGTAAGTAATCTATTGCAAAATCATTAATCGTCAGGCGTTTCATCGAAATCGTTCGCGTTTTTAAGACGCTGCAATAAATATTCGTCGATCGGTCGGATTACATCCATCAGCATCAAAAGCATTAGAATGATACGAATTCGCGTGTGAGGGACTGCAGGTTCGCGCATTAACTTTCTCATTATTATTCACTTCGTTATTATTCTGGTCCCATGGCAATTTTGCCCGATAATTGCAAGCCTGTTTCGTCGGGTAGCAAGTAGATTATAACAGACCGAACACGATGCTGGACGTAAATTTGTTCGGGACGATAAAGGACGTTACACTCGGGTTACTAACTTCCAGCAGTCTCGCGTTTATTGTGTCGGAAAAAAATTTGCAGGGCATGCTAGGAGAAAGTACATTACTATATTCGTGTCTAATTAAGCAGTTCTTTATTGAAGTTATATACACATGATATTCAAAATATTACCTTTAACGAATCACTAACTTATCGGTACCAGACAGATATTTTCAATCGAAGTCTTTCATATTTTTAACCGACTTCAAAAAGGGGGAGGTTATAGATTCGACCCGGATGTATTTTTTTTATGTTTTTTTCGGGTATAACTCCTCAGCACATGGACCGATTTTGATGACCTTTTATTCGAAAGAGGGCGATGCCCCAACCTACACTGCATTAATATTTGCTCAATCCTTTGCCACTACTGGTTAATTCAAACTTTTCCTCATTACATAATTAACCGACTTCCTTTTTATATTTAATGTATTCTCGTATTTTAGAGTATTTTTGCACGTTGAGTTGTAGACTCCACATAACGAATTTGAGACATCCTTCTCACTTTTTCAAGTCGTTTATTTTTGGAATCTTCCGTTTCTAATAAACGGTTCTTTTTTACGAGCAGCCCTTTATGCACACCTGTCCACATTTTTTAAAATAAATGCAGTTAATTAACTTAAATAACTAAAAAGTAAAAAATAAAAAATATTAAAACCGACTTCAACAAAATAAAAATGCATTAAAAAATACAAAATAATTTGTTCCTTTATTTAATTACACGATCACTCGATACCCAGGTGTAGAATTTCGATTCACAAATCATCGATGGATTCACACAGAAATTTCCATCATTTCAGCAGGTGCCTGCAATCAATTATCTTTACACGTAGGTGTATACATATCAATGAAACATACTTCCAATCAAGTGAAGCTACAAATATCCCACCTGCATCATTACCAAATATAATTTATTCCCTGCCTTGGAATACCTACAACAAGTATCGGAAAAACGTAACGAGCAATGAAATTACTCAGATATACAGATATACCCAGATACCGTTGCGAAACTATTGTATCATGCTTGAGTGAAATACCACACAGCAGTACATGCCCATTATTTCATGCTTGCAGTGGCTCACTCCATGGTAAATGCACGGTCGGTTTATCGACCAGCAGGTCGACCCATATCCGTGGCATTATTGTTTAATGACTTCTCGTCTTCGTCGAGGTCGAAAAATAGGTATTGCTGTGGATAAATTTGTCACCGTGCCTTTGGTCGCGCACCAGCATCGGGAACCCAAATCCGGGGCATAAAAATTCTCCCTGAAAACCCAAACCTTTCCAGAAATTCATGGGCCAACTTTCAGATCTCACTCTCTCCATTTTAAAAATAAAAAAAAATCGTACCATCAAACGTCCGAAAATACTTTCTTTCCAAGCTGCAAACACTTTATATCCTCCCTGAAGTTTCGTAAAAACGCCCTAGGAACTTTATACACATTCCGTCTGATTTATACGCGGAAGAAGACGACAACAGCAGTGCCTATTAAAACTTCCAAAGGTGGGTCACTGACTTCTGGGACATTCCACATGATTAGTCGTGTATCGACGCGAAAAGGAAACTCCTGCATGCTGACACGAATTAAAATTTCATTTCGCTAGGGGTAGCTGATCGAGGGTATTCACCCCTTTCGGCTCTACACGTAATCTAAATCCATCTACGTTTCACTTGAACGTGTTCTGCTGGAGTCGTGGTTAATACGAACTTAAAAGAATAGGTTGCCCACGGAACTCGCCGAGGCACCTGCATGCTCACGTGAAACGCTCTTCGACGGAGCATTTAGGAAACGAAGGACGGAGATTATTTTATTTTCTGCTTTCGTGAGCCGAGTTAATTGCCGATCGAAGATCAGCAAGCAGGGAACCGGTGATTAGCGCGGCGTGAATGGACGATTACGTTTTTAGAACCGAGGAATCGATAAAATTTCTCGTGCTTGTAACGAGCGCAATTATCTTCGGACGTCCTGGAATCGAAATATCGATTACGCCCGTAAGAAAAAGCCGTGAGCCATGCCTGCGGTGTCTTTCTCGCGGTGCCTCTTCAGCCTCGAGCACCCTCGTGTGGAGGACTCGTGATATACCAATAGATGTCTCATAGAAGTGGTCATGGCTTATAGATAGGTGGAAACAATTTCGATAACCGTCAGGAATTCGAGTGCAGGGGTATCATGAACGGATTTGGAGATTTCACGCCACTAGGCTATCAAGCTTCTGTCACCGTTTTCGTGAAATATTATCAAATATTTTAATTTAAAGGAGATGAGACAATTTTAAAATGAATTCAATACGAGTTGTTGCTAATTTGCTGCGCGAGAAAAAAGTGAATTGTTATTAAAGTGGTCTGAAACCTCTGCGTACAAATATCACCGGTTGAAATAACCAAAATAAAAATACTTTGAAGGGTTTTTCAATTTTTTTCATCCAAAATTTGCCGAAGCGTAATTGGCATGGATAGAAATTCGGCCCTGAGAGGTTTTGCAGATTTTGCGCGCACGACGAGAGTACCTACTCGTTCATCAAGGCTCTCGATAGCTCCATCTCGTCCAAATATCGCGAAATGTCAGTTTCATTTAGCCTGGGCAGCTTTCCAGAGAACACATTTCTCTATTGAATATCGTAGACACGTGCTCCTCCATGCCACAAATATGTGCCTACATTTAACCGTGGTATCTAAGATTTTGCACTGGTTGGATGAAATGTGCTATTAGGGAATGGGATTGACAGGGCGTTTCAAGTGGGGCGTCCTGTGTAGAAATGTGTTTTAAGTAGGGCTGTGACTATTTGTCGAATTTTTCGGTATTCGAATATTCGAATACTTCAGTTGCACAATTATTTGGCGAATATAATTCGAATATCCAAGTATTCGAATAATATTCGATATCCAATTATTCGAATAATATTCGATATCCAAGTATTCGAATAATATTCGATATCCAAGTATTCGAATAATATTCGATATCCAAGTATTCGAATAATATTCGAATATCTAAGTATTCGAATAATATTCGAATATTAAATTATTCGAATAGTCCCAGCCCTAGTTTTAAGGGGTGAAGTAAGAACAGGGGTTTAATAGTTCCCTTTAGCAGGGAAGAGTGGACTTTTAGACAAGAAGGGATACTTTTTAAGCCAACCAACGTTAAAGAAATTAAATTAATGCAAAGTTATATTAGCTGTTCAAAACTTTTATCAATTTTCTGAAACGTTGTAGAGGGGTTGTTGTACCGTTTAATATTTTTCGTGCTGGGCTGAACGCGTACACGACTCGTGTATCGGAATTGTTTAAAAAACAAGAGAGATTTTTATTTTGGGGAAAAATAGTACAAATAAGTAGAAACTCTGAAAAGCTCCCCCGTATTATTTGTATTCCTTTCAAAACATGAAACTCTCATGGGAACTACGTCTATCGTTTTGTATTTCGTATTTTGCCTTGCAGAATATACTTTTGAAATAGTCGTGTTAGATTCCACCTGAAACGGAAAATTGCTGGTACCACTTTTTCCGAACACTTCTCAAATTCATCTAGATATTAAAGTGACCATCAGAAACTTCTCTATCCTACAAAATTCATAAATTAACACAAATCCGAATACTACCCCAAGATCAATCTTCTTCATACAACTGGCACATACTTTTCGCGTTTTATTAGTGCCCCCAACTACACTGCATGTTCGTCGTACCCAGAGTTGGGCAAAATGTAATCTAATTACAACTTACAAATTACGATTAAACTGTAATTGTGTAGTTGATTACAAATTATTTTCCGCAATCATTAATGTAGGTGGTTGACCACAATTTTATCAACTAGATAAATTAACGATTACCGAAAATAATGTGTAATCAACTACACAATTACAGTTTAATCGTAATTTGTAAGTTGTAATTAGATTACATTTTGCCCAACATTATAATTCCCACAAACAGACTTGGTACACTTCCAAACTAGACTTTCTCAAGCACTATAACACATTCTATATACATTGATCTGTCTAATCATAGGCGTAGAGTAAAATCAATACACACTTTGTCTCTTTCGACCCTATTCAGTATCATTCTCCTGTCGTCCAATCAGATAACAGACTTTCAATGACGTAGCCATTAGAATATACCGATACTCCTTTCAGACTATCTTCTCCAGCTCCTCCACACCCTTACCTTCCAGTTGTATTAAATCGTATCGACTATCCTAGGTGTATCGATGCTCCGACTTCTCGAACCCGAAGATCAACCCTTCCGATTACTCTCGAGACGATTATTCCCCGTCGCGCTTCTCTCTGGCGATCTTATTCACGGGTGTTCACGGTGTAGCCAGATGCAGCACCACGAACAGCAATATTTCCGGGAGACAGTGGCGTGTATACGCTGCCACTGACATATTCACGAGTAAAAGCAAAGTAGAACGTGTTTATACAATATATCTCCTAACCTGCGGATAAAAAGTAATGCTCCCTTCTTGTCACTCCGTTCTTCCTACGCTGAGTCGCAAAAAGCTATGATAGTTTGAATTCTGAACGACGCTCGCCGCAAGCCTTCTGTGAAGAGAAATGTGTGTTTTTTGATAGAAAAAGTCAGCTTTGATCTCTAACACACTTTGGTCTAGAAGGATTTTGTTTGATGTAACATATATTCCGGGTGAATTCAAGAAACCCTTGTAGTACATAATCAGATTTCTGCATACGCGACAGAATGGATAATATTTTTTTATGAGTCTTAAGTCGATAAATGGAAATTCTTAAAAAATAAGAAATAAGCATGATAATTCATAGGTTAGTGTTAGAAATTTTTAGATTCCCCTACTTGAATTTCCGACGACATTTTTCTCAAAAATAGAGCCTTTTTCCATTTTGTCACCAGTTACGAGACACCCTGTATTCGTAATGTAGATTGTAGATAGTCGAGGGTAGCTGAAAACAAGGAGAACAACACGCGACTGAAATAACTTTGCACGACTGGTGGCGGGGCATATTGGACCCTTAGGATCTACCACGACGCAAATGCATTATTGGACTTTTTCATTTAGGCTCTCCCGGTTCTGGGATGAGTTATCACCGATCGGGAGGAACAAATAGGTCATTTCACCCCGGAGAGTTCTCCGCTTCTTTTTAATCGAGCTCGATGAATCGACAATTGTGTTTCCCCCGTCGCCTTCCTATTTATAACTCGCACATCTTCGTTTTTCTTCTACTATACTCGCAACAGGATGATTAATTATTAGCCGTTAATATTCAATGAATTTCTGATCTGAGAATTATTGAAAAAATAAATAGTTGTTATCCTCTCGTTTATTATAGCGTTTCTACGTTGCGTCTAGAAATACGTCCAGAAGATTTCTCGAAAAGAGTTGCGTCTACCGCTCGAGACAGTTATATCCGGTATGCAGGATATCGCATTTTCCTCTGTGCTTTGTCGACGTTAAACTAAAAATAGCAGAAATTCAGAGGTGACAAAGAGATATAACCATTTTTCACGGAAAAGCGTTTTTCGCTGGTGACATGCTGCGCGCTCCCCTGCCACGGAATATTCGAAACATGCAGCGGAAGGGAAATTGTGCTTCCTCGGAGCCGTGTTTTTGTAAGAAATGCTGTTACAAAGCGGCACTTTAATCTTTCTTCCTGACCTCCGACGATTCGATAACGTTATTTCAATGAATTTCTCGGGAAAAGGATTTCACGAAAATAGAGAGTAGAATTCTCGAGCTTTCTAGGTACAGTTAAGTCTATGCTGCTCTTTGGTTGTAGATATTTCTGCAGGTTGCCGTAAATACGCTGTTCTTTAATTAACAATTGATCACTTGGCGTAGTTAATATATATTATTCATGATAACGTAATTATTCAATTTATAAATAATTTCTTTTGTGATTTTATTATTGACTTTTCTTTAAATATTTTGTTAAATAGTAACAATTCTCTAATAACATTTCTATCATTCAATTATGAAGGCAGCTAAACACAGTCTTCAAAAGACCTACACTACTAATCGTCAGAAAAATTTCAGTTACCAAAATTAGAAGATACAGAAACTGCGAGATATTAGATGCATACACCTAATTCAAAAGTAGAATTCACTGAAACAAAAGCATTAAAAAATCCCACTTATTTCGCGTCCCAAATTTCCCCACAAAGTGTAAACGTCACAGGTCACTCACCGCCGCTGGATGTTTGACATTTGGATCACGTGTGAATATCTAGGTCACTTTGAACCTCCCCTGCTCCGTCTCTCCAAATAAATATAGTTCGCTCTTGCATACGCAAATACGGTCTGAGGACGTGTACAAGTGTGCTTTGCGCCATTAATATCCGAATTCCCCTACGAATTCTGTCCCCTATTTCGGACCAGCGAATTCGAGATTCGAGTGGTTCTCGTGCTGCGGCGCCAAGCTTAAGGAACACGGTTTATCGGGCCTCCGTCATTGACGGAGTGTTATAAGAAACAGGGGAGAGAAAAAAAAGGAGGCAGAAAAGTTGAGTTACGAGAGGATATCTGGGGCCACGTCTACTTGCAAGAGGATCGATTAAACGCAGCGGCGGAAGTTTTAAATTGACGGGGGATCGTGAAAAACCATGCGCACAGAAGGAATGGAAGCTTTGTTAAAAATACGATACCCTGTTACAGTTACAATAGACTTGAAACACGTTCGCCCCTGGGTTTAACATCGCTGTAATTGGATTCCGTTTTCCTTGCTCGTTAGGGGTCTCGTTTTTATGCGCCGCCCTTACGTCGAGAATTACCATCTCCCTCTTCGATGCCTCCATTGTGCAGCAACATTCTTTCAAGAAACTTTCTCCGTTACTCGTCCTTCCCCAAACTTAAACCTCGGAAAGCTCCGATGAAACTGTCCCTGTGACGTATTATCATCCGACGTGTTCGGCGTTTTAAAAAGCTGGGGGAAGCTTTACGCGATCATCCCTGTTCCTCCGCGGAGATTCAGCGCATGATTTCGACGCTGGACCTCGGGCGGAAGTTCGTGCCATTTTTCCAAGTGATTCTGCGTGAACGAACTCGAGGAAACGTGACCTATTTGCCCCTCGTCAAACGACGCTGGTTCCTGAAAGTAGTTCGGGCGAAAATTTCTGCCGATAATTGCTTTCGGATTGGATCCTTGGCGGAGTCATCGAGGAGACGGTTCCTGCGACTTCATTTCGATAATGTTGGAGCTCTCCGCGCGATTTATTATTCATGGATGGTGGGTATTAAAAGGGGAATAATAAATTTTACTTAAATTTACTATGGGAAATGTTAAGAATAAGTGGGGTAAACCAACCAGTAATTGACCGCATACCAGTGAATGACTATTAGGCAAAGAAATGTCAATTATAACTTTAAAAATTACTATTTGTTTATAAATAGAGTGTAATTGCGCGTTTAATATCCCATATTTTTAGTTTTGCGTATTAAACAAACATTAATAAGTACAATTCTTAATAAAAGTATGCGGTCATTTACTGGGCTTCTCATTCAACAATTCGGTCATTTACTGGTTTGTTTACCCTAGCTAATTATGTGATTGTAGATTATAAAATGGATTATCGAGTATATAAAATAGAAGTGCTTCAATAATGTTCGTATTGTTTCGAACTGTATATAAAAGACTGCAATGGAATTCAATCGAGTGGAACGTAAAACGGTTTGGCACACGTTTCTCGATAATCTCGATTTACCCCTTTGTATTTACCAGTGAAACAAGATTGCCTTCTGATGTGCATGCTTTTATTCGAATTTTTCCAAGCAGCCTGCATCGCTCCGCCACATTCCATCGGAAAATACCTTTACCTACCGTGAAAATTCTTGGCATTTCTCTTATTACGTGATTCTTCCGCGAAACCGTCGACCAGGTACATTAATAATCACCCGCGACGCGTCAATTTCAATGCCACTTACCGTTAGATTGACCCCGGCGTCCAGATTGATAATAAAGAAGCTGCAAGACTCGCGGACGGAATTTATCCGCGCGAGAACAGGCTGCTTTGTCGCGCAGAAATTGCTTCCATATAATTCGGAGCCGTCCAATTAAGAATTCTTATTACGACAAATTTATTTCTCGGTCTGCCAGCGGAAATAAAAAGTCCTCCCTCGATGCCGGCGGAAGCAAATTAAAAACACGTAACAAGTTTCCAACCATTATTGTTTATTTGTGTAATTAAACGTCGTACGCATAACGAACAGTCTGCGCCAGGATGGCCGTGTCGCCGGCACGATGAAATAGAATTAAAACACTGCGACGATGTTGCAAAAATTAAATAACTTTTAATGGCGTGTGCTGCCCCGCCCGTCGAATTATAAAGCTTGTATTCCAAAAAAAAAATTGCCCGTTGGAACGCCTCGAATAGCAACGACGATATTACGTTTGAAAAACTGTTTGTTTTGGCTCGGGAGTTTCGAATCGATGCACGTCAGGTCGAAACTATCTTATTTAGTCTGAGAGAGAGAGAGAAAAAGGGAAGGAAAAAGGTGGGGGAAGCCAGCGCGCGGTATAAAAAGCGAGGAAATTGAAAACATTCGCGAAGACAAGTCTCCTGGAAACTCGCTTTTCTTCCCTCCATTCTTGTTTCCCTCTTCCTACCCCCTTTAACTTCTTCGCTATCTGTTTACCTGTATCCGCTGGTGCCGGCGAAAAGATGCTCGTTTCTCGGCTTACCTGTAACACAAGCTGTGCTTGACAATGTTCTGTTTGCGCTAC
The DNA here is from genome assembly GCA_960531205.1 of Andrena bicolor. NCBI lineage: Eukaryota > Metazoa > Arthropoda > Insecta > Hymenoptera > Andrenidae > Andrena > Andrena bicolor. Next base: position 36,537,534 of record OY482666.1, on the reverse strand, counting down.
GCACGCTCGTTCTTCTTTGTATTTACATTACACCACGCCGCTCTGCTGTTTCCTCTTTTATTCCTTTCAGCCCTCCTTCGTTAGGGATGATTTTTCGTCGTTCCGAATGCGGCGCTAGGTGGCTGGTTCCCCTTTGGGGGAAATAGATCTTCTTTCTGTGTCCTGTGAAAATTTCAATTCCCTTGGATAATCAGACAGTGGTCGACTGCCAGAAGACAGTAGTGAAAAGTGGACCAGCCAGTTTTATCGTGGGAGAGTAATTTTCAGGGTAATTAATACCCCCTCCCCCGATGAAATACAAGCTTCTGGAGTTGGGAATATGCTCTCGGGCAATAATGACGTCACTGTGGCAAAAAACTCGCTTTTTCATAAATACTTCTTATAACTCACGCGTCTGTTACTTGACAGCTGGCAGAGATGGGCAAAATTTGTATTTAAATAAACATTTCGAATAGCGAATAAAAGTTAAAAAAATTATTCGTCATGTGTTAACCCTTTAAGTTGACCCGGGTTAACTTTATTCGTCGAATAAAAGAATTAACTTTATTCATCAAATAATCTGTAGTTAAAGTAACTATTATTTGATCCGATATTTAAATAATTTTTTATTTATTTCATACCCAACTCTGATAGCTGGTCACAGGAAGTCACTATTAATGAGAATTAATGGCACATTTTAATTAAAAATAAGCAAAATGTGTTTTTCATCCACAAATTTGAGGGCTGTTTTCACCCTCCAAATTTGAATATCAGCTGATATAAAAAAAAATATGTGTCGAATAATTTCTAATAATATTCTCCTCTGTGTTTACCTTAAAAAAAAAGCTTCAAACATTTTGTCCTTTTTCCGGGCCTGATACCTTTATGGAAATTGTTCCTGAAGAAGAGTGTCGACAAACTTTCGCCAAGATTATCCTGAGCGATGCATGACACTCGCGACGTAGCAGATTGATCGCCCAGGGTAGGTAAAAAAAATGTCACGCGGCCGCTTAGGCCCGCGTTCCGTGGAGTCCGAAAACGTGTCTGCCGCGGAAGAATGCAAAATTAAATCACGCAAGATTTCCCAGGCGTGTGATTCGTTTCGACTCCGCGAGACAGTTTGCGAGGAGCACGCTCCGCGCAATTTCATAGAGCTCCCCTAAACATTTACCACCGCGCCCGAACTCCGTTCTTTAGGCAGTGCAAACTCCGAAGTTGCAGACAGCGTAACGTTTCAGCTAATCCATCTTCCGAGTGTAAATAATTAGACGAATCCAGAAAGCTAAGTTAACTATCCTCCCAAGCCCAACGAAACTATCCCCCCGCCAAAATGAACTTTCGCGTCCATTAAGCCGGGAATGAATTCCGTGGGAATTATCGGGGGGGAATAGAAAGCTCCTCCAACAGTCTCCTGGCTCTCGTTCTTTTCCAAGGAGGAGATTTCAAATTCTTCAGCCGATGATGTATTCCCTCAACGTATTTTCGAGGCTGCGCTGGTTTTGCGGGCGAAATTGTTTTCGGACTCGGCCCCTGATGCATTGCCCTTTCTGCTTCCTGGCTTCCTTTTGCCCGATTTTTCCAGCGGAATTCTGGAGATATATTGCTGGCTCTGGGGGCGGAGGGCGATTCCTACGGGTCTTCCGTTTTTAAACGAGCACGCGGATCATGAAATACGTAACTTGACGTTCGAACCGCTGCGCACTCTGCTACGTTTGCCAAATATAATATTTATATCCGCAATGTACGGTTTTGGGTCTGTAATCGACTTGGAGTGCAACGTATTTCCCTATTTCTCTAATGCGTTACTGATAGGAACAGCATATCGCCTGACTTTCTTCCGAAGTGTGCAGTGGCGGATTTAACAGGGTGACCGATGAGCAGTTGCCGCCTGGGCCCCTGCCCAGAAGGCCCCCCAGGGCCCCCTCCTTAAAAAACATGATTTTATCCAAATTACACTTTTTTCTGTATTATTACACTGTGCCTGTTTTTAGTAAACTATCTATTCATTTTCCCGAAAAAGGGCCCCTACTCAGAAGGCCCCCCTAGGGCCTCATCCTTAAAAAAAGAAATTATGATTTTATACAAACTATATTTTTTTCTGTATTATTACACTAAACTCGTTTTTAGTAAACTACCTTTTCATTTCGCCGAAGAAATGGGCCCTCAGAATTTTTGCCACCTGGGCCTATTTTTCTTAAATCCGCCACTGGAAGTGTGTGGATAATTGTACGTTGAATCAAATTATTATCTCTGGACTGACAAAGGAAATCTATTATAACACAAATAAATTAGAACCCCATATACCTGCAGCATCTGTCTATTAATAATTTTTCAGAAGGAAATAAATCTCCCGAGATAACGATGCTATAAAGCTGATCAGATGGAAATGTCAGAGAGGACGAAGCAAATGTTCCACCCGAGAGACATTATTCTCGTGACAGATGAGATTCCTATCTCCTATTTATCTTCGTTTGGCGCTGCGTTTTTTGTTCGGTTATCGATCCACTGTCTTCGCCCGTTCCTGTTTCCCCTCTAAATATTATTTTAAATACTGCGCACTCTCGGTTAACGGTTCCCGGATCCGTTTAAATAAGCAAAGCCTCCCCGGTGCTGGAAAGATCAGGTCCATCTCGATCCCGAGGGTAAAAGCTACAGTACTTCCGGCTCCAATCGCCGTCAATGCCAGAACGTTTGGCGTTCGCTATAAATCTGAGAAAATTGTTGCTTGTCCCGTCCGATATTCCCTTTCATACGCCGTGGCGCGCTGTCCTTGGAGAAACGCTGTGACATCGGCAATAACGAAATATCACGTTCCTGCTGGCAGCAAGACGATGAAAGGCGGATGATCCGCGTCGAAAATTTACTGGAGACCTGTTACGCGAGCACGATGAAACCTTCCTTGGTAGCGGCAAAGAATCCCTTTGTCGCGTAATTGAAACACGATTGATAGGACGGATGTAATTTTAAGAATTATTGCCAGTTCACCCTTCGATTCGCAGCCAAACTTGGAACAGCGTTTGGGAGAAGAGAAAATACTGTCAAGGACCCAATTCCTGATTAGAACCCAATTCCTGATCAGTTTAGTATATAAATACCAAATAATAAGTTTATCAGGATACACATTTATTCCAAAAAATTATTAAATAATTATGAAGTATTTTTAAAGTTATACGCAAACATTTGGTAGCTCATAGTAAAATATTTTAGGTTGATTAGAAATTGCTCCCTTTGCAACTTAAGTGATAAGGAACTGGGTCCCTGACGGTAACTGCTTCAATTTCGGGAATTCTTTCCACTTTTCTATTGTATAAATACTATCCAAAGCTTCGAAGGAGGGTTAGTTTGATTTTAACGAGGAAACTTGAAATTAAAATTGCATCGACCCAAGCGAAACTCAGGTGTAAATTAAATCCAATTAGGTACCGTGTACTATCGAAAGCGGATTTGGAGATTTAGCGCCCCTAAATCAACAAGCCTCCGCTCCCTTTCCCTCAAACATAGTCAAATATTTTAATTCGAAGGATTTGAAACAATCCCACCACCCCCACAGTGGTAACAGTCGTCAATCACTTCGCTTCTGCGTCCCGCAATAAAACACCATAAACAACCAAAACAAATAATACCCCCGCTTCCATTCAAATCGAATCAACCGCGACTGATTCGTTTACACGAACCACCCTCCCTCCAACGCGCGCTTAAAAAGTAATGCTCTCGCTAGCGCGCGTGCCAACGAAATCCGCGGGACCTTGTTGCTCTCGCTAGCAGAGCGTCTAACGAGCCGCCCCGCTGAAACGTGACATTCCTCTTCCTCCGCCTGTTACAAAAAGCAACACCTGACGTCCTCCACTGTTTGCACGTTCGTTCGACGTCCATTAACCGTGGCGCTGTTAATGCCTGGCTGACAAAGTGCTCGAAGAAAAAGCGTGTTCGTGCCTTTTAGCCGCGTGGCCGTTATCGCGATCGGCGATTCGTCGGTGCTCGGGCTCCGGCCACCCGAAAAATCGTTCGCCCCGCCGGTTGGAAAAAGAAAAGGTAGAAAAACGAGGGATGCAAATGTATACCGACCACCGGTTGATTAATCGCTTCGACGGCTGTTTTTACGCCTGTCGCCGGGATCGACGAACGTGACAGGGAGCGAGATCGCGGGCGAAGCAGCCGTGAGAAAAGCTCGACGGGTCGTTTGAATACCGACTCGACGTTACTATCGGGGTTAGTGATCGCAAGTGCCCGACCTCAGCCGATACAGGCCACGGAGCGAGAAAGAGAAAGGCTGCATCGGAGGGTGGAGGAACGGCGCCGAAGCGAGAGAGGTGAATAGAGGAACAGGGGTGGGCACTGTGGGGGGGAGAGGAGGGAAGGGGCGAAAGAGGGGTTGGCGGCTGGCGGAGTGACGAGGAGGGTGGCTGGGGAAAATCGATAGAACCGAGGGTCGCGTACGCCGTCGGAAAATGAAGGCGCAAAACTTTCGGCCATAAAATCACGCGTGTAGTAGGCTCAGACAGCTCGTAGCCCCGGTCGCGGCGCTTTAGCCCGGCGTCCGCGGCCGGGCCCCCTGGTTACGAACTGTCTGAAGAGGCTTATCTCGCCGACGGAATCAGAAAATGCGGTTGAGCCGGCTGCAGACTGTAAAAACCGCGATAAGATCTCCGGCTTGATCCTGTTACGAGGGCCATGAAGTTTCACGTCGCGATGCCGTCGTTATAAAGTCGCCGGAACTATGAGCGGCTCGGTCCCCGGGAGATGCCGAACTTTCCGCCCGACCCCTCGGGATGAATTCAGCCCGCGATTCTCCGTGTACCCTCGGCCTGATTTTTCGGAATCCCTTCTATCGGGTAGATGGATCGGGCAGTCTCTTCTTCACGGTGTTGGCTGTAGATAGTTCTGCATGGTAGAACCCGATACTGCTCTAATCTCATCATCCTCACTTATAGGTGATAATCACTTCGGCTAATCGGGTCATACGATTTAATGTAAATGCGAGTAATAAGGACCACCTAAGAATCTATAATTTTTGTAAAAAAAAAACTGGTACATATTCTTGAAAACTTTTTTTTATAGAAATCTATGGATATTAAACTATAAACTGTAATATTTGTAACAATATGTGAACACAACAAATACGAAAATTAGTAGATTTTTGAAAACATGGCATCACCGGCCTAACATTTCTTAAATTTAAAGTATAATATGAATGTTATATTAATATAACTAAAAATTAAATTAAAGTATAATATAAATGTTATATTAATATAACTAAAAATTAAATTAAAGTATAATATAAATGTTATATTAATATAACTAAAAATTAAGTTAAAGTATAATATAAATGTTATATTAATCGCGCGGAAACTCTTCGAATGACATTTTCGTATGTAATAAAATCAATAAATGACACTTCCAGTATTGTGAAATGACCAACCAAGGATAAATGACAGGTAAGCCTTATTACCCGCACTTACCTTACGTTTAACATTCTATTCCGCGATCTCGTTAATCCACGGATAAATAATTCGTTCAACTCGAAGCCCAATGTGGCTCCGAAGAGTCCTCTCCTCCTCACCGTTTTATATGATTCTTAGATCGCTCAGTGATCCCAGCTGCTTTGTCCGTTTTAGATCAACGTACGAGTGGGTTGAGATTGAAAATACGTTTCATCCCCCGGCAGTAGTTATAAAAACGGGCAGGGGAAGATTCTCGCTTTAATCCCGTTTGGAAGGCGCAATAAAACATAAGAGCGCAGCGGGTGAGGCGAGATGGGATTGTTTCGGGGCGATTTCGTGCCCGGCTCTACGGACAGTTTCTTGTCCTCTCCTTTGGGCAGGCAGGGGATCTGGCTTAGCATCACGGATATCTTCGCACGGATCGCCTCGTTTCGCACGGTTTAGCAATTTCGGCCAACTCAGGAATGAGGGTAATCGCCCGCGCGATTGTAGGACGCGGAGCAAGGCGAACGGGAAATCAAAGCCTCGTGGAATGTTCAGGGCCGACAGGGAAACTAACTGCTGCGGGAATTTCAGAAATATACGGTGCGTTATGTCAGTTTGGAAATAGCGGACGCGTTATTATTTTATAGATAATATTCCTTTAGTAATTTAAAATTTTATTTCAATAAAGTGTGACGACTTCAACCTCAGCTGAATTATTATAAAATTATATATTTTATTGGGAATTTAGTAATTCTTGTTGCAAAGCAGTTCCTGTAAAGCTACTGATGTTATTATTGTTTATAAAATTGTAGTATTTATGAAGAAACTATTCTCGTTAAAAGTACATATTCGATTGTAAAGGGGATGTTGATGATGAGAGATATTTTGTTTTTTCTGAGGCAGAGGAAATAAACTACTTTTATACTATTCCTTTTCACAACCCGCAAAGCCAAGCTACAAGAAATATATTTAACAGAAAAGTCTCGAACACTAGATAACCTCCGAGAATAAGACGTCCGCTTCCCTTCCATTTAGCGCTTAATCTATGGCTAGTGCTTTGGAAAGTATAGTCCACCTCGCGGCCCAGGTCTCTAGTGAATTTCACTGTAACGCGGCAGGAGTTTCCTCTCGCAGCGTGGCTTAGTTACCTTCCCAACATTTCGACTTTGTCCCGCTGCTTGACGAATATTTTTAACTTATCGTGCAAGTGCAGTAAAACACCGCGAAACGGGCGCCTTGGGACTTCGCGAAGAAACATTTTTTTTACAGAAAATTAGTAATCTTCTCTGTGTCGCGCTTAATGTTATATTCTGAGCCGAAGATTGTTTAAGAGATGCACTGAAAGAAATTTGAAGGAAACGAATCAGATTTTACATTTTTTTACACTGATTCGAGGAATTCCTTTGGATATCGATTCGTTTCGAAGCGATTTCGAGGTGTTTGCTTTTCACCGCTAGGAAAAAGCGACAGATGAAATTTTTACAACGACGCAGGGAACTATTGGAACACGTTGGATTTCTATTGGCGGAGCGGTCGTACGAATTACATAAAACGAAAATTCATAAACGAAACGCTTCTCGTATTCATGAACAACCGTGATATTGTGTTTGCGCGGTGCGAGGAAATATTGTATAGCCGGAATTTATTTCGCTGGCTAGTGTCGCGTGCAATCCTCGGGCCACGATCCCCGCGTCGAACATTATTTGGAGAGAAAAGGGGGGAAACTCGCCAGACACCGGTTTAATTAAAATTTCTCTACGATTCGATTCGTGCAATTGCGGGGAAAAGTAAAATATTCATATTTATTCGTAGTTAAAAAAGGATATAAATATAAAAGTAGCCTGTTTTTGTATTCTTTAAAAATTAATCCTTACTTCTTAATCGAAAACTGTTGCTAGAGAGAAATTTAAGAACTTTTAAGTTTCTGTTGCTAGGTATTTTCTGTTGCGAGTTTCAGTTGCTATCAACCATGGAACCATTCGGAATATTTACAAATTGCCCCTACACCTTCTAAATCGAGTACCTATTTGAAGACACTCTGCAGGCGAGAGTGACATATTTTTACCATTATTATTAACACCATGACCCAGTATTGTGATTCAGATCTATTCCCCGAAATATTCGCGGGATATTAAAAACTCAGCCCCCTCCCCCCATATGCAAAAGCCAATTCACGCGTTTCGCCGTTTCCATTAACGGCGATGGCCAACAAGCCGGGCGTTTCTCATTGCAATACGAATATATCGCCGACAAATGGCATTGACAAAGATATTGAGAGGCGAATATGGGAACCGGAGGCCATTGTGCGGTTGAATGGCTGGCATTACGTGCAGCTTCCGGTCCGGAATGAATGGCACGGCTTAATAAATCAAGGAAAAGGCAGAGCGCGAAATGCTTTGTGCTCGCCGTAGTCGTGGATGCCACGGATCGAAGGTGAAAAAAGAAGCGATAAAGGCGAAACGCCCGTGCATAGATGGGAAGAATTCCCTGGGGTGTACAGCTCCTCGAGATTCGCGCGATATCTGATTCCAAAAGGCACCCCCTCGACGGGGAATGGGACTGCGATATAAGCGGGTTTGACAAACGGAATCCCGAATTTCCGTATAAATTGGGGGGCGAGATAGACGCGACTCGACTAGGAATTACGGTTAAATCCTTTCGTTGCAGCGGGAAAAATGAGAAACCCAACATGCAACTTACTAATTTACCAATATTGGTAAATTTTACAATACACTTTCTTAAAATTGCTTTTCCATTCCGATATATTAGCATTCTTAAATTTCTGCATGTTCCAAATAAGTTGCACGATTTTAGAGTATAAAATATAGATAGTGTGTATTAATAAATTCTAATTCTAATATTTCTATCTTGAAATATATATCTCTGCAGGCTTGTAACGTATTACAATGGCAGATAATGGTCCTCCTAAATTCGTAAATTTCCCACGCTTCCAATGGTGAAAATTTAAGTTATCGCGATCCCCCAGCGTTTTACGAGCACTTGAAGTTCGGCAACACGGAAGCTCCGCTCTGTTTCCCGAATTTATCGATTCGCCGCTGCGTAACGCTTCCAAAGTTTGACTGATATTCCGACATTAATAAATGCAATATTCCCGCGTCCCGTTAAATAGTACAACTTGGAATTTAATTGTAGCGCCTCGCGGATTTCAATTGTACACGTTCAAGTACGTCCCAATTTAAACTAATAACGTCGTTAAACACGAACCGGAGTTCGTAATGAATCGTATTAACATCCATTTGAAGGCTTAATGCAGTTACTTCGTCGTACATGATTTTTACGCGGAATGTTCCTCGAGATTTCCATGTAATTGCTTCTCTCCGTCAAAACGTTTCGGGGAACATGAAAATTACCCTCTCCTTGCTTTTTTTTTTCTTTTCGCAAAGTTTATGCACACGTGAATTGCTGCGGGTGTGCGTGGCCACGAGACGTGTTTAATTAAAAATGTACGAGACCTTTTACGTATTTTTAAGTGGTGTTCTCGTCTCGCGAGCTACTCGACTTTCCATCGGCAACATTTATGTACATCGAACCGCGAAAAGTGATCTTCACTTTTTAATTTTAATGCGCCCCTTTTAAGTAGATAATGCGATTAATTGTGGAACACTTTGCCGATCGGAAATGCACATTACGGGGCAAAGGAGCGCGCGACTTGAGAGAGCTACCGCGGAAATTACTCACTCACCAACTCCGACGTTGAGTTTTTGCAACCGTCTGAGCAGTTTCCGCGACATCCTTACAGGAACTTAACTGTCCTACTGGATTACGTCTGTGAACACAGGAAACGGGGATACGGGTACGTCGATGCGTTAAGTCTCCTCTCACAAGGATCATTTTGATTTTTGGATATGTTATAGAGGACCGAAAAATAAGAAATACGTGTTTTTTTATTTTTCCACGTTTTCATATTTTGGGGGTGAAAACTGCGTTCAAAGTTAGGGTTGAAAAATCATTTATGTGGAATATCTCGAGAACTATTAGAGATAGGTTAATAGTATCAATGGACGAATTTTGTGTCTTTGAATGCGAAATATGACTGACTCACCAGATTTTCAAAAAGTCCACAAAAATGATTTTTCAACCCTAACTTTGAACGCAGTTTTCACCCCCCAAATATGAAAACGGGGGAAAATAAAAAAACGCGTATTTCTTATTTTTCGGTCCTCTATAACATATCCAAAAATCAAAATGATCGGAGGCGGACACCTAAAATACTCTCCTTGTCAGTAATTCCATTGTCATATTTTTATTTGCTACCTAGATGATGAAGGGACGTCGGTAAGACTTGATCTCGGATTCAAACGAATGCTGGACCAAAGTAACTAAATAATACCGTCCATGATACATTTAAACCTTGCCGTACCACCTACGACTGAATATTCGATACACCAGAATCCAATAGAATTTCCAATGTAATTAAAACTACTTTAAACACAATTCCAGATACTCGTGTCCGTCGCACGGTCAAATTTACGGCATCCTTCTCCTATCTATCCTTCTGCTATAATTCACTTCCCTTGGAAATTCGTTCTCTGTCCTCTATCCTCGCTTTTAAATGTGCCGCCCGCTCTTTTATTCTCGCCTACTTTCCTTAACTTCCCTTGTCTCTCGGTTCCCTGTCAAACTCTTCTATTGTCTCGCTAGCTTTACATCTGTTTGATAATTTTTCGGGGTTAGGTTGCAAAACAGCAGCTATGCTGACCCTCGCCCATTCGTCACTTAATTATTCATGTAATTTTGTGGTGAATAAAGACGAATTATTATTATTATAATTTCCAATAACCCGCGATCTAAACTACTCCATTCATTATTATTATTAATATTACTAATCTTTATTACCCATTACAAGAAAATACATGTAAATTCATTAACATAGTAGAATAATTAATTAGAGTAAAATTCGAGCTGCAGTGCAAACGCAGTTAATAAGCCTATCTGTTAGATAAATAATTCATCTATCAATAACCGTCAACGTACTTACTAACACCCTCCAATAACCATCACAGTCACACGGCATTTCTCAATTTCCTAACTCACACCCTCAAACAAATCCTACAAACTTTTCCCAGATTAAAAATCCCGAGCAGTTCCTCACCAAGAAAAATAAAAAAATATTACCCAAAATGATACGAAACCACGACACAAAAAACCTATCCCCAACATTTGTCTATTTGGTACATTTCGATACAGAATAGAAACACGTAATGTTCCCGTTTGAAGGCCAAATCCGTCGATCTTACGAATTGCCCGGGACATCGGTGGAATTACGGAAACTACCCCGAGAACCATTAATTTCTGCGACATCCGTAACATCCAGGGGAGGGGAGGCAGGGTCCGCAGGACGTTCCCAGTTTCTCGTCACGTGCGCGGGATTTATCAGCCGTCGGGATTTTCCGCGTGTATATTTCCGCGGCCCTAGATCGGCAACTTTAAGTCCATACTGGTCGCGGAACGGCGGACAGGAAGTTGGGAAGTTGCAGGCTGACCTGATTCCCGACGGGTAATACACTCGAAAATTGCCCCGGTGATTCTATTTTGCCGCGTACCGCGCCGGCTCGAGGCCCCGGCAAAGTCGAGCGTTCCAAGAAGCTCGCGGACATACGTACTTCCATCGGAACTACCGATCGAATCACTTCCACCAATGACTAGTGCCGACGTTAGAACTAAAATTACGCGGAAGTATGTCGATCGAGGGACGTTTATGCATTGCCTTCCGTAGAGTTATTCTCGCGGTCCGCTCTGTTGGAGAGAGGAATATGGAACCGCGGACTATTTATCGCATATGCATTAGGGCGGTCCTTATGTGTATGGTAAAAAATCAAAGTTTTTAAAATTTTCTTCTGACCCTCTCAGAAGCTTCCAAATAGTTTAAAAGAATTTCGCCTAAAATTTTGTTAAAGTATATTAGGGTACATGCGAAATATAAAATCCTTGAGCGACCTTTAAATATCAAAATATACAAATGAAAAACGAGAAGATATTTTTTTTGTCAAATAGAAGATTTTAAGAGGGTCAGACAATACAAATTTTAAAGTTGAAAAATAAGGACCACTCTGTGGTACATGCGAAATATAAAGTTCTTGAGCGACCTTTACATATCAAAATATACAAATAAAAAACAAGAAGATATTTTTTTTGTCAAATAGAAGATTTTAAGAGTGTCAGACAATACAAATTTTAAAGTTGAAAAATAAGGATGGAGCTTTGTTAAATGGGGACGAAAGTATCGCTCCTCGTGTCTTTTCTAATCAGAACTGAAGGAACGTCTGTCTAAGTTCGAAGAACCGATGTACTTATTTAACATTGATAATCATATGAGATTGGAGGAATTAATTCTGTGGCTTCCTCAGATTTTTGTACATTCCGTGACGTCTTTAGCTCGCTTCAGAGGCCACCAGTTTTGCGATTTGTTTTTAATCATTAAGGGGACTTGACGGGGGCGGTGGTGAAGAAATATTGAGAGATAGCGCGCTGCTATGCACCGCTTTATATCATCGTAATCGTATAAGCAATGCGAGCGTAAAAGGGAGCTAACGTTGCACGTAACGCTACGACTTCCAGCCCTAACTATAATCGTAAAGATAGTAGGTTTAAGTATCGATACTTTTTCCTTATCCGCTCCCGAAATAGCAGTTGCAAATACTATTACAAAATATATGGCTCGGGGCACAGTAGCTTCCTATTCGGTCGCAGTCCTGTGGAAAAAAGTGGCGCGTACAACCGTCGTGCTGATATGATCAGCGTGAAACGAGGACGGTTTTAACACTCGAATGGTAAGAGCGTGAGAAATTTCGCTAAAGTTGCATTTTTGCCTCGTAAAAGTTACGGAGGAGTTGAATTTATGGGTGGAGATTGCTTATTGAATATTTTAGGTATAATAAAATTTATCGGGAACTGTGGAATCGTGAATTAAAAGGTACTGGCCAACTGTCATAGTGGTTAATATTTTAGGGTTGATGTAGCCTTTAGTAAACCCTTGCTTGTGTGATAAAGAAAATCTTGCGTAAAAGATAAACGTAATTGAAAATTTTTAGATACCTCGCCAGCAAGCTTAAAAAAATGCAACTGCACTTTTTCAGTGCATCGTTGCACTTAGAAAATAAATAAAGTCACGCTAGTCATTTTGATGTGTATAAAAACCATTTATCTTCTTCCTGTCGTCGACCATATAAACATTGTAAACCCCGTGATCTTTACAAATTGCGCTACATATTCACTCTATACAATCCACAAACAACAATAAACCTTTCAGTTATAATCTTCATTCGTGTTATAGATCATAATCATAGCCCCCACCGACTTTAAGGTGGATTCACACGTAACAATTCCGTGACAGTTCAGTGCTGTCAGTGTCAGTGGCATCTTCGTCTCAGGGTTAATAACTGACAAAGACAAGTGTGAATTGCTAAAATTCCAAAACGGGGCAAAGATATTTTTTACCGCAGACACCACTGAACGTCACAGAACTGTACATCCACATTTAACCTTTGGACGGCGAATGGCTAGATTGCATATTGGATTCAGGAACCATTTTAACCCATAATTTAATTGATACACACCTCAGAATAAGCTCTCAAATTAGACTCTGATTTTGGCACGAATTAACATCTTTATCCCCTTCAAGACTCATTAATAATACCTGACACACAGTCGAATACTTAGCCTGGGTAAAAATGGCCCCGCCATCCGTCTACAGAGCGTTGAACTTCCAGCGTTCAGAATCTAAAAAAATCGCAATACCCATGGAACCCTTCCATCGCAGGCATTCTACCAAAAATAACTCGTATTATATGAATTCCTCACCCGCAAAACATTGCATATCCACCCACTGCGCGATCGTAACGCGAGGTTCGAGCCTCAGAAAAATTGAATTTCACATAAATCCATGGACCAAGCACAAAGACCACTGTTTGCTGCGCAAAAAACCTGCTTGCGTAGAAAATGTGGCCTGCGAACAATCACGCTGCAAAGCGTTCCGCCCTCGGGCGGAACGAGTAACCGGGATTCCTACAAAATTCACGCTACAATTACTCCGGTTGAAAGCCTCTTAGAGTCCTCCCTATTCGACGCAATTATAATTAGCGCCGCGCTACGGACGATCCGCGCGGAATCGATACAAATCTCGCCGCGCGGAGGCTGGAACCGCGCTGTGAAGTCGCTCGTAATATTTCATCGAGCGAACTCGGCGGCTCCTTTTCGCACGGTCCTCGATCCTCCGTTCCACGTTCGAGCAATCAGAGATTAAAGGTGGCTGCGCTGAATGAAATTTCACGTTGGGATAAGCATCGTCCCGGGAAATGTCTCGCAGCACATCTTGGAATATACTTGGAAAGATCGAGGAACAGATGGATGCCCTTCGATTTGCGGGGGGCGTGGTTTCGAAGCGAAGTTTCAGCTACGCGGCACGTTCATTATAATGGCATTAGAGAGGCATTAATCATGCTTGTTTAATATCAGCCTGGGCTGATTTTGTATCTAGAATGTCACGTGCGCGGTGGGATTTACGGTCACGCGATACTTCAATAAAAATTCAATAAATACCGCGCATTAATTCGAGTCCCTTTTCAGGGTTAATCGATGGGTAATCTGCGGTTTGTTGTGGGCGAGTGTGCTTGCGCGGATATGTGATCTTGATGCGATGGAAATCGCTAAGTACTGAGCTCGTAGCTGATAAACTTGACGTAGATTTATAAAAAAAAAATAACGTAGGTATCCAACATTAGAACAAACGTAGTTATTACTCGATAAATAATCGTTATTATCGCCTTTCGGGTAGAGGAACTTTTGCAAGTGACATGGTCTTCTTTTATATTAATTCGAGCTAAGTGTAGATTGCTACTTTCGCTATTTGGATGTCTCTGATATCGAAGTCATCTTCAAAATTGATAATCCGATTTGGAAGCAAGTCTACAAATCGATTTCCATTTTTTCTATACTCTTACCTAAAAATTCTTTTCGTTGTCAAAATAATTGCTGGGTGAATAGTTTAAAAATATTGTTGATAATCCGAATTGGAAGCAAGTCTACAAATCGATTTCCATTTTTTTTATACTCCTACCTAAAAATTCTTTTCGTTGTCAAAATAATTGCTTGGTGAATAGTTTAAAAATTTTGTTAACACCAGGCGTCAGATTTTTGTTGAAAGAAAAGTGTGTGCCTCGTTTCACTGCAAACTTTACCGGAATCGATTTCGAACCTGACGTCTGACTGGTCCAATCCGTTTCTACTGAACTTCTGCGCGTCGGCTCAGTCATAGTGTGTTACTACTTTCTCCACTCGACTTGATTCCCTGTTAGTCGCTTCTATCAATAACGCCAGTGTGTGCAGCCTGCTTAAGTACAGTTTTTTTACAAGATCGAATTAGAGAATGAACTTTTTATAAAATATTGGAGACTCCGTGATTTTTTATTCATCTCAGATGAGACATTATCATGCACTAAGTAGTAAATATAATTCTACGAAGCAATTGTGTATCGTAACATCGCCCTGACAGATTTGTTTGGATAACCACTGCGTAACGATTTCCACTCACCACAAATTCGATCTCACAAATAAATTACGCCAACCAAAGTACTGCGCGGACTAAATTATACAGAGTCGAATGTCAAATTCTACGCACCGTTTACCCAGCACAAGATTATTCACTGTAATGTCGAGAACAGCGGCCGATCGAACTCGATCGAATGCATTCGCTTGTCTACGGAACACTGGTCTCGTTATCCTATTCACTAGGGCAGTTTAATTCCTGATACATTATTCATCGATGCCGCGATCCGCAGACTTCGTAATAGGAGAAGGGCGTATGTTAAATCCAACTCGAAGAGAAGATATTATAAACTGCGTGGGATTAATAAATTTAGCAATTTGTCACAATGTGGAGTAAATAATAAAGTAGGTGGGATAAATTAGTGTAATAAATAATTTAGTATAAACAGTAGGAAATTAATATAACGACCAAAATCAAATCGTACTCTGCTGTTAATAAATATCGTTCAGTAACAAATACCTGAAATTAGAAACTAACAGTGGAAGATCCTCTCTCGAAGTATTGATTGATGCGCAAAATTCGATACCCGCAGAAATTTTCACTACCTATCAAACTCCCACTGCTTTGAAGCTCTCGTTGCGTTCAGTTAATAATTTCACTGATAAAACAATCGCAAAGTCAGCTAGTAATTGATTTTTCCTAACACATATAGCTGGCTTACAGGCGCAAAGCGCCAACCAGGATACAGCTTGCGTTTCACAGCCCCGGAAGCTGGTATCGGATATAACGACGTGCCTGTAACGACGTAGCCGGCATAAACGCGAGGATACTCGTGGAAAGTAAAACTTTCCATCGAAGATTTCACGGCTACGCGCTGCTTAATGAAACGATAACCGGTGTAACGAGGTTAAAGTTGGGGCATCAACGTGTTCCCAGCTCATCCAGTTCGTCTTGAGGAAGAGCTACTTCCTGTGTATCACTTTCCACCTCGAAACACAGATTTCCCCGAAAACCACGGAGCTACTTTAGCTTCTACTAGGAGGGGGTGGGATATTCTGGCTCAGACCCTCTACGATTCAAACGCGGCATCAACGTGTCGCTTTAAATTTTAAATAAACCTTCCCAAAGGGCAATCTTCCCGACAGGTTAGCGAAATCACGATCGGCTAGATTTCCATCGCGCACAACTTCCGTGGAATAAGTTTACTGGTGTGGGCTCTCTACAAAACAGAAGCAACGGTGGCTCGGTATCGTGCTACTTTTATGCCTTTTTCCGAGTAGTTAGGTGGCCGCCACGTAGCTGTGCCCGAGCTCCAAAGCCATAACGTTAACTCTCCTAGTTCTAGTCGCTAGTTTAACGAGTATGCTTCTCCTCCGGGAGTACGTGAGAGCATTCTCGTTGGCTGCCGGAGGCACAGGCTCAAAGGAGCCACGGCCTTATCCCCTGCTGTAATTTAGCCCGGTGCCTTGCGTGAAATTGTAACCGCGTAAAAAGGGATAATTTCGAGAAATACCGCGGCTGGTTTTGGCCGGGAGCACCCTCAAAACGAGAGGAATCTTACGTTTCCGCGCGGCGCCCGCTGGGATGGAAAACTTCGAGGCCTATTCAAGGACGGGGTAAGCACGGAGTACGAAGTGGTCCTCGTGAATTTGGCCCACGCAATACGGGCGATGAGCCTCGGCTGTGGGAATAGATGAGAGAGGCATTGTTGTGTTACGTAGCAACGGATTAACGCGCAGTTTCTTGAGAAACCAACTCTGCACTTTTGACTAATTCTGTCATGCAGATTCTAGTCCTTTTGGGTTGCACCACCAGTTCGGCGATATTGTGTAAGTACAGTGACTCGTTTCACTGATTCTGAGTTGTATTTGGTGGTAGCTTTGTATTTTGCTGAGGGTGGAGTTTTGGTACTTGAAATGTGTGATTAGTTGTCAAGGAATATACAGTGGGTGGTCAAATTATTTTACTGAAACGAAAAGGTTTGAGATTTTGTAAGTTTAAATGTAACTCTGTGAATAATGGTCGCCAAAAATGTAATGCTTGAAGTTTCTAGTTCTTGAATTAAGGACTCAATGTTTTTCCATCCATTATGATACTGTTTTATCTGAAACGGAGTTTCAGAAAATTTTCCCTAGTTTGAACGAATGCACGGGCTAAAAAAAATTTTTCCCGATAAATCCAACGAAGTGCTCTTACAGAGCAAACATTTCTCTTTAATTTCGTTCTTTTTGGTTTTGTTGTAGGATTTATTGACCGAGTTATTCGCGACCAAAGCAAAAAAGGTACTTTTCACTTTGAACACCTATAATTTGCGAACTCATGATCGCAGACAAATTTTCACGAGTGTTTTGGAAAGCTAAGTAACTTCCCTCTCAGAACTTTTAATTGCCAACTCGAGATTCTTTTTTAATCGTATTAAATCCATTTTAAAATGATCCCAAAAATGGACGAAAATGTTTTGAGTATAATAATTTGGCCACCCTCTGTAAAAGTCACGAAGTGAATAGTAAATATGACGTAGTTTCCGTGATATACAGGGTGGACCAATAAAAATTGCCACCTTCAATATTTCCGGAACCATGGAAGTAACAATAAATTTTTTAAATAAAAGTTGTTTAGTATGAAAAGTACCATCGTAGCTTCCATATCGATTTTTTCTTACTTCCATTACTCGGAGACATTCAAGTAGGCAATTCTCATTTGTCCACCCTGTAGATAATTCCTGCTAACTATTTGGATTCCCAATAAAATTAGCGAATCCTCTAACCCAAAACCTTAACAAAACCTAAAAAACTCTTAATCCTCCACGTCGAAGTTTCGAAACCACCACCCGCATTCGATCATCGAAACAGACTATCCCCGATTACTCCACAAAACCACCCTCGGAGTCTATCTAATTTACCACTGAAAATTAACCCGCACCAAGAACACCCCCAAATCACCGACCCCAAAGGGGTCACAAGGAAGCCACTTAACCGTCCAGGGCACCGCCATCGTGCTACCGTGGCCGTCCCCGAGTTTCCACGTCCTCTTCAGCAGCGAGCTAATTCTATTCCACACCGAACATGTCCGTACATCGTGGCTCGATCGTAACACGTCCGACCGGAAGTTGGTCGGCGACGGCCGTCGCGGCGCTGACTCCGACGAATTCAACTGCCGCCTCAGCCGACACGTTTTTCGGCGGTGCGGTACGTGACGGAGCAGCAGCAACGCAGCCGTGAGGCAACGTCCCACCGTCGGACGTTCACGACCCTACAACAGAAGGGCTCGCAGTGCTACAGGTGCACCGTAGCCGTTGATCAACCCTTTGCTACGTCCTTCATCCGTCTGGACCGTCCCGACCGCCTCTCGCGACAACGTAATCCGATTGTCGCGAATTAGCCACGGAACACCCCGCCAGCTAACCCCGGCTCCTCTGATCTGCTTCTCCTTTCGGCCCGCCCACTCGTTTCTCCTGCAACGTCCACCTTCGCAAGACGGCCGAGTCGTGGCACGGGCGTAAAGAACCGCGGCTCGGTTCTTCGGGATTGTTCAAAGGGTGGATCATTGGTTTCTGGGTCACGGGTAATTGGATAACGAGCGTAATTACCGCGCGACGCGTCCGAGCAGATTTCCCGGTGTCGTTTATCCAGGGTTGCGCGGATCTCGCCGGAATAATCCGAACAACACGACGGCGGTAAATCGCGCGGGCGATGTTAATGGGCAGGTATGTGCGTACGTTGCTCTGAATTGAAATCGAAGGGACCGGCCGAGCTGGTTTTTTTTTATGCTTCGGGCTGGCTTCATGATGTAGAGGCGTTGCTTCGGTCGAGTTGTTTATGCCGAGGTTATTGATCGCCGTGGGCGGATGGGGGTGTAGTAAATTCAGGGACTTGAAATTTGTTGTACCGTGTGAACTCTTGTGCTGTGTTTCGTGACTTATAGGCGCGTTGCGTTATCAATCTTGTGGATAGGAGGTGGTATTATCTTTTTTCATTTTTTTAGATCGATGGGCTTGGTTCGTGTTGTTATTTATATTCTTGCTCGGCGGAGGAAAGCGTAAGGGTGTCGGATTCTGTCGCGGGAAGGGGTGAGTTAATGGTGTTCTAGAGAATTTTGTAAACAGAGGTTTGTAAGATAGGAAATTGTTTGTTTTCGCGTTTTTGATGCGATGAAATTTAACGAGGCGATGATAAAGTACGCCGGGTAAATAAATCCTCGAAGAATCGGAATGACGCAGTTTAATAACTCGTTTAATGACAACGAATGTTTGCGCTAATTACGAACGGTAATACGAAGTGGTAACGAGCAGTGTATTTATGGCGAATTAATTGAATCTCTTTAAACGTAATTGAACGCAGTCGACGAAATTTAAAACTCAATATGAGTATTCCACAATATTCTGTAAATATGTTTTCGAGATAATTCAGTCTCCAATTAATTTGTGCATTTTTTGTAATCGTATTATTTTCGAACTTCGAAGGATAATTAAAAAATGGAATTACCAATACAAAGTGGTACCACATTTACGTTGTGTTGAGTCACGTAAACAGTTCTGTATAAAAACAGATTATAAAAAATTACTCTCTTTGAAATATGGAAAAGTAGCTTAATTCTTCCCTAACAGAATTTAGTAAAGCATTCGACAGAATGATGCATACAATTTGCAGTAAATTCCATTTTGCACATAATATTCTCGTTGCATTCATATTACTTCCGAAATGTGGCCATAATTCTCTAATCATTTCGTAGTGGAATGAACTATTTCGCCATAATGGCGAACCTATGCAAATAGCGATCAAAGGAAATAATAAAGCAGTGTAAGTAATTAAAATAGATTTATACTGTGCGGAATCACCTGAAAATCATTGCAACCGGAACACTCATATTGGTACTACAAGTAATTATACGTAACTTTACAACCGATGCACATAACTTTAAATATAAGTTCCAATTAACTGTTTCAGGAAAACTAAATGACAAGTATCGAGTGTCAGTGTGTCACGAAAAGAATTCTTACCTAACTTCTAATAATTTTCTAAAAAATTCCACAACAAAATACCATCATCTCTTTCACTAATTACAGTTACACCATCAATCTTCGCAATGCCTCGACTGGACATTTACGTGCCAAAAGTATATCAACAAAATAACATTCAAATTTCCCTGAAATTTCCACCACAGTGATTTCCTAGCGAACAGTTCCACTGTCCATTGTGAGTTTCAATTTGAAATCCTCGTTTCCCATTGATAACCACATTCGAGATGAATCGTTTTGAAAGAACTCTCGAGGAAATTGGCTATTCATATTCCCCGCCCGAAGTTAATGGAGAATAACCGATGCAAGAGCACGCGAGAGGAGGCGGCGTAGTTATTAAAGTTGCTAAACGAACGAAAACTTTCGGTGTCGCGCGTTTTAACCGCATCTGTCTCTTGGTATATCCAGCGGGAGCAGAGAGGCCGCGTGCACTCCCTCTCCAAAGGAGATTAACGCAGGCTTAATTGCTTCGATTGCGCCGTTAATCCGACTCACGAAAATCCGACGGCTTAATTACTGGCGGTTCGAGACCACGGAGCTAGCATACCGCGAGCCTAACCGAAAGCAAAACGGGATTGCAATTAACGGCCGCGTCTCTGGTACGTTTCTTGGCAGTAAGCTCCAACTTAAACACCTTAACTGAGTTATGCAGGTCGTGTTTGGAAGTTGATGATCGATCGGATTCACCAAATTTTGATGCAATATATTCCTACATACATTCAATTAATTTATATATACGTGCATTTTAAATTTTCTTTTTACTACTACTGTGTGCAAATTCAACTTTCCAACTTTATGCTCTGTGATTCAGGTAATTGGGGCGAGGAATAGATATATCTCTGTCAATTCAACAAACTTTATTTGTTATCTAAATTATATAGGTAGTGTGAAAAGAACTCTACTAAATTAACATAAACTAATTGTTAACTCATAAAAACTCTGAGTTATGTTTGCTTGGCATTTTCTCCCTAATTACCTTTTACACTCTCAAAAAGCGAAATCTATGATGAAATATCAACTTTCATGTATTACTGTAAAATATTGAATCTATAATGAGTGGCCAAATTATTATACTCAAACAAAAAGGTTTGAGATTTTGTAAGTTTAAGCAATGGAATAAAATAGATACCTCGTTTTTAATGTTATAATATTATTTTTTAATACTAATATATATATTTTAGACTATTGTACAAGAAATACAATTACTCAATATTTTGTGACTCCGCCTTTATGCATTCTGTAGCTACTTCCTGCAGGTTTGGAATATTCTGCAATACTCTGTCGATATTCTCTATTATTTCTGTCTTATTTCTAAGAATTCTATCCCCGTCATTTTAAAAACAAATGACATTTATATCTTCAAAAATTAATCACAATGTTTCCAGGTGTTGTGGCAAATCAATAAATGAAAACACAATAACATTCCCGCCTTGTTACTTTAATTACAGCCACAACTTTCACAAATTTCGATGAAAATCTCTTGAGTATAATAATTTATCCACCCTCTGTAAATTACAGAAACTAAGAAACTATCTATCATCCAACTTAAAAATACCAACGACTTCGCGCTCTCTTACTTAAAAAAATTACCATTCATTGATTCAGCAGAGAGTCGATGGAAATGAAGAAGAAAGCTCGCGAACGAAAAGCGTGTCAAGGAACAGTGAAAACGTATCGAGTATCGCGTCGGAGTTATTTATTCGCGCATCGTTACGTCGCGTCAAGTCGTCTCCGGCAAGGATACTCTTCAGCGAGCTTTTCACCGTCGATGACATAAATCAAATTTATCCGGCGCTCGTTCGATACACCCTCTCATCGCCCTTACCTTTCGCTTTTTGCTCCAGGTACGTACCTACCGCTCGTCGGCGTGCCCATCGCCAGAGTAGCCCGCTAATTGGCTACGGCAATAACGGTTCGGTAAGTAAACGTTATTCCCAGTGATGCAATAATCCGTTGCCCGTTCTGCAAACACCGGGAAACAATGCTGTGCTTCTTACACGAGCCGCGATCAGAATTCCGCTGCAACGCAGCGCGCCCGCAGTAGGATTTCTTGCGCGGGAATTGCTTGAAGCTGCGGAGCTTTTTAGAACGACACCGCGACGCAGAGGAAACGATCGTTGAAAGTCTTTTGCGACAGTATCATAAATACGGGAGCAAGGAGAAGTTTGATAATTCCCAGTTCCCCGGCGAATCCGATACCTTGCCTTGCCACTAAAAAGGAAGTCTAAACTGTGATCGGTAACAAAAATACGATATTGAGCTGTTCGGAAAGTTCGTGGCGAAATTGGAGAAAAATTCCGGAGCAATGTTTTCGTACAGAATCAGCATTTTGTTCAATAATTCATGCACCGCTTGTTTCCGTGACACGAGATGAAAGACCTGTCGAGAACGATACGAAATTTCCAAACAACTCAATGGTTTCATTAAAAAGAGTTATATCTTCAAATTTAAATCTCATATATGAAAGGGCTTCTGACATTTCTGACAAGCTTGCAGTTCCGCAGCTTCCACTCGTTCCCACGCGAAGGTACATCTTTCTACCACAATTTCGACTACGCTCGTACAGTAGGTAAACAGATTTTTTTTTTAGAGAAGCACAGGGGTAGGCACGATTTAAAAAAGCTTGACCCAGCCGGCGGTTCGAACGCGAGAAAGGAATCGCGGCCGTTGGCGTGACAATGGGTGGGGCTTGCGGGTGGCCGTAAATCTTATTTCGTGACAATTAACGGCTGGAGAGCGAAATAACTTGGGCAAACGTAATAAAATTCCACCTGCCATTGTTACGTAAGCGGTGCTTGCACCGTGGCTATTCCAACTGCGCTATTAACGGCGCCTTTAACGTTTACTCGGCTCACCACCCTGCCGAGAAGCGTCGGCGCCGTTATAAAGTTATTTCCCCGGCGATAATCTAGGGTCGCGGCCTCCCCGCGAACGACAATCAGAAAAATTGCAGCTGCTGTGCCCCTCTAATGGCGAATTAATTATCGCCCGTCGTCGGGTTGACTGGACGACTCGATCATTTAGTTGTAATTGCGCCGTACGTAATTGTCGCTTCACGCTGCCACAGACGTCGTCCCGGAGACGTCAGCTAATAGCCGTTAATTATCATTAACACAGTCCCTCCCATAAATCATATCGCGCGTTGCAGTATCCACGTGACGCTAATCTGATTACGAACTTCTCCGTTGCGATCCGTGCCGCCGCTAGCGATGCAAAGCCACGCGGAAACGGCTTTATTTTCGACGATTTGTATTTCGACGACGTGAAAGCAAGATTGATCGCGCACAGTTGAGGGGCGGTGGAGGGGAAAAACTGGAAAACACCGGCGCCGGATTCCCTTTAAATCCAATCAACAGCGTAATTGAATATTTACGATTATTTACGATTATATGTCGGGAACGTGCGTTGAATGCTTTGTTATCGCTGCTGTTGCGATAAATTCGAAGCTTTTCCGTCGGGATTCGCTGAATCGAAAAGATATACGGGGTGTTTGTGACTGTGTATACTAAAGGGACAAATTCTTAATGCATTTTATAGACGCAAAGCGATAGATCTTTAAATATTAATAATAATAATAATAATTTGCAGAACTTAGTATTGCAGTGATTCCCAAAGTGTGAGTTAAGAAGTGTTTTCTGGGGGGTCGCCGCGGTTTTAGTTTTTTTTTTATATTATTAAGTTAGAATTTTATTCTGAAATACACATTTTTAAAATTTCCTTACCTTATTTTATGGGGGGAGGGGTCGCAGGTTATTTGAGTATTATAAGTGGGGATTGCGACTCCAAAAAGGTTGGGAAACACTGTAGTTGTTATCGATTTAGCAGGTGACTATCCGTCATGTTTTCAGTTTATTTAGTAATAAGCTACCTACTGTTTTATGAAATTTGTAGCTACAGTTCTAAACCACCAGGTTTTCTACGGCACAGTAGTGTTTTGCTAGGGAAACAAGGTTTAACCGATGGTATAGGGAGGTAGCAAATAACGGGATTAGCAAGATACTTGAAAGGGAAAGGACAAGGGAAAAAGATGATAAGGTTGACAAGGTTTAGGCTGGGGAGCGAGATGGGGGAGTATAGGTACTGGGAAGGGGAAGAGAAAAAAGGGTGTTGTGTATGTGAGAGGGATGAGAAAACGTAGGAGCATGTATTGGGTAGAGTATGTTGGGTTTCGGGGGACGGAAGAGCAATAGGGGAGAAAATAAGGGAAATTTTGGGAACGGGGGAAGTTGGATCAAGGGGTTGGAAAGGAGGAGGGAGGAGAGAAGGGACGGAATAAGGGACGAGGGAGAATAAGTGCATTAAAATAGAAATAGGAATAAGAAGACACAAAGGGAGGATTGTAAAAAAATTTAGATATGAAGTGGGGTAGTGAACAGAAAGAAGGTAATAGAGAGTAGAGGATAGTAAATAAAATAGATTAAAAGTATAGCAATAAGAAGTGCACATATGGTAGAGTAGGGTGGCCCTTATTTACATTTGTCGAATTTTCTTTTGTATTTCTTTACTTTCACCCCTTAGAACGGTGCTATTTGGTTAAAAAATGGTCCCTGAATAAGTTTATTGCAATTGGACAACAGGAAAGGGTGCCGACCGGGCCTTAAAGTTAAAAATTCATCAATAGTTTGGATTTAAAGAACTTCTAAAAAATGGTAAGACCTATCGAAATTTTGTTCAAATAATATTAAAACAACGTTCAATTTTCTACAATTACTGTATATAATTTTTTCGTGCTTCCAACCATTTTTTTTTAATATAGAGATGTCCCCACTACGCGCGTATAGACAATACGTCACAGAAGTGCAGACCTCTCTGTATTCAAACGCTATTATGAAAAAAATTGTTGGAAGCGCGAAAAATTTATATATACAGCAATTGTCGAAAATTGAATACTCTTTTAATACCTATTATTTTAACAAAATTTCAATAGGGCTTACCACTTTTGAGAAATTCTTCAAATTCAAACCAATGATGAATTCTAAACTTTAAGGCCTGGTATTACAAAAATCTTTTTCAGGAACTACTTTTTATGAAATGGGACCATATAAGGGTGAGAGAGTAAAAAAAATCGCAGGTAGAAAATAAGTACATAGTGTTCTGCTACTATCGTCATAGTAGATTAGAATCACGCAACTTCACTTGTACAGTAATTCGTCGTTAGTGTCACGTTTTTACCATGCGTTATAATCACGCTCACCATCCCCACCATTTCATGGCATCCTTCAGTCGAGAGTGAGAGAATCCGATATATGCGAGACAGAACAAAAGAGACGACGCGAAGTTGTCGTCGGCACGAAAGAGTATCCGCATCGCGTTAGTATCACGCTGCCAGCCCCGATCGTCGTGATTCTAACGAGGCATTACTGTATTTGAAAGTAGTTCAGCCATACGTCTTATCCAAGGGCTCGCGAAAGCGACGCCAGTAGTATTAGTCAACGCATCCTCGTACGGAGCCGCCCGGTCGGCGTCACTGCTCGATAAAAAAAGAAACTTCGCGTGCCAACGATTACACGCTACCGAAGATCGTCGTGAGTTAAGACGAAATTGCAGTACAAATATATTTATGTTCCCTGTATAACGGGAACACGCGCAACCCATGAGTTCGTGTCCGTTGCTTCCAGTCTACAATAACCGTGGAATATAACTATATTTTAGCTGCCATGTTCCCAGCAAAATTCGCGCAGCAACTGAGAGGCATCCTGTAATATTAATTAGATGAATTACAGGTGCCCGTTTATACTCATTAATTTCGTACAAATTCCCGTGACAAAATTGAATAATTTCAATTTCCATCGCCTCCCCATTTCTCTATTTTTCATCCTCCGTTGCCTATTAGTTTCTCATCCGACTAACGTTAATTTTTGCGCCTCTAAGCCCTTCGTACTTTATTTAGCCGCATAAACGCACCGTGTTCGGTTCTGCGGGTCTCTGCGCGCGCCATGCTTTGTCTAGCGCACGCTGGGGAGGGTAGGACGCGTCAGGTAATGATAGTTAATTATCATTAACGCGCGGCATAATGCACGCGCGACTATGATCCCATTACGGCCACACTTCGCCGGTGAATGCATTTTCATGCAGCTCCGTCCAACATGCGATATCCGGTGATACCGTCGAACCGCGAGCCTTGTTCACCGGGCTGCGCGTGCAACTGATATTAAACCATGTGAATGGAGCCGTGATTGGAATATTTAAATGAATACACACCTGGCCGTTCAAAAGCTTGCCCCCCACCCTAAAATTCAAGCTTTCGCGAAAGCCTGCCTGTAATTACCCCCAGCCAGCAAAAATTAATATTCCAAATTAACCATCCGTCGTGACGAAATCTACGAACACTTTATTCGCCTTTTTAAATTTTAAAATTGCCTATCGTCTGTGAATTCGATGGGAGCAGAGGGTATTCTTAATTGGATGTGCCTCATCCAACCCCTCCACCTGGAATTATTCAAAGCCATATCAAAATTCAAACTACCACCCTCACCCCCTCCCCGATCTTCGTGCCTCATTGCCATCGCGGCTCCGTTATACTTCATCCACCCACTGCGCGCTCGGCCCCGACGTGTCGTCGAACGTAACAAGAGAAGTTTTCTCCTCGAACGACCCGCGAGGAATGTTCGAACGAGTTCCGTTCACGGCTATCAAAACCCGACATACGAGATCGTCGGAGTAATCGTCCAAGAGTGGAATCGAGTCACCTCTCTGGTATCGTTCACGGTGATTCCATCGAGCTCCGAGTAATTCCATTGAGTTTCTGATTACCGTCGGACACTGTCGGGGAGAAACGGGGAGCAGGGATCTGCTGGGATTGGTAACGTCCCTGCGCAGCTCGTAGGACCGTCCTCGGTTTTGTCCGAGAACGTAGCACGTACTCTCGCGTGTGGATGCATGCGTGCGTATCTCGCTCTCTTCTATTACTCGCCGTCTGCTTCGAAAATACGATTCGGTAGTCTCTGGGGGGAGGCGAAACGACGATAGGAATTGCCCAAGGAACAGACCGTAGCGTCGGCCGAGGGGAGGGAGATAAAATAGAATCGCTACGAAATTGTCTCGGATGTCATTCTAGGCATTCATTCGCCCGGCGTACGACTCGCCAGCGGGGCGGAGACTTTCTCCCCCGTTTATGGGGATGAGACTTCTGGCCAGATGGATTGGATCTTTCGGCAAAGAAGAAACGCGGATGTTGCTTACTTCCGTGATCGATATATTGGGCGGTTCCGGAAGGCGATTCCCACAGCCGTCTGCCATTAAATATGAAGAATCGTAGCTTCTCCCCTTCGCGGCACTTCCATGCGAAACTTATCGCGGTGAAAAAACGAGCCTCCGAGGCTGCAACCTTTAGTTCTCCACGTCGCGAAGGACCACCGAATTTATTAGATTTCTGCGCGAAGGGAGTGTTTGCGGGAGCGAAACATGTTTGCAAACAGAGTTTGGCATTAACTAAATAAAGAATTTTTTAAATAACGAATGAAACACAAGGTACTTTTACTTTAGATTTTTTTATGAATAAAGGTAGCTTTTTTTTAACTTTTATTCGTTGTTCGAAATTTATTTACGTAAAACGGTAGTTTTATTCTGTAATACAATTCTTTCTGAGAAATTGTTCTACTTTTAGATGTAGAATTTGTAAGTCCAGGGCGAAATTTTGTAATATTTCGCTTTCCTTAACGATCGAACAGCGAAAGCTAGAGATATTGTTTGTTTACAGGCATGTTCGGGGGTTAAGCGTAATTTATTACGTATTTACTAGCTGACCCTTCCCTAGTAACGAAACCCTGTGTCCTGCTTTCGTGCGCACACAGGCGGGGTTTGAATACGCGCCACGGATAAAAGCAGTGACACGTAGCAAGAGAAATGTAGCTTTGAAAAATGATACAAGGGGCTGGATCCTCGCAACGAGAGCTTCTCGATGGGGCTTTAATAAATCATCCCCTGCATTTCTTCTGTACGATCCTTTGGAGCCGTGTTAAAAACAACATTCGATACAGGGAAACGTCTAACAAGGGGACTGCGCCAAAGAAATGCCATTTGAGTTATCGATTTGGCGAAAATATTGCATGAAGTCAGTCTACTCTGAGTTTAATAATTTACTGAAGGGTTCTGTATTCAAAATTAAAGCTCAACACTCTGCCTTCTTGGGAACGAGATCTCTTTAAATAATTGGTGACAGAAGTAGATAATTAAAGATAAATAAAAATAGTACACTTGAACTATTATGACAATTCAATTACAATAAAATTCTTTTTTACACGTAAATACACGCATCGAAACCCTCAAAATGGTGAAACTTTGAACTCTTTGAGCTTTCCAATGTAACACCTTATAAGTTTAACACGTTATCACTAAAATTCGAGTGAAATCGTTGATCCGCACTTCGTGCACACCTCTTGGGAAAGAAGGATGGAACATATTCTCGCGGAACTGGACGTTTCCCGAGGAGCAACCGTGTAGCGTGCGAAGGAAAATTCAAGGATAGTCACAATTTATTTCCGCGAGCGCGCCTTCATTTACGAAGGGGGGAAAAAACAATTGGGCGAAGATTAGAATTTCTAAAACTGGTAAACAGGATTTAACGCGGGGGCAAATGTTGCCTGTGCTTCATCCCCCTGCCGCTGTGTACAGCGCGCCGCAATTTTCCGTTTGCTTCTCTCTAACGAAGAATAATGGAATTTGCTCCAGAGGATGCTGCGGCATTGCCGGCTGAAAATCCACCCCCTTTTACGACGTGTCGATGTGGGCTGTCGTCGTGCGCGCACCGCATACATCGCCGGGATAGAAATTATAACGGGAATAGGCACGCGCGAATAATCACGAATCCACGGAGAGAAGCATTCTCGATTTAGCTGGAGCGAAAATCCGGGCGAGTAATTCTTTGTTATTCAGCGACGTTCATTTAATTCTGTGTCTCTTAAATGTGGCTGGTAGCTTCCTTTTTAGCAAGTTGACTGCCGCACGATTGCCCCATTCTTCCTGTTCACTCAGGTTCGCCCAAATCTGTATAAGAAGTGAGAATATTTATTAATTAAAGTTTAAACTAACACTTTTCATCTTTTCCATAGAAGAAGTTATTAGAATATTTCGTAGTTTCTCGATGCACTTAATATTCTACTAATATTCTATTCTAATACTTCAATACTAATAACTTCTTCTAGGGAAAAGATGAAAAGTGTTAGTTTAATTAATTATATTTTAATTTTTCTTTGTACTTCGGTGAATGATTATTTCACACGTTCCTTGCATATTATTACATAGATATTAGCTTGTGAATTTTATAATATTTTCGTCTCCCCGTTTTTTATATCCACATCACGCATTCAAGAGTTAATTCGAAGAAGTTCATGTGAATTTCAGGTAGCCATTCACTGCAAATATTTATTATTTGCGTTTGTCATACAGAAGGCAACACGAATGTGTACCCTCTATTCCGTTGGGTGTAGTGAAATATTCTTGGAATTGGAATGCTCCGGAGTTCGAGAAGAACGAGCAATAAGTCGTTATCCTTGTTTTGTGGCACTCCTATACATAGTAAGCGCAGCTTTCCCGTCACGAGCGGAATATCAAGTTCGTTCTCGCGGCTCATTTCTCGCGACGAAAGCATCGGGCAGAAGTTTAATTAACCTCAACTTCGCCACTTATTTTGGAGACGAAAGTTCTTCCTTCTTTTATGTACACGGGAACGAAGTAAAACTCGTTATTTTAGAACTGTATACCCGCTCGAGGATTTCACTTTATGAAACAATTTTCTTTTCAGGAAAACGCATCGCTTGAAACGTTTAGGGGGCGCGTTCCTGACAGATACGAGACGATGAACCAAAATTTAAAAACGAATAAGAATATATGCAGAAGTAATTTCTGTTTATAAATATTGAATATCTGACTCAACAGTGCAATGATTATTTATTGATAAATTTCCATTGAAATGCAATTGTCAACACTGAATAACACTTACTATATAATCATTAACATCAGAATTTTAATTTGTCAAATGATTCATTGTTGGCTAAATAGGACAAGCTTGGTTAGCTACACTCCCCCAATATACATATTATCAATATCTATATTCAATACTGAATCATCCCACGTGAGTATGCAGATAAGAGGATTGGTAATGGACTATAATCCAATTACTCCCCTATGACTAATCGTAATAGAGGGTTGTTAACTCATGTTCACGATGAGATTAGAATTATTGGTGTTGTTTGCCCGCCATTGGCCAACAAATTCGAGGTGCCTATATCTAATAACAGATCTATCTATCCTTGATCTTCTCATTTTCATTCACTGTTCGTCGATTATCGTTATTATAATACCACTATAACTCTCCAAATATTCCACGACAATTAACAACCTTCGCAGTCGTTAACGTCGAATAACTGTTCAAACGTCTGGCTGACCCTTAAGAATGCAACACTTCACCTCTCCGCTTTCAGAAAGTAACGAGAATTAGCGCTCTAATCGGTTTTCAAGTAACTGAAAGCCACCAGCTGCCTGTTAGCTGGAAGCCTTTCACAGAAATCCTCGATTCAATTTCATAGATTGCGAAGTTCCCGCGGCTCGCCAGTATTTCATACTTATTACGGCGTTAATGTTAACTCTGGTTCCCTTTGTGGCGAACCAGCAGCCGTGAAATAATCTTCACTCTTCTTTTCGGACACTTATTACCTTGAATTGCTCTTGAATTTCTTGGCGAGTCACAATACTCTTGTAATTGGGAGATGGCTTGCAATAATTCGCCATCGCTGGGAGATACAACAACCGGATGGGCCGAGTCATTCCCTATCTACTTAGGAAAACGTTGCCTCGTTGCGTAATTAATGACGGAAAGTTCGGTTGGGTGGGAATATTTTTTGGTATCGCTGTGCCCATGGAGCATCGTGATATTATCGCGGAAGCTAGTGTACGAAATTAATTGACGTTCTATTACCGTGCAACCGTGCTGCTGGCAATGAATTGCTGATTAATAGTGACAGCGTGATCTGCGATGAAGGATCTTGGAATAACGTTAGAACATAATGGACTTGGACCGCCATTATCCGACCGCATTAACGTCCGAGAAGACAATATGCATGTTGCGTAGTATATTACTCGATTCAAGTCCAATTTCCATTCGAATTTAACCAACCTGGATACGGAAGAGGGCACTATCTTCCTCTATTAATTTTCAATGTGAAGATCAACGAAATAACGTGTTGTTTAAGAGCTTTTAATTGCACAAAAAATATTAGGAAGGGAGAAGCTATATTTTCTTGATTTCTCAAAATTCGAATGGGCTACGTTTTAGTTTTTTAGATATTTGCGATTTAGGTTATTGCAATGAAGCCGAGGACAACCAGATTCGTCCTGGCTTTTTTTCTCTAAATTTGAGGAAGGATTAGAGTGCAAATGTTAAGGTGCTCCACTTTCTAAACGCTCATGAACTAATTAGTGAGCATTTTGCCGAAATAATCTTGAAAATTTAGCTGAGCTAGGAAAGTGGGAAGTAGCTCTTTGCCCCAGTTCCGAGATGTGCACGAGGGTGGTGGCGAATATTTCATACCGCTTCTTCCAATGCATCGTTCGTTTTCTAAAAGTAGAAATCGTATGAAATCGCCTTTCTGCAATTTGAATATCGATTTTCTACTTTTTTTTTTTTGCCGAATTGTAGATTTTACCAAGAGCCAAGGAAATGGAAAACAAGTGGTCGTCCCAGTTTCGAAATATCGACGAGTCTGTTGCTGAATATTTCATAAAGTACTTTTTCTCTGCATCGACTACTTTCAGAAAGTGGAACTTTCTTTTTGTATCTTGGAAAGTCGATTCTGGGAGTTTCTTATCCTAAATGATCGTGCATCGATTGCGTAGTAATATTATTAATATTATATAAATTGTGCATTAGTCATTTCAACATTGAAAAAATCTTCAACGAGTTATAATTCATTAGTACACTCAATACACAATTAATGTGTGATTAAATAATGGTATACACGTAAAATCAAGTTGAAAGCTGCAGAATTGTCAAAGGTATGAGACTCACCCATTTTATGATATTGTAGAGAGGACAATATCGAAATTGCTGTGTCCATATTGACTTCAAACATTTGTCAGACTATATTTATTCATGCGCGCTCAAATTGCCTTATTTAACGATCACCTCGACGAATCAATTTCGATGATTTGAATTTGATTTAATTCCAATCTAACGATTGAAGTGCATAGTAAGTGAATAACAGCCCGCAAATTCCAATTTAGTATTTAAATTAAAACGAATTATATTTAAAAAACCACTTATAAAAAATTTCAACGCAGTATGATAGATTGTCAAAGGAAGATGTCAAGTTATCGCAGCAAACTTTGAACACCTATGTCGATAATTGATTTACTTCAAATTTTAACTTCATCCACTATTAAAAAATTTGATTAAAACGAGAAAGTATACGGCAATTTATTTACGTTGACTCCACGTTTCAAAAATGAAAAGCTTATGAAGTATGTACTCTCATTGGACGCGTTCACTAAAACTCAATTATTTTTCCTTCCAACGTCTTGCGAACGATTGAATTTCCGGGAAAACTTTTTTATTACGTGAATTTCAGAATTTCTATAAATGAACGTGAAATTTTCATTATCGAGTTACGCGTAACGATCATACACCTTAAATTTCCATTTTTAAAGAGCAGAGAATGGTGATATTATCGCCAAACAGTGAAATATCCCGGCATTCCAATAACCAATAACAAATTGAAAAATAGAAATCTTGTGCAATTGCCACATAACAGTAACAGTATACATAAATACAGAATATAATTTCACAAATATGCATCTGATAATTCCTATGATACTAGAGATATCAGACTGACGCATGTAAAAGTATGAAATTGCCGTTCCGCGTAAAGAAATTTGACTGAAAATATTTTTATACATTTAATCTATTTTATTAATTTCACTTCTCTGAGTTTCTGTGAAATTTCTCGCGTCGTACGCCAGCGTCAACAATTGTCATTCTATCCCCATTCCACATGCACCAACTCAATACCGTAGAAACTCCGCAAAAATCGCGTGGACGTATTGACAGTGCAGTTCAAGCTCGCAGCCTCTGCACCCCCACGTCCCTAGACAGAAATCCTGGGACCATTTTCCGAGTCCCGGGAAAATTGAGCTCCAACTTAAAAATGTTTGCATAAAGTTGAACGAGTGGTAATTTGTGTTTCCGGAAACTTCCCGCACACTCTTTGTAAGAACAGTTTTCAAACTGAAAGTACCAGTCTGTACCTAGTAAATAAAATTTCCTTAAACCGGATGGTACGCTGAGAAAAAAAAAGGGCAACTGTGAGGAGCACGCCAAGGAATCCAATTACAAAGCGTTCGCCATAATTAATCTCTCAGACTGTCGAAGCAGGGAAGCAATATGCCAAATTCGACAAAACGATTACGCAAACCGTCGTTTCTCCTTTCCACGAGTGCCACAGTGCTCCAAAGGTCTCGATCCATCTCGAGGGCCATTCGAGTTTGAACAGAGCTCGAAGCACTCGTGACCCTCCCTCTCTATCGGCACGATTCTTTCAGGGAAACAGCGAAGGGAAGGACGGGGTGCACGCGGAGGAGCTTGTATCGATCTCTCGCGTGTTGCTCCTCCTCGAGGAGGGAGGTTAATTCAACGAGGCGCAGAAGCCTAAAAGAGCCAGCGGTCGCTTCCATTCATTTATTTTTCCCGGAGACAAATATATTCCCAGCACGAGAAACTTACTTGATATCTTTGAGAGGTCCAATCCGAAGTGTGAAACTGGTTAAAACCATACTGCTTCGTCGTTTCTTATTTATCGCTACGTGGATCACTAAAAGCAGAAGATAAAAAAATACAGAAAAGTGGAAGATATTGGAATTATTGGGGTGGTATAGGTACCATAAAATGGGGTAAAAATGGGGTTGATTTTAGAATCGATTAAATCTAAACTCACTCTTTCTGACAATGAATAATTGCTATATAGCAATGTTTTAAAAATATGTAATTCTTCATTGTCAGAAAGAGTGAGTTTAGATTTTAATCGATTCTAAAATCCAACCCATTTTTCTAAATGGAATTGTTTTTATTATTATTTATTATATAAACGTGAAAACCCTTTAGTACAATGAAGAACGAAATTAGAGCATTAAATAACATTAAGAAAACTAAAATAAAAATAGATATCTTTGTAAATATTTATATTTGTGTCCAGTACAAGTCGACATCCTAATTTAAAATTCATCAGAATATCCATCTTCATGCATCCTCAACATTTCCATAAACCAATTCCTACTGATATTCAATCCACCCTGTCGATTTCCTCCAGCACCCCCAATTCTCGACAAGTTGTCCACGACGCGGGGCCGTTTATAGGTTAAACGCGAATCACCCTCTACATTCCCTGGCACGTTGAAATATTTGTCAGTATTTTACTATCCCCTTGCGTCCCCTCGCGCCTGAAGAGGCGTGGGAAGGCAAGCCTTCGGTTCGGTTCGCCCTCCGAGGCTCAAAGAGTTTCGCAATTTACTCAGAACGACGCTTACCCGGTTATTTATTTATTGTCTCTTAAAACATTCGCCCCCGGGGGTTACGTAAACTTTCGGCACGTTGAATGGGAGCTACGATATCGCCGGTTCGTACATTTACAGGGTGTGGATAAAGGTTGTAATTAGGGCGCAGGAGAAACAAGGTTTAAATGTGGCCGATCCCCGTTTTCTTTGACTACCGGCACCGTGGAACGTGGCAATTTGTTCGCCGGCGTAACGCAATCGGCGCGAACTTTCGCGTTCGTCGCCCCGTTTCGTGGCGACCATTGAAATTTCATTATGATTCACGCTCGAACGTTCGTGGAACCGCGCGAACCGTGAACAGTGTTTGGAGTACGGCTCGTGCAGCCGCGTGGCTGGTAAACACGAAGAAACGGTTCAGGAAATACTAGTTTCTCGGGGGTGATCCGTTCGGACATTCCTCATCGGCTAGTAGCAAGGTATGTTCGGTGACTCGAAAATTTTAAACAGTTTCAAAGTCTGCAGAAATTATAAATGCTAATAACGTAACTATTTTCTGTTTCGGTAATGGAACGTTACAGAAATAACGCACCTTTAAAGAAATTGTCGTGAATATTGGGGAACTGTAAAAGATATCGTAACAAGTTCAATTCAAAGTTTTATGGATTTTGATGTCCTGCAATGTGGTGATAATGGATTTTCGAAAAAGCATGGTGGAGATAAATTTCGAAGTAATTAATTGTGCTCGAAAATTCGTTATCACCATATTGTAGGATATTAATATCAAAAACCATGAAACTTTGAATTAAACTGTTTTTCGGTATTTTTCAGAGTTTTGCAGATATACACGATAATCCGAAAATTAAAAATTTCCAAAACAAAAAAATGGTTACGTTTTTAGCATCACTTGGATTACATTCCATCCAATTTTTTTGAATTTTCGAGCTACCCCTTGTAAGAAATTTTTCAGATATATTCTGGTTTAGAATTTTGGCTTTCATATATTCGTGTGTAGGGAATTCGTAGGAATTTGAAGAAGATTGGTTTAATGAAGCAGGTCTCAGGTAATTTTCCTTGAAAAGGAGACATAATTGTAGTTTGTAGAGGAATCGTTCCTGGTGCAGGAAAGACAAGGTCGTGGAAGTTAAACCACACAATAGTAATTAACTTGTTCCTCCATGGTCCTTCTATTTTCAAGCACAGAATAAATATAACCCCTTTCAGTTGCGTGACTCCAATTGTACGCGAGTAAAACAACGATGCTTCCTTCATCGTACTTTCTCCCTGTAAGCTACGAGGGTCGACTTGAAGAATCCATTGCATTCAAAACAGTACATTCTATAATCCTGTTATCAAGAGCAATCAGCTTCAAAATCTTGAATAACCTTCCACCTAACAAGATTTCATTCAATCCAAGTTATGCAACCCTTAAAATCGTCGAAACTTTCGTTCCACCTAACTTTCCCTCAAGATAACGATACAGTGTACGTGAACTGATTACTACAGCCATTTCCATTACATAACGTTACCAGGCACAAAATACAAATTCCTTTCCATCGAATAAAAAAGTACCCCTCCCAATTCACGATTTCAAAATTTGGTGACATAATTATTGAAACTGTTACACCACTTATGCATGTATTTAGTTTTGAGAGTTGTCTTTTGGTTTCTTCGTGGATTCCTTCTTCTTGACGAACGATTTATATAATTCTTACACATGCAATTCAAGTTTTATTAATTTAATATAAGAACCTTTCTAACCATAAAAATACCGCGTGACGGTTTTCTATTTCTCTAATAACCCAACAATAATAAATCGCTGATACATTTCTCTCAAGCGAGAACGTCAGGATCTTCCGAATTACTGTGGCAGCAAAATTCCCTGGCGACTGCTCGAGGAGTATTTGGAGATATTTCGTCAGGGCCAGCACGAACAGGATCCTCGACACGGAAACGACCTGTTGTGCAATGATAACCAGTAGCTGGCGGCTAGTATCTTGTTGGACGGCAATATTTAGGGTGTTCCGTGGCTGCTCTTTAGCCACTTTACAACTCAATTCCGCCGCGAAGCTGCGGACTGATGGGGCGTATCAGACACGCGTATCCTTTTTACTGCCAACCCCCGTTGTCGGTCGCATTACGGCCGCCATAAAAGATTCTCGGTGGATAGAGCATAATGCTACTAACGCCGTGGAACATTGCGGAAGCCGGCTACACCGGGCCCGCGTGTTCGTATTCCACGTTCGACGGGGCGTGCTTATAAATATTTCCAGCACGGCAACGTCCGAGAATCTTTTATAGACAAATTGCCTGAACAAGACCACGTGACTGCGTTGAACTTTCGCCAGCTGCATCTAACTTTTTAGAGATATCCGTGGACACGAGTTTCTTCTTTAAGATTGGTGGGTTTCCGCGGTTCTAACTGATCTTTAAAGGTGGTGCAAGCATATTGTAGGAAAGGGATGTTAATGAAAGCTGGAAGCAGGTTAGTTTGTGGTTTATGAAATTTTGTGTTAGTAAAATTAGAAAGTTCGCGTAGCAAATTTCTTTAGTTTCTTCAATTTGATTACAGTTTCGAGAGCTCTCAGTTATATCAAGGTGTAACAAAATTATTCACACTGTGTTTAAAAAGTGGTAAAGCTCCAGGTAGTCAGTCTTCAGCTTGCAAACTACGTCAAGTGAAATTCCCGAGAATAAAAATTTCCATTCAATTTGGAATTCACCATTTCCCAACACGATGGTCGAATGTTAAATTAAGAAAAATCACATGGTCCCAGAAAAAATCCTGTTAATTTTTCTTGAGTCCTTCACAAGACTGAGTTTCTTTCTGAAATAAGTGCTACCATAAACAATTCAAGAAAGATATTTACACCTCGGTATTCTCAGTTCCATTGATCCGATTGTGAGTAAGATTTGCTGGTCCAGATCTGAGCAACTCGGAGCCACCGCGAATGGCCTCCTGTTACTTCGGCACCGTTGGTCAAACGAGCAAGTCGGACATGAATTTCCATTTGGCTCAAAGCTCGAAAGCGCGTTATAATAATTCATCGGCTAGATGCAACGCGATAAAACCGACCAGACTGCTTTCCGCCTGCCATAAATAACGGTCCCGCTGCAACATTAATGAAAAACTTGGCCGCGCGGTCGCGTATAATTATGCCCGGTTTCGTTGCAGCTTCCGGTCGTCCATTCCCCGGGAAACTTCCGCGTGCTACGTTCAATTTCTACGCGAGCCTCTCCACGTCCTCGGAGCAAGACGCCTTCATCGTTAGAAACTTCGCTGAACATCAATATCGAAACTTGCCACGGAATTTCGTACAGCTTCAATTCCATTCCTAAACTTTTAATTAAACAATCCGCGTAAGGCTTCCATTGGCCATTCTTGAAACAAAACTCCAGACGGATGTTTCTTTCAGTTTTAAGTGATCCTCGTTCCTCATCGTTCCTCCACGTTCCCAACATTTTTCACCGTTTTTCCATCTCCACCCCCACAGCTGTTCGTTTTCGAATTTGGACGAATCGATGAATAAGCACACGTAGTTGCGTCACGAGGGACATTCGAGGAACGCGTTTTAAGGACCTTGACAGGGACGTTGAATATTCATCAGGTTTCGAAGAGCTGTCGGGACGCGTGTGTTTCAATCAAATATGTGCATAGTTGCAACGGGCGAAATTAGATTCGATCCTGTGAAATGCCACGGCACCGTTCCCTCCATTCCCCGACGTGTCACACTGAAAGCTTAATTAAGATATTAGTTGGACGGCTAATCGCAGAGACGCGGTGGAGTCTCGAGGTACTTTTGAAAAATTCATTAGTCCAATGACCGATGCGGTGGCGATTCGATCAGTTTGAAAGCTGCCATTTATCTGTAATTCTACTGAAATTGGAAGACTTCCGGTGCCCGGAACGACCCGTTTCGAATTGTAAAATTTATATATTTTAAAGATTTATGTACATTTGAAAGGAATTGACAAATCATTCGAACTCTTCGTATAGGCAATCTGTAGCTGGACGTGTCGAAGACATATTTTCAAAGTTATATGATTAATTCAGACGAAAGGAAGATTAAATAATCATATTTCCTTCTTCCTTGAACCCGAATTTATGTTAAAGGTTTTAAAGTGTCTTTCGAAATAACGTCACGTTCCAGGATGCTGGGTCTCCGGGAAATTACCCTACTCCCCCTCCACGCCTTTTATCAAATGCGATGCATTTTTAATATCCATGAAAGCACGTTACATCGAAACGGTTTTCCGATCGTGTACAGTCAGCTTGAAACAGGTCTGAGGAGGGGAGTGGCGAGTATTCTTTTGAAATATTTAATAAGGCGGGAAAGGAGAGCGCGGAGCAATAACAAACATGTTCCGAGCTTTTTGAGGAGAAGGTGGATGTATCAAAGAAGGGAATGGCTACGTTTCACGAGGTACGTGACTTTTCCAGGTTTCCCGCGATATTGATTTTATTCTCGCGGAGGGTTTATCTCATTTTTAGCATGTCCGAGTGATATGAAATATTGGTCCACGTACGAGCATATCTATCACCCTGTATTTCTGAATTTCACTCGATTCGATTTAATATATTAATGAAATCCCCCTTTAATAACACCAGTTACCGTACAAATCTATATGGTATAATAAAATTTGTGCTATAATAAAGCAAAGATATATGCTACAAGAGAAGGGAAAATCTATGTAACGTCACACGAGTATTTGAAAATAAATGTAGACCTGGCCTAGATTTTCGTCTTTCGTCAGACGAAACTCAGCGAGACACCTTCAGCTCTCCATTTTACCGTCACTTTTCACTACTCCTCTGATCGTCTCTATTTTACACAAAGACAGCTTGGGAACTCGCGCGACTACCGGGAACTCCAGGCGAAATATTCCCCGTACGTTCGGGCTGGATCTCGTTTTAACGGCCGTCAGGAAATCTTGGTGTCGAATCAGGCGAGGAAAAGGCACCGTCTTCCGCCGTGGCACATAGAGAGCTCGAGCGTGTTACGCGAAATGAAAATGGACATCCAGCAACCCCGGTTATAATCTTCGCCTTCGCTAGCTCGCTCGTAAATCCTCGAACCTGCAGCGTCCTCTTCGAGAGGCGATAAAAAAGTGACGGTCAGATATCGTCGCCAATGAAACTCGTGCTCGTCATTCGAAACGCTGTAAGATCGTGGAAATGTCGCGCGTGACACTCTTCCCAGTATTCTCCACGTACTTTGAACGATGGCTTTCAGCTTCGAATCACTCTGGGAAGGATTCACTTCGTTTAAACTCATCCCCGATCAACGGGGTAGCTTGTAGAAAATCTGTCATAAGTACCTTCCTCCCTGTGTGTTACAAGGATCCTTTTTAAACCCCCGACGGTCTACTATCGATCACATTACTAATTTACTCTACCAATACCCCGAATAGTGGTGGAGAACTATCGATGGTTCTCACTATCGAAATTTGTAATGATATTACAAATTAAATTTGGGATTCTGAATTTGAGCTGTTATTATTTTTTAATTGACTAACCTACGATTTTCAATACCGATAATTATCGATAGTGAAAATAAGCTATCTATAGTTTTCGATAGTGAGAACCATCGATAACTATCGTAAGTACCATCGATAGTTCTCCACCACTAACCCCGAGCCACTGGATTTAAATACCCGATTAAGAGAACACTAATAATCAAATACAAATCATCGATTAGTAACACTTGCACTCGCCTTCCAACGTGACCTGCGGAACAGCAAAGTGGCTCTCGAAGTTCCCAATATTACGCCACGTTAACACTTTGACTGGCGTTGGCGTGCCTTCGCACGCGAGGAGTTTGCGCCCCGTGCCCGACTTTGGCGGGTATTCACGTCGATATTTCCTGGGGGACATCGATAGCACTAGAAACACGAAGATCTACGAATGCATATCTGTTCGGTGACGTTCAGCACAGTCAGTGTCACTGGGCTCCTTGTTTCAGTGTCAGTACCGTCAAGGACCCAATTCCTGATCAGTTTAGTATATAAATAGAAAATAATAAGTTTATCACGATACAAATTTAGTCCAAAAATTATTAAATAACTATGAAGTATTTTTAAATTTATACGCAAACATATGATAGCTCATAGTGAAATGTTTTAGGTTGATCAGAAGCTTCCTTTGCATCTTAAGTGATCAGGAACTGGGTCATTGACGGTAACTGACAAGTGCGAACCGCTCCATTGCAAAACAGAGGAAATATATTTCTTAGCACTGACACTGACACCATTGAACAGTCACAAAAGTAGCCTTCCATCTTTATTCCTCATCCCCCTTAACAATGTAAGAAACCTACCATTTCCTACGTAGGCCGTGCATATTTCAAACCCTTACACCCACCCGAGAAGACCAAGCAACACCAGTTTCCTAGGCAGAAAGTGGAGGCGGGCCGGATGTTGGATCGACTCACGGTGACGCAAGAGAAAAGAGGGAGAGAGTTAATAATTATCCAGCGAAGGGAGGGCGATGTGGGGAGCGCGAGTGTTTCGCGTGTGGTCGATACGCGTGAAAACGGCGTCGCGTCACGCGACGATGCGTTGGCGGAAGCCGCGCGTAGAGCCCCGTTCTTCAGCGTCGACCCGCAGGAAACGTGTCGCACGCAGAGCGGAGCGGTGTGCCCTCGCCTATTAAATATTTCAGCAGACGGTGCAAGGACGGCCGCCCGGTTACAAGGCATTCCATGGCAACGCAAATTGCGCCCCACGGGTGTCGTCAGGGAGGCAAAATTGGAGAGCAGCGGCGAAGATTGCTCTTCATCTACCGCTGGATGCGTTTAGCGGAGTCAACTGTAATTTGCGCCCGGCTTATTATTATCCTAAGAAGAAAACGGCGGCCGTGTAGAAGCAATTAGTGGTTTCATTAGGTCGGTCGTCGCCCGCCATCCTCCCCACTCCGCCCCTCTGGCGAGTGGCACCGCGGGAAACGATTGCCTCCGAGATTGCACGGATATAGGATACCAGTGTTAAGGATAGCTGGGATTGGGTTTACGACGGGGGCTTCGGATCGCCGCTGTTTCGTCAAATCCTGGGGGTTTCTGTGAATCTTTCCTTGTACGGGCTTGATTCCCTCGTTCAGTGGCCGGGGAAGTGGGGAATTTTAGGTGGGCGTTTGAGGATTTAGGGGCTTCTGGGTTTGGTGAATTAATTAGCGGAGTATTTTGGGGGTTGACGCGGCGGGTACTGGAACGTTTAATTTTGGCGCAACACATGTCAGCTCCGTGACGGCGCGGAGGCGTCAGTGGGAGTGGTTGAAAATATCGCATCCCTTTTTTGGACTGGGGCTATTCACACATGTCAGTTACCGACGCTGTGACAAAGAGACCATTGATCCTGGGGGCACTGATCCGTCACTGAACTGTTATTTGTGCGTACACCTTAAATATAGAAATGCTCTGCGGAACCAGTTGGGTAATTCTTTAGTTGAACGAGGGTGGAAATAATATTTGGTTTAGAAAACATAGACTATCACTTTTATTCAGCATGGCTCGCATACTTCTGAGGAAGAACCTTGCGATTCCTGAAGAATCCGCAATGAAATTTACAAGGGAAGTTAAGCAACCGGAAATGTGTGCTAGCTTCCCTTTTTTAGAAAATTATTTTTTAACGAAGCCTCTTCATGGATGGCAACATGGCAAGCATTGTAACTCACAGGGTATTAATAGCAGGAGCCTTTTAGTTTATTATGATACTACTGTGTCTCCACAATGGGAACGTTAGCAAGTGGAATAAGCACGATTTCAGAAGGTTCCACGATTCAGGGTGTCGGAGACGTGTCCTCGACTATACATTGTTAACGAATCCTTTAGGAGCAGCTTCCATTAAGTCAAAGAACCGCCAGGAGTTGGAATTTGGACCACGTAATCTAAACTGCCAGATTCACGGTTGCGGGATTGAAGAGGGTGGAGAAGAACGTGATTAGTGGTGCCGCGGAGTCGAGTCACGCGCCCCTTCACCGTTGCGAAATAATTTTGCAGGCGACTCGTAGTAATTGACGGAGAATCTTCGGCGGAGACTTGAGCTTAACCAACAGCGTCGCGACGCTGCCTTACCACCCTTGTCATAATCGAACTATCAAATCTAAATAGTAAATACTTTCCCGAAACTTTAAAATTCACCGTGCTACGTATGCAGATGAAGGAAACTGATAGGAGATAAAAGCGCGTTAAGAGCGTTTATACAACAGGAGGTAGAATCCAGAGGGGAATATTAAACGAAACATTTCTGCAGAAGATATCATCGAAATTAAATTGCACTTCACGCTGTTTCTAAAAGAAATTACCAACACCGGGGATAAGATCTGCGGAAAGGCGATTAAAACGCCGTTAAATCTAGCTGCTTCTTTCCCGTAGAAATTGAATATTCAGGAGGAAATCTTAATTACTTCGGAAGCCTGTTATTTTCGCTAGCTTTACAAACTAGGCTTTCGTCTGCGGTCTGATTGCTCGTTGAGAAGAAATTATTACAACGTCACGGGTCCGCGCGATCGTTACGTTACTAATTCAATAGAGCACTCCGGTGCATGGTCCACGAAAATTCTGCAGTCCCATATTCCTCCTTGACATCTGTTAAACCGTTGGAAACAGCTCTCTCGTTTATTCGCCCCACCGGCTGTAGCCAAGCGTTTCGCGCTTCAGTCACGTATGGAAGACGTAAGTGGATTAATTATCTCGGAGAATATAATCGGCCGGTTAATTCTATTCGTCGGGGACGGGTTAACTACGTGACCACCATAAGTCAACGTAACCGACCGTAAATACGAGAATGGAGCAAATGCATTCCCTTTTGCTGCGGGATGAACTTCATTCAGCTGTGCACAGTAGAAACGTCTACTTTGCCATTTGTCCCATCCGTGGTTCGTGAAATTCTGCTGGCCTTTGAAAATATATGAGCAACGTCACTTCAGGCTCAAGTGCATTTGAAAGTTTAAATTGTATTTTAAAATTTATATTAGAGGCCTCTACTTCACGTGTATTAACATTTCCGTATTTTTATTCGTGTTTTTTTTTAGTACAGTAATTCGTCGTTAGTGTCACGTTTTTACCATGCGTTATAATCACGCTCACCATCCCCACCATTTCATGGCATCCTTCAGTCGAGAGTGAGAGAATCCGATATATGCGAGACAGAACAAAAGAGACGACGCGAAGTTGTCGTCGGCACGAAAGAGTATCCGCATCGCGTTAGTATCACGCTGCCAGCCCCGATCGTCGTGATTCTAACGAGGCATTACTGTACACGGGTGCTTAGTGGCGCACTCAGAATTTAATTTTGAGGGAGGCGAGTTGAAGGGATAAAAATATTTTTAATGCAAATTGAATAAAATTCATTAGGTGATTATCAAAATTGATTTAGAGAGTAA
This sequence comes from Andrena bicolor, assembly GCA_960531205.1. NCBI lineage: Eukaryota > Metazoa > Arthropoda > Insecta > Hymenoptera > Andrenidae > Andrena > Andrena bicolor. The sequence continues at coordinate 36,493,750 of OY482666.1, read as the reverse complement.
AATCCAGTTTTCTTTTATGTTTACAAAGCTCGTGAAGTACTTCAATCATGGTTACATTAATCTTCTTTTTCCTTTTTCTTTGAGGGTGTCAGAGCCCCTTGCATTTCCCCCTGGCTTCGCTACTGCGGCATCCGTGTATACAAGTATATTTATACTTGTAAATACTTATGTACATTGAGGAGCGAGAACACGGTTTTGGTATTCAAATGTCGTTGAGAGTTAAATTTTATTAAATGTCAATGATAAATCTTTTAGATTGATAGCTTGAAATATTTTTGCAAGATTAAAGAACGACAGGCTGATTAAACTTCCAAATTGAATATTTGTCACTGTTTCTGGGTAGGCAGGGTAGGGTGGTTAGTTGTGAAGTTATTTATGGAAAGCAGTCAGACCCAGGATGAAAAGTAATTGGAACGATTTGTCTAAAACTGTCTTTTCAGATATTCCTTAGGGCTGTTCTTTGCGTTTTCTGCTGTTTCTGTATTTTTCAATAATCTGGATATAAAATTTATTTCATTAAAGACTTCTTTTCAGATTGTAATTACCTATTCCGTTTTCTATTTCTCGTTACTTAAGCACCTCGCGAGTTCAACGTTTCAAGCGGGCTTTTTAAAAACGAATTTATTAAGTAGAATACAGAATTTATACCCTCCGCACAACAAATCTCGCCTGGCTGGTGGGAAAGATTAAAAATGAAAGCGTTGCACGGTTCCAAAAGTGTACACGATGTTAGATCTCACGGTGAAGCACGGCGCGCTGTATGAATTTTCCGTTATTTATATTCTCGTGCCCTGATTCTTCTTTCCTCCCCTCGCACAAACAAGCTGGTTACGCTTTTCTGGCGAGCAGATAAAGCTCCCATTTGTTCGAGTTCAATTTGTAAACGGTGTGAGCCACCTTTGTCGAGTGTCAATGGAAATAGATTGTCGAAGGCCGGCTGATCTTGATTGACCCTTTCTACTTGCGAGTCAGTCTGACCTGTGCGATATTCTTCTACTTCCCTCGTGTGTCCCGAGCAATCGGAAATATCAAAATAACATTCGTACTTAAAACAGGAAAACATGATCAAAATTCTTTAAATTATATAATACTTGTAATTTCCATATGAAATTTTTCAGACAATGTCCTGCTCGAATCTTTTGAAAAAAATTCCAATTTCGTTCCAAATCTGAAACATTCAAAACCTCACTTTTCCTCAACATCTGCACTTGCGAACTCTATGTTAATAATAAATACTTCTTCCCTCTGTAATCAATCATTCCAAATTTCGATTATACAAATAACTAAGTAGTCTTTCGAGACTGAAAAGACTCCACCACACTTCCGCACCTGAAATCTCAAGAAGAGTATCACCCTCTTCCAATTTCATTATGCCAGGACAATAGAATCACTCCACAAAGATAACCAATCGATCCATTTTAACGATACAGAAGAAATACCCCCAATGAACCCCTGGACTCGCTCCGGTACGCCTTCATCGTCGTTATTTACTTGTTCGGGCTGAACGGGATGCAACGAATTCAACGATGTTTGCATAGCCCTGAGCAGGCCCCTTAGAAAGGCGACCCGCAACAAGTAGCACCTTCCGCCCGGCGCCAGGACAATTCACTCGAAACGATGCCAGTGGAACAGGACGACGATTATTCCCACCCCCGCTTCAGAATTTGTTGTGTATACTTAGGCGGGCGGCGTGCACGCCCAAGCTGTGTTCTTGCGCGACGTTAACGTGCATCGTCCACGGTGCATGAGGTAATATCGTGGCAGCTTTCCAAAACGACGACGGAAGATCGTTACAAAGGCTCGCTGAAAACGAGGCAGCGGCCTGTGTTGTTAGGAATTTATTAACAATTCTTTTCTTCCTGCGCTTTTTTTGAGACTTAAAAACGTGGAAAAGCGTCATAAAAAATGTATCTTTACTGCGACGCATGTGGGGCTATTCTATTTTTTATGGTGGGTTAGAGTGCAAAGAACGGAGCTCGGTGTTTAAATAACAACGTTGATGCAGGATCGTGGAATGTCGCTGTTCGATAGAAAACGCCGCACGCATTCGATAAATTCGAAATTCTAATTATGGCGTCGGCTGGAAGTTGATACTTTACCGCGGGTAGTCGACCCGGCAATTGCTAATTTTAATTGAAATGGATAAGTAATTGGTGAATTGGAGGTGTATTAGAGGCGATTGGTACTCGTTTTCCATTTCTTCTTTGGAATTTATCGGGCAGATCGTTGCTCGAAATTGTGTGCCGCTATTGGGAATTTCGGGAGGACTTTAACAAGGAGTATAATTGAAATACCTACATAAATACATTCAAACAGAGTGTTCACGTAAATTGTGTACGCTTCAGGTAGGTATACAAAAATAATGAACTACGGGATTGCGTGATAATGACACAGTTACCGTGTTTTACTATTATATATTGTATATAAAATATGTAACCTAACTATTTAGTATACGAAATTATGATACGTCAATTTTTATCCTATAAAAATATTATTACTACATACACTTATATTTCTATTTTTAATAAATCATGCTCCTTTTACGTTATAAATTATCACACTATCGAGTACTATGACACATCACGTGCCTTGTTTATTCCAGATAAATATAAAAATTCATTGGCTCTAACGAAAATCGATAATCACTTAATCACGTAAGAAAAACAAGTGTCTATTACCCGTCGAAAGGTTGCTCCCCTATTTAAACATTCGCCGCGTTCCCTGTTTCATTCAAAACCGTCGTTACCAATCATTCATTTCTATCGAAACAGGAAACCACCAAATCTTCACCACTAATTGAAACCAAGGACATCCAAAACCCATTTAAAGAGTCACGACAGATATTCCAAAACTCTATTGCTACATATTCTCCACCCCTGATTCAGTTCCATAAAACACGCAACAAAAGGAGAACACTATACCAAAAACTCATCAATTTCTAGTTACATTCGGGACTCGATATGATTCAAGGCAGAACTGTCTTTCCTTCTCTCCACGTCTCCACTCTTTCTACCCTCTTCACGCCCCACTCTCTCCGTAATCACCGCACAATTTGTGCCTATTCATTTTCCTCCATCTAAGCCTGTTGCACTTTAGCTGTTTTCCATTTTACTCATTTCACTCCTCTTCCCATTTTTCCTCTTATCTACGTACTTAATTCATACTGACTCCTGTTTTAATTCCACCCCTCCTTATCTTTCGTTCCTCCAGCCAGTTTCTTGCTGCACCCACCATCCGCCTCTACTTTTACTTCTTTCCATCCGCGCACACTTTTGTGTCTCTCGTTTCGCCTTGGCCTACTTGTGCCCCGTTCCCCCCTCGCCCCAGATTCGTCCTTTTCTTCTCCGACTCTCGCGCCGGACGCCCTCCGTTCGACGTCCTGGCCGGTGGAACGTGGAGCATCCGTCATTTTGTATCGAATGAAAACAGCGGAGTGTCGGACCCTTCGCAGGGCACAAGAATCACTTGGCCGGTTATTCTATTCCTGGCTCGGGATCGCCAGGATTTACCAGCACCTGTCGCCGTGAGGCGGGATGCTGGCGGAAGAAAATAGCTTCCGTTGATCGAGCCGCGCGCGCGCGCGGGGAATCAATTTCTAACCTGTTGGGAGGACAAGCTTCCCGTGCTGGAAAAACATTACCGACGGCCGTGGAACGACCGCGTAGGAAAGCCAATAATTGAACGGTTGTCTTGCTCCGTTTATGTTCTCCTTTTTCTATCGAGCGCAAACCGTGGGACTTGGGGAGGATACCGGGGAGTGCTTTAGCCGCTGCTATCGAAAGGGCAGCGCGTAGTTTTTAGCGGAGCGTAGGAGACACTAGGATTTTCGAGAGACACTCGATTCGATTTCTCGCTGGCGTCGAGCTGAGGCCATCACTCCCGCGAGAATTGCCATCTGAACGCCAAATTTTCTGGTGAAGCAGAGAGGGAGATTTGGGAATAGAGCGAAGTTTGGGAAATTCTTTCCTGAAATATAGGCGCACTCCTAAATATTTCGCGACTGCCGCGTTGCATATCTCCACACACGTATCTCTGTTTCCAATAGTTTACTTTCCAAAAATCGTTATGATTCTAGAAAATTCTAGCACAATAATTCTAGATTCCTCCCCGATTCACAAAAAATGTTCCACGTCAACCGTAAACAATGGCGTATTCTTCGAGACTTCATATAAGAAGAAATTGCTGGCAGAAGTTACCAGTGCTTCCTCCAAGGCGGAAGCAGCTTAACGTCGTCATCGCAGCGCACGTCAGCCTCCAGGATTCTCGTCAAATTGAATCGAAGAAACACGTCCGCGCGCAAACAGAAACGGTGTTTGTCTTGCATTATCTTAGCTGCATTTGCATTCTTATTAAATGCGCCCGCTCGGGCGACAGACACGTACCAAAAGCATGAATAGAAATGGTCGCATTAATTTTTTTCTCCATCCTCTGGCAGCAGTTATCTCCGCGGACAGAGTGGCAGCCGAGCGCGCAGCTTTCATTTCCGGGAGTAATATCAGCTTCCATGCGTGCCTCTGCTATGCGATCCGATACTGTATGGGAGCCTGCCTCTAATAAAGCAAATTGTACGGCTCGTTCGATCCCCTCGATGCCCACAGCTTTTCAGTGCCACGAACAAGATACGACAGAGCTTGGAGAGTGACGAGCACTGTTCTTCACAAAATTCATCAAATTTGGGGGGGAATTTATTAGAAAAACTACTGAGACATTGCTGTGTGCAAGGTTTGTTTGAAGGAAAAATTTGGGAATCGGGGAACTAGGATTTGTAACTAAATAAGGAAGCAGGGTGCTAGAAGTTGAATTGTTATCAAGAAATCTTTGATTATTCGTTGAATCGTATTGTAAATCCTGTAAATCCTGTATACTTCGCGAATTTGTGAGGTCTGTGTTAATTTTTGGGTGTAATTTTAATACCTCAGGAGAATACAAGCATTACTAGTAGTACGAGTCAATAATATTGAGTACTTCTGGCAAATCGAATCACAGGCAGCAATTTTCTACCAATCTCCAATTCAACTTATAATATTCGATGGCTCGATTACTTTACTCCTAAAAGCTGGACAGTAATCAGTGCTTCTTTAATGCGTAAAAAATCGCGGATCGCATGGCTGAATGCAGGACTCGGTGGTACTTGAAAGCGTGACGCATGGCTGTGTGTTTCATTCTTCATCAGCGTCGGATATAAAGCTTTCGCAAGTACGTTCGTAGGAAATGGAAATACATGTGTATTGGCCAGCGGTATCGGCGCTCCCAGGGGCCACGATACAATCAGCCGCAGAGTAATTTCTGTTTGCCCTTAGAATTCATTTCCCATTGGTAAGCTGGCTCCAGCGCTGAGATTCGCTGAGTAATGAACGCTCCACTCTACCGCAGGCATTATTACGCTTCGAGGGAAAAGTATAAGACAGCTTGACTTATTGTTACTCTTGGGGGACAAAGGATTCAAATGGTAGCGATAAATCCGTGGCTGTATTGGAAATAACGGTAAATATTTCTACGGTATTGAGACCTACTATTGTCGCAAGTGTTTCATTATGTATAGGTGCTTTTTGTATAGAATCAACTGGTTGATATCGTGTTAATTTTCCTGCTTGAGTGGCGGAGCCAATGTAAGCTAATAAGAAAAGAAATGACACGATGGGAATAGTTTCTTACGGTGGCTTAAAATAGCCAGTTGATTTTATTCCAATTAAAGCCATCACCGTCCTCCATTATATATTTATTGGGCCACTTATTTATTCCCAATATGCATAGAATAATTCTTGAGGTATAGAAGTGGGTATGCACAATTTAAAATTAGTTATTATTGAACAAAATCCATCAGGGTGTTACTTAGAGGATTCTTCATAAAACTATGATTTTGATTTGTGATTTTCAATTCTATATAAACTTCACAGATTTTAACAATTAATTCTTCAACCTCGGTTTATCGTTTCCTTGTGTCTATACGGATATCGTGGAAGGTAGTTTGTAATTTTCCAAAGCCCAAGACGGATGCTCTCCACTTTCCAGAATACCAGCAATTTTTCTATTATTTTAGCTTTCCACAAGCTGACTCTCATATTTTTAACAGAAGCTACACTTCCAAATGAACGACCCATGTAGAACGCGAGAATGGCAGTAGACACAGGGTCATAAATACTTTATCTGTCCACCAAGACTTGCCACCGAAGTGGATTCGAAAATCCATTGATCACGATTTACCGCGAGCATTTGTGGTCGTGCAGGAGAAGAATGGTTCGGTTTATTCGCGGCGTTATCCTGCTCTGGCTAACTTTATTCTCCACGTTGCAATCGGTGCTGAGACCGAGCAATAAAGACGATCATAGGTCGGGATTGATGGACTCCGTGAAAATGCCGGACTATTAGTTTCTCGTTAACGGTGGAATTGTTACTTCGTCGATTTATCGCGTAGAAGGCATGGATAAGTTTCATCTAGGGCGATTTCGAAGGATCGTAGGAGAAGGCGAACCAGCAATAAACGAGGGATAATTGAAATCCATAATTGAAAAGCAGTTGTCAAAATAGGAAATCAATTCAAACAGAACTCCTCCACTGAATTATCTACTTCCATATTAACACGTTTCAAATAAAAAAATAAATAAAAATCCTAGTTAAATCACACAGAAAATTAAGATACCACCTAAACTTCTAAAATCAATTGAAATGCCACACCAGTTTACCTTACAATTAGTGTCGAGCTCGTTAGAATTACTTATCTTCAATTTCCTCTGGAAGATGTCTGGTCCCACGTAAATCCTAAGACAGGTCCTTCAAGTACACAAAGCAGCTTACATCTACAATCTTGAGGATCGCTCGTCCTACTGGAAATCCGTACAATTAATTATAACCCGTAAGGGACCGAGTTCCAAGGCTTGGCCCGGATCTAGGATAGGGCCAAGCTAGCCTGGATTACGATCAGAAATTCCGTCGCAGCGACGGCTGTAAGCCTCGTCAGCATACATGAATATGAAACACGTCGACAGGTCAGAATTTTGACTAGTAACACCACTTATTCCAATTGCGGAATCGCAATTCTACTCTCGCTCGCCGCTCGCATTTTCTCAAACGCACCGCTTCCTGAATATTCACGGTCTCGAAAAACCGTCACGCTTTTGGAGAACGTACCGTCCTCGTTCCTTGAATAGCAATCCAAGGATATCGAGCGTAATAATTATAATGATTACGTGCTCTTTCCTCTGTCGAGCAAATAAAATGGCGAGCGATTGGAAATTCTGCAGCCAGTGCTCTTAAATAGTTTTCATATCTTCCTTGAGAATAATTGAATCTGAGAATCTCCTGAATAATTTTCCCAGGCTCCTCCTTGAGGTTATTTAACATTTTAGACTGTCAGAAATCAGTGATTACAGGTTCATTGTTGCTATCTTTATAAAAGTATGGTAAATATTCCTAGAGGAAGTAGATTGGTATTCCGAATATTCGAGAAAATAGAAAAAGAGAAGCTACGATCACATCAACGAATTCACTCGAAGTTAAAGGATCCTCAAGTATATCAGCTTTGACGAGAGTTTATAGATTATTGCTGATCATAGCGCAGCGCAGAAGTTTGTAAGATTTATATTTCTTCCTAAGTCGAGCTCCCATCCGACAGCCCTGTCAATAATTCAACCCCCTTTTAACCAGAGCCGATATTAAAATATTCAGAATGGAGATCATGAAATTTTCACGTGAACTCTGAGCATGCAAGTGGAGGATCAAACAGAAAGTCTCTCGATAACTCGCGGTCTCCTCGGATTACCGAAGTTGAACAATTGGTATGCGGGGCTCGTGGAAGCCTCGCGCATCCGCTTAACGAAATATTAGATTGTAGGAGCAACTGTACAAGCGATCAGCTTCCCGTTTCGACGGGGCTACTATCGGGATGCAGGAATTTAACTAAACCGTGGAATAATGAACGCCGCCGCGATCGTACAAAGCGCGGCTTTCAAGTCTCCGGAACGTCGCGGCAAACAATTCTTAATTACGAACTATTAAAACTAATCTCGCCCGTCCTGCTGGCTCGCCTCGTCGCCGGCACGGAGCCCGTGAATTTACAATTAAACGTTCAAGTTCTTAATGCTGCCGAATCGCAGCTCGGCAGCGTTTACTTCGCAATCTTTCTGCCGGTTGTGCTTCCTGCGTGTACGCGCCAGTCGAGGGAGGACAAAGAGGGCCGTTGGCTGTCAGCCTGAGAAACTCCGAGCGTCCTTTTGAATATGCAAACTGTGTTCGAAAGTCCGCGAAAATCCGCTGGGCGATGCTCAGTGGAGAGCAAGGGGGTGGACAGTTTCTGGGTAACCGGCGGGAGAAACCCTTTCTGCCTCGGCCTTTGAATGTTTCTGGGGGGAGGGGTGAACAATGGAGGGAATACGCGGACAAACAATGCCAGCGAGAAATACCGTGTTTTCGTATATTGTGTGTAATTATTGTGCATACATTGCGTTTAATGTATGGTAACCTCGATTTATGGGCCCTGATGGAGATGCTTCGCGATGACAGGAATTATGTGTCTTGATACTTTAGATGACATAGTAGGTCAGAGATGAGGAAAATTTTTATTTAAATAAAATTTGGAGAAACGAGTAAAAGTTAAAAAAATTATTCGTTATGTGTTGAATTTGACGTCATCTTTCGACGAATGAAGTTTATTTTTTTATTCGTCGAACGTTTCTATTTCAGCGTCGACTAAATTTTTCAACCTTAACTTTGACGTCGAATTAGATTAAAATTAAAGTTAAAATTGAAAAATTTATTTGACGTTGAATCTGTAACGCTCGCCAATTAAAAAATTTAATTATATTCGTCAAATAATCTAACGTTAAATTAACTTTTATTTCATCCGTTATTTAAATAATTTTTTATTTACTTAATGCTCAACTATGCAGTAGATGAATCGAATTCGTCTCGAGCTTTTTAAGTTTCCCAACTATTGGTTTTTGGGAACTGTCACAGCGGGTATATTTTTATAGTTGATTAATATGAATGAAGTTGAATCCTTAGACCCACGCAAAGGCAGATCAAAATCGTTAAGTGTGAAGGCTGATTAGAGCTGACAGTGACTAGAAATTGGTATTCGTCATCTGCTCGCTTGGTGGAGATACAGTATTCCTTGTGAAAAGTTTCAAGAAAGTTCCAAAATTACTATATGGTGGAAACTTGCGATCTGTGAAGCTTGACACACTAGGATCTTATCAGCTTAATGCTCTATTCAAGAAATTCTGTAGACATGAACCTCGAATTCGGGATCTTTTCTGAACGTTATACGTAGACTTCTCGAGCTTCTCAGTGTAATTGAGATGTGGTGGATAATTCGACATTAGCAGGGAACCAGAGGACTTAGTCACATCACTAATTTCCCCTATTAATATCTCGAAACTAGTTAAGCATCTAATTATCAATGTTCTCGACTAAGCTATTCAATACCCCTGAATGGAGGTTTCGAACCAGAATTCTATAACACCAGCCTTGCGATTCTGATACTTGCTACCTGCATTACCCCAGACCTTGAATTGGGAAGGCCACCTGGGGTCATCGAAAGCCCAGCATCGATTACCACATCCTAGGAGCCGTCAATATCCCATAATTCTGACCCTACCGCAATCAAAATTCACAACATGATCATCAGAATTGAATTTCACAACTACGATATCGCCAGTTTAAACTATTAAAGTGGAGAACGTCTGCAATGAAGTCATCAAACGTATCATTTTTATGTGATCGTAAAAACCAAGCCCAGAATTCACATTGTTCAAAAATTTTCCCGCAGAACGTTGAGCTCCAGTAAAATTGAGGGTGATAAAAACTTTTTTAAAAACCTCTGCTGGTTTTATAGGAATTTGGGCTTCTAAATGCAAAATCATCTTAGAGGTACTCCACCACGTACAGCTTTTCATAACTTACTTTAACGTTTCTACGTTGTAATATGGGATTTAATAAAATTATTAGTGAAAAATTACTGGACTCCAAGAAATTTTTAGTAAGTTCCAATGCAGTGTTTCCCAATCTTTTTGACTCGACTCACCCCCAATATAAGGTAAGATAAATTTAATATGGTAAAAAAAACACATTAAAAATACGTATTTCAGAATATAATTCTAACTTAATAATATTAAAAAAAAAAGTCCACTCAAAAAACACTTCGCGACCCATCGGTTGGGAATAACTGTTCTAATAATTGCCCCGCATGAAATTCTTATCATGTGTTTCGAATTCAGCACCCAAAAATATATTAAAAACAGCTAAAACATTGAAAAGGTTTTTCATTGCAGGCCTATATTATTATTACCTCCACTTGATTACACATTAAACCCAGAACGCAGTACATAATTGCATAACAGCGAGCGCCATGATCCTAATAGCGAGGTACAACTACACCTGAACCCTAAACATGCGAATTAAACCTAACACACCAAACAAGCCATCACACGCGCTGCTATACCACTCCATCGCAAATGAGACTATTTATCAACGCCTGCCAGGAAATTCCCTGCAACGCGGAATCGCGAAACAGGCAGGCGCCCTGGGCAGCCGTGATTCGACCACAGGCTCCTTCACCGGAATCCTCTTTTCCACTGGGCCTTTATTCCTGTTTCGCCGTGACGCCCGGCCGGTATTTGTTCTGCAGTTTATCGCAAACGGCGTGCAAACAAAAAGCCTGGGACGCGCTGTGCAAACACCGGCCGAAGTTGGAGCGCGGGACCGTCGCGTCCGTAGCCGGCACGTTTGTAATTTCGCGCAGTTCGACGAGTTTTATGGGACACAGTCGCGTCGGAAGAGCGCGAAATTGCCGGCGCGCGCTCGCCCCTCCGGAGCTTGTAATTGTCGTTCGAACGGCCTTCGACGTCTCTCTGTAATTTGACGTTGTTAAACCATCCGACACGGTCTCGTCCCGAGCGAAAGGATTAAAGCGACGGAGGCCGGCAAAGAGGGGTCCGAAAGGGAGCGATAGAAACAACGGGGGCCTTTAGCCGAGGCGTGCCCGTTTACCGCGAACTTTTCCGAGACTCGCTCTTCCCTGCGGTGTACAGTTTCGAGGGGAGTAGAATTTCCGTCGGCAAGCCGATGACTCTGGGGGAGTGAAACTATTGTCCCGTTTGGTAAATAATTCTCAGTGAGCGTGGCGCGAATAGAATTCCCGGAATTCACGTGGCATTCTTCGAGCGACGTGTAGCTCGAGGGAAAAGTAATATCAGCGAGCTGATGACATTTAGGGCGCTGACATTAACGCTGTATGGGCCAATTACTCTATGTAGCAGAGGTTCTACTGTGTCTTCCCTGCACACGTGGGTAGTTCGGGTCTTCAGGAGACGTTTTCACGATCGATCGACGGGAAGCAGTGTTACAGGGGTTGTAACTCGATTTTCATGAAATTTTACTGGCTCGTTCCCCGTAATCGCCGCCCCACGTCCTCCGCGTTTCAATCAGTCGTTACCGGGCTCGATGATCGTAAAGCTTTCGCGAGGCGGAACGAAGGTTCGCTCGGTTATCGCTTATCGAAAGTTCGATTTCCGTGTAACGCGATGCTAATGTCCGACGAGCCGCGGAACATCGGCCGCGAACACCCGTGACTTCGCTCCTCCCTCGAACTCGAAACCTACTCGAGAGCCTTCGAGCTACCTTCGCTGGGGTAATTCTCCCATTAACTCGGAAAGGATCCCCCGTAATTCCCTGGGCCCCGGCCGCGAGCGAGGGGACATTTTACGCGCCGTGGGCCGCTGTCCCACCAATTTCAATCCACCCGCGCCCACGTGGATAATATCTGTCGGCTGGATTGCTGAATAAACTCTCGCCGTCCTAAAAGTTTCCCGAGCGCGAAATATATCGCGCGTTACACGCCCCGGTTCGCGAGCCGTTACACGGCGCAGGAACAACGTCCTCCGGGCGACTCGAAAGCTATTCCCCCGTCTCCCCTTTTCTTTCCAGACCTCGTCATTTCTTGGCGGGGACCGTTTCTCTTGGAATGCTGCTGGTATTATGTGAATTATGTGCTCCAAGGGTTTGCAGGGTTGAGTAACGCTGGGTTAAACGATGTGTAACTAGCGGCGAGGAACTCTGTGTAACTATGGGGTGTGTTATCGATGGTAAAGAAGTTATTAGTTAGGCATGGACGTAGTGATGGGTAAAAGTATTGGGACGTTTTCAAAAACCTTTTGAAATAATGAAATTTTTAGCATGTATAGAACTTAGGTAAATGTACAAACGAGATTTTTAAATTTCCATTACAAGCTCGGATGAAAAAGTTGAAGAAGCTACCTTCACTATTTTCTTCGCTATTCAGAACTATTGCAATTTTTTCTAACCGCCGAAATACGTCAAGAAATAAAGTAATTCTTCTAACAAGGAGAGTATTTTATGTGTCCGCCTCCGATCATTTTGATTTTTGGATATGTTATAGAGGACCGAAAAATAAGAAATACGTGTTTTTTTTATTTTTCCCGTTTTCAGATTTGGGGGGTGAAAACTGCGTTCAAAGTTAGGGTTGAAAAATCATTTTTGTGGAATATCTCGAGAACTATTAGAGATAGGGGAATAGTGTGAATGAATTTTGTGTCTTTGAATGCGAAATATGACTGACTCACCAGATTTTCAAAAAGTCCACAAAAATGATTTTTCAACCCTAACTTTGAACGCAGTTTTCACCCCCCAAATATGAAAACGGGGAAAAATAAAAAAACACCTATTTCTTATTTTTCGGTCCTCTATAACATATCCAAAAATCAAAATGATCGGAGGCGGACACCTAAAATACTCTCCTTGTAAGTAGTTTCTCAAAAACACTCAAGGCATTTCGACGAATTTTAAAAAAGTTATTCTGTTTTAAAAGTGTACCAATACTCTCGTCCAACTCAGTTCGTTTTGAACTGAAGGAAGGAACTATCAGTGAAAACTTACTCAAGTCTGCTGAAGCAGTTTAATACAAAAAAATTTTGTGAACGAATATGGGAGTGACTGTAATACGTGAAAAAAACAATTGAAACGAAACGAGCATGCGACATCAAGGAACGTGTTCGTCGCGTTTGGAAGGTACGCATGAAATGAAAGCATTAAAAATTGAAACTTTGATTTGCCTGACGTCGCTGCCACTCCCGTTCGCATTTGTGAATTCCCATTATAAAAAAGATCGCAAAACGTCGCTCGCCACTTGCGTCGTAAATCTAGTTGCATTTGTTTCTGGCAGTTATTATGATTGCAATCGTAGCCTGGCTTCCCAGGATCGTATAAATCCGCATTGTGCAGGTGGATTCGGTTTTCTTATCACTCGGGAAGCTTCTCTTTATTAACAACGAAATTAATTATAAAAAACTGCTCTCGGAGAAATATTACCAGAGCTACGTCAAGTGGGCTGAAATTCTGCTTATTTTCTGAGCTAATGGTTTTCCTGGAACTTTGCATATACATGGAATAGGGATGAATCTTTTCAACAGCGGAGTCTCGAACTTAAAACTACCCTTCGATACAATTCTTTGTAACAAAGCTCGGTGGCTTCCCAGTAACTCTGGTCTTCAAAGACTGCTTAAGTTTTGAGTATCAAAACTGTTCTATTCATAAACGAAATACTAACAGAAGAGAAGTTCGTTCTCGAACCGACGATTTACTACCCCTAAATATGAGTCTTCGCAGAGAATTAAATTAGGTCGGTGAGAAAGTTTGTTTGCTTTAGCGAATTATTGATGTCTTTTTAGTTACAGTAGGTATTTGCTTTGGCTGTTTATAATATTTTGCTACTTTTCTCGTAAAAGTACAAATAGGTATAGTAACAAAAGACAGCTCCGTACACTTAAGCGAAAACTTCGGTTAAAACGCTCGACAAATAAGGGATTTCTATGAATTTTTTACGAGCGAGGTTAAAAGATATTCTACAAAATATTTTTGACTTTTATTAGTACACTCGTTAGAGTACAAAAAAATGTTTGCTGCATGTTTTCAGTCTTAAAGAATTTTGTACGTGACAACGCTGCAAAAAGAGATGCGTAAACGGCGACCATAAAATTCACTAACAAGATCGTCTGGCATAAAAAAATGGGAAAAATTTCATAAAATTTATATCAATGGCTGTCACATTATCCTCTGCCACAGCAAAACTTCCATGATTGGTGCACATTCGAACGAAATAGTGAAAAAACGGGTAATTTTACGCACAACTGTGCAGATAAAAAAAACCTCGTGTTTCAAAAAATTATGTTGACCAATTACGAATCAAATGCCTCAAGGTTTTTTCAATCGGTTCATCAGATCTTCTTTAATCGTGGTTAGGTACTGTTTAGGAATTTCTTTTTGATAGCGCTGCTCTAATCACTACACAGAAAATGCCTCAAAACTTGAAACAAAAATTATTTTTTGTACCCTAACGAAAAGTAAAAACATTTTTTAGGGTACGTTATAAATTCTTCCTCTAAAAAATTCATAAATATCACCTATTTTCGAGCGTCTCGACCGTAGGATACCCTTAACATCACCCAATATTGAACGAACGAACTTTTGCTCGCAATCACTACCATTAAAATAGTCCCATCTTCCATCATTTTCCAACTGGTACTCCTCCACGCCACTACTTCACTGTAGCCACTAATTACTCGCGTACCCTTCTCTAAAAAAGCACAACCAACCACCCCAGGAGACTCACTATCGTCACACACAAGTCATCCCCAGAAACCTCCCTCTACATCACGATACAAAACGTTGCAATTCAGCCACGCTCCTATTCGAGCAGAAAGCTCCCCGCACCTCGCTCCCACTCACCCCCAATTCCCAATCCCAATTCAGTCACGCTCTCGCAACAACCCCACCCACCCCCTCGCCCTATAAACTACCTACAATAACTCCAACATTTATACCGCGCGGGGCAAAAGCGTTAATACTGTATAATCCCCATGCAGCGAACTTTCGCGGCGCGTACCTACCTCTGTGCAAGTGGTCAAGCGCCGCGAGATAAGCTTGCAACGGTCGTTATCAGCGGCGAGCGCGTTGGCCACCGTCAGCATCGAGTAGCCTCGGAGCGTTTTAGGGGAATATCCAAGGGACCCGGGCGCTTTCAAAGGAGAGCGTACGGTGTCAAACGGGCCTCTAACGTGGTTCTGATTCGTATCATTAAGCCCGAAACATGGCTCGTTGCGGATGCTGCGCGGTGGCATTCAGGATAATGCTTTAGGATCGGCCGTTCCGTCGTGGCTCGTCGCCTTTTTTCCCATTTTCTATATTTTGACAAACGTCGCGGCTGCGATCGGTTCACGTGTGGCCGATAAGTCCTCTCGTTCTATCTAGCTAAATGCGGGGCTCGCGGCGCTAATTACGCCGGTGACCCCGATTCTAAAGAAATTAACTAATTGCTCTTTCGTGTACGGAAGCCGGACGGTAGACGCTGGCCTTTAATAGCTTAGTGGCGAGATTACTTGGGAATTTGTCCTTGCCTGGGACGTTGCTGAAGTTTTGCTTGCAATTATTTCAATGTCTGCGATTTTAGGGGGGATGTGATTTAAGGGACTAGACAGTCGAAAAATCCATTTCTTTTTTATTGCATTTTTTAAAGTACCTGGTATTTTTTGTCGAATAAAATGCCGCTTGGTTTACATTAAAATTTTCTCTAATTCTGCCGCTTCAAAGGAAAGTAACAGAGAAATTAACCTAATATCGATTGTATTTTCCATACATCCGTGGTGCAATTTACGAGAAATGGAGAATGTATGCCATTACGGGTCGCTTGCCATCCGTATATCCGGCAAAATATTAACGAAGAAACGGGAATTAGGTATTTCAGGGGTAGCCGATGAAGGACCTTTCCAATTACCGCTCTGAGGAGCACGTTTTAACACGATTCTTCCGGCAGAAGAGACACCGCGACGAAGTAGAAGCCAAATAGCTCAACTCAAATTAATTAGTCAATTATATATTGAAAAGTCTTTAATTGGCATTGAGGGTTTGAAATAATTATTCAACCAACTGGATTATTCCATATTTAATTCAATTCCATAATTAAGTCAATCAATATACATTAAAGCTTCAACTAGTTAATAAAAAATGTCCTCGATTACCATTGGACACAGTTTTTTCTTGGGAAGGTGCACCAAGTGGGACGAAAAAATGGTGAAAACCCGGAATTTTAGTTTCTCTAGCCTTGGGTGCCCGAAGTTTCTTTCCTCCGCGTGGTTTGCACGAGCACAGCGATCGTGTAGCTTTAATTGCGAGGTCCTCCGAGCTCGAAAAAACACGCGGAAGATGCTAATTCCTTGATATGCACAAAAATGATAGCCGTCGAGCGGAAAATACGAAGTATATTCGTGCGGGAGTAGTAAAACAAGGATACGCGCTGCGACGTTGATTACGCTGCGGGCGATTCGTTTTTATCGCCCTTGTGCAATCGAAATTGCTACGTTCTCGAGCAGTGTTCCTCAAGTATCGAGTGGAACGTGCATCAGAGTGTTTAAGGAGAAGAGCAGAGTCTCCATTATCTGAAATAACAGAGAGTTATTGTAACAGCTGCATAACTGTTTAAATAAGGGAATTTCTTTTAATAGGATACTTAATCTTCCATCTTTGGTTGTTTAATACTTTATGGAAGTAATATACGCTGCTGATTATTTTCTACAACCATGTATTATTTCTGGTACCAAAATTATTACAAATCTTGCAGTGACGTTCTTCTTCGTTGCAGTAAGGTTCAGTGTACACGAGTATGCATAGAACTTGTTACTAATTAAGAAATCTTGAAAAATAAAAAGTTGGAATAAAGGAAACTGTAAATCATTGTTTGGGAATTTTAGGATAACCAGTTGCTAGTATTTGCTCGGAACAATTATTATACAATTAATTATTAGCCACTGCTATTTCTATTTTTCTTTTTCAGTTACTATACTCGTCAAGACAGTATTGTATACTTATCTGATATCCTGATGGCTTGTGAGTTGTTACCTAAAAAGGGTAAATAAATATAACAATAAGTAGATAATGCCTGCGTGAGTGAGTAGTTATTTGCGATCGATGGCGTATGATTATCAAAATTGAAAAATTCTTTATAATCTTTCGGTCTTTTCGATTGTTGGATTTTATCAAATCATTTTGAAATACCAGTTCGTCAGAAATTCTGCTCGCCTATTCAACCCACGCTGTGGGTGGTGGTATTGAAAGAGGGAAGAGCAAAAAACGACACGCTTGAATGGGAATTCACGTGTAGGGGGAAATTGTACTTGAAATTCGAATCGCGAGGGAACGAGACTCAATATTTCGCTCGGTGTTATACACGGCGACAGAAAATCGACTGACTGCGCCCGAGTTTACTGTTTCAAGCTGGAACACCGATTGCGTTTTGCATTGAAAAAATTGTATAATACAGAATCTCGTCTAGAACTTTGGTATTTAACGGTTTTTAGTAAGATAGAATCCAGATATTTCTGCGATCATTGAAAGCCACAAATTTTGAAAAGTACTCTTCAAATTTCGGCCACACAAAGCTAAAATAATAATTCATTAGGTAATAAAATATATCTATACAAATATCACTACGTTGGAAACAGTATTTCAAAAGTATAAAAGCATTCAGACCCACTACTTACAAATTTCTTTTTTTTCTGATTTTCTTATATCTTTAAAACACAAATTTTTTTTAAAGAAGATTAAAAAATTATTACGGTACTTTTCATTAGAGTGTAACGTAACACTTTATTCGTATATGTAATCTACTACATTTTTTGATAATAAATACTATCAAATATTTTCCCAAAAAATTCTTTGAAATTACAGCGTCTCAATTTTTAAGGAAGCCCAAAATGAAAGCCTGTGCTTAACACTCTGGCAACCTCAACAAAGTTCTTGGCAGTAGCCCAGAATCCTAAATTGAGGCCTAAGAAGATACAAGACTTCGGTATAGTCGTAACGTCCACGAAACGTTAATAAGATAACTGTCTTACGTAAGTTTCGAACGGCTGGTTAATTATTGTAAAGTATTGCTGAAATGCTGCGCGTGTGAAAGCCTTTTAAGTGAGACGAAGCTCGTCGCAGGACGAGGTTCGAACAAAAGTTCGGAATGGCGGTGGTAAAGGGACGATGCAGGCCGACAAACGGCGAAAAGGTTACAGTCGCAATGGTCTTGGGGCAGAGAAACGAGCTGAAATAGTGGAGATACGAAACGTGGTCGTATCCTCGAAAACGAAGCTGCAGCAACTTCATTTTCTGCCCACGGCGCAATGGAACCAAAGGAGGCTGCGAAGTATCGCTGAAGGTGTTGCTCCAAAGTGTCATTAAACGACAAAGATTCTCTTTCATATCATTTCGAAGTTGGAGAAAATAATACTTCCATGATCATTCTTTATTCCTGCTCTTCGAAACCACAAATTTCCATCCTTTTTAAATTTTATTCGATTACATACAACTCATCATTTTAGTATTTTGAAAATAGCTTTATCACAGACAATTCGACGATCCGCAATCTTCCTACCTAATTCACGAATTTAATTAGTTACCTTATTACCCCATACTAAAATTATTCCTTTTTCATTAATCTTTACTAAAGGAATCTAATTCTCTGATCATCGAAACGGAAATCGAAAAGCCTGTGAAGGTAAAATCCGTATATGAATCACTTAGCATGAACACCAGAAGGGTTCTTGCCCGGAAGAGGGTGCTTAATCGTCCAATATTTGAAATTGGATATGGATTCTCTGCGAATCATTAATGAAAAGGGGATATCTGATGAAATTATGGCCCCTATTCGTGTCAATCTAACGAATAAGCTTTTCCGGGGATGATGAATATTAGCCCGTATTTTACACGGATCCGTTCACCGTGACAAAACGTTCAGGGGAGTTACGATCGACGGCAATTTTATTCCCAAAGTACCTTGCCGTTTTCAGGGCGGCAAAGCTCATGAATGCCCGCGTTTATCACGAGGATGGTAAACGAGGTTAAGCCTGGCAACGGTATTTTACGGAGCTCGTTGCTCGTATGCGAGCCAGAGTGTTGTTAGCGTGAATCCATTTCAACCGCGAAATCCATCCCAACGCCTTTGATGGCATTGATCGCCGTGTTTTCTGTTTCATAGGCTGAGGCAGATTATGTGAACGACTCTTCGCAACTTCCTGCCAGCGCTGTTAAATCGTATGAGCCACTCGAATCGCTTTGGAAACAGATAACTATTTCCTGTTGACGTTTTAAATCGGAGGCATTTATTGGTAGGGAATTTTGAATAGGTAACAGAATTCTGAAGAGAATTAAAAATTTAGGAAATATAGAATCATGTAAGTAGTAAATTTGGATAACACTTCGATGTCAAATACGTATAAATTGGGTTGAAAATGCAAGTTGAAAAGAATATTTTGAATTATGGTGATTTGATGGTTTTTATAATTCAGTACATAAATTCGAAAATATTTCTTTAGGAATACTTAAATGGTTTAGTTTGCCTTTGACCATTTCCCTTATCACTACACGCTGAATTTCCCCAGAAACAGAAATGTTACAACAAAAATTGCATAGACTCATCTATCACAGCCGTGATCACGAGCCTTCTAGCACACTACAATTTTCATAACTCCTTTATCAGCCCGGCGGTTTCTCAACCTCTGCCTACCATCATTTTCAGTTCCCTAAAATTAAGAAATTAGGATCTCTTACTTCGTGAAATCGAGAAATTAGGAGATCCTGTTTCTTGAAATTAAGAAACCCTCGAATGGCCCCACGCCCCATCTCGCAATTCCCAGCGTAGATAAAGTGCCTCTCCCGAAGTTTCTATCATCGACGTTGTTTCGTGTCAGTTCCGAGTTAAGGTGCGAAAGGGGAAGCAGACACGCCGTGTCAGACAATGCGCATTCATTTCCCTCCTCGCTCGTATAATTCATCGACGCGCGGAAAACGAGCCAGGTTGAATGAATTAGCCGAGATAATGACTCGTATAAATCCCGCGAATATTTATACCGTATCGTTTTTCCCTCGCCCCGCCCGGTAACACGAGCGAGATCCTCCATTTTATACGGCTGCGCGGCGGCGCGGTATCTGTATAAATAATTACTGCAAAACACGGGCTGCTCTGCACCATGGGGAATTTAGTGCCACGATACCGGTGGTCAGCCATACGAGTATTCGCTGGACGTATTTGTAGTCCGCGGTCGCGTGCAGTTCCCGATTTTCAATTAAACTCAGACGGCTGCAAGAAAACGCGCGGATGAGAATCACCGCGGCAAACATTTGTCTGGTGAATTACTGTGCGTAAAGTAACGATAAGATCCTGGGCATTATGGTTTTTTATCTCGCGAATAACCGTGTCAGGTAGATCGGCGACAGTAATTTGCTTTTATTCCTGAGATTACATGTTGCAAATAATTAATAAGTGGGGTACAAAAAGGGAATCAGTCTTCTTCTACGAAGAGTTTTGAGGATGATTTAGGCGAGGGTGCAAGAATTGGCGGAGGTTTCAAGAAAGTTTCACATAATGTGGTCCCACTGAATGCAGAATTATCCACGATGCTTTCATTTATTTACAAAATATTCTCTGACAGTACACACTGCTTTGGTTATACAGTAATGGTGAAAAGAAAGAATGAAAGAATTAGAGCTTAGAATTTATATTTCATAGATGGAGCGGTTAAGAGAACTGTTAAGGATAGTAAATATTAAAAATGAGTTTTAAACTTTCCATGGACCGCCACAGTGGTACTTATTAAGTTTTTCATTGCAGCAAAGTGTCTTCTCCTGTTTCTTTTGGTAAACGAACGAAACACCCCTCTGAATGGAAAATTGTCCATTTGAAATATTTTTAATGGAAGTTTTTCATAAAGCTCGTAGAAACTTGCGCATTTTGGAGTTAAATAGAAACATGGGTTAGGTTTTGGAGTTCGCGGGGGGAACTTTATATTTTGAATATCTCTCCTGGTAATTCGAACTGTGCGGCGTGGGAGAGGACCGATGGTAAATCCCAGCTTACCCCGTTTCTCAAAACCGAGGCAAATGGAGAACGATCGTATCTACGGTAGTGTTAATTAAGCCGTGCCTCTTCGAACAGTCCGTGATATGTGTGATTTGTAGTGGTACTCGGCGCTTATGAGCATATCACAGAACACCTGCGTTCCCACTAATGAAGTTGTTCAAGTCCCATACGTCCCGCAATCATCGATCAATCAACAGACATTTTCCACTGTTCCTCTCTCGCCGCAGCAATCAACCCCTAAATCGTTCGTTACATCACTTATCAACACCACAACGATTTTACCACTCGAATAAATTCAAAATCAAAACACCACCCAGATAATATAAGGTAAGTCGGGGAGAGATGGCCCACTTTTTAAAAAAATCAGCACACCGTAAATTTAGTGGTTTTATAAAGGACAAAAATATATTTTCAAAAGGAGCGTGATCAAGCCATCTCACCCGGAATTACCCTGCACTACAATCAAAAACTACACCACTCCCCAATAAACCCTCGCCAATCCCCAAAGAGCAACAGAACTACTTCCAAAATCACTTTCCCTCCAACCGTCGTAACTCATCCAAACCCAGCCTGTCGCCCACTAACGCACTGCACGACGAGCCATTCATCTCCTAGCAAACCGAGTCCTCCGATTCAACAAGCAGTTCCTCTCGAAGCGGCTCCATCGACCCCCAAAAGAGAGAGTAACTTGGCAAAGCGTGGCTCTGTTGGAGCAACAAAGGTGCGGGATCCGATTGCGGATCTGATCCTCGATTGCTCCCCAACCCGACCGAAAATTACGCCCCACCCACCCCCCACCCCCCCTGGAAACGAGCAACGTGGTCACGGTGGCGCGACCCAGGAAATTCGACGTAAAGATAAACGAACTAACTCTGCCCCCGTGCTGGGAGGCCGTCCGTGGCCAGATCCGCGCTCGTAATCCAGGATGAATTCGAGTGATCACGATCAGGATTATGTGGCCAGGTCACGTTATACGAGGCCGAAGGTCTCGCTGAACGGCCGGAGGAACGCCGGCGTGCGGTGTCTGTCGGGCGGCCGATCAATATTACGTACACAGGGGTGCCGGGAACGGCGAGGGTGAACGGCGTGCAACCAACAGGTGAAGTTACATGGTGGAAGAAGCAGCCACTACGAGGCCAAGGGGAGAATATAAAATTACCTTGGCCGGATAGAGGGCTACGCGAGCCGAGTCAGCTCGCCACGGGTGGAGCACTTAATGGACTATACGGCGGCACGGGTATTCCCGTGGCTTTCGCTGTTCTTCCGAGGCTCGAGCTTCCGGTGCCACCCGCTTCCCGGCGACGCACTCAACATTCACTACGGGCTAATTCGTTTTTTTTCTTCCTGCCCTCCCTTTAGTTTTTGTCGGGCTTTTTCCTCGGAACTGATGGTTTTAAGAGGCTTGGGGTATTTTTGGCACTGAATTAGAATGTTTATTAGGGATATCTTACTTCCTGGTGGTGTGTCACTGGTATGGGTACGGATGTACGCGGCTTGATGACGCAAGGAACACTCGCTGTGGGCGAATTTATTTTTCTTACTTTTTTTGAAAGTTTTGTTGAGCTTGGGTTATTCTTTGGATGATTTGGAATCAGGTGTTTGTGGATTTGGGTGTTTATGTGCGAAGTGTTGGTTCATGATGAGGATGATGATTAAGTGAAATGTGTGCTTTTTGAATTCGAGTGTATAATGTATATACTAGAATCATTCTTTATGGAAGCAGAACTCAGTTTCCCAAAAACTCGGAGCTTAAGATGAAGCTAAGGATCTCGAGGCTTCTTTAATTTCTTCAACAATTTTGTTTCCAAGCACAGATTATTGAATTCCATAACCATTTCGCGGGAAAGTCTATTCGATACTTCCCCATGAAGCATCTGCTAATACTTTTATTTTCCATACAATGCTTCATGAAATTCTATGAAAACCGGAGACGACACAGAAAATCAGTTCTTCGTCTCGATCCATAGCACAAACTATGAATTGTTGTGTCGCGATTACCAGAATTCATTTCATAAACAGCCAGTCGACTAATAATTAATCTTAAGCAACCGTAACCACGTTTCCATGCCCTCAATCAGCACCCAAATTGCATTTCATTCTTCATCACGAGCATGCTACAACAACTTTGTGCCACATTAATTACAGTCCGCGACATATTGTTTCGCAATATCGTTTGATCGATCGAGTAAAATCCCTTCGCAGTGGCTTGCCAACTCTAATGTCTTCACAATGTGCAGCATAAATCCCCTGGCAGTTCTAATCAGAGGCACTCTGTTGGATTTCTGCCTCGTTCATTGGATCTGCCAGCCACTGGGCTCTATTGAATGCCACATTCAAACCAGGGAACTGAATTCAGGATTAAAAGAGTATTGAAATTGCGAATCGTCAATTTCTTATTATTTTAATTTATCTTTTCAATGGGTGGCTCTTACATACATACCTATTTCGTATACAAAGGAAACAGAAGTGCAATTATCAAGTAAACATTAACTGTTAATGATAGAAGGGTTTAGGTAACTTTAGTTCTTTTTATTAGTTTTTGTCTTAATTTTTAAATTTAGGTATATAATGGTTAGGCTTATCAACAATATTACTAATCTTATATGTATTATTATATTATTTATATGAGTAATAAAAACATAATAATAATAATAATAGAATCAATTTTAAAGTTTAAATTGAAGAAAGAACAGCTGTAAAAATCAAGTTGATTATGATATAAGTTAGCAACAGTGTTTAATCCGAAAAATTTCGATCTTCCTCAGTGATCTAGAAATAATATTAAACGATGAGTATCATATTGGAATTCAATTATAATCGTGACTCGAAGTTGGCCTAGCAAGCACATCTATCTACGTATGGAGGTGCTCCTTTCACCGTGTGTCGTTTATTTCTGCACGAACCGTGGGCGAATTCTTAGGAGGTTCCTCCGATCTGAAGCCAAAGAGCAACGATGCCCCGCCCAATAGAGCGATGCACTTCGGGGTAATGGAAACGTCTAGTACAAATGCTGGTTCGCACGGAGAAAACGCCGTAGGAAAGACCAAAGCTCTAATAGCATCTTCATTTGCTTCCCTTTCAATTTGCATAAAAAAGAACTCGATCTACTCAAATACCTAGCTACTCGGAGCGTTAAATCTCGTGAGTCTACTTTCAGCCTCGCGCAATTAGATTTTTTCCATCCAATATTTATATCTTTCTGATACACGCAAAATTCAGGACCTTGCAGCAAGTGGAGCTCCACTTTTGACAGTCAACATATTTTTTAAAAATTCAATAAATTGTGTTCTTTATTGTTCATAGTTATCAAAAAACAATCATTTTTTCTACACTTTGGTGCAAATCAAGGGCAGCTCCAGATTTGGAAAATTCACCAAAAATAGAAATAAAAACTCAATAACTACTACTTACTGCGAGAAAATATATATTTTTCAATAAACTAGTGTTCTCTTTTGAATGTTACGTCAAAGCAATAATTATATAAATTTTTTTTCCAATTTACTCGAAGGTGGTAAAGATGCAACTGCACCCCTCTTGCTGCAAGGTCCTCAATTATTCTCGAAACTACTATAGATAGAAAACTACCCTTCGATTTAAAAGTTAAAATAAAATATTGCTCTTCCAAGATCAGACTATTAAATTTAAAAAATGTATGTCGAAGGTGTCCAAGCACTCTCCGAGCGGTGATACCTTCATCCCGCAATAATTTTCAGTTTTAATCTCGTATCCCCGAAAGCACTGCACGGAAAGCACATTTCACGGATTCTCTGAAAAACGGTGGGCGAAGGGAGGTAGTGGACCGGCCAGCGAAGGCGGGTGATATTACAGTCGGGGTCGTAGTTTCTCTTCCGTACTTTCTCTTCGTTAGCATTTGAATCCGAAATCCTCTCAGCTGCCGTCGCCGGGGCGAAGTGTGCCATTAGTTGAAACCAGGAACAGTTTGCTTGACTCGATCTATTTTTTTTCTCGGGCAGAAAACCTCGCCACCATCTCGCGGCACGCATTCAGAACTTCTTTCTACTTATTATGGCACACGCGTCGCTGAAGGCGGCTTTTTTGCAGAGTAGAACGATTTCTCGCGAGAGGATCTTCTTTTGACAGCCGGGAGAGAGGCTCTCATCCATTTTTACTGATTGCTGCCACCGTGACGCGCTCGGAGACTTGCGGGGCGGCTTAACAAGACTCTTCATCATTCGAGGAGTCGGGGGTGTGCGCGCAACACTCTTCCCCCGCACGAACACGTGCAATTGTGAGTTGGAAATTGTTTGGTGCACGTTCGTGGAAGAAATTGAGCGTTCAGTTTCACTTTGCCAATCTTTCTCTTTCGGGTTTAAGTAAATTCGTTGGTAATGGATTTACGGGTTAACTATAATTCTGCTGTTTGTATGTAGGGTCCACTTTGCTCCAAAATTTTATTTATGTGCACTTGGGGGTCCATTAGGGTGGAGTTTATTTTTCAACTATAAAAATATGATCTTCTTACCATCTCAATTTTTCCGTTTTTATAAAAAATAAAATCGAACAATATGAGTACAATTGATCTATATTTGGGGGTAGCTCAGTGATGGTGGAATTTCCAATGTACATGATAATTATATGGAAGGGTATGGAACACTAGAAATTTTTTCGAATGAATTTTTCAAATGTAGGTTGCACCCTGACAGGAGGAAAGAGACACTGTCTGAGGCCTGAGCCTCTGCCAACGATAAATTTAACACATTATCAAATATAAATGTAAATGTACTGTAGTATAATGTAAATGTAAATATATAAATTAAAATACGGGCATTATATGTTAAATTTTCATAATTTCTATAATCTTTGACTCACTTGAGTTACCCCTAAACATAAGAATGTATTGTCCAAAATTTGTATATAGTGTTTGCATGTCTAAACGAACAAATCAGGGTGGTAAGACTTATAAACACATATTTAATTTCTTTTTTAACTTTTAAGCTTCAGCCTAGGATCCATTTTGCCATGTTAGGGAACCATCTACATATTCCGCGCCACCATTTATGTTAATTGGGGCGGTGAGAGCAACAACGGACTAACCCACATTGTTTCGAAATCGAGTTAGTAGCAATAACGAATTCCAATAACCTTTAATAATCATATAAAATAGGAAATTTTTTTAACGTAGGTTGGTTCATTATATCTCCAAGCACGCGGGGAGATGCTGCAAATATTATTCCAAGCGAGCATTTTGCGCATCTTCCCTGCACCCTATGTGTCCCCCCACGAATTATTTTCACCCTATTCCGATTACCCTCGCCCCTATTTTCCCCACTGCAACCTGCAATCCAAGCAATCACGAGAAATCTCACTCATATGGAGATCGAAGCTGCGGAAGATTTATCCGAAAAGTGGCCAGCAGCTCTTTAGAAAAACGCTCGACGCCGTAAAAATGCAAATAGGGGGCCGGAGATTTACGCTGACCACTTTGCCGTCCCGCTATAAACCGTCGAACACGCCGCGCGAGAGAATATGTAACGGGGCCCCGTGAACGATTATGGCGCATCCTCTGGCGCCGTGTACGCTTTCGGTGTAACAAGAACGCGAGGACGAGGATGGGGAGAAGGAAGTGCATCGAACGAGGCGACCGCTATTCAACGCTATATGCACGTGCACGCGGAAGGGGAGAGCGAAGCAGCGAGGTGAAACGCATTCAGCTCCCCCGATGCGAGCAGAGAGCCCGAAATTTTCAGATTTTCCCGGGGATGGGGCCATGGCGCGGCGGTACCTAGATTCTAAGGGTGCAATCGTACAACTTTGATAAGTTCCTTTCGCTCTGATAAAGCGCGAAGAGGGGTGAAAGGGGCGGCGCGGCGAACGGCGACGCTCGCTGCGATCTTTTCTTCGTCGGTGGCGATCTAGTTTCAGCGAAGATCGATGCAGTGCGCTGCATTAGGGTATCGTTGGTGAAACTCGTGAATGTAGATAGTTGAGGTTGTGGAGACAGAGGCTTATTGAGTCTTGTTTTTGGACTCCGGTATTTTTACACCCTGCGTGCATTAGGGATGGGCATTTTGAAAGAGATGCACAGGAGTGATCGAAAGAGGGTTAAAGCTATGGGCGGTGAGGAAAGTAAGATGGTTCCGTTGGAGAGAATTATACTTTAAAATTTATTTCTCGTAAATTGAGGGTTGGCGTAAATAGGTCATTGACATAGGTAGTGATTAAAGTGTAGCCTTAAGTTTAGTGAAAATATAAGTTTCAAGGGGCTACATATATACCTAGAAGTAGAAAAAACAAAGTGAGCTTTGATAATTTTTCTCGTTGGAAATATTTTTTAATTTAAGAATTTTTACATGCGTTTTAAAATACATAGTTTAATGTAACAATGGTGTAAATTTAATTCGAAAAATAAGAAGATTGAATGTGTAAAGCAAATTCCGTAATTTCCGCAATATTTTCAGAACAGCTTCCGTGGTAACCAAAACATCCCCAATAGTTTTTATCCGAAACAAAAAAAATATTCTCTAAAAATACATAAAAGAATCTATTTTTTTATCGCCGTTTTGCAAGATGGCGCCATTCAAATTCAGATGTGTTATTTCGCAGTACAATATCGTCCTTTTTTTTATGTAGAAAAAAATGAAATTTGTCGTTTACAAAAAAATCGGCCGACAAAGACTAAATAATTCTATAAATATTCTAGTAAAACCTTTGTTCTAAATGTCAACTGAATCGGTCCACTAGTTATCGAGGAATATTGGTGACCGCTTTTCACAAAACTATTTTGAGGGAAACGCTATTACATATTCACTCTTCTTAGTTTTCCAATTAAATTTACCATTGAAATATGTATTTTAAGATGCGTATCAAGACTTATAAATTAAAAAATATTTTCAATAAAAAAAATTGTGTAAATTCATATCGGCTTTTTGGTCCTTCCTGTATGGAAATGTTTGCAAAACACGTGTACAACTATGTTTTGTTT
This sequence comes from Andrena bicolor, assembly GCA_960531205.1. Lineage (NCBI taxonomy): Eukaryota > Metazoa > Arthropoda > Insecta > Hymenoptera > Andrenidae > Andrena > Andrena bicolor. The sequence continues at coordinate 36,465,896 of OY482666.1, read as the reverse complement.
CCTTTTTCTCAGAACTGAACATACCTATCCCAAAAAAATATTTTTCCACATTTTCCTCACATGTTTCACTACATTTCACTCGAAAATTTTATTTTTAATACTGGTTTCAACAAACCTTGTATTTTTAGCTTCTGCAAACGCTAAAACTAAGATTATTATGCATATTCTCTTAAAATCGGACGATGAGATTGTAGTCGAATCATTTCTAAAAAATTGGGAAAGGATATTATCAAAATCTCTCCAGTAGTTTCCGAAAAGACGGTGCATACGCGAAGACAAAAAGGAAACACGATTTTACAGGAGAGCGCTTTTCTCCCGGTTCGTTTGCATTGCATCAAACGCGAGGTGCTTGCCTTTGAATATATTTTTGACGCACCTAGACTTGTACGAAAAAAATCTTGATCTGCTCGAAATCTCCATAAAACGTTTTACTTTCTTCTAGTAAAAACAGAATTTATTGAATTGTCGGTCATTTTCAACTGTACCCTTCCCATTAAACTTTCTTTTGAACTGCCACTGTGTGGCGGTTTCTGTCCACAAAGGTATCGTTTCACGGTCCACTTGAGTACGCTTCAAGTACCTAGTTCCTGTAGGTGTACTTGCGTCTGCACGTGGGCCCGAATGCTTACAGTCGATCGTAGGCGGATCGTAGGCGTAAAGCGATTGCAGATAAGCGAAAAGTCGAGAACACCAAAGGTCACCGGCACTTTGCATTTCGACTGGACTCCACCTTCGAACGCTTTGCGTAGGTAGAATGATACTTGTCAATTTAGGTCATCGTCTTCGATTAAGTAACTCTTGAGCTTAGCTTCTTCGAAAACCCATTTCTTTAAGCTGTCCTTTACTAAATCACGATGAAACTTTCATTAAGCTACCTGTCCTACAATAACCGGTGCCTGTATTTGCTTTTAAATATAAAAGTCAACCCTCATAACAGCAGGGATGCAGAAGCTCGTCCATTCCTCCCTTAATTTTATATTTTGTGACGTAATAAAATCGTTGTTGTCCTTATTATTATACACGAATACGTACATCGTTACTTTCGTGTCAGATCGTTACAATGGAAATTAATTTCCGCATACGAGCAATTGCAGTAACAGGGGAGGTGTTTTACTAGAACATACCCTGTTCGGATCACACAACATTCGAGCGCTAAAGTATTCAAATACTAAAATATTCCAACACATGAGGATCGGATAATGAAGGTACTACCTTGCTTTGAAACGAATCAAAATGGCTTGATTGTTAACAGTTGCCACCAGCAGCGTTATAATTATGTTTGCACATGAAATGGAGCAGCCACGTGTTGACTATTTTCTCGTTTAAATCGCGATATTGAATTCTGGAACAAAAGCCGCGGAGAGCCGCGAGTCCCTTTTGTCCCGCGATTTTTAAGATCCCCCCAGTGAATTGGGGAAGGGGGTGGAATCCGATAAAGCATTCGAACGCGTCGTTTTTTCTCGTTCCGCCGCGACGAGGGAACAGAAATGCGGTTTAGGGCGAAATTGAAGGAGCTGCCAGGGAAAAGTGTTCCTTTTCACAGAGGAAATAGTTGGAATAAGAAAAATCTTTTCCCGATTTAAAGATGGAAAAATTCTTGTGATCTGCAAGTCTGCGAGAATTCTTTTAATAAATTTCCAGACTGAAGGGTTTTCATCGGAACGGTAAAAGGTTTCGATAATTTCACTGCGACACGTAATGTTAACTGGACATTCTGTATAAATTTGAATTAAACAGGTATACACACTTCTTGGACCAAAAGATTCAGCTTTTTATTCGATGCAGTCATACCTTCCTTATCTAATCGGAAACTTTCAATGGTTTTCCCATCGAGATCATTGAGAATTAGAGCAAGTGGAACCTCGATTCGAGTATACAGAATTTTCTTTTCGTTATTTCCCGCGCTCCCTTTGATTTCACGTCACTTTACTAATCACGTCGAATCGGATTTATTCGACATCCCGTTGGGAGAAGTGAAGATTTGAAATTTATTAAAATTTCAAAAATGTCCAACCACGCCCGCTACCTGGAAAAAGCTTTCGCGCCTACAATACGGATAACGAGCAACAACTTCCAAATGTTTCAAGACTGCAACAACCAGGTCGAGGGCCGCTAATCGAAACATCATCCAATTAAAGCGGATTGGAACTGTGGGCCAGGGTCCAATAAATCGACAGCGTATTTTTTCGGAGCACCCTTTCAGAGCACAAGTGCGCGCGATACAAGGGGATAATAAAAAAAGCAGGTGCAAAAGGTAGGAATACCTGGAAATATTGTTGCGACCTGATTGCTAAATCCGTTGTAGCAACGACCGGTGACAAATCGATATGCAGTAGCTCGATGTATTTCACACACTCGACGTGCGCGTGTGTTACACATGAACGAGGGAAATATTCTGGGCATTCGGACAAAGGGACTTTAGGAACTTTCTCCAATTAGAATAATACTGCAATTTCTAGCGCGGATGAATATGTATGAAATCACAAAGGGTGTGCCCGTTGGGAGTTTAAGTTCAAAGGGAAACCAAGGGTTGCAAACCCGACGCCCAAAATGTCGAGGTCGCCCGAGTGGACAGAGATCTCCTTTGGGTCCATGGAACCCCGACCCTAGGGAGACAAAGCGACCACTACGAGGTGGTGAAAGTTGATTCCGGTAGCTTCAGGGTCACGTTTGTCCCTACCGTGGACCCTTGAGATTATGGAACTTTATACGAAAGACCCAGGGACGTGGAAGTCGTAACCAAAAGTTCTGGACCCGTCGAATTCAACGTTGACAATTTTAGAAAGGTCTCTATTAACGACTCGACGGTTTAAGAAGCAAATATTGGTGGGTCATTGAACCAGGGAACGAAATAGCAACAATTTCAGAGACGTGGATTTAATTATCGTTGGAGGTAAGAATGCATAATAGCAACTTAGTATTGAGGGAGACTTGCAACTCAATATTGGGGATTTACTGTCATGAGGATCGCCGATAGCAACTTTCTGGAGCCATGGAACTCTAAATCAACGAGTTCAGAGAAGTCAAAAGCAAATTTCTAAAGCAGTTACCTGAATTTCAAGTACCAAAAATGTGGAAGCCAATACTAACGACTCGGAGTCATAAGATAATTACCAACAAATCGATAAATACGAAGTCCCATAAACCTTTAGTATCATAAAGGCTTTATCATTGACTTATACTACTGAAATACCCCTAGCTTCAGAAATACTTCCACTACTCTGCTCTTCCCTTCACATATCAAACGACACCTCGTTCTCTTATCACCATCATCTCAATCCACCCTCATTACCTATACAATAAATCTAAATATTTATAACAAATAATACAAACACACCGTGGCATGATTTCCGCAAAATCCTTGAAATTGCAATCGTCAAGAGTGTTTCCTTCGCCGGAATCCTTCAAATGATTCCTTCGCCTCACAGATTGCCCAAATACCCCCGGGAATTTTTACTCTGTGACCTTGGAGCTGCTACGAGCTGAATCTCGTGATCTTTCGCATCTACTCGCGTCCCACGAGTCCAATATCGTTCGCGTCTACCTGGACGATGCCAGATTACGAGACCATCGCATTCCACGTCTGCCACAGTCATGGGTATCGACGTAAATGATCCCAGGTTTATCAAAAACGGGTCTCATGACCCCGGGGTCGTCGCTATTGAGTACAACGATCCCCGAGCTGCCAGTATCGACTAGGATGACCCCGAGGTCGCTGGTATCAGCACGCATGATCCGGTAGTTGTTATCCTCCCCTGACACAATTGTTATCAGTGGCTTGGTGCCTCCGTCGAGGTACACGGACCAGCCATCGTGCTACATAGCCTCCCCCCGACTCCCGGAATCCAGTTGGATAACAGACTTTGTAATTAACTTAGACAACCCTTGCTCATTCACGGACCCCTGTTTCTAAAGTCCGTCCATTAGGCGTCGTTTAATTTCCACGACGATTGCTTCACACCCTGAACAATTAAATTCAACGCGGATGAGATTGCTCGCCGTTAATTTCGCGGCCGTCCAAACCGGCCTGCATTCTACTTTCTCCCGTTCCCTCTTCGCCACTCATTTTTCACCCGGACTTCAACGAATCGTACTTACATCCATTGCAAAAGCAGAGGTACCATGGAATCGGGAAACTAAATTACTCGGAATAAAGTATTCAAGTGTTCGCGCGCTAGTGGCTGCTTGATGATAGGGCGAAAGCGCACCTTTCACTCAGCCTTCGCGTAGTTTCTAAGGGGAACACCTGCAACGAATACTCAGCAACCCTCTAGGCTCTGGAGACTATTCAAGGAATCTTAATCAAGTCGCAGACGGCTTAATTCACCTCTACATCGCCAATATTCCTGCCACCGTGTCATTTAATACACCCGGATCGAACACCGTCTATCCAGACCTAGCTAAGCACAACCCCACCGCGATATAGGGTAGATGTACCGTTTGTGGCCATTGTACCGTTTTTCGCCATGTGCATAATTATCGCGTTTTTTTAGCTCGAAATTGCTTGCAGACACTTAATTATGTGTAGAATTTCAAACCGTAAATATTTTGTTTTGTATACCACCAGAAATATAAGGTTACATTTATTGCTTACGCGAAAAGTGGCAAGTGGCCACAAACGGTGAAAAATGGATTTCTTATATTTTTTAACTTTATTAATTCTTTAACGATTTCTCTAGTTAATGGTAACTTAGACATTAATAGTAAAGATAGTGTAAAATTTAGTAAAGCTTTTAGTTTCCTGATTTGAAGTAAAATTTTAAACATAATTACGATGAAAGTCACTGAAATCCTTAAAGTGGCCACAAATGGTGCATCTACCCTACATGTACCGCAGCTTCGGCGAGCCCTCTGTGCCCCGCTGAAAAGAGAAGGTACCTCAAGAACCTCGTTAATCTTCGGTTTTTTGAATACACTGGACCAACTCTGGGTGCGTGCAGCATGCTCCGGCCCCGGTAATCACGGGAATGCATGTCCCCCGTGCATCCGTGGCCGCGTTTCTTTATCAGCTTTCGCGTGTAATTCAGGGTTGGCGTGAGCCGCGGCTCTCGGGGAATGGGAGTCCGGGCGGATTGGCGTTTCCACCGCGCCTATTCTCGGCCATCGGGCCGAATTGATACGGGACGCTAGAATCTCCCGATGATACGGCCGCGTATTTGAATATGCTCGGGGGTAGGGGTGGGTGGAATGCGCAACGCTCGAGGGATGCACGCTGTTCGCGAACAAAAAACGCCTCTGATGGATTTTGATCGGGAAACATGAAACCGCCGTTACGTGAATAACGCGGAATCAGCCACAAAGAGGATTTTGTTTCGCGTAAGGAACGATTGTGCAGGAATGGGTACGTCGGCGGGATAAAAGGGGGGTGGAAGCTGGGGGGTGCAGTGGCCACCCAGGCTTGGCATCGGGGGTGGAAATTTTGCGCGTTCCTCTGGTCTCTTGCCCCTTTTTTGTTTGCTCGACGAAACGTGGCTGTTGTTCGAGTGGAGGGTGTCTTTTATCGGGGGAGAAAGCTGTGCGGGTTCGTGGAGGTAATGCAAGTGGGAGGGCGTGGTTCGGCATAGAGGAATAACTGGGAAAGATTGAGTGAAGTTTCTAGAGATAAATATCAGGTTTTGGAAGAAATAACTTCGAAGATGTGTTAGATACCTCGTGTACTGGGTTAAAAAAGTTATAGAGCACACATTACAACCAGGCAAAAATAGTAAAAACGAATCTTAAGAGGGGAATCCTATTTTGAAACCATTGCAAAATTTGGGATTTTTTTTAAGACACTAGCAATTTGATTTATCTGAATTTTGGGCCATGTTTTTATGCATCTTTGAAGAAGTTGTTGTTAATTTTATGTCAATTTTTAATAATAAATATAAGAGTTGTAGGGATGGCTGAGGTGGAGCAGGAGATTGAGATTACAGGTGTTTCAAAAACAAATACTTTAATGCAAAGAAATGGTAGAATATACTGGTAGACGCGAAGTTGACCCGATGGCTACCGATCACAGAATGGCCTCATCGTCTTCGCCCTCGGACCGACTCGCACTTTCCCTTACTTCGCAACCCCATTGGTCGCATCGTCTTTGCCCGCGAATTCGGCGAGTCAAGCTTACTCGCCGAACCAACAATACGTCGACCAGGCGTAGGGAAAAACCCAAGGCACGCAGCTACCTCAGGGCCGCAGCCTACAGTTCGGCCATCCTGACAGTTAATCGTCCCGATTAACCATCCCGTTAACACTCTATTACAAATAACGATGCTTAACATAAACAGACATACGCACGAATACAAAACATAATCCTACTTGATACAAAAAAAAAAAACAAAGGAAACAATTAACCTAACTATTGCTAACACTCAAAACATTAGGTACAATAACATATTTACACACTATTCGGGAGCCAACCACTGACGCATGTTCGAAGCCGCCCAAGTTCCCAGATACGGTACCTGAGAAACTTGAAATCCTTCTACACCTTTAACCACATAACGGTCATTCCTTAAAACTCTTGATACTTCGTAAGGACCCCTGTACTCCAGCATCAATTTCAACGCGCTACCAGAATTATCGAAATTCCTTATCATAACCCTATCGCCTATTTTATATACATTTGCTGATTTCCGCTTCTTATCATAAAGTTGTTTGTTCGTAGCAGACTGTTGTTTAATACGCTCGGCCGCATTGTTCCGTTTTCTTGCCAAATCCCTTTCGACCCCGGTCTTACGATCTTCTTTCAACGCATCCCTAAAGCAATCAACAACTTGACCGCGTTGCTGTACCCCATACAACAATTTACTGGGAGTCTCGTAAGTCGATTTAAATCTTTCAAAACGCGACACTACTAATTGTTCTGGTCTAATTGGTTTTGCACCACATTCATTAACTAAGCGGCAAGTTCGTTCTTGAACATCATGCGGAATTTGCTCATTAATAATTAAATTAGATGCCCGACTCTCGTCACTGACAATAGCATCAACGTTCATAATCTGCTTAACCTCTTCGTGAATTCTCAACGAAATTTTCGCGAGCTTCATAAAATCTCTGCCTAAAACCAGAGAACTTCGCATAGTTCCTTCTGTGACTACGTGCTTTTTTTTTTTTTTTTTTTTTTTTAACCATCAAACTCTCCTTATCTCCCATCTAATTCAGTCCATAATTACACCTCGACGTCGGGGTTGAGCGTCGTCTCTCACTTGTACTGCAGGATCAGGTTCCTGTGGAGGTACATAGGCAGGCCTCTGCACTACTTCCGGGGCGTTGATACCGCGAGAAATCAGCTGCTGTTTCGCCTCCTCTATCAATGTTGAGAAATTCCGCATCATCATTTGCAGCTGTTCTACTTGGTCTTGTTTTACTGTCATCTTGTTTTCTAACTCCGACACTAATTTATGACTGACATTCTCCACAAGCACCTCTGTCAGGTGATCTACCTCTTTCATAGGCTTGATTGTCAAGCGAATTGCCTCTAGTGTGTCAGGGATTAAAATGTGTTGATCTAAATAACTCCATATTTCATTTTCTGGAAGTTGATCTGCGATCATTTTGTTTAACAATAGACAGTTTCTTGGATCTGTAGATATTTTGTTATAAATAAAGGTCCGGTCAAGGCGGAAGGCATGGTAGTGTTCAGGAATATCAGAGTATCTAAGGAATCTTTCAATCATAGATGCTGGCATTTCCTGTTCTTCCTGCTCTGCCTGGCAGTGTACAAACTCTCTATTCTCCTCCTGCGGGTTCGCAACCTGCGGATTGTCTACATGTTCCACATCGTCCTGAATATTACGGAACGATGCAGCAACTACACCTGTCTGACCATAATTTCTATTATTTCTTTCTTCTAATTTTCCGCTCGCTTGGATTGCATGTTTGGGTCTTCGGAGAGGAGCTGTAACAGGAATTTGGGTCTCAGGTTGGTCTTTCTGCTTGGTGTCTCGTAAATGGATAATGATAGGTTTCAATGCATTCCTCACTTTTTGATAATACTCTCCGTCCTGGGAAGAAACCACGTGACTGACGTCATCCTGTGACGTCGACGCCTGGAACTGGTCGCTCTTATGCCCCATGACTCCACACTTAAAACAGGATCCCCGTTCCCTCGTTGGTTTCTCGCAATCGGATGCATAATGGCCCATCCCATTGCAATTGTAGCAACGCACCCCCGTTGTACTATTCGCGTCCTGCTGCTTCCTGGTGTTCTGGGCTGCTGCTGAATTATCCTCCTTGCGCTGCACCGTTCTCGGCCGTCGTCCATCTTCTGGCAACATCGATCGAGCATACGCCTGCACTAATTCTTCTACAGTTTTGAACTGTCTTACATTCGCCGTCGCTCTAATACTCGTATCAGGAATGCCCTCAATGAGATAATCGATCATCTCGTTGTCTGCAATTGGCACTCGATTTCCCAAAACTAATTTATCGTGAACGTAGTCAGAAAACGTTTCCTTCACCTTCCAGACTCTTCGTTCAAAATCACGTCTAAGCGCCAAAACATTCGGACGCTGTCCAAAAGCGGCCAATAACCCATTAAGCAATTGTTGGTAACTAAGGTCTACACAATCTGGCTTCGAATGGTACCATTTTAGTGTCTTCCCCTTAAGCTTGTGGCATATCAGAGCTTTAGCCACATGACCATCCAGCTCGTGTACTTTAATTAACTTTTCCATCTGGCCTACCCAAGTCGCTGCCTCAGAATTGTTGCCGTCGAAATCCCCGGCCATCTCTTTAATATCTTTCCACGTCACTTCCCGTGACCGTGACGACGATGAAGTACTCGTCGAAGGCGTTAGACGAGCCAACTCCAACTCTCTACGCAACAAACGTATTTCCAATTCGGCTACACGTCTCTCTCTCCTCAGCAACTCCAGCTCGGAAGGGGGATTATTATACTGGACGTCTAGTGGTGTCGTCACAACGGAATCATCGCTGTCCGACGCTAGTTCCTGATGAACTATTTCTGCGGGATCATCTAATCTTAGATCTGATGCCGGAACACCACTTTCCAGCAACCGACTCACTAACTCGGCCTTTGCGGCCGATGTTGGCAAATTTTTTGACCGACATAGTTCTTTAAGTTCAACAACCGTAAGGGTACTCATGACTCTGGATTTTGCCGTATCTTACTAATAGGGATCACTTCTCGTCCAGTCTCTGAAGTCACAGATTCGTATCCCGCAACCGTATGTCACGTACACTTTCACACAAAACTGTATTCACACTCTTCACAAATTTCACGCGTTCCGAATCCTAATTCCGAAACCTGTCTCTGATCTCTAATCCCGATCCCACTTCTGATTTTGTAGGGATGGCTGAGGTGGAGCAGGAGATTGAGATTACAGGTGTTTCAAAAACAAATACTTTAATGCTAAGAAATGGTAGAATATACTGGTAGACGCGAAGTTGACCCGATGGCTACCGATCACAGAATGGTCTCATCGTCTTCGCCCTCGGGCCGACTCGCACTTCCCCTTACTTCGCAACCCCAATGGTCGCATCGTCTTCGCCCGCGTATTCGGCGAGTCAAACGTACTCGCCGAACCAACAATACAGGTAGTACGTCGACCAGGCGTAGGGAAAAACCCCAGGCCCGCAGCTACCTCAGGGCCGCAGCCTACAGAGTTATGCATTCGTCGTCCGCTGGTATGCATGATATTTACTTCCAGGTATTCTGAAACAGACAAATGAATTTTACTTTTCTTTATATATGGAGATTCAGTTTAATGTTTATTACTAATAAATATTGAATAAAAGAAAAAGTCTGCGCTGGCTTTCATCTCCTTTTCATTAATTCGCAAGTAATACTTCATTTTCGAGCGACTTGACTGCCTACCTAGTCCCCTCAGTAATCAACGAACCCGCAAGGGACACTTATAAATTTATAGACAACGTAGAAAGTGAACGAGTACGTGGAAATTAATTAACTCTCACGCAGCAGAGCGATCAATATCGCGGTTGACACTCGTGGCGCAATGTTTTGAGGAACGCCCGCTCAAATCCATCAGACCTTCCCTCTCAAACATTTCGGCCGAGAAACTTCCTCTTAATTCAATACTCGGAGAATCCTTTCGATGCTTTCCAGCACACATCAACGCGAAAACTCGCTGGAACCCTGAAACGCAAATCCCCCGGCGTTGAAACACGCCCACGCAACTCAGAGCGTTAACGATCTCGGAATAAAAGGAAACACCTTGCGAGCCTTTCGACCTGTGCGTAAACCTAACGAAGCAATTCTGCGCGGGACAAAAGTGAATACAAAACGCCGAAATACAAAGCTACAAATACTCCACTCCCCACAGTGTTCTGTGAAAACCGAGGACTCGTTGCTTTCTCTACAGAAGTGAGTTCAACGGCCACCACTGTTCTGCCAGGAACAATTATCTCGGTCCGTTCCGCCCGTCCATTTTTAACAGAACGTGATCGCTTATCCGAAACAATCAGCGACAAAACGTCCCGCACTGTCGCCTCGCGAGTAACGCCGGCTCCGCGGGCGCGATCCATTGTTCGGGGCCCGTGTTCCCGCCGCGTTATTAAAACGGAGGGCGTCGCGTGGACGTCAGAAAACAGGAAGAGGAACGGGCGTTGCTTCAACGACGTTATTAAAGGACGCTTTATCCGGAGAACGAAACAGGCGGGCACGGTTAACGAGCGGAACACAGCGACTCCCTAAGAAATGAATACGGAACGAAGGCAGGCTTAAGCCGGGTCCACACGTATCAGTTCCGCGACGGCTCGGCGTCGTCAGCGTCAATGGCCTTTTTGTTTCGGCTGTCACTAACTGACAAGATTGAACTGTTCCATTTTAAAATAGGGGAATTGTACTTTTTGGAAGTTTTACTATTTAGAGTGAACCGTCACGGGACTGACATGTGTGCGCAGACCTTTAAGGCGAGTGGCCGTATCCTGGACAGGGTAATACCGTTTTGGACCGTAACCCCATCGAATAATTCAACGAAGGGCCGCGCTCAACGACCGAAGCTTATGCATCTTAAATTCAACGATACTCGCAGCGTCCCCTCCAATTCAGGGCAATCTTTGGGATGGATTATTTAGAGCTTAGAACAGTGGTGGCGAACCTTTTTTAGAAGTGGGTGAAATTTTGTTCATTTTTTGTTTTAATATTAGCCCGTGGGTCACTAAGTCAGTGGTGTGTTTATTATTAACCAGAACTGGCAAAATATTGGGCCAATGTTGATGCAGTGTAGTATGGGAAAAAAAGACCATCAAAATCGGTTCATATGCTGAGGAGTTATGCGGGAAAAACATATTAAAAAAATACATACGAGTCGAATCTATAATCTCCTCCTTTTTGAAGTCGGTTAAAAATTATTAGACCTCGAATGTCCCAGTCAATGTTGACCCGCGGTAAGGAGTCATGCTTAAATTACGTAAGAATTTTTTTAAGGTAGGGGATTGGAAATTTTTTATGTTTTCTTACCAGAGGGAGAGGGAGTCGAGTAGCGCCTTCCTTAATACGTTTTTAACCTAATTTTCAAGAAATAGTAATTCGATCATTAATGTCCCAGAAAAGTAATTTTTTATTCATTTCTCGAAACCGAGTTAAATGAATTATATAAATATTTAAAACAATTTTAATAACTGAAAAAATGCAAAAAATATTACGCAAGGAAGGGAAGGGTGGAATATAAAATCTTATGAATTTTTATATTTGGTAAGGGAAGGTGGAATATAAAATCTTATGAATTTTTATATTTCGGGAGAGAGGAAAAGTGTAAGAAATCGCCAAAATTACCATTACGTAATTTAAAGGCGGCCTCTAACTGCCCTACTTGATTCCGAAGACTTTTGGTTTTTCCCCGAGTTTGAATGCAATATTCGTTCGGAGTTGGTTAAATTTGCAACTGAGTGCCGACTAGAAGGACCACCCTTGTTAGGGAAATAGTCAATTGATTTTCACAAACTTTATTCAATTAACATAACTAAACGAAGTTAACAATATAAAATATAAGTAAACTGTGGTATGCTATGGTATAGTATGGACTCGTGAGTTGAACTAGCTCTACGGAAAGTCAAAGTTCTTCTGGTTTGTTTTCTCGACCTCACCTCTCCTCGTGGCCGTTTCACCCTCCTTCTTGGTGATCGGAAAATCGGCCTTGTCCAATCAGCGTCGTGCGGCCCGCAATCACCCCTCCATTGCGACCTCAGTGTCCTGGGCAAACTTGTGTGCGTGGGCATCAACTTCCCACGCCTCGGGGCAGAGTTTGGCGCCGAGGTGGGAAAAACCCTTAGGCCCCTGACGTCACTAGCAGCCCCTTCAAACGGCGATAATCAATGCCAAGTTGGACCCATGGTGTTTACGAGGCTCGGGTCGCGGTGGCCTGGTCTATGTCCATTTCGAATGACACGAGGTCGAGAGCGCAATCTAAACTGCCTGGTGAAAGAATTTATGTTTCCGCTTGTCGCTAAAATGCGGATGAGAAAACTTTCTAAAACTAAGTGTCGTGAGCGGGTCATCTGTACTATGTAATCCTAAACAACTTTCTTTTTGTTAGAACAATAATTCGTTTATTGGATCTCTTATGATTGATTCGTTGGTGTTTAGTATTACGCTTTGCTCCGCAATGGCCCAGACTCCGCCGTCCGGGGGCAGTGGTCGATGGCCGCAGGAAACGGAATATTTTATAGCGACGTCGATCCACCGACGCTGGTATGTCCGACCACCCGAGATCCCCTAATTAATGGCGTAAATGACGCGTTCCAGTGGTTCGCTCGATTGTGTGCAATCAACGACGATGCAACTGCACGGCTTGGAGGAAGAGTTCATCGTTTCGTCGTGGCCGTTTGTCTGTCTGACCTCCTTCAATCTCGGTTAAATGAACGTTCGCCCTGCGGATGCGTCGCCGGCAATTGCCTTCGCCTCGGCGACTCCGCTGGGAGGCTAAGTAGAGCGATTTTCAGTGTTCTTCAGGTTTGGTGGGCTGTTCTTGGCCGGCTCGCTGGGAGGCTATCAGTTTTGTCTTCAAAGGAACAGGAATGGAAGCAGGGTTGCGTGGTGGTGTGAGCAGGGACGTATCTGTGTAGTCTAAATAGGCTGCACCCTATTTCTTTAATATGTGAATAAAATATTAAACATAATTCAATGGAAAGGACCAGTTTTTTATTTTGGCTGTTTTGCACGGGTAATCTTTAGACACAGAGGCTTGAGACAACTTTAAAGACAATTCACTTTTTTCGTGTAGCAAATTAGGAAGAACTCATATGTGAGTTATGATATTAAATTAATTTTAAAACTATCGCAACTCTGGCATTAAACTATTTGATGATATTTCACGAGAATGGGCGACAAATTTCCAAATCCGCCCCTGTGTACAGGTTTCTTCAGGGAATGTATTATGATATTTGCGAACTCAGTATATATTAATAGGTAGCAATGGATCAAGGAGGTTTTGTGATGAGAGAAAAGTTGTAAGAGATGGGTGCCAGAAGATAATTACCATCGAAGGTGGTGAAGAAGCCTTTATTTTTTGGGTACAGTGGTCTCAAAGCAAGGTCCAAGTTGCAAGAGTTCTGATGTCGTACATAATTGAAACTGCAGCTGAAGTAGCTTGAAGTAGAACTAGATTGAAGTTGAATTGATACTAAATTGAGTCTGAAAAGGTAATATACTTTGAATGGCGAATGTGCAGCTTCTTGAGGGCTGTTTGTAGTATTATTAAAGGACCCAGGGAGTTAATAGGTTTCGCGCGTACCGTTTATAAGAAGCCATTCCATTGGTTATAGTCGTGTATATTTCAAGAATATATTTCAAGAATATACACGACTAACAGTTTAAACCCGATTTACAAACGTCAAATTGCTTGATCCATCGTAAAACTTGTTCCTAGGAGACCCAGAAAATTGCATTTTATACAAATACGTTTTAGCGATATGGGAAAGGCTTAACTCTCGAAATTTATGGCGACGTTATTCCCACCCATCGACTCCTATCAACGAGTTTACGGCTGGATAATAAAATTCCTATAAAATCTATGACCGAACGACGAACATTGGAATATATTGTATTTAAGCTCTGCTAACTCTATTTCCGCGGAAACCGCCAGTTTCTTACGAGCTACGTTATTTCCTAATAAAAGAAACAAAAGTATATTCAAAGTGCTTGAAAGTAGGTCCATTATCACCGATGCTTACAGCACAGAAAATAAACATTCATTGTTCCTGTCTTGAAATTCTTTAGGGTTTACACTGTTTACAGCAATAAGTAAACATCAAAGAAACATTTGAATTTCGTGTACAATATCACTTACATTTTATAAATAATAAAAATGCACAAAAATGAGAGGAATCTCCGCTCGTTAGGGCAACACTGTACACCTGAGGACCTCTGTAAATTCCAGACTATCCCCAAATAAAGCAGACTCGGTAGGATCTTAATAGCGCGCTGAATAATGCATCCGTGTAAGGTAGTTGATCCAGTCGTCGATCGGTTTAGGCCTAGTCGTCGATCACTTAAATATTGAGATTTTATAAGGTTTTTGAACAATATTGTGATGATATATGTAGGTAAAGACTCTTAAATATTAACTTGCAATTTTGTCCTTTACACAATATTGTTCAAAAACCTTATAAAATCTCAATATTAATTCAAATGATCGACGACTGGGTACCGATCGACGACTGGGTCAACTACCTTATGTGAAAATAGGACCCAGATCCGAACGTTGGACCTTCAAGTTTCTCCCTTCCTTATTCGTGGATCTGCAGGATCAGAAATGCTTTTCTGTAGAACAAGAGTCATAGTGCACGAGAGAGCCGTGGGATGCCGGAGAAAATCGAACGACATCGGAAGGGAGAGTTGAACATCCCCTGATCCCCCCGTTGTGACGTCAAGAATGAGGCAGATAACAAAATGACACGGTTCCTCGTACGAACTATACAATACCGTCGATCGAAATGCACGTATCCGGCAAAGATATCCGGGGAAACTATCGGGTCGTGTATCGATCATCGAGGAAGCTGCCATTGTTCGATGCACTTTGTCAGAAAGAATACCGGTTGTGTCGCGGAATTGAAGGTGGGTGGTGGACCGCGAAGGATCGCGAAATTATTCGCTGCACAGCGTCGACAGACATCGCGCCGCTGTTTGCTCGCGCGCGTATAAACAATGCAAGTGTTAATTTAGAGGCAAGCCAGTCTAATTAGGGCTGGAAGCTACACGAAGCTGCACAGACTGGAGCAACACCCTCGGTATTTCCCATGTGCATTTCCAGCTATAAGTCACGAAGCTTGCTTTACTGTTGTATCCTCCAGTTACGAGCTCGTTTTTCACCGAACCCGCGCTTCGGAACCTGTTACGCGTATACAGGGTGTCCCATAACCGGTCTGTATGTATAAATCGGAAATTCAGAATAACAGTTTTTGATATTGCGATTTGTTTTGGAGAAAACTAACCTTTGAACTTTAGAAATTTTAGAAGTTTTAGAAATTTTACAAATTTTAAGAAATTTGAGAATTATCAGGGCTTGTAGAAGTTTTAGAAATTTTAGAAATATTAGAAATTTTAGATATTTTAGAGATATTAGAAATTTTTGATATTTTAGGAATTTTAGAAATCTTAGAAATTTTAGAAATTTTAGAAATATTAGAAATTTTAGAAATCTTAGATATCTTAGAAATTTTAGATATTTTAGGAATTTTAGAAATATTAGAAATTTTAGAAATCTTAGAAATCTTAGAAATCTTAGAAATTTTAGAAATATTAGAAATTATAGAAATCTTAGAAATTTTAGAAATATTAGAAATATTAAAATTTTTAGAAATTTAAGAAATTTGGTAGGTTACGACAAAATTTAATTCTATGTTTTTGACTTTCTCTTTCACGTGGAATTCAGTTACGAGGCATCCTGTATATGTATACGTTCGAAAGCTTCCGAGGCAGCGAGAGCCGACGTTTGTTTAATCTGAGTTTAATCCATGGGTGATTTTAAATTATTTTATCGGGCTGGGGATTATGTTTCAGAGGAATGTTTAATTACGTTCTGATTCATGGAGTAATATTTGTACATGGTTTTACTCATATTGAGGTATCGAGAACGTGTTTTAGAAATTTAATATTGACTTTTGGGGATATAATCTGTTTATCTTGAAGATGAAAAAAGATCGCCCAAATATGGACATGGAAATGCTGCTTTCTCGGGATGTAAATACAAAGTTTTTATTTATCTCAGACTGTTTGAGAAATATTTAAGGTAAACCTAAGAGAAGCTCGAGCAAGCGTTCTTTTCTCGTGGATTTAACGCGATGTCAATGTTGTCACAGGAAAAGCTACCACTGATTTTTTACTCATCAAAATATAAGTA
Source organism: Andrena bicolor (assembly GCA_960531205.1). NCBI lineage: Eukaryota > Metazoa > Arthropoda > Insecta > Hymenoptera > Andrenidae > Andrena > Andrena bicolor. The sequence continues at coordinate 36,449,592 of OY482666.1, read as the reverse complement.
TCCGCAGGTAAGTATAGAGACCTGTGGAGGTCTTCCTTTGTGCGAAACCTTGCCATCAGAGATCGTTCTCTTCCTCCCGTTTCTCTCCACTCAACAGAAAAGGATCTCCGCGTCAAAGTAAATTTATTCTCCAACGTCGCATCTGCAACAGTCCTTCGCTCGTTTAATCCATCGTTTTTTATACACAGTGAGCCACAAAATTATTACCACGGGCACCAATTGGCCAGCAATATGGAAACTGAAAGGATAACAAAAGTGCTTGAATATTCTCCCCATTAAGAAGATAATTTAAATCTAATTTCATAATCCCTTTTGTCGTCCATTTGTTCCGCACATTCATATAAAATTTTCCAGAACGCTCCAAGCAAAACGAATGAAAACTTTTCGAGTTAAAAAACACTTCAAAAGGCTCCGGAGAATCGCGCAGGAAAATTTTACACATTTTAACTCCGTCTCCCTCCGGACTCGATTTCCCCTAATGCATCGCCGTACTCGCCAGGTGCAATTAAATTTTCTTTTTTACACAGGACCCCGTGATTTGCACGGCCGGGTGGAGGCTTGATTTCGAGCAGGATCGAAAGGCGGAAGTCAGCAGCGCCGTCGTGTTTTAATTGCAGGCGACGCGTGGCTATCGGTCCGCCGGGGAACGTGACGGTAATGTTAATTAATCGATCCGGCGTTTCGAAACTCGTTGGCATACAAAGGAATCGCGTTGCATTTCCATGGATCTTTTATTCATGCGAGACCCGCGCTTTGCAGCGAGGCGTAGACGAAGGAAAAATGCGACGCGAGCTTTCCACCTGGCGAAATCATTTGCGGATCCGTTCGTTATCCTCCCGGGTTCCAGTGCTCTCCCCATCACTGGGTCCACCCTCGTCAAAGGGGTTACACGCGCATGGACGGTTAAAAAAAAGGGGGTCGATTATGGAATGTTTTTTTTTTCTAGCGTGCCACGCGTATACACGGGTGCTGAAATATTTCGAGACGAATTTTAGCTGAAAATTTTTCCAAATTTCAGGCATGTAGCTGTTATCCAGCGGCTATGTTCCCTCAATTTTATTTTTTTCTGGACACAATGGGCTTCCTAAATAAAAACATTTTTTTTTAAATCGTATATATTTCGCTAGCTTAAATTTCCCGGCATTGCCCGGGTTCTATATATTTTTTCGGTGAAGGGTGGGAGTTTTTAAAAAGCTTTCTTAGTGAAAATCTTCACGGGGGCTGAAAGGAACTATGTACCAAATTTCTTGCTCACAGAATCAGTGGTTCGACTGAAATTATGATGTCTGAGTGAATGAGTGAGTGAGTGAGTTATTCAGTAATATTTGGATTTTATATACAATGTGTTTATAAAAATATGGGACATTTTCTCAAAACAAAAATACTTATAAATGCAGAACTACTGTAAGCTTTACCGGGCATATGCGAATCCCAGTTTGTCTTGTTATTTCGATGAATAGAACGAACTCTGAAAAAATATCCCACATTTTTATAAACACCCTGTATATAGAATTTTGTTATCTAATCTCTAATACCTGTGATAACTCCATCGTTTCGTAAGAAAGGATACCATGAAGTATCCAGCTTCTCAGGCACATCCCACTAAACCTCCGATAACGTATGTACATTTCCCTACCCATGCTCAGCCACCTCGAGAAGCACGTTGAGCGAAAGCTGCTAGCCAATTCACCGCCGCGCCGCAAGCACGCGATAAACAATCTCGCGGCTTCGAATTTAACACGTTCGGGGACGCTCGATCCCGAATTCGTCGAGCATTTGCAGCGGCTGCGATCAGGGGTCGCGTGTATATCGATTCAAGGGGTATCGCGGAGTTTTACGAGCCCGGCGAACGATCGTTCAAGCTGCGAGCCGAACTTTATTGCGGTTTACACGGAACTTAAGCACCCGACCGGTAATGAGATAGCGCGCGGGTCGTGGGTCACAGGCCGTAGCCAGATAATGCGACGGAATAATGGACCAGCAAGCACAAGGGCGGCTCGTAAAACACGTATTAACGTAAAATCCGTATCGAACGAGTCCGAGGTTCCTCGGTGGCCGTTCGACTTGGGAGGTCCTCGGAATCGGAAGCTATCGTATGGGGGAGAGGTGGGATGAATGGGGCACTTTTGTTTACGACAATATAGTGAAGCAACTACGATATCAAAACCTAACCTACCTAGTTAAATAACTATTCTGGTTGTAATTGGTAATATTAAAATTTAAAAGGTCAGATATCTGAATATCAAAACCTAACCTACCTAGTTAAATAACTATTCTGGTTCTAATTGGTAATATTAAAATTTAAAAGGTCAGATATCTGAATATCTTTCTAGCTTCGTGGCTTCATTTGTCAATCTTTAGAGAATATGAGGAAAAAAATTATATGCAAGAATAGTGGGTATATTCAGAGTTATAGTGCTTCAAATACAGCGCCTTACAAAAATCATTTGCGCATTGTTGGCATAAAATCAGCCGTTGTTGTTGTCTGAAATGGAAAATTTAAAAATTTGTGTAATCCACAATGAGTGTGGCTATCGCCTGAAGTATATTAAATGAGAAATACTGAAAATTAAAAAAAAAATGGCAGCGTCTAAAGTAGACATTAATTTCTGCAAAAAATTCGCTGGTTTTTTAAGTCGTAAAAGTCTAATTTTTGCGAAAACCGACATAGTTTTAGTACCGACGAAAATGTGGAACATCTACTGAAGATATAAACCAAGGTTGAAGTAAATTGGGTGATTGGTTTTTGAGATATGCCAAATAATCAAAAAAATATCGTTTTGAGAAAGACGCGTTTAATGTTATAGGTACTGTTTTTTTTTTAAAGTAAATTTTGTTTAAAATATTGCATAAATATGTGGAAGTATATGCATAAAGTTTTCAATTAATATAATTTGAGGGTTTCTCTTTAAAAAAATCACAATTTCGCGCTCCTTTTCAGACCGTCGAAGTAGGGAAACTTAAAAAGTGATTTCCCGTAAATGTGTATAAATGATATAATTTTGAAGGCGAGGAATTAATACGAAAGCTATAGGTGTATTTCAGAAAAGAAAATAATGAATATTCATTCTGTACGCTCTCGGTTGAGTACAGAAAGTAGAAAGTGTCATTCTTCGGTGGATCAAGATCCGTGAACTTCACCTCTAACTCGCCCCGTTCAAATAAAGGAACACAGAAATCTCTATTTATCTTCGAGCCGACTTCCCCCTGGCTTCTGTTTCCTTTAGCGTTCCTTTTTCACGCGGAACGAGATTTTCCTCCCGGCGCAGCGCCGATGTTGGAATCTTCAGCGCCGATCGATGAGACTGAACTATTCATGCGGATGCTCCCACCGCGGAAAGATTCTCCGCCGGCGCCATTCCCCGTTCCTCTTAAATATTGCAAGCAATGATACGGAAACTTCATTACATCTCCGCGTTCTATCGGAACCGCCTATTTTCAACCGACTTCTACGGGAATATCGAGAATGACCGTTGCGAAGGGCGCTTTACCCTCTGAATTTTCACCATTTTGGAGGAAGGAGGCAGATGAGATTTTCTTAAATGTTTATTTAAAACTACAACAAACCGGTACAGGATCTATCAACAGTTTTGTTGCCTTTTTTGCGCCCTAGGGGAATTTGAAATGTTGCGCCCTTTATTTATCATTTTTGTAGATTAAAACATTCATAATACAACTTGTAATATTTCATTTAAAACTTTATTTTAAAAAATGCCAACAACGAAAATACCATTTTGAGCAATTTGTCAATTTTACGCCCTAGGCAACTGCCTAACTTTGGTTTAAAACACTCATCAGTGTGCCCCATTTTTATTGAAAAATAAGATGATTGAATAATCCTTACCAATTTGTTAACTTTTCTAATTCATTGTCCATCGTCGAGTACCAAATTCCCGAATTCTTCTGAATGTCTATAGATCTCATTTTTATTCTTTTAACTGAGATCGTGGGAATCCTTTGACTCCAATTTCTGCACTGAAAATTACGGATTACCATCGTCATGAAACTAAACAGAAAATTTTTCAATATTTTATATATAATTATTCTCTAATTACAACTTCCACGATACCTACCAGCTGCTTTTCCTTTACAATCTCCTAAACTATCTATCATCCCCCATAAAATATGCTTGCTCCAGTCCAATACATCACACAGTACTTCCCTTAACAGCAACGCAAACAGTCCCCAGTCGCCCACATCCCAAAACACACATCCTTCGTCAATCTAACGTTGGAAGCTCCGCTTTTAAACACCCTCGACCGCACAGCCGGCTGCACCCCTATACTCGACGCAGCGTTTCTGCCATCAAATTCTACGACCCGACGGAGCAGCAATTGCTAGAACGAAAACGTATCGGTACAATGGATCCGGAGCATTTGCCGCGGAGTTGCGACTGTAGCTGACCCCTTGTTTAAATAGTTCTATTAATTGATTGTCCGTAGCGAAATTGTTTCCGAATCCACCACTCGAAGTTCCTGGGATGTTTCAATTCGCCAACGGCTCCGTTCCGCACCGTCGAATCACTTCTGATTTCCCGCGGTCTCCCTCGGTTTGCTCTCGCCTAGAATAACTCCGCGGCAAGGGGGAGATCGTCTCCTGTTCGGCAAACACACGTCCCGCCCTGGTTTCACGATCCAACACGGTGTCAGTTGTCTTTGGTAAGCTGAAGGCGCGGCTTCATTAACTAATCTTGAGCCGGAGGAACCGTCAAATGTTTTAACAGTGACGGTGGTTGAACTATTCGAGAAAACCTGCGCCACCCTGGCTCGGCGCAAGGCCGCGGTGTCTGGGTGTTGTTTCTCGGGGGGTTGTTTGCAATTAGGTCGCTGAGTTAACGCCGCACGAGAAATATACTCTGAGAAGCTGGGGTAACTCCTGTGTTGGGAGTTATTATACTAGGGAGGCGAGGGTATTTTGTAAAGTTGCTCGCAATAACATTCTCAAGAAGCACGTAACTTGAATAGTTACTCTTTATTTCAAAGTACAATAACATTGCATCCTGTTATTGCTTGCTGTTCGCAACGCTTTTACTTTTATTATCTATATTATTAAACTAAAACGTGAAATATCGGCGCACTGATTCGGTCAATATTAAATAAATAAAAGCTATTTTGCAAGTTATACAAATAAAATTTCCAACGTTTCGGTCGTAATTTCTCCAACCGACTCGTTGTTCGCACGTTTTAACACGTGCTATTGATTTAAAAGCAGTGCAGTTTTCATTTTACTTATTCTTTCCTTGAGAATGGTCGAAATTACGACCGAAACGTTGGAAATTTTATTTGTATAACTTGCAAAATAGCTTTTATTTATTTAATATTGACCGAATCAGTGCGTCGATATTTCACATTTTAATTTTTGAAAGATCTACGGTCGAAATCCTAATCCACTTTATCTATATTATTAAACGCAAAATAAATAATATACGAGCCATTAAATTTTAATGCAGTGTTTTATTTAATTCATATTTTTATTTCACTTTTGCGCAGCACACTCTCCACTCTTGCGTTGAAATTATCTCTTAACAGTTAACCCATACAGCTTTCATAGAAAGTGAAGCGGAGTACGTCTCCATTTCTACTTCTACGTATCCTTGATCAATAGCAGGGAAAAGGGAGAACTTCTGCTATCGGGGATACTCAGTGACTCGCCTAAGTGCATCCCGATAAGATGGACGAAAGATAAAAGCCCGCGGTACGCGTCGAATTGAATTTTCCACTCCCGGCGCGTGCCTTCGCGGTGGATTCAATTAGCAAACGAATCCGCGCGAGCGACTTCGGTATTCCGCAGCGAAGAACGGAGCGGCGACGGTGTCTTCGCATGACAATGCGTCGCGAAGAAAAGTCCGCCCTTATGAATCGCAATTACCATCGCGGGAAAAATAACGCCGCCGGCGCGCTTCCTCCCTGGCCGTCTCTTTATCGCGAAAACTCGTGGAGACCGCGACCTTTGTGTCGTAAAAGGGAACTTTTTTTCTTCGTTACGTGCTCGACGGGAATTTCAAAGCGGTGATTTCATGTAAAGCAGAAAAATTACGTGACAAGCAGCAGATTGGCGTCTGTTCGTGACGAAAATTAGTTTAAGGACCGCCAGGATTAGAGGAGGAGGCCCGATAAACTCGAAATAAAACTGAACCGACCACTCGGGGCCGCGAAATTTACCTCCCGAGTTTATCGGGTTTCGGTAGTTTGATTATTAATGTTATGCCAATACGGAGCTGCTAATTTAACTCTATTTTAGTGCATCTTTCTGGCTTTCATATATGTTTTCTTTTTGTAAAGTGTGTTGTGCAATAAAGAATTATTATTATTGATGTTGGACAGTGATAGAAACGAGACCCCCATTTTTGAAGCTCCTTCTATTTCAAACATCACCCCCCGTTTTGTGAAATAAGGCAAACTCTTGACACAGGATCGCCGTGTAATTTTTTTAAAATTGACTGTGTCGATATAGACAGCGATTTTTGAACCCCCTATAAATTTCGCAGACATCGCAGAGCACGCGACACATGGGATTACTTACTTGATGCTCGACTAATCGTGCACCATATAATCTGAAAATGATTTAATCCCGCGGGAGCGTTAACGGAACGAAATAGCTATCTTTAGAGAATCGAATAAACCACTCGTTAGCGTTCATCCTGATTGCTTGTTTTAAATAGCGGCAAGTTAGCTGACTGGCGTGGGATTTGTGGCAGATTTAAGTTATCCCCTGTAACTTTCGTTTAGTGGGAATTTGCAGATCGGAACGACCGATTTTATAGGGGGAGCTTGGCGATAAACGGCGGGAGCACGCGCGTACGCAGCAGCTGGGTATCGTACGTGATCGCGGTTATCTCGCGCTCTCCTGAACATCGATCGCTTTGAAAGATAGTTCTAAATAATATCTGACACGCGTTAATATCGAGGTGCCTTAGATGGAAGTAGGTTAACTGGCAATCCGAGGGTTTACGGTCCCGTGTTATTTTCTGTTTCCGTGGTCGCAATTGCCCTCGGTGAACTCCTCACCCTCCCATAGGCGAAATGCACTCCCGCGGCAGTTAAAATCATTTCGCAGATAAAATCTGTCTTTTCACGGAACGTTGGCCCCGGCGATTTACCTGCTCGACATGCATGAAATAAGAATATTAATCACCTTCGGGCTTAGAAGCTCCATGGAAACGGAATCTACGAGTGGGATTTATTTTCACTGCCAAGCGAAAGGAACGGTTTTGTTATACGTTGGAAATTAATACGCTTTCCTTTGAGCCACGCTGAATTTGCTCAGACTTGTATGGAATATCCGAAGTCAGGGTATCCTATGCACAACCGAGGAGGGGGGATTCTGAATAAAAAATTAAATCGAAAATATAGATTTTTTTTCATTTATGAACTCATTTATATTTGGGACAAGTTACGCAGAAAGCTACCAACCTTCAATGATCTGAAACTGAGTAAATTTAGTTTAAGATTTTAATTGTTAGAGAAAGGGACCTTTATTTCTATTGGTTATATCCTATTTCTTGTTATTGTTCAACACTGCTTTTTTAATGGGTTATTTAATACTGAGTAGGATAATTTATATTATTCTAAATTTTCTGCGATAGATATTTGATTTTTAAGTCTAAAATGCAACTATGGCTTGGTAGTTTTCATAATTGTATAACATAACAGTTCTTCTATGGGTTGATAATTTGATGGAAAATAAAGATTCCAAAATTATGGGATCCGTATTGTGTTTAACTAATTTGTTATTTCGAGGGTTGGTAGCTTTCTGCATAACTGGGCCGATTTGTAAAGACACGTTAAATGCACATATTAAGTGCACATTTTTTCTAAAAAGAAGCTTCAAATGACAAAAAATTATTCCATATTCTCGACTTATTTTTTCATGTAGACCTCCTCTGTTTAGGGGTCGTCCTTAAATTACGTAAGGTTTCTTTGGGGGGGAGGTGGTCGCGAATTTCTTACGTTTTCTTTGAAGGGAAGGAGAAGGAGTCGGATAGCGTCTTACATAATATTTTCTTAACCTAATTTTCAATGTGATGTGAGTAGCCAAAAAATGATAAAAAATTCAATTAGGCATATAAACCATTAAATGAATTTTAATAACTGAAAAAATGCAATGTAAAGAATATTACGATAGAAGGATGGGTATTACAAATTCTTATACCAGGGAAGGGAGGGGGTAAAAATCGCCAAAATTACCCTTACGTAATTTAAGGATGACCTCTTACCACCAAACCGGAGCACCCCGTCTTTCACGACTTGTTCCAAACCCCGATCAGGTTGCTGAAACTTTCCTCCAGGCCCCTTGGATCGCTCAAACGCTATTCAAACGCACTCGCGCCACTCTACACAAAGCCTCCGAGTCATCCCTGAACTTTATTGCCACCTGAGAAGCTCGAATTGCGAGCCTCGGAGCCAAATACCTACAGTCTGTAGGACGCTGCCAGCGAGCAGGCGGCAAGGAGATTGCTAATAGCGCAGCCGCCGTTCCTTGACCGTACCAAGGGGGAAGCGGGCGCGGATTGAAAGAGGAGCAGCAATAAACGGTGGCTGGGTGACGGCTCTCAAGCCCGGCGGCCGTGCAACATCTCCATCGTAAGATCTCCGATGACGTGGTCCACCGCGTTACCGCTGCCGTCGTCGTGTATCCCGTGATTACCTTGACGGAAGCTGCCCATTAGTCGGGCAATGATGATGCCAACGGACACCCAGGTCACCGACAACTCAGCCTAGCGGTGCCGAGCAGAGGCCGGCACTGACGACAGCTTTCATTTCTCTCCATTGGTCCCGCCGTACCATCTCGACGCCCATCGTCGCCAGCCAAGTCGATTCCTTCGTCGCCAGGAGCACCGCCAACCTTCCGAGATCCACCGCGAACCGACCATTCCACCTCCTCCTGCCGTCCACAGTGCAAACGGCGACTCGACGTTCGACGGTGCTCTCCGGACTTTCCGCCACTTCCTGGGCCATCCGCTGAAACGGTCCCCCGCCGTTCGATCCCCCGGACCGTCAGCTTAATCTACTGCACGGAGCGAATCGAACCGTTTCATTTCGCTCGTTCTCGCCGTCCTCCCGATCGTCCAGCGCCCGCCGTTTCGGTCGCCCACTTTCCACCGAACGGGCCCCAGCGTCGACGATTACCGCGTACCGTGCGGAAGCCACCGTTGCGATTGGAAAAGTGGAAGGTGGCCGCTGTGGCGGTGGATGCTGCACGTAGTGCGTCTGCATACCCAGCGGCGCGTGGACCGTTGATCGCCCTGTTGGTGTTTGTCGATGATCGACGTTGGAAGCTTTCGACTGACCGGGAGAGATCGCTTTTTTTCCCCGGAGGACTGGCGATGGGAGGAATGTGCTCTGGATAGAGGTCGACGACTGGATTCCCTGGTCGACGAGTGACTCGATGGAACCGAAGTTGAACGCGCGGAAATAAAGTGCAGTGAGTGCGGGAGGAGCGCGGTGAACGTTTCCCTGATCCGCGTCGACTTTTCGTCTGGAGGAAGCGAAAGGACCGCTCGCCCGGAGTATTATGCTCGGTTGATCGAGGGATAAAAAGTGTGTCGTTGTGACCCCTTGCGTTTAGCGTCCGCCACCCGCCTCGATCGGCCAATTAATCCGAACGAACGGATCAGTTTCTTAATGCGCAGTGGCATCACAAAGCGATGACTAGTGATTACGTGGGCCCGCTTCGTTGTCTCGCAGCGCACATTTGCAGGAAGTATTTCGCGAGCGAGAGAGGAAGTAACCACGTGCCTTACATGGACCGGTATGTTTATTTCCACTTGTTTCCCTACATTTCTTTGTGAATCGCGACGATTTTTTTTTACACTCTCGTGGGATGAACACTAAAGGGAATTGTGTTTAAGAAACTTGTGTGGGATCCTGTTTAGAAAATTTTTACTTCCCGTGTAAATTTGGAGAAGTTGGATATCATATATTGAATTGCTTTTGTGAAAATTGAACTGAATCTGAATACCGAATCCGATTGGATTGAGAATTTAATCAATTGAAAAATTGCACCGTGTGTGTAACTTCATTGTGTTATTTAGTGCACAGAAAAGTGTAAATGTGATTTGAACAGTTCAATTTTTAATATTTCTCTTAAAGACAAGTGTGGTGTGCTTGAATTTATAGGTCGTCCTTAAATCGCGTAAGAGTAATTTTTGCGATTTCTTACCTCCTCCCTACACTAGTATAAGAATTAGTAAGATTTTAGATTACAATTCCTCCTCCGTCCTTACGTAATATTTTTTACATTGCATGTTTTCAGTTATTATTCTTTTAAATATTTATATAATTCATTTAACTCGGTTTCGGAAAATCTAAACTAAAATTATTTTTTTGAATATTAATGATAGAATTTGTATTTATTGAAACTTAGGTTAAAAAATAAGAAAACATAAGAAAATCGCTACACTCCCAAATAAGGCTTACGTAATTTAAAGATGACCCCTTACGAGGGCCTAGTCACGTTCGACTTTCTCTGACCAATATATAGGGGCCAGAACTGTCAGTCACTGTATTTTACAGCTGAAATATGATTACTTAGCATACCAATTGGTACCATAAATTGTTAAACACTGCATGGAGCTGTGATCACTCACGATTGACATAAATTCAAAATGTAAAAGACACGTGCCACCTATGCACAAATTTTCATTTCTTTGTACCATCAATTCGTTCTTGAAATATAGTACCTATAAAAAGATCGTAAAACGGTGACATGTGCCACTTTTCCAGCGAGATCCTCGATTCTAAAATTCAATCCGAATTGCCTCCAAACAGCCAAAAATCTCAAGTGCCAGAAAAATTTAATAAAAAGCTTTCAAGGTGCAACACGGTCCCAATCACTCACTCGTGAAATACAGTACTCGAGAGTCAGGCACTCAAAACTCTGGTACTTACTCGAAGACTTTAGATACATCCAAGCTTCTGATAAATTTTGCTCGCTTCTTTCAACTCGCCTCTCCCTCGGCAGAGTGAACGATAATAAAGTGAATTACGACTGTGTTTACCGAAACAATTTCGTGATCACCAGCGCGCGCAGCAAGTAGCGACAAAACGAATTCCCCGAGACGCAATTTGAACAGCAAACATTCTGATGACAAGAAACTCGAGTGGTTTATGTTCCTTGGAACAACGTTTCACAGAAATCGTTACTATCTAAAAAACAACGTTACTCTCTGTAAAACGAGTAATTTTACTTGGAACACACTCGTCGCATTTTTCCTTTATCGAGCTTCCAACGCGAGAGACCTTATGAACTCGAAAACATCGAAGAACGGGACTGAATATGTTCCAAAAAATGCAGAGGAACGATGAAGTGAAACTTGTCGATAGCAAAGGACGATTCTGAAGCTACATTTTGCATAATCTATTTTAGCGAATGGTTATTAACACATTTTGAGTGGCGAGAGGCTTTGAAGCTCTCCCCTCGAATACTTGGACAAGGGACAAAGGAGCTGAGGAACATCCCCATTTCAATTTTGTTGTCGTTCATCACTTTAACACAACAATTGAAAATGCTGTATACAGCGCTGGATTCTTTCACCCCCTTTCAACCGAATCCTTAAGACCCCCTTTTGTCTGTCTACCCTTTCAGTTTACAATTTCACGATTTCACCATTTCCCTACTGTTGGCAGTGGACGAGTTTAACACTAGAATTGGGGTCAAAATGACTTGCGTTTGTAAAAGAACATTAAGGTATTCATATATTTCTATAAATAACAAGTCACTTGACGAAAGACATGCATTTTTATATATTCTTCTGCTGTATTCAACTTGCATTGTTTTCTTTTTTTTATGTGAAGGACGAAATCTTTATCTCTACTGTCAGTATCTGACAACTCATTGTTGCTTCTGTTGCCTGATTGTGAATATTCTATTTCACGGTCTAATGAATTACTTTTATCAGTCAGTGCCAGAACATTTTTCGTCTAAATTATTTATCTTTTCCAGTAATTTGATACTTTCCTAATTCGTAGGTAATTTTATATTTTCTATAGACCGCGATAGAAAATAGAATTCCCAATCTCAATTTCTTCAATCTTTTTTATGAAAAAGCGAAAGGCATGAAAAAAGTAAAAGAAGAATGCAACCAAACACAAGTATTGCTTGACATTTTTTGTATATATGTGCACCGAAATGTATTTAGATTTCTAAAAAAGTATTTCAACTGTATGGAAAATTTTATGAGAAACTTGGCCATCTCGGTACATGTAAGTATGCTATACATGTCAATTTTATAGAAAAAAACAAGCATTTATATGTTTCAATCAAAAGCCGCGAAAAATTTTAGAAAACAGGATATTCTGAAGATGAGTAATAATTATAACAAATTATAAAACAAGTGGTTTTTACCCTCTTAGTAGATCTCGTATTGAAATAAACAAACTTTGCAAGTGCAATGTCCTCGACAATTGGAGTGGGCGGCTACCAGATAAAATATAGCGACTACGTAATTCGTCGTTAGTGTCACGTTTTTACCATGCGTTATAATCACGATCACTATCCCCACCATTTCATGGCATCCTTCAGTCGAGAGTGAGAGAATCCGATATTTGCGAGAGAGAACAAAAGAGTCGACGCAAAGTTGTCATCGGCACGAAATAGTATCCGCATCGCGTTAGTATCACGCTGCCAGCCCCGATCGTCGTGATTCTAACGAGGCATTACTGTATAAAGCAAATTCTTCAGGACACAAACTGCCAAATGTGTCCTTAACCACTCATTACAGAGTTAAGCTTACTTCGTCACGCTCCTCCACACTCTTCCGACGAGTTCTTGACTCGCCTGCAAGACACTCAACTTCACCCCGTCAACGTGATTTTTCCCTCGGTAAATTTCAGCGAGGGATGATACAGAGAGAGATTCGGTAGCCCCAACTAACGACACCGTCGTCGGCTGTTTTCAGACTCGGTGTACCGGTGCACCGCGGAAGAGCGAACAATGGATATGAGAAGAGCAGAGGCTAAGTAGCAGGCTGCAGGTACAGGAACAGAAAGGGCGAAAGAGGAGGGCGAAAGAGCGGAGGGTGGCCGAGACTGAGAGACAGAGGCAACGAGGGCGAAGGGAATCAGGCGAGGTCGAGGGCTAGGAAGGATCGTCCTCCGTGGTAGAAGCCGCGGAGAAGCGTAGGTCGAGCGAAAGGCTGGGCAGAATGATGAGGAAGAACGGCTTATGGACTTTGGTCTGGACGGTGTGCCTGGTGATGGGCCTGAGCAGCGCGCAAATATCCCAGGTCTGTCCGTCGCACGCCGAAATCGCGCCCTGTTCCTGCAGCGTGAAGAAGTCCGGCTTGGACATTGTGTGCGAGTTCACGGACCTGTCGCACATCTCCAAGGTAATGAGCACGCTCAAAGGGAAACCGAACACCGTCATCTTCTACCTGAGGCTAAGGCACAACAGCATGGCGAAGCTGCAGCCCTACGTGTTCCTCGGCCTCGATATTCGCCACCTTACCATCCACAACAGCAGCCTCGCGGTGCTCGAGGAATCCTCCCTGAGCTCCATCGGTAAGTCCTCCACTTGCTACGAAACCCTTTCAGCTTCCTCTAATTGCATTCCACTTTTGGTATCTTTAGTGACCGCCTTTCTGGGTTCTTTGTAAGTAGGTACATACTTGGGAAATAGTATTTGAGCGGCAGTTCAGCAGAAATTATTTTAGCTACCCCTCTACTGTTTAAAGTACATCCCAATTTCACGGGGAATTTCCGTTGGTCCCCAGGAAGTGGCCTGACGCAGCTGGACCTGTCGCAGAATGGCTTGCACTCGGTACCGTCGGCCGCGTTACGAGATCTGCAGCATCTGCTTATTCTGAACCTGAACCGCAACCTGATCAACGGCATCCACGGGAAGGCTTTCGAAGGGCTCGACACCCTCGAAATCCTTTCCCTGTACGAGAACAAGATTTCCACCATTGAGGAGGACGCCTTCAAAGGTCTGCACAAGTAAGTTGCCCCCTACGTCGCGCCGTAATCGCGATCAGCCGACGGTAACAAGCACAGAGCTGACAGATGGAACTTTAAATTTTCCAAGTCACCATTTCTCTGGCCCCAGTAAACTGTAAATATCCGTGTCAATTATAGTAGAAAGCTGCGGAGACTGAATCTGGGAGGGAACGAGCTGACCAAGGTGCCGACCAAAGCGTTGCAGACCTTGGACATGCTGAGGAAACTGGAGATGCAGGAGAACAAGATCACCGCCATTCAGGAAGACAATTTCCAGGGTACGTTCTCGTGTATTAAGATTTCGCGTAATTATAAGAAAGAATAAGCGTAAAGTACCGTGTAACTTTATCAAATATCTTATCGAATTTTAACATTTTTGTATCGAGACTCCCCTTGCACGCCATCTCCACACTTCTCCTCCCCAAAAGAACTGCATATTACAAATCGAGTTCAATCTATTTATTTCTTTCTCTTCCACGGATAAGACCAATTTAAAAACAGAAGTAAAAGTAATACAGAGTACTTACAATCATCCACACTATTGGAATTAATTTCACTTTCATTTCGTCGATTGCCTCCACCTTATACGCGCAGCCACGGACGAGATTAGACAGAAAGTGTGACAATTCAATCACCCGTTACGAAAAGAGACAGCATTACAAACCTACAGAGCGACGAGCTCTTCCTCTTTCCAGCTAATTGCCAGTATCTGGATTGGATCTCGATAAATGAATAAATGACCGTACCCCCGCAGGATTGAAGAACCTGGATTCGTTAGGATTGGCGCACAATCAGATCCGCGCGGTCCCGGCTCGCGTGTTCTCCCAGTTGACGCAATTAAACTCTTTGGAGCTAGACGGAAATCAGATTACCCACGTAGATCCGGACGCGTTCATCGGTCTCGAGGGTAAGTGTAATTACGATTTCATACAGGTTCCTTTGAACCGTCTATTACCGACCCGCTTTATTATCGAGTTCGCGCAACGATACGTGCGCTAGGCTCCAACGAAGTGAACGTACAGTAACGATTCGATGGAAGTGGCGAAATTCCTGTTCGATGCTCGCGACTTCTTATCTCCACCTTCCTCGGACCTAGCCAGCCGTGAAGAATAACGGGCCGTCGGTGTGCCATTTAAAAATCAAAGCGTGCAATGAGTTGCCTACTAACGATAAATTAAACTCCCATATTTTTGGTTTTGTTCTTATGGGATCATCTTTAACACCCGAAGTTCTGCTGATGAAAAATAATGGAATCATTACTGTATTAGTCGGTGGGAAGCATCCTCGTGGATTAACGTGGGTATTTTTTGAAAAGCCTTGGAGGAATTGTCCCCGAATGTTTGCTCAGGATGTGTTAAAAGGACTTGGAGGGGCGTCTTTGGAAAGACTTGTTTCGAGTGTTGTTATCGTGTACTTTCATTATAGAGAATCTGCAATACCTGCGACTCGGCGATAACAATCTGCACTCGGTGCCCAGCGACGCTCTGCGCCGTCTACACCGACTACGTCACCTCGACTTAAAAGCCAACAACATCACCATGCTTCCGGAGGACGCGTTCACCGGATACGGGGATTCTATTACGTTTCTGAACCTCCAAAAGAACTTGTAAATTTCCTTCATTTCGTTTACCCCCGCCACAAACTGTCCAACTCGTACACACTCGCCGAACGCATTCTCCTATTTTGTTCAGGATCAAAGTGTTGCCTCCGTTGGTCTTCGAGAACCTCAACTCCCTGGAAACGTTGAACCTGCAGAACAACAAGCTGTCGCACATACCGGAGGAGGTGACCGAGAATATCGTCGACACCCTCCGGCACATCGATATCACGGGTGAATATCGAATTCTTATTTGGGTCGGTGATCAATTCCAGTTTCGAAAATAGATGTAATCATTGCGCGACAAAGCCTCGGCTGCTACTAAGTACTTCATTCGGATAAGCAAAATAAGCACCTGCTTAGGAGAAAGAGGGCACCATAGAAATTTTCTGAACTTTAAAATCCAAGTTTATTTGGAAACTCTTTTTAGTCAAATTATCAGAAATGCCTATCTTCGAGTTAAAAGCCTAGTATAAGAGGGCCTCGAAATGTTTTGAGGGCTTCGGGCCTTTAAAGAATTTTTATTCCCCGTAGACACTCATTTTTTTGTAAACCATGGGGTATTCCCGTAAATTATTAATAACAATAATAAAAAGATTTTTCTCTTCCATTTTTTTCTGCAGACAACCCTCTGATCTGCGACTGCGAGCTGCGATGGTACTCCGCATGGCTAGGCAACCTGCGCGACAAGGACGACGAGAGGATGTCGAAGAAGAGCACCGTGTGCACAATGGTCCAGGAGCATCAAGAGTACGTCGTGAAGAATCTGCCGCTGCAGCGAATGGGCTGCGTTGGGAAGAACGCTGGGCGAACCTCGTCCTCGGCTAGCAAGAAACGCGTCTACGTAGACACGATGGTTCAGCTGCTGGCTGTCGCCGTCGCTGTGCTCTAACTGCGACCAAACGCGTCACGTACTACCATCGACTCGCCCCTGGAAAGCGAGAACGTTACCAACGGCGTTACCCGTTCCTTCCACCGCTCGAACTGCCCCCTCGACGAATTTACCGCTACTGCATCGTCGATCGATCGTGCCACGATCGCGGAGACGCGGCACGATTCAATCGACGATCCGTTTCTATCGCGGAATTACGACTCTGCCGACGATCGCGGTGCCCCTGCATTTTCAACATCAAATCCCGCGGTCTCTAGGATTACCCGTTGATTATCGATGGTTATCGATGAACAGATTAGTCGCTGGCAAGAATACGCGGCGATATCGAGGATTGGTCGATTGGTATCGATTCAAAGATGCACGTTCGTAATCGGGGGATTTTTAATTACTTTTCAAGGTAAAACGTGGATGATATTTTAATTACGAAGGGAAGGGATCATTGAGACTTGCTACAGTGCACTTTTCTGTCTGACGATGAAAGTGAATTGGTTATGTATGTGAAGATTTGAGGTTGGGTGGTACTCGAGAAAGCATTGTAACTTTCGACAGTTTTTTCGTAAATATTGAGGGATAAGTAACTGGAGGAAAAAATAGTTCAATGACTATTGGCTACTTTGGTGGAGCAAGCACAAGTATAATAAGAATAATATTAATGTCTTCAGTATGCAACAGATATAAAAAGAATACAGTGCAAAAAGATATACAGAAATGGGTAATCGTAATGCTGATGTCAAACCTAACCTCAAAAACTATATACTTAATAAAACAAATATGCCCTACGATAATATCGCGAAACAAAAGAGGCTAGATGCGTTGCTTTGCCGTCACGTCTGGCCATTTAAAGTTAAAATAATAATTTCACCACGAATTGTTTAAGTTCCTCAGAAATAACGCAAGAAAACTTAAAAGTCCAAAGGATCAACAATCGACGAGTGTCCCGAGATATCGATCGCGTGTCGAGTACCATTCTCCAGACTCGATTGAAAAAATCTGTTCTACTCGATGACGAATCGATTCACGAGCACGGTTAAATACGACGCCTATAAAGCATCTCGATCGTCACGTCTGATCGGTTGAAGCTTCGATCGCGACCTTCGATTTCACAGGAGCTAAGATAATGATCGAGGACGAAACGAAGGTCGTGTTCGGAGTATACCCGAGCACGAAAAAAAAAAAGAGAGAAGAAAGGATCTTCTATCGTGACGTACGACAGAACAGGGTGAAGCGAAGGCTCCACGCTCGTCGCACGAGCCTTTTTCACCGAACGTTACATATCAAGGTCGTTGCCAAGTGTTTTCTGGATGTCTGTTAAAAAAGAAAAGTAAAAAAAGAAACTCGCGGCGAGGCGAGTATATACTCGTAGTATACTCGATAGAGAACTCGAATGTCCGTAGTTTTAGCTGTCATTCTACGATCCGCGGACATTCGTATCATACATATCAACGCGTTCCGGAAACGTTGGAACGCCGTCGACATTATTGATGTTGCACTTCGTACGCCACAATCTTTCGTAGCACCATAGTACACGTGTACAAGTAGTCGTACTTTGATTTTCGCTGTTGCTGAAAGTTACGGGGAAATTCATTGACCAGATACATCGATCGTGTTTATGCTACAGAATCCCAACGAAATCTATTTGGATAATTAAAAACGAACGGTTTCATAACGATCAATTTTGAAAATTGAAGATCCTAACGATGTTAAATCTTTCGTGCTTGCCGTTTAACTCGAATTGTAACAATTTAATAATTTCAGCTAATCTGCTCCGTTTAATCGCTCTTGGAGCCCAGCTGTGTAGATCGCGCAGCTTCTTGGCCGACGCGACGTCTCGAGATCGTTGAGGCGGTTAACTCGATCCACAAAGCAGCGGACCGGTCGAAATGGAATAACGACTGCTGATGGAGCGTAATGTGCTCAACAGGAAACCGACACTTGTCGATTCCGATAGAGCACGATCATTCAAACGGCTCGTTTGCCTCTGCTCCGTGGCTCTCTGCTGCGCCCGACGATTAAGCGCGGGTCATAAAATTACGCCGTCTTTCAGCAACCGAGTCGGCGAACAGTTGGTGTGTACGTCGCAGTTGATGCTTTTCTGCACCCACTAAGGTTAATTTCAACGGCTACGTGCTTCGGTTCCCCTCCACCTTCAGCGGTGCACAGATTGTGACGTACGAACAAGCGCCCGCTTGTGTATTACCAGTCGCGAAACGTGTTCGACAGTAGAGCCGAGGACGCTTGGCGTTCGAGGTTATATTATATATGAGAGGAATTAGAGCTCTCATGAATCGAGGAAAGTATTAAAGACAAATCCAGCGCGAGATATTATTGTATCGTCGTTAGGCAGTTACGATATAAAAGTATACACATTGATGTTTAAGAGGTTAGGGAATATCGTCGAGCACCTTTCGTTGGCTGCACACGCCGCGCGCAGCATTATTATTATTATTGAAGACACGTTCACACGGAACGTAGCACTGTAAGAGCATTCACGTGGAAAGTAAATTGTGTTTTACAATTCGATAGACGGATAAGAGTACGATAGCGTTTAAGTATTAATATTACGAATAATAATTGCATATCGGAGGAAAGTCGATCGACGACGTGACGCGAACCGTCGTTCCCATGAAAATCGAAGGAAAGTTACCGGAGACATTTAACGATTCACAGTTGACTAATTGTTCTGTATATAAACCAGGTACATCCTCGTTTATTCGTCAACGAGGATCTTATCTTATGATCGATGCAATGTGTAATAAATTCTGCAGGTCGAACCACGGACAAGTATACATCTGCAATGAGTATCGTGAAGTTGTAATTACATTCCAATGAATTTTGCGATTTTTAGTAGAGTCCGACCCAATTAGCCGCACGATACTTTACGTTTCTTCGAAATGATGAAAAAGGAACACGATGAAAGTAAAAAGTTCTCTCCTTCGGTCGAGGGGCAAAGGTGCGTGTCGACATCACACACAACATACACATATCATTTATACGCCCAAATTTTACCTGTAAGATTAACGGTTAATTATATCGATCTAAGGCTTCACCGATGTAATCTCTAAAAAAAAAATCGGATACATATCGTCAACTCCGTATGAGATTTAAGAGAATTTATTTGTTAATATATATATAATATATGTACGTTACATATAATATATATACACATTATTACGATCGTCAAAGATATATTATATACCTATATATTATATATATATACATATACGCATTGGATGTTTTTTCTAAAAAGTTTCGTCGATAAGAACATACGAAGTTGCTGTTTGCGCGCTGCCGTCTCACAAGCGAGCGACACTCGCTCTTCTACCGCGGTTCCTTCGAAGCCTGCCGTTCCTTTCATTCTCGCGTTCAATTCGCCGCGTTTAATAACAAGATATCCTCTCAGATTCGCACGATACGCCGAGCGCGATTCTCAGCAGGCCCTACATTTAGCTGAGGATCCGCGGGAGGCATATCCTTTCCGCTAAAGTACAGTTTCCACGGGGCGATCACTCAACTACGAGTAGACTCGCTCGGACGGCAGAGCGCAAACGATTCCGAGTTGGAAAAAAACCGATATCGATAGATGCAAGAATAAAGGAATAGTCACGTTAGCGTAGATGCACTTATCCAGTGAGTCAGGGGAACTAGGCGCAGAATCAAAGGGAGGGAAACGGAATTAATTACATTCTATCGCAATAGCAACTTTATTATTCTACTGATATTATCTCGCCGCGTGTCATTCTTCCTCCTGACGGCCCAAAATTTATTTACGCCCTCGGCGTACAACGTTGAACAACTTGAGATTAATGTTTTATGGTTAGCGCGCGGTTCTTCTCATTCCGCTCGGTTGTCTATTGTATTCGCTGGCAGATGGCGCGAGACTCCTGGCTCACGTAGTGGAACATATCCTTTAGAGGTGATCGTAGAACGATGAAATGGGATAGTCGCTAACGCGCATCTGCGTCGGAGGCTCCCAAAGAACCATGTCGAGACATATCTCTGATGGCCGTAGTTGTAGTCTCGCCGGCTGCGTTGTTATTATTACTAATTATTATAAGCGGTATTTTTGTACAGTGTCTTACAGTGGTCGGGTCGTTGCAGGCGCAGCCGACGAGCCGTTCACGGCATAGCCATACATATTATATACATACATATATATATACACACATGTAATAATATACGTATATATTTATTTCGATTATAGCGCGTAATACTCTGAGAACGTTTTTCTTCGGATGTGCGTGTAACTGTTTAAGTAAAAACGTGTCTGTAACGAGAAAGAGGTAGGAAGAGTAGTGCGGGAAAAGAGAGGGACAAGTGAAGATTGTCTCTCTGTCTCTGTTTTTTCTATTGAACCTCGACGAAGATTTTCGCTGGTGTATATCTCGGTGCTCTCTATCTTCTGCTATCCGCTTGTACACGCGTCTGAGACTCCTCGTTCGAAACTTTAACGTACCCACTTCAACGTACACGCTGGTGTATCTCACGCACACACAAACACACACACGCGCGTACAAAATAGATGTACACGAGGGGCATAGGCACGCATACGATAGAGTAATGAGTTCACATTGTACCGCCTATGTACCTGCGTATGTTATCGTCTGTTTCGTTAAGGCTAAGTAATTAATTGCGTAAGGCACACGAAGTCCATGTGGAATTTAGATACAAAGGGAAATAAAGGATATCGGTTCACCGGCGCACGTGGATTCACACACACGCTGCTGCAGTTTGTGGGTATTGATGGCCGCAGAGATTGTACACACACGTATATACACACAGAAACTCCATGCCTAAAACGACATATCGGTGTTACAACGTATACATATGAATATATATATAAATAATGAATCTTATGTAAACACACAGGTACACGTAAAGTTCGTCTGTATATGTCTATAAATATTGTTACATATATGTATGGCCATTATAATGATAATTATCGCGTGATATGTATTACGGTACATCTCTTTCTCGCAAGTGGCCCGCGATACACGGGCATCTACTCAGATTCTAATGTCTATATGTCATTGTTTATTATGTCGTTAACGAGTAACGTGTATATGTGGAACTTTCAAAATGAATAAAAAGTACCTAAGCAAACAATCGTGGGAATTTTAGGTTTCTTTGCACTTCTGGTGGGACCTGGATACACAGATGCGAGGTGGGTTGCCTGCTGCCAGGCGCTGGGTACTTTGTTCGTCATCGTCGTTCAATGGGTTGCCTAGTGAAAGCGCTAAGCGATCTATGTATATTAGGGTGGCTCTTATTTACTCTTGGTGAAATTTTTTTCAAGATTTTCTTCGTAGCACCCCTAAAATAGTTTCAAATAATAAAAGAAAATTTAAGCCAGAAAGTTTAAATAATTATTTAACAACTCACAAAGTCGATTTTATATAATATCCACCAAGTTATTGATTACATCAAGAAATATGTCAAATAAAAGTTGTAGATCGAGATAAAGAGCATCTTTTATGTTCTGTTACTTTTTCTCGTGCGTCAAACGGTTTCCGAAAAAAATCCGAAGAACTAAAAACAAATTATTTTTAAAAGTTTAAATCCTTTTCGAGCACTTTTTATTTATGAAGGCGAAGAAAAGAATTGTAATTTTTATTTTCGAAGACTATTTTTTAAACATTTAAGGCAGGGCATATGTCGAGATATGTAAAAAAAATCCACATTTTCAGTGTTTGATACGTCGTGAATGTTTCCTGAAAATTAGGGACCGAAATTAGCAAAAATATCGAAGATATAAATATGGTAGTCTCTCACTACGCTGAAATCTAAAAAGAATTAACGTCATCGTTCAAATATATTCAATATAACAACATTTTTTATAAATCATAGTTAAACTATTTTCGAGCTACCCAGATTATATTTGAAAACTCTGTTCGATCCCTCGAACGATTTCTTTAACAGACTACAGTCACTTCAGGTCATAAAACCTGCCACACATTCAGCCATATTCACTGTTTTCACGTGCTATAATGTGAGGTTAATTCACGTGTGCCGAGGAATTGTAATTATTGTTTATGAACGTAATTGAATCGCCATTATTATAACTCATAATTTTTTACGGTTACGATAAAAGGTAAATTATATTACTCTATCTACTCAATGTGAAGGAAATAAATTGTCATCGATCGAAATAACATTTCATTCACGTTTATCTGGTATTGTAAATAGTATTTAACGCAAGAATATATCAAACTCACTAAAATTTTTAATAATTTCATATTTGCCATACAGCCTATATGTAACAATACCAGATTTTCATTAAATATGCACCTCCTATATTATAAATCTGTTTAGATCATGACTCGATTCGCAAGAGCCACAGGTTCGAAAGCCTCGAACGAAAGAATGCCCAACGATGCTACCCCATGGCATGTAATGAAGCAACAGTTGGCGCAGAATTCATCCAAGCAACAGGAACACCCAGAAAGAACTAAATCCGTGAAAGAGCTCTTGCAAGATAGCGGTACACATAATACATGGCATATTAATACCGACTGGGCAGAGTTTGAGGAAACTTCTACGAAGAAAGCCAAGGATTCGGTAGCTAAGCCAAACAAGAAGAAGCTAAAAGCGTCTTTAAAATCTGAGAAAGTGTCTTCAAATGCTGACGTTAATCAAAATGAGAAATATGAAGCTGAAAAGAAATTGCCACCGAAGAGGAATATCGATGAAGTTGATAATTCTACGACAGAAGTAAAAGTTAAGAAGTTTAAAAAAGATAAGAATCAATCCAATAATGTAACTACCAGTCAGAACGAAAAGGGCGATCATTGTGTTGACAAAGTCAAGGTAAAACAAGGTGACGGAACAAATGCAGAATGTGTTAAATTGAAGAAAAAAAGAAAAAAGGATAAACACAATAATGCAGGGTTTGTAGAAACGTCGATAAAAGATAGCGATGGTTTGCAAAGCGAGAAGGCAGAAAGCAATTCGTTGGCAACGAAACAAGGGGAGAGCACGGTGTCTAAACGTCAGAAACGTAACATGAAAAAGAGGAAGAATACTAGCGGGACTATGGAGGATACAACAGAAAGCGGTAATCATAAAATATTTGGTAAGAGGAAAAATACCGACGCTAATAGTAACGATAATAACGTACAGGATAATCAAACTAATACAGCAAATGGAAGAAAAGAGAACAGTCACGACGGATTTAACAAAAACTTCGCAAATAAATCAAACAATTTTAGAAGTTTTCCCAACAAATTTGGTCCGCAGAAGTTCGAAAGTGACCAGAATAATAAAAGAAAACCTCCTAAAATTCGGGATAACGAACAGCACAAAAGAAGAAAGGAAGATTTAGGCCCTGTGAGAATAATGATCAATGGTATGGAAATAGACATCGTCAAGTTCGATGGCTTTCCGATTAAAAAAGAAGATGCCACAAGATTAACCGAGTTGAGACACAAAATGGTTATGAAAGGTGAGAATAATACAAAAATACATTGTAAACGTTTCCATCGTCTCGTCTACCATTTTATTTTACATATTTTCACAGGCATTCCAAAGAAGGAGATAGACGCAGCGCTCAAACTGGAAAGGAGGAAAGCTGAAAAAGCACTGGCACGGATCAGGAGATGCGTTTGTTTCCACTGTCGTAAAGCAGGGCACAATTTATCGGATTGTCCTGAGCTTGGATCCGAACAAGCGGCTACTGGGATCTGCTTCAAGTGCGGCTCGACGGAGCACACTCATTTCGAGTGCAAAGTGGCCAGACCAACAGAATTCAGATTCGCGACCTGCTTCATTTGTCGCGAACAGGGACATATTGCCAAGCAATGCCCTGACAATCCTAGGGGAGTCTACCCTCAAGGAGGTTCTTGTAATGTGTGCGGCGATATCACACATTTAAAGAAGGACTGTCCGGACTTGGTTGCGGAAAAGGAAGAGAGTACTATTACGTTAAATACGATTACAGACGGTAATATAGAATCCCTGGAAGAAAGCAGGAAGACTTTCACTGAGAAAGATGATAAAAAATCTAAGAAAGTAGTAAAGTTTTAGTAAAAAAGCCTAACGATGGTAAATACTATACGATATTGAATCCCCTTGTATATATCTCAATAAACTAAACCTCTGCAATGTAAACATAAGTTTTATTGAATGATACATGTGTTTAACATGTATATACATATACACTTTAATGTTACTTAAACCACCATCTCGAAAAATCTGATATCAAGCAAGACACTATGAATATGTTCATAATATATTTACTGCCTATTTACATTATATTCGAATTTATAAATCAATTAAAAACTTTTTACATATTAGTTGTACAATAAAGAATGTGAAATTATCTAGTTATTTAAATAAACTTTCCTAAAGTAGAGTGATAAATTATTTATTTAACTCTGTGATATCAGATTTTTTTTGCTCTATGTACAGAAGACAAATCACAAAGATATATTTAGATATACGAATATTATCTGTACATAGTAGTAGTTTGTTATACATATACATCAACATGTCTTGCAAAACCTTTTAGCATTAATTTAAAATTTATACTTTTCTTTTGTAATCGACTCCTTATGTATCTAAATGACGAGTAACAAGTAAAAACCTGCGACTAACATCCCGCCGTTTCCCTTTTGAACACTCGAAGTCGACGCAATGCCTCGATGTTAAGTGCTCGATTCGCACAATTTTTGTTCGCGAGTCATTGATCTGTACAATTTGCATACTTAAAATAAACATTATCTCCGAAGTACGAATTCTATGAATATATAATATATATTTATATTTGTACCTCTATATTACATTTGTCCTTATACAGTCCTATGTATAATATATAAACTCTTTATATTAATTTCCTACGTATAAGTTATATATATCACCCCTAATGGCAGACAGATATTGTTGCTACTGCAGTGTGACGATTAATTCAATACACAAGGGAAAGTAGTTGTGCATCTGTGCCCAACAAATGTTAAACCAATACATACTAAAGAATCATTACCTCGTTAGTAACTTTCATCCTCACCGCGATGCCATTCGCTGTAGGGCTGCTTCGTTAACTAATGCTTGGTATTGACAATTGTGTATGTATCGTTCACAGTACATAAACAACAGAATAATTAAATTGAATCTAACGTTAATGTGAATGTAGCTTATTGCAATGCGTAATAAAAAGATTTGACTATTCATTATGACAATAGAATTCTTATGACAATATTATATCTTTGCGGAGTAAACGGGGACACGCGCGGAATGAAAAATTTCTAGATTCTTCATTTCCAATATACACTAATTTTTCCTCCAAAAATTGATCAAGTCGTAGATGAATAATCATTGACAAAAAGAACGATTGTTTAATTATAGGCGGAAAACCAAGCTTTAAACAATAGTGCGCGAGATGTGAAATAGCAACGTCATTCATCAATGGTTTAGTTTACATAACTTGTTTTGTCTTTTTATTGACAATTCGAACTTTTTATCGTCTCCACCACTGGTCGTTATCAACGAATGTATCGTTTTAGGAAATCTCAACATTCTTGTCTAGTATTTTTGCGTGGTGAAATATCTAGTTCGTAAAAAGAAAAAACATCGTTTCTATAATTTAAGATACATACTCGAAACTGACATGCAATATGGAGTAATCTGCAATAACATAATCCTACTTGACTCGTAAAATTAAATCTATCGAATTTTACGCGCACCATTTCCATATTGCTAATCAGTGAAAGCATAATTCTTGACATTCCATACAACTCTCTTTACCTATTGTCCGTTATAGATGCATGCATTTTTCTCTATAACAAAAGAACTCTCGATAGTGACGCTAATACAGATAATTAATACGAAACTCAATCAAAGAAACATATCTATCGTACAAATACCATTATCTAGATGCACCAAAGTTACACCTCTTTACAATTTCAGCCTCACAATTTGATTTCGAACAAAATCGTAATTTCTCAAGTACAAATGACGAACTTATTTTCTTTCGTCTTTCTAAAGTCTTTCGCATCCTGTTAATTACGATACATAATCGTGTTACAAATGTTAATATCATATTGCATTCAACCGTGTCATTTGCAATTTCCATTTGTACAAATTCTATAGCAAGGCTTATCTTTCCCTTCTTTTCGTGTCGAAATTATTAAACTTTCAGTGATAACGAAAATAAGTAATAACCTCTGCCAACTTTCCTTAATCGTACATTATAAAAAATAATGTTTCTATTTAAAAAATAAAATAACACGTAAACGTAACGCTTGCTTTTGGAAAAAAAACACGAGGGGAGAGCTCTCCCATTTAGCAACGATAACCGGTTGAATGTATCATGTTCTATGATTTTTACCATCATCTTTGGTACGTAACACTTCATGTTGCAGCTTTTACGATCGTTAAATTAAGAGGTGCCGATGATCAACGTCTCCAATTTTCTGACTTCGGGACACGTCCGTGAAAATCGAAAACGGCCAATACCACACGTTCTCTCTGCATGTACCTGCTAGGTAGCTTCAGCTTTATGCGCCGACTCTATGATTTCCTTCAGACAACGACCGAACTCCTCGATTATCAGTCTCTGTGATGTTTCGTCGTCGAACATGTTGCGCTCAGCGTCGTCCGCTTGTGCCATCAAACACTGGCACGTTATTTCGACCACTTTGTCGGTCAAAAAGTTGAACGGTTGCCTGAAGGAGAAATGTAAAATTACATATTTCGATGTCAAGGAATTCGTTGACTTTCAACTTCGTGGTGCCTTTGAAAATTACCTTGCGCCAGTATTTGATGCAGCCGGTGGTCTAAAAGCCATTTCTGACAATTGTAATTTCGCTTTGTTCAATGTAAGTTGCGCCGTTCGAACTTCGGCCGCTTCTGCTAGATCCTTCAGAGATTTCTTTTCTAGATTCGGCTCCTCTACGTTCCGACACCCTATACATTTACAATTAGCAGAGCAGGGAATCTTAGCCTAAAAAAATGTTTCAATGCGTTAGAAAACGATCTCGTTATCTTATATAGAGACGTATTAGCGTTGAAATTTCTGTCTGCGATACCTCGTAACATTCGCAGTAATTTTTTAAACATCCGCTGCGTTTACAATTGCATCCCTTGTTGTGTCTGCGTATATCGTCGCCAGTCTCGCGGCCTTTACCGATTTTCGGGCGGAAAGCATTTGGATTGCGCTCCAGGCAGGATTTGATGGCCCGTTGCCTCTCTTCTTCATTCCCAAGATTGTTGGAGCAATTATTGCAGTTGCACATGTGACAGAACTCTCCGTTCGCGAAACAGTCGCAATATCTGCGAGAAAATATACTCATGGCTTACCGATTTCACTCAATAAAACATATGCCAAATGTTTACTTATTAGCGACGCGATTGAACGTAAACTTACATCGCGAAATAATCTTTCGGACCGATATACATTTTAATTTTCATGGTGGATCGTCATTTTTTCAACTAATATGACAGAGAGAGAGAGAGAGAGAGAGAAAAAAAGCAGATGGCGATGCCTGATGCTCAATTTTTGAAGCACGGACCGCATTAACAATAATAACAATAAGGTTTAATGACACCAGTTTACGTCGTACTTACAATTTCAGGCATTGGGATTTCGTACAGTTACACGGTTTTCTCGGCCTAATACCATTGGGCTCGACGTTGGCGTAGGATCTCTGCGAGCTCTTGCTC
Source organism: Andrena bicolor (assembly GCA_960531205.1). Taxonomy (NCBI): domain Eukaryota; kingdom Metazoa; phylum Arthropoda; class Insecta; order Hymenoptera; family Andrenidae; genus Andrena; species Andrena bicolor. Next base: position 36,421,517 of record OY482666.1, on the reverse strand, counting down.
TCTATAACGGACCCCACAGAAAACGTTCCCGAGCCCTGTAAGGTTTGTGAATTACCCAATAAACTAGGCGCAGCTTGCTGGGATTTTATTTTCACTTCGTCTGCTGTCTGTAAAGAAGTGATGATATTACTGTAGCAAAGTGGGTTTATTAAAAAAATTGAATTGCACTTGAATTGATCGTATAATATACTGAACCTGTTGCTGAATATATTGAGCTGGTAGAACTACGATATTTCCCATATTTGAATTGGTCGAGAGGACCGCCTGCCCGGACGCTAATTGACTCAAAGCCGACGCTGGAATGGCCACTGCATTCTTCGACTGGCTGCCGACTGTCGCGGTCGCGGGAATTAATAACCTCTGGCCGCTACTTGTCAACGCCTTGGGTGCGACTGTCCTTAATGACTGATTACCGGTATTTAATGGAACAACCTGTATCACATTCCAAAAGAAAGCATTACACGTGACTCTAGCAGCGTTTATGAAGAACTACGTTTTATGTAATTGACACCAACCTTGACAATCTGTTGTTGACCTCCTATTTTTTGACTGACCCCAACGGTCTGCAATGTTGTTTGTGACTTTGTTTTACCCACTGTAACAACGTTCGTAGTTCCAGATGACGGAGTGCTGACTAATCTTACATATTGCACCTTCAAAGAGAATACATGTATAATTTTAATAACAAGTCATTGTATAGAGCAAGTTCATCCTGAAGATTCTATTACATACTTGTCTTCCAGGCATTTGTATTTGATGTACTTGATTAGAGCCAGTAACGATATTCTGATTAGCTGGTATTCTAATAACTTGTCCACTTCCAAGCACAGTTCCAGGTTTTAAAGAGCTCTGAAAAGAAATCGTGTGTTTAATATAATGATACTCGGCTTCGCCCGAAATTTGGATACTGATTTCATAAAAAAAAAAATTTTTTTAGTTTCTTATTACGAAAATGGTGGAACTTTTCGTGATCCTACTACAGTTTATCGTTTAAAAGTTTTTAGGCGACAGACAAACACACAAACATATAGAAGCTTTCTGCTTTATATATCAAGATTAAAAGTACTTAGGAAGAAGATATCAACAATGCTTCGCATTTTATGAAAAATATAAATTTCGATAGAAATATGGACCAACCAACCTGGCGTATAATCACTTTTTGCGGACTCTGTTGTATAGATGATTTATTGGAAGAGAATGTGGATTGCTGATTTGAAATCGACGAGGATTTAACTTGCGTGTTCAACGCCGGGGCCGGTAATATTTTTGTTGGCGATTTGATAGAACTGCTTGGAACTATAGTCATTTTAGAAGACTGAGCACTCGACGATTGCACTAATTTATTTACAATTATTCCCTTGGGGAAGAAGAAACATAGATTTATTATTCTCAACAGACTATTACGTTTTATTTAATGTGTACATTTATTATTGCACTTTTTAGCAAGTAACTGGCGGTAAGAAGAGCATTTACATCAATACTCACTTGCTTTTGCGGCGAGGAGGGAAGAATATGTTGAACTTTGTTGGTAGAAAGTAATCCCATTTGCTGTGCTTGTGCTAGCGTTATAGTTTTCGTTGGACTCGTAATGTCTTGGCTCGACACACTGTTATTTAAAAACTTTATCGCCTGCTGATTTTCATTCTGCGAACTAGTTATTAGAACTGGCTGCCCCGACTGTCCTTGATTTCCAGCTAATATCATCTTTGTATACACCTAAAATAATGCGTAGAATGTTTATGGGTTAATTTAAAACACTTTAGGAGTCGAACCCCAAGAATCTTACATTTCGACTTTGCGAACCACTCTGCGCGGATCGTTTCATCGCCGATTGAACTGTTTTTGTACTCTGAACAGTTCCTAAAGTGATATTGCCCGAATGGCTGGTTGCCATTACAGGCTTATTGGCTTGTGCTGATCTCAACTGAACAATGTTACCATCGGCAGACTTCGCTATGAGAGTCTGAGCTAATGACTGTAATTGACCAGCTGACGCCGTCGACGGATGAGAAATTTTTAAAATTTGGCTAGCACCTTGACCACCAGCAGGAGATACTATCATGATAGATTGACTCTGCGTCGCTTGACCAACGTTCGACTTCACCTATCGTCAGATTTAAAATTAATGCCACCACTTGTATAAATTTCACAGATTCCAATGATTCATGTCATACCTGTACAGCCGACGTCGGAAGCCTTTGCAAGGTCGGCTTCGTTTGGAATATGATATTTTGATTATTCTGATTTGCTGTAGTATAGATAATATGTTCCTCTTGAGCGTGCTCCGAAATTTCAGTCATTTCTACATCAGGTACAATCGTGTCACCCTCGATATTACGTTCAATTATTATATGCTCCTCGTCCGTTGTCATTACTTCTTCGGCGTTCATACATTCCAGTTCAGCTTGGATGTTTGCGAACGCTTCGAAATCATTGGACGAATATTGTTCGGTGGTGTGCGCCAGGGTCAACGCGCTCAAATCTCCATCGCCAAGCGTGCGCGAGTCGAGAGCTAATGGTTCGACCAAAGCTCTCGCATTTTGCCCTTTATTTACAGACATGATTACGTCCCTATTGAAAATGTTACTTATTACAAAAACTTATAATTGCAGGGGTAGGCGCGTTATAATTTGTAGACGGATCTTTAAACAATCATGTTAACTCTCTATACGATAATTTGATATTTCATCTGCGCATTCTAGTTCCCGCCAAGACAACCTTTCGCCGTCGTAAGACGATTACAAGTGGAACCAAATATGTGAATGTATAATGTATATATTCTTAAGTAAAGCATCTTCTTAAAAGCGATATTGCCACGGAAATCGTTAATATATGACTAGAATCTACAAGTCAATTACATAACTAAGTACGCAACCAACATGCGAAACAGAGACTCACAAGTGCAATACTGTGTGCTACAATGAAATATCAAATTGTAAATTTTAATATCATTCCAACGATATTTAACGACCTATCATCGCGTACGCTCGTTCGCACGTAAAACGAGCGTGTCCGTGTTAAAAAAAGTTTTCCAGATGTCTGTATCTTCCATCATAAACATGTACTACATGCATAAACAGGTTAGAAATTTATAGAATGTAAATCGCGTTCGGGCGAAGCTTCGGGCGTCGGGAGGCGACGAATGCAAAAGGATACCGCAAATCAACGGAGAAATGCAGAACGTTTCACGAAATGATGTGAAAACGGAGTGAATCTGTGAGAATTTAAAAATTCAAAAATTCAAATCTTTAGGCAGCGAACAGACAACCCGTACACGCGGGAGCCTATAGGATTGCCTGCGCGTGCACACAACAATGCAAAGCTCGAGTAAAATTCGAACTTTCGAAAATTCGAACGACAAAATTTGAATAATGAAGAAAAATTCGAAGGATAGTCTACTTAGGAACATTAGCGCCATTTATTACTCGAACGCGCCATTTTCCACGGACTGAATTTCTGCCCGTGTTTTCGCGATCTTAATGGGTTTATATCGTTCCGACATTGACGTATGACGAAAAATGAGACGCTTAATACGTCGAACGATAGTAGAAAATCTACTTCACTCTAATGTACGTATTATAATCAAGCAAAATACAACTTAACCTATAAGTTATCAGTTCATATCAGGTACGTACAGTGCTGGGTGGGGGCGTGCCACGAAGCTTATTTAAATTACGATGTAATATTCGATAATGATGTTACCGTGCTTATCGCGTATTCGGGTTTCATTAGACACTGCCTGGGGGGTTATTTAGCCCGTTTTCTAACACATACCTGAGGGTTCTCCCGATGGCTCGAATTTGTTCAAAATCACGCGCCCACCATTGCTGTCCCACACTGCACTACGCACCGCTGTGTACAAACAGACCCAAAGGTCGTCTAGCATTAAAATCTCGAATTGTAGCGGGGACGATAGGTGCGTTGCAATTATAAGATCAACTTTCCCGCGTGTGCAGCTCGGTCTGGCACGAGCATCGACGATCAACGTCTACGCCAACACCGGCCAACACTGACCAATATTTTCGCGCACTTTGCGAATTTTCGATTTCGCCATTTTCACTGTTCCGCGGCTAAAAACACGTCAGCCCTTAAGCGCCCTCTTGGGCCAATAAAAATGCAAGTGTTCCGAAAACTCGAATGTTTTGAATGCAACAACATAATCGGCTAATAATTTTGCATTGTCATAAATCAACTTTATGAATCTCGTCGATAATTATTCCAGAGGAATCGTTTGCCCGATGAACAAATTAGTACTTTTTTATTTATATCGCGAAGAAATTAATACCAACGGCACGTAAATAAATTATGTAGATATGAAATGCGTCATTGCATCGGTATAGAAATATATGATTAATGGCGTTGTAGTCGAGTGATTGTATTAGTAGCATTATTGTCTTTAAAGAAGCATCCAAGTAATTATACTGATAGATATTAAATTATCATTCTTGTACCGTTAGTAGAGCAAGTTCGCAACTGTTACATAAAAATTGTTTCAAGTTTATGGTACGTTTATTTTTCAAATTCACACGATTATTTCCATTCGAAAGAGAATCTTCGATTCGGAAATTTGAAATTCAAATATAACGAAACCTATTCTCGAATTGGTCGATTTTGGCGGCTTGTGCGATGCCACCAATAACCGCGTGTGTACAATTATAGTGCAATAAAATTATATTGCGATCGTAATAATTAAAATGTTACTTTTCGATGATTTATTAAAAACGTAAATATATTCGCATATAATGTAAAATATAGTCCTGACAAATATTACGTTACAAACGAGCATTATTTTCCATTTCTGCAAATCTCTTGCACGGACGAGTGTTTTGATTGTCAGTTTTCAAAATTGGAGCACAACTCGAGCCCGAACGTCGCATTCGCGCAATCAAAAATACGTTACGCTATATTTACCTCCGTGGCGTGCGAAACAATAACATATCGTTGTGCTTTCATTTGAATTGTTTTCAAACACTTTGTTAACACTTTGAATTGAAGAGCAATAACCTCTGTATTCAATCACACAGCTTTCATGCGAGTCCACACTGATTGTATTGTCACTGAATCAAGGATTATTCCGTATAAAGTTCGTCGACAAGGAATCTTAAATGCTATTTCACAAAGCGCCATCTTTAATCGCACATTCTGTAGAATTGAAGTATTACGGATTTTATGGCAATGTGTTCTTTCAAATAAGTAATATCGACATCGACGAATATAATACTGTTCGATACGGTTCGATACGCTATACAAAGATATACCACCTTCAAATATACATCTTCAAAAATAATAACTCCGAGAACGATATGTTTGATTTCATTTAAAAATAAATCGATTCGAGAAATTCAGTTCCATTGTTTTAGAACCATAAGGTGGCATCCGTAATTCGTCGAAAACGGTCGAAAACTGCGCTCCGACGACAATGTAATTTTCGCCAATCAATTTCCGTAGTTCATGATCGTAATACACGCAAAAGTATTTCTGGTTATTCATGTAGAAAAGATGGTGGTTACGGCAGCCGCTGTACGTCAACAACTCACGAATTTAGCGTATTCTGGTGGCTCCCACAAAGATCAAGCGGAAAAGTAAGTCTGCAACAAGCTTGATTACGTATTTTTTGGATTATCCGGTATAAACGGTGACGCTTACAGGTACCGAGCGATTTTGGACTCAATACTGTTATCATCCGGCGAGGAATTGGTCGATGCTTTGAAGATATTTATCGAAGCAAGTACGTCGCTTTTCTCTGATTATATGCTTACTTGCAGCGTGCGTACAGATACGTTCGTTAAGCACTTGCACGGCAATAGTAATTCGTGAAAATCCATTGCACGTTCAACGTGTGAGAAGCATTTTATATTTTACATCTACGATACCCTTTTATACATAGCTGTGCGAACGCATGGTAATTTATAAACTATACGTTACACGTTCAAAATACATGTTCGGAGTGTTATTTTTATGTGCCGCGTTATTTTCGGTATAACGCTGCTAATCGGCCATGTTTATATACGTTTCGAAATGCCAAGCGTAGCTACCGAGTTCTTTGGATGTTTCTGCGACTCGTTCTGAAAAGATATTGTCGCGAAAGTGAATAATTTTATTTTTCAGTTGTAAATGAATATGTAAGCTTGGTAATCTCGAGGCAAGTTTTAACAGATGTCAGTAACCGTTTGTTATTTCTGCCGGATGAGATATCGAAGGCTGTCTCGCATTACACATTGGATAAAGTAAGACGTTTCTTTCCGACATCGGTGCTAGTCAGGATTGTATATAATCTGATGGAACCCTTTAATTTTCTAGATACAACCCAGAGTCATATCTTTTGAAGAGCAAGTCGCTAGTATAAGGCAACATTTAGCCGATATTTATGAACGTAATCAAAATTGGAGAGAGGCGGCTAATGTTTTAGTTGGAATACCGTTAGAAACAGGACAAAAGTAAATATAATAGTACTGTTGCATGTTATTAAATCGAACGAACTCTTAGATCACGCAATGATTTACACGTTTGTCCGCAGGCAATACACGGTCGACTATAAACTTGAAACTTATCTTAAAATAGCACGTTTGTACTTGGAAGATGATGACCCAGTACAAGCCGAAGCATTTATCAACAGAGCATCCCTTCTCCAAGTATATACTAAATAGACTTGCTTTTCAATTCTCATCTTGGCACGCAGTATAACAGTTCTGTTCCTTGTTTTTCCCAGGCCGAATCCAAAAATGAACAGTTACAAATTTACTACAAGGTCTGTTATGCCAGAGTGTTGGATTACAGAAGAAAGTTCATCGAAGCAGCTCAAAGATATAATGAATTATCGTATAGATCTATAATACACGAAGACGAACGTATGACTGCCCTTAGAAATGCATTAATCTGTACAGTACTAGCTTCGGCAGGCAAGTATTTTAATTTCTCTCGCACACCTGCGTGTATAAAGTAGAGGTGATCTGTAAATGGTAATTTCGATATTAGGACAACAAAGAAGTCGTATGTTAGCCACCCTGTTCAAAGATGAACGCTGTCAGCAACTACCTGCCTACTCGATCCTTGAGAAAATGTATTTGGATCGGATCATTCGACGCTCCGAATTGCAAGAGTTCGAAGCCCTATTACAACCCCACCAAAAAGCGTGTACGATTGATGGGCTGGGATCAACTATTCTCGACCGCGCCGTTATAGAACATAACTTATTATCTGCTAGTAAATTATACAATAATATAACGTTCGAGGAGTTGGGCGCATTGCTGGAGATCCCCCCGACGAAAGCCGAGAAAATTGCTAGCCAAATGATTACCGAAGGCCGAATGAATGGATACATCGATCAAATCGACTCCATCGTACATTTTGAAAGTAAGTTGCAAGCAGGCGTGTATTAGCTTTTCTTTTTTTTTAAACAAGAATGTCCTCTCATTGCTATTCGTTTTTCACGTAGCACGGGAAACTTTACCAACGTGGGACAAACAAATACAATCCCTTTGTTATCAAGTGAACCAAATAATAGAGAAAATCGCTCAAACCGAACCGGAATGGATAGCGAAAGCAATGGAAGATCAAATGGTGCATTAACATAACTTTTTTTAAATATTAAATAAACACTCACATAGAACATAAAGCATTGGACGTTCGTTTGTTAAATATACTATTAAAGAATTTGGAGGCGATCACAGATCATTATTACACTTCTCCAGTGATGTTGGTGTATTATACGCGAAGTAACATTTAACATGTTCCTTAATTATTTTCTTTTTTTTTTAACGTTAATATGCATTAAGTCAGTTTTTATATGGTCAATAAATAAATTTTGAGTTTTCACGACACCGAGTATATCGAGCAGAACTTCCAGAGCATTGCCTGACAATTTTGGGCCGCGCCGCCGTTATTAGTCTATTATTTATAAAAGCAGAAAAATAAAGTAAGTACGAAAGTACGTGAACATAAGTTTATTAATGAGGTATACCTAAAATATCATTATAAAGTTTACACAAAGAATATTCTAGCTAAGAAAATAAGTTTCTTGTAAATAAAGCATTCACACTCTACATAGAATAAATTTCCCTTTATTCTAAGAACTAGTCAAAGCTTTGTTCAGATTTTTCTCAATGTTTAACAATTGTTGATGCATAAGAGAATAAAGTTTTATGAGTACAAACCTCTTATCGATTATAATGGGCTACATAAAACAGGATCATGGAATTATTTTGTAACCAAGTGTGTTTATTTATTTCGCATCGTAGTGGCTCGAAAATGTGAAATGTTCGTACAAGATGCCAGACTTGATATTATTGGAATATTGTCTTTGCAACTGAATATAGATTCCACAATAGCTTTCAATCATAAAATAGCCACACTGGCAGTATCGTTTCGTACGTGTTGTATAGGCAGGAATGAGTTGTTGATTATATTTTGAAAATGAAAACTGACTGATATACTTGACGCTAATATTGTTTAATCCCAAGTCCCTGTATGTAACTATGTATTTATTTTGTATGTATAATATTCAGTGCAAGGATTTTTACAATAAACCCGATCGTTAACATTACTCGTATAATTATAAGAACTTACGTGCAGCGTACTGGTGCTTTTTTTAATAGCTTTTTAAAAGTAATCATAAAGTTTGAAATTACTTTATAACACGATAACATTTATTATTGATCAAAGTATTTGAACATGTTTCATTCTAGTTTAATTTCATCGGTGTTCGCGATCGACGTCGCTCTGTGCTTGCTTACTTTCGTTTCATATACCTTCGCAGTAATTAATCTTTGACTTTATTACGAGACCAAATGTTTTCAACAGGAACTGGTAACAGGTAACACCATATCAAGTGTAAAAGAATTACAGAAGAGAGAATACATTTCTATTTCACCTGAAAATCGTGAATCGCAGTTGTTCATAATAAGATACTGTTATCGTAGCATTTTTACACTCGTAATCGTGTATGTTTTTAAACTAATATCCCTTTAACTAATTTTAAACGATGCATGATATTTCGTGGCATCCGTTTCGGGATAGACCTATCTACTCGTTATAGGCAATACTTTATCTGAAGCATGTACTGGTGATGCTGTCTTTATGACACGAAGGTCATGAAACAATTCAGTGGGTCAAGTCCTTTTGTGTCTGTAATGATTCATATTTAAGCTTCAAGATTTAATGCAACACCAATTTTGTGCCCACCGGAACCGAAGTTCTTTCCGTCAATGTTTGTGGAAAGTGTTAAAGTTACACCTAAAAATATAAATCACATATATCGTAGTCTGAAGGCGAAGGATCGTCTCTAAATCGTTATGTACATGTTAATACTCAAATAATTCAAGTACACGCAAGAACTATTGAATAAACAGTATGTAACATTGTAATTAATGGGAGAAAAGTAACTTTCGGATAAAATTAAATCCGGCTTACCATCGCGTAACTTCTGTTGATATCCCAAACCAACTTGAAGATGAGAATTCACTTTGGCTCTGATACTTGCATCGTTGTCAAGATTGTATTTTGTACCAATTCCAAATTGTGTAACGTTATTACTAGAATTCCAAGCCAAATTGATTGCTCCCTGCAAGTCTGGTTTGACCATATGATAAATGGAGCCGCTGAATTCACGCCCGTTATCTCTAATGGAGTCCAACATAGAATATCAACATGTTAAATGAAACGTAAAAACTTTTAAAGGACATAAAACATTCATACATACACTGCTGTATGAAGAGCGAAATCAGAAGCAGTAAATCCAAGGGCGAAATTATTTTTTGTAAGCTTGTTTCTCTGCGTATCGAAACAGGCTTGATAACCAGCCAACCATCCTACAATATAATTACAACATTTTATTATCGAAGCAAGTCTCCTCCGTTTGGGTTTATCACGTGCGCTACCATCTTACGCCGATGTTCTTCTGGAATGTCTGTGGCACAGAGGAAAGGAGGGATAGGCTGAATTGGAGTTACAAGGAGTCGCACAGGGGTAAACGTACACAAAATATTAAATATCTAAACAATAAACACATTTAATACTTCTTAATTTGAAGTTTAGAGTTATCGCTGGAGCTCAGTATTGATTATCTGTTACAGCATTAAGGCGAGGTTTACAACAGTCGAGAGTAGTAACATAGATTATCACGGATCAATAACACATATTTTTATCTTACCTTGATATCCTACCACAGCTGTTGCATTGATAAGAGGACCGGTAGAAAGGCTAAGATCGAAATCGGCATTCGCAGATACATTCTCATGCTTGTAACTTGTCTTTAACTTTCCAGTCTTGGTCCTATAATAGTAATAATAACAGAAAGATAATTACAATTTCATTTCGCGGATTCTTAACGTAATTAGTTATTCGGATTCAACATCCGTCGTCGACTAGAGACTTGCTACTGATAAGATTAGCGATGCAATATTTTACCCTGTTTGCGGGGAGAAGGTGCAGCTATAACCAAGGGTAAGACCATTGAGCAATTTATCGGCAAGAGTAACATCGGTAGCGAGCGTGTTATCGGTATTCCACTTCTCGCTAAACGTTAGCCCATAATCTTTAATTTTGTATTTGGTCTCCAAGGTACCAAATACCTTTCCAGTATCTTGATTCGACACCCCACCACTAGAGAACTCTACGCCAGAGCTAGTCTTTGTTTTCACATCTAACTTAATTAGACCAAAGTGATATCCTTGGCCGAATACATCCCGTGCACTTTTCCCTAAATCACCGTAAGTTGGTGGGGCCATGGTCTACGAGAACATATCATTTCATTACCAGAAATTACATTACGCAGGAAGTTCTGTAAGTGGTGTCGCGACCACGAAGCTAACGACGAGAGTAAAGAAGCTATCGAACAAGTTTTCTTCGTATAAACTTGCGAGCATAAATGCCATTAAATTACAACTTTCCAAAGATATTACGGCGTACGATTGTGTCTGTTTAATATTTTAAAATCGCTGAATCTATATTTATCACTCTGTAATTACATATTTAAGTACGTGTAGCACTAAAGAATTCTAATAATAGTAATCCTTAACCTAGAAGTGATACCTAAATAGTCTTACAGATTCAAACAGCAATAACACGTTATAATCAATAAAGAAAGATCTAATCACAGTTAATTCAGAATCGCTAGATTTCCTGACGATAAGATAAGTAAAATGACGAGACCACATACGAGTTAAATTGACAGCATTACATTGCATAATTATTAAAACATATAGTGAATGTTATAAACTGCAATATAAAAAAATTATATCTGTTATCACATATTATCTTCAAACTATATAGATACATATATAACACAAGGGACCTTGATAAAATATACATAGAATAAGCTCGCGAGCAAACTAATTCTTCACGAAACGCGTTCGTCGAATAAGAAAAGCTAGAAACGAGACAATTGGCAGGGTCTGATGCGATTAACAGGAAAATGATTGTCAAATTATCCAGTTAACAATGCACATTCATGAAGATTCTTGCAGACGAAAAATATCGGAATTACGGGGATCTGTTAACGCCATTGTTAATCAGAAACAACGAAATACAGGCGAGACAATGATGCATCGATAAATTTTCAGTGATGTAGAGCAAAAATGGAGTGGTATTGACCTGTCCTAGGTATTACATAAGACGTAAATCAGCGACTTCAAAGTCCCATAAATTATTTGAATTGCGAAACGTTGGACGCGAGATCGTTCCGTTTTAACGAGGACCATCGTTCCCGGGGTCAGGATGCTCTATAGAAAATAGGCGGACAGGTTCGCACGGGCAGAATTAACGGAAACGATCGCGAATAATACCGCTAGGCGACAGCCGACATTATCATCGTTTGCCCATGCCGGCATTGCCAGAATCTTTAATATTCTACGAGAACTACGCGATCCCGGTGCATTAACAAACATTCCAACACGAATACAAGGCTGGTAGATAATGCGGCTGGCTGGTACTTACAATTTTATGTTATAAGACACGAATGCGGAAAACTGCGTGACTTCGGCTCAGAATTGCGTACGTGAGACGGGCACACCAACTAACGGAGAAAGATATGACCTGCGCGCAATAGGGCTCGCGCATGCGCCTAGAAGGGGATTCTAAAAAATTGACGCCTATTTTTGCGCGAAAGTATCGACGATGCTTATTAGAAGAAATTATGATACACTTCCATGGGAATATCCATCTCGAATCGAGCAATGCCCGTTTAATCGTTCAATCGATCTGTTGAACTACTTTCTGGATGTTACGTAATCTCGCCGACCACCCTCATAGGCGTGGATTTTGCACGTATCCGGTTCACCTAGCGCCGTTTATTGAACTTTCGAGGGGCCGATAAGGATGACGACGCGAAGGATACACTTGTTCCGTGTAATTACACCCACAGACATAATTTAATGTACATTTCACTGTTCGATATAACAACAAAACAAAGTACAAAAATTCAGAGCTTATCGATTATAAAATATACTTCTATTGCCAAAAGAACGATTTGTATTCCCATAGAAATTTTATTCTTACAGTCAAAGGATCGATCTAGAATTCTTGCGATCAGCAGAACGTAAGGAAATGTTTCAATTTCGCGTTTATATACTCTCGGGTAGCAAGAACGTTTATTATTATTATTCCAGATCGCTTTCTTATGGTCTTCCTATTCCAAATCGGTGTCTGAGCGAGATGATACCGCATCGAAGCAGCTGGAGACCCCCAGCTTGGCCTACAGCGAACTGTCTACAAAAAAGCAGCGTGATCCACGCGCGTAAGACCATCCGCGCGGTATTGTCGAAGCGGTTGGGGTCTCTCTCTCTCTCTCTCTCTCTCTCTGCACGCTTCGGGATCCAAAAATACACCGGGCACGCAGCGCGGTGCTACGCTTTCCACGCGAACCGAGACGCTTCGCGAAAGACGACGACGACAGTACGGTCTAGATCGTACCTTCTGGCAGTCCCGGCCGCGGTATATTTTTAATAAGGCGAATATATAAATAAAGATCGCGCGGATTCAATGTTCAGTCGGTTCGAACCATTCCGCATCCGTGCACCGAGAACATCGATTTCGGACGTAAAACCCACGCACCGAGAACAACCCGATTATTAACTGCCCTGTTGTCAACGCTTATCGATCGTTTGATCGATCATGTCGCAACAGAGTTCGGTATGTTTCAGGCGTTGTGCTGTAAAATCAATCGCACAGATCTACCGTAAACCTGGCTCGTTCGCTTGTGATTTCGAGGAGTGTATATTTCTTGGAAATTACGAAACCGATATGATAGCGATCTATCGGCATCGCGAACTTGCGGAGCGATACTTAATGGTTTCCGATAAAGTTTCAGTTTACTCGGAACTTCCAATTGCTTTCTTAACATAATAGAGCAATGCTTAACACGTTCGCGGACGTGAATGCTATAGCATATAACGATTAAAATATGATAATCTGACTATCCTAATAAAACGTGTTTAATTAAATTTCGGATATCACAACTAATTTAAAAATAAAATAACTATCAATTTTTGCACCTCGCTGAAACTTTTACTGTCCGCGAACGTGTTAAAGGTGGCTCCGTGTTAGGAAAGGAAGGAAGTCGATCTATAACGCGGGACATGTATTTGGTTCTTACGAAATTCTAAATCGATTCGCGTTAGAGTATCTACGTATAGATAGAAGATGCTTAGGAAGACAGCATTTTCCGCATTGCATTTATTGCGTAAAGACGATATTTGCATCGGGACGAAATTGATTTCGTCCATGGATCTCTTTACGCATTTAATTTCAGCGTGTATATTAACTAGCGATATTAACTGTAAATAGGACTTAAGATATTATTATTATAATTAACTCTCTTTTATATTTCTTCTGTTACTTTCTGTTTTTGGTTTTGTTAATTAACGCTTGTTTGTCTACTCTGCGCCTTTTTGTGTACCTGTTCCTACTGTTACAAAATGTGTCTTACCCGTTCATTGTAAATAAATAAATAAATAAATAAATAAATAAATATACACAATGGTGCCTCATGCTGGTGAAAGAATTGTTTAATTCAGGGAGAAGGAATTTACGTTGGGCTTGAATATGTAGAGAATTTAACGTTACCCTTCGTCTTTTATAATTCTTATCGCGCGTCCGTATCACAATTATGTTATTATGCGTCTCAACGCGCATTTCACGAGATTGAACAATCGCGTCTGTACAGTTGAATCATAGTGCCTACATGTTGAGTGGGTAGCGTAGAAATTCAGTATCAACCCGCAATTGATTATTTACTTGCTACAATTTTGCTTTCAGGGAGCTGCGTCGGAGCTGGAAGGTAAAGGCGCGGCAAAGTTCAAAATTCTTCTGAATGATAGAGTCGGAAGGTAATTGAAATGAATTAATGTATATATATATATATAAAAGTGGAAGTCCTGCCTGACTGATTGACTGACTAACAAGGGGGGAATCCTATTCTTTGGACTAAAAACATACCAAAATGGGGAATTTTTTTAAGAAACTGGCGATTTGATTCATCTGAAATTTATTATTAAAAATTAATTTTAAAAAAACTATAACTTCTTCAAAGATGCATAAAAACATGGTCCAAATTTCTCATTATTCGAATCGCTAGTTTATTATAAAAAAATCTAAAATTTCGCTATGTTTTTAGCCCAAAGAATAGGATTCTGGAATTTTTGGAAATTTCTTCCCTGAGGGGGTTAAAAGGGGTAAAATGTATTTTCTCGGATTCCTTAATATCTCTTAGGCCCGATTAGATATCAACTTGGCTTCTACTTACAAAGCTTACCCACACCAATGTGTAAAAACCATTTTCACGATTTTGCCCTGATCAACCCCTAACGGGGTGAAAGTGAGTAAAATGTGTTTTCACGGATTTCTTAATATCTCTTAGACCCGAAGCGAAGCGCGGGGGTATTTTACTAGTCTTAAATAACGATGTTTCAAATGATTCACCAAGAAACTTCGATTGCTTTCATAATCCTCTTTATCCAGATACATGGTGGCGAATAAAGAGCTAGAAGCAGGCGAGGAGGTCGTGACGGAGATGCCTTTCGTGGTCGGACCAAAGTCATTCACTTACCCCTTGTGTCTCTCGTGTTACACCCACTGGCCGCCGACGCTAGACGCTAAACCGCTTTGTTCTAAATGCGGGTGGCCCGTCTGCTCCGTAGAGTGCGAGAACCAACCCCAGCACCGAGATTACGAATGCCAGGTACGGGGCGCGAAAATGAAGATCGATCAACCGCGCCTCCTTTTAATAAATCGTGGATGATGTATTTACAGATCTGTAGATTATAGGGAAATACAGAATAACACTAGGTAATAGACTTGTTAACACTTTGACTGGAGTCGGGGTGCTTTCGCGCCCAGGAGTCGCACTCCAAAAGCATCGAAAGTATCTTTGAGCAAAAGCTTCTCGATAGAAACGATACCTAGTTGGGAGAAGGTTGAGCGACTTGGAGAGGCATTTTTCAAAACCCTGCGCCACTTAAAGTGTTAAGAGAGCTGGAACTGTAAAGATCCACCGTAACGATTACTATTGAAACTTTAGTAACCCATCTAATTAGTTTGTATAGTTCGAATTAGAAGCATCGATCAGGAAACGTTTAACTTACAGATATTTGCACAAGCCAACGAAAAGTTCAACGTGGCAGCAGCGTTAGAAGAGACCAACGAGAACGGAATACCGCAATTGGAGTGTGTAACGCCGTTGAGGCTGCTGTTGGAATCGGAGAAAAATCCCGAGAGATGGAACAACGAAGTGAAGGGCTTGGAGGATCACAATAAAATAAGATGCCAGAAGGGGCATTGGAAATCGGATCAGGTGAACGTTGTCGAATATTTGAGGAAGCAGCTTAAACTGGATAGGTAAGGGTTGCTTGCTCCAATAATCTAATCTAAATAATATTCTCATCTTTCTATTTCTACTGATTTAACCCTCTAGTGCATACGCCTGCCTTAAGGCGGGCACCTGTTTAGTCCAGGGGTTGGGAATTCTCATTTGCCAGCCCAAAAATAGTGCCACAGCGCAAATATTGGTCTAAGAAATATGTCAATCTGAGTCTTCAATTTGACAAAACTCTAGTTTGAAGTGCATTTTTGAGCTACACATGCTGCAAAAAATATTATTATTATTATTATTTTCTCCAAATTGAAATCTGACATCGGATTTGGTATTTTCATCCTCAAATGAGAGTAAACTAATTTTTCCAACTCAATTAAAAATCTATGCACTAGAGGGTTAATCATTAACTTAATCCACGATCTTTTGTGGATCAGTTGGCAGATTGTTGTCAAAGAAGTGCCAAGCGAAAGTATATCTGAACAATAATACTGCTTGCAGATTCTCAGAGGAACAGATACAGACAGCTTGTGGAATTTTGGAGATAAACTCTTTCGAGATTCGAACGGCGACCGGATACAGCGCGAGGGCTCTTTACCCAATAGTGGCCTTAATGAATCATTCTTGCGTCTCGAATACGTGTCACAGTATTTCGCCGACTGACTTCAGGTAAAACATTATCACCACTGTGCACCAGCACTGCATCGAATTAACCCGACAATGATCATCCCTAAATAAGAAAAAAAAACAATTTACTTATGAATATAATCTCACAAAGCCACGAATTTCAAGGATACATTTTTCAAGACTCACTAAACTTAGATTTCCCAGGTGAACCGCGTCAAACTCACCACTTGCGCTCAGAAATCATTCATGCTATAGCTTCCATCACATGAAAATGTAATTAAAATCGTCTTCCCGTTCTGTTCATAGGGTAACATTGCGGACGACGGTGAAAATCCCTACGGCTGGCGAACTTTACGGAAGCTACACGCACTCGTTGCTTCCGACGATGCTGAGGAGGGAGCACCTCCTCGAGGGGAAGCACTTTGCATGCGCTTGCCCGAGGTGCTCGGACCCCACCGAGTTGGGAACCCATATGTCATCCTTGAAGTGTAACAAATGCGACAACGGGGTCGTCTTGTCTTTGGACTCATTAGGTAATCGTCGTGTAGCAGCGACTAAGGTCTACTTCAAAATTAAAACCAACTTGCCGCTAAACACTGAGGCTATAAAAATTTCGCAGACGCCGACAGCGGGTGGAAATGCACGCACTGCGAATTTTCGACCAGCGGCCAAGCCGTGCGAAGAGTGCTGCAGATCATACAGGCGGAAGTGGACGCGGTGGAGACCATTAGTGGAGCTGATGGAGCGGACGCTATTCAAGCAAGGGAAACTGTTTTGAAAAAGTATCACTCCGTTCTGCATCCCCGGCATGCTTTCCAAACGATGCTGAGGTGAATGTGTAGTTTGTTAAAAAGATTCCGAGCCAGAGTACTTAACTCCTCAAGACGCTTTCAATATTCCAGAGTGACTGTATTATTCTTCATAGTTAGCTCTGCCGCCGCTTGGCAAAAATGAATTTTGCCGGTCTCTAGATTTAATCATAAATAATCATCTAAAATATAATTTTTGACCGAGAGTGTAATTTTTTGGGGCACGGTTAAAATAATCGGTTCAATTCCTTTTCCAGGCACTCGTTAACGCAGATGTACGGTCGCGTCGATGAATATCTCCTAGACGATTTGCCAGACGTCGTGCTGGAGCATAAGATCGATATGTGCAGGTTGCTGCTTCAAGTATTGGACGTTGTAGAGCCGGGTTACTCTCGTATTAGAGGTAAAGAGTGCTTCGCAGGTTCATGCGATCACGTTACCCATTCAACTTTAACACTTCCACTGGGGCTAGGTTTTTAAAGATGATCTGAAGATCGCCACTGCCGAGAAAGTGTGGCTTCAACTCTCCCGGATAATAATCTCGATGCTTGCCAAAGATGGGCAAGAAATTATTTGAAATAAAAATTTGTGTACGAAATTTTTATTTCAAATCATTTTTTGTCTATCTCTGTCCAAAAGGCCACCCCAGGGCCCCACCTTCCAAAAATAATTATGGTTTTATCCAAACACTATATTCTTCTTTGTTTTCCATAATTTTCATACCTACAACACGCGCGTAAAATTGTCTGTAATTTTGTTACGCATTCAGAGTGTCCCAGAGCGTTTATCATCTGGCTCTTTTTTCTTAAATCGGTCACTAATGCTTTCCAAAAAATATGAAAGTAAAAGCACACGTCGTGGTCCCTCGACGTGAAATCACAGTCAAAGTGTTATCTTCTGCCTTCGTGACATTTTCCAAGCTATTTTCTATGTATATTTCTAACGGGAGTACGAATATCGCGAATAGAAGTTGCTTACAAGTGAACGATTCCAATTTTATCAAGTATTTTCATATCTCTTTTCTGTGGTCGAAGGGATGACGCTGTACGAGCTCCACGCGCCGTTGCTTTTCGTCGCCAAGACACAGTGGCAAGCTGGAGTGATCGACGAAGCCGCGTTGAAATCGAAGATGATAGAGGCCGCCGAGATTTTGAAAGAAGCCACGAAGATCTTGTGCTTCGAACCGCCGGAGACGCCCGAGGGACAGATAGGACTGGTCGCGAAAGGATCCTTGGTCGAACTCGAGCAATCGATCAATGACTTATAAGGAGCACCCATTTGTAAATACTACTAACTTTGTACGAACGTATTTCTTTGCTAATAAACGTGCATATAAAAGGATACTATACAGTGTTCGTAGAACTATCGCCATTACTTTTTGTTATACTTAATGAATGATATTTAATTAAATTCATGAAGAAAGGTTTAATTTTCAGTTAAATCTGAATTAAAAAATTAGCTAAACGGGATACTGAACCCTGAAGGATATATTGAATATCTCTATTGCGGTAGAGCTTGCGACGAAAGCAAAGACCTTGATAAATGATAATGTTAAGAAACCAGAAACGATAATCTTGAGGAACCTCCCTTTAATTATACTTCCCTCTACAAACTTTGCAACCTTTCGTTCTTATCTCTGTCTCGTAAGACCAAAACCAAAAGCAACGGTAAATATTCGATAGTGCAATTTAAAATGATCCATCCTGAAGTTTACTAAAATTTGTTCAAGTCGAAATTAAGTACACGCGTGACTAAATTCTTGGATAGAGGATGGTTTGATCCAGTGCTGGCTGACTGGGTCTAAAAATATTGGAAACAAAGGGGGCCCACCCACAACTATAATTTAATATCATTTAATTTTTATAAGAAATAAATAAAATTATCAAAAAATACTCAAGTGGCAAAAATGTTTATTTTTTAGTAATTACAGTGTTTAAAAGGGCCTACTTCGTCAAGCCATCGGGCAGACTGACACCCTGGCCAGCCCGCCACTGGTTCGATCGCACATATATCCGTTGCAAGGCCCATTTTCACCCACAACTCCATTCATACACATTTCAAAACAAGCTTTCACTTTAGATTTAAATCTTGTAGTAATGCCAATCGCAACATATGCAATTTGATATTTGGGACGGGTCAAGATCGACCCTGTAACCGCCAGGCGAAGGTCAATGGAAAAGGGAAAGCCCGATTGAGAATATAAGTAATTAATAGACGCGTGTCATCGAATTTTCTAAACCAATGACCGCTATGGTTCTGTCGCGAGCGCCTGGCAAGCAAGCTTTGTACTAACATCTAATAATACAAGCGCAACGAGAGCGTACCAAGGAGAGAAAGAGAGCCGCCTCTCTCGCTGCCCAGCTTCCTGTATCTCGGTGTCAGTTACGAACCCGCAAGAAATGGACAAGACGACGCGACTCCGACGAGCCTGAGCATCGCGCGAAACACGGTGCACGTTACCGAGGGATATTTAGAGAAGAATTTGAAAAGTGTACCCGATCCCGAGCATGGCGACGGAAGGGAGACCGAAAAGCAGCGGGGCACCCGCGTTGAAGTACAAAGTTGAACGCTCCGAGAAACTCGGCAGGTATAAACACAATATTCCGAAGCTCTCGATAATTATAGAGCGTCTTCTATCTATAACAGCACCGGAGCAACGCCGCCTTCAAATGATTGGCAAGCGCATTAGCAGCGCCGCGTTAATGAGCTGTAGCCTCGCAGGGGCACAGCTCTGCTCTCTTCTTTCCATCTGACTGTAAACGAATGATTTTATATTAATAGTCAACGCGTTGAACTTGATTTTATAAGGTACCTACGCGCAGCGAAGAATCTGGCGGCCGGTGAAGTGATACTTCGTGAAAAACCGATTGTTGTTGGACCAACGACTTGCAGCAAAGATTACATCTGCTTCGCGTGTCTGCGCTTGTTACCGAAGATCAAGAAGGGAACGCAACACGTCTGCTCCAAGTGCAATGTTGCGGCTCTGTGCGGCACCGCCTGCGAGGTAATAAGTTCGCGAGAGAATCGAGGTTTCTACGCAGCTTCGAATTGAGTAAATTGAGACACAATCTCGACACTACTCGAATATTTAGTAGTAACTCGAGAGTCGGTGATTTGTTCGAATATATTCGAGTAGTTGCAAAATTTTTGAGCTGAAAATTTATCTCCAGGTAACTCGAAGGACAAAAGGCTTGAATATTCGAGTTGTTTGAGTTTTTCAAGTAGCTCTCATTTTTTTCCAACGGTTCGTCGATTTTAAGCAGCTCGGAAAAATTCAAACTCGGCTCGAGTACTCGCACACCCCTAGTGAATACTAAGGCTGGGACTATTCGAATAATTTAATATTCGAATATTTTATAAGTATTCGAATGCTACGAATACTATTCGGATACATCAGTATTCGAATACTTTAATATTCGAATACATCAGTGTTCGAATACTTTAATATTCGAATACATCAGTGTTCGAATACTTTAATATTCGAATACATCAGTGTTCGAATACTTGGATATTCGAATACATCAGTATTCGAATACTTTAATATTCGAATAGTATTCGAATACTTTAATATTCGAATACATCAGTGTTCGAATACTTTAATATTCGAATACATCAGTGTTCGAATACTTTAATATTCGAATACATCAGTGTTCGAATACTTTAATATTCGAATACATCAGTGTTCGAATACTTGGATATTCGAATACATCAGTATTCGAATACTTTAATATTCGAATAGTATTCGAATACTTTAATATTCGAATAGTATTCGAATACTTTAATATTCGAATAGTATTCGAATACTTTAATATTCGAATACTTTAATATTCGAATAGTATTCGAATACTTTAATATTCGAATACTATTCGAATACTTGGATATTCGAATATTATTTGAATACTTGGATATTCAAATTATATTCGCCAAATAATTGAGCAACTGAAGTATTCGAATATTCGAATACCGAAAAATTCGACAAATAGTCACAGCCCTAGTGAATACTATCCTTCCAGGAACAGCCGAAGTATCACACAAAAGACGAGTGCGACCTGCTCAAATATAATGAGAATCTATCGACAAACGATATACCGGACATCATCGGTGTGCTGTCGCCTCTAAGATTATGGCTTCTGAAGCAGAAGGACTCGGAGCTATGGCGACAAGTTGAATCCATGGAAGCTCACATGGACGAAAGGAGGAACACGCCCGTTTGGAGGGAAGGAGAGGTGAACGTTATAAATGTACGCAGGATAGCAGAATGTTTAATAATTCCCCATCAGCACGCGATAAGAGTTGTCTATCGGCTTTTAACAGCCGCTTCTATGAAATTTCAGGTGATGAGAACTCTTCACCTGATTCCCTACAACGGCGAAGAGACATCGGAGCTTCTGCAGCAGCTGTGCGGGATTTTAGACGTGAACACATTCGAGCTGAGATCTCCAGGAGGCCTGGACGGGCTTCTGTTGCGAGGCTTATACGGGGAAGCCTCCCTCATGGCTCACGATTGCACGGGGAACACCCATCTCACCGTAGACGACAACTTCCAGCTGACCGTGTACGCCAGTCTACCGATCGCGGCGGGGGAACCAATTCTTTTCAATTACACGTCGTCGCTTTTGGTTTGTCAGTTTTATAATCGAGAAGGAACGATGTCGAAGCTCGTGAAATTAGTATGATAATTATCCGATTACGTGGTTATTAGGGAACGTCCGGTAGGAGGGAGTATTTGCGAGTAGGGAAGTACTTCGACTGCGAGTGCTCGTTATGCAGGGACCCTTACGAAATGGGTTCCTACATGAGCAGCATTTTATGTCCGGGGTGCAGGGAAGGTTACATGGGCTTGAAGAATCCTTTGACGATTCATCCGTACGAGAAGAAAATGAACTGGGAATGCGAGAAGTGCAGGAAATGCATCGGCGGCCGGCTCGTCAGGGCTACCTTGAACATAAGTAGAACGCTGATCGACGGCACGGACGACTACGACATCAAAGTTTGTGTGCTGTTGTTAAAATTCAACTAAATTGTTCGTTCCGCTTTGCGAGCTTTCTGTTCTCTCTGTCCCGTTATCAAGGGCCTGGAAACGTTGGTGACGAAGCTGTCGCGATCCCTGCACCCGAATCACTTTTTAATGCTGTCTTTGAAGCAGAAGTTACTGGCTGCTTATAGGAAAGAGGTGGCGTCGCCGAATCCGCAGAAGAAAATTATGCAGAGGATGTTGGACACGTGCAAGGAAATGTGCAGTGTGCTGGAGATCGTTGAGCCAGGTATCTCGCGACTAAAAGGTAACTTTGCATTTGAAATCTTATCGGTATTGCAGGCGTGTGCGTGCAGCGGTGGTGAAAACAATATTTAAAATTCATATTTCCTGAGTACATGCCTGCATAATTAACTTCACGATGGACTTTAAGTGTCGTTATCGCTGGCATATTCTGGAGCATAAATTTTTAGATATAATTCTGAGCGGTGGCAGTACATTAATATTCGCACCGTTCGTAATTCAAACTTTCTTTCGACCGCTGGTGTAAAAGTAAGAATTATTAATATTCCATTGTTTGCTAATGAATAGCATTTGTGATAAAGGGATAATGTTGTACGAGATGCACTTACCGTTCGTGCTGCTGGCGAATCGCGCGTACGCAGCGCGGGAAATCCCCTCAGCGGAACTGGCCTCGCGCCTCGAGGAAGCCGGAAGTATTTTGAAGAGGTCTTTAACGATGCTCCTTTTGGAACCAACGGACACGCCGGAGGGTAAACTGGCTAAGCGAGCTTTGCAAGAATTAAAAGCGCTAAATCGGAATATAGCCGACGTAAAAACGATCAGTACAATCGAGGAGACGCGTGGCCACAATAAAAGAAAATCGCCGAAGAAAAAGTCCAATACGAACAAATGAACGTTCAAACAGCCACGCGTGCCAGGAAGCTGTGCTTCGATATTGTTACCTTCAATTTTGTTGTTAAATAAACATTATTATTTTATACCGCTGTAAATGTTTGTATAATATTAAATATAATAATGGATGTTACAGTTATAAATGTATTATGAATACTTCCTGATCCTACTTCCGGTTCTTGAAACAAACTGAAGCCTGTAGTTAGTATTACTCTTTTCTTTTTTACAATATCAGCTTTATTATGGGTGAATTCCACTTGCGCCCAAATCGCCCGTTATTTTCATTAGGGTAGGTTTCCATATACGCGACTGGACGCATCGTCAAGAGTTTTAAAGTCGATTTTCTCGAAAATGAAGCGCAATATTAAAAAATTTTATTCCTCGGTTAGCTTGGCTTGATTTGACGGTGGCGCCGTTTCGTTTGCCATCTTGGCGTTGATGGGTTTGACAAAATCGCGCATACGTTACGAAGCATAGTCCGGACTCGGGAAGATATTTCCCATGGACACTGCTTCGGATGCATTCGGCATGTATAACCACTAAGGCCGGTATTCCCAGTCGTTGCTTAAGACTTAAGATCGTCTTAAGCATTTGGCATCCTTTACTAGTGTATGAGGTTAGTAGAGGATGCCGCACGCTTAAGACGATCTTAAGAATAAGCAACGACTGAGAATACCGGCCTAAGTTACCCGATTTATGCCCGATTTCTTCACCTTCGATTAAAGTCCCGGTCAGTGAACGACCAATTGAATGCTATCATGTGGCACTCATCGACCAATTACATGCTATCATGTGTCACATATCTGCCAGATAGCTCTAACTGGAAGATATCTGGAGGTGAAGAAATCTGCCGTATGCCACTTCACCTGAATCACTTGTCACTTATCGCACCATGTCGCACCATTGCGTGCAATTGCGCACCATGGCGGCCGGTTGAAGCATAAATAGTGCGCTTTAGAAGTATGAAGTTACAGAAATTTTATTCTTCGAGGATCTAAATTCGCAAATTTATCGCTGTCCGACGTACTATTTTATAGTACACAGGTAATATTTCAAATACATCGCGGAATCTTGTAACATAACCTCTACGGTATAGGTACGAAGAAAATAAGTAAATAAATTGTTGACCTACTATCAAATATATATTATGCAACGTATTATTGACACCTACAGCATGATACCGAGAGAAGATAGCGATTTCGAATTAACGAAAATATATATTTAGATGTAGCGAAAGAGTTCGCTTTCAGTAACATATTTTAAAAGTGTTTCATTCATTTCAGAATATATTTAACATGTTCGATCAAAGCATCATTGGTATATGCTTCTCCATCTGTTTGGTAGTGGTTTTTAACTTTTCTCTACATCGTATAGAAGAAGGTCATGTTGGTGTTTACTTCAGGGTAAGTAATAATCTAGAGACGCGGTAGCGTCTCGACGCCAAGTACATGAAAAATCTATCCCTACAAAATGATACAATCTAACGATATGTCCTTCATTGTTATACGATACAGGGAGGTGCGTTATTGCCTCAAGTAAGTAATCCAGGATTTCACATGATGATACCGTTGTTAACGACCTATCGCTCGGTTCAAGTCACGATGCAAACGGACGAAGTAAAGAATGTACCGTGTGGAACCAGCGGCGGCGTGATGATCTACTTTGATCGAATAGAAGTTGTAAATATACTGGATGCAAATAGTGGTAATAATTTCACGCATACCTACTTGTGATTAAGGAAACCGAAGGACAAAGTGTCGCAATATTATGTACTAATCGGCTTTTTCTTTACTATGCAGTTTATACTATGGTGCGTAACTTCACCGCAGACTACGATCAGACGTTAATATTTAATAAGATCCATCACGAGTTGAACCAGTTTTGTTCGGTACACACGTTGCACGAAGTGTATATAGACTTATTCGATCAAATAGATGAGAACTTGAAAACGCAACTGCAAAAGGACTTAAATGACTTAGCACCTGGCTTGAGCGTTCATGCCGTCAGAGTTACGAAGCCAAAAATCCCAGAGACTATTAGAAAGAATTACGAGTTAATGTGAGTAGAAATTTAAATGAAGTAAGAATGATGCGGACAACGATAATATATATGTATGTGTCTTCTCGCAGGGAAGCGGAGAAAACAAAACTATTAATATCTACGCAGCATCAAAAGGTGGTGGAGAAAGATGCCGAAACTGACAGGAAGAAGGCCGTGATTGAAGCAGAGAAGGAGGCCCTAGTGGCGAAAATTCAGTATAGTCAGAAAATCATGGAGAAAGAATCGTTGCAACGAATAGCATCTATCGATGACGAAATGCATCTGGCTAGGGAGAGGAGCCGTTCCGATGCTGAGTTTTATCAAATGAAAATGCAAGCGGAGGCTAATCGTCTCCTTCTTACTAAAGAATTCTTGGAACTGAAAAAGTATGAATCGCTGGCCCAAAATGCGAAAATTTATTACGGTCAAGATATACCAAAAATGTTCACGCATGGGGGTTGCTCAAACGATCCTAACATAGGTATCGATGTAGGTATCGAGAAGAAGTAACCGTAGAAACGAACGTTTGTCTCTTTCCCGCTTCGTGAAACATTATGAAGTATTTACCACTTTAGTTATATTTAATGTGTATTCGCTTTCGAAATGTAATAATTGTAAAAAGTTGTTGAAATGAGAATTGCATTTAAACACTTGTTAACTTTCTATTTCAACGAATAAAACTTAACTAGGATTTATGCGATTTATGTATCTGGACTCCAGAGCCGGAGCGTATTAATTCCGCTTTTTTTTTTAAAAAATCGCACTTTACGTGTTTCCCATATCAAATTTCTCACTCTTTCGGAAACATGTAAACTGTTTTTTTAAAGAAAGCGGGCTTAATACGCTCTGGCTCTGGGGTGCAGATATGTATAATTTTTCTCTGGTCGAGTCGCACTAACTTCAATAGATCTTTCTAATGAAAATATTACCAATGATTGTATTAACAGCACATTGCAATTCTATACTCCATAATACACTCGAAGTTAATATTACTTTACACATCGTGTTTAAAATATTTTGTAATCTTTTTTAAAACAAATGTAATCGATTAACCTTGTACAACGTAGAAAAAAGTGCGAGTTCAAATAAAGTTTAAATTTATCAATAGCTTTCTCTACTTCAATGAAATCCCATTTCTATTTCGAAATTATTATAGTCAACTACAATTAACTTATTAGGTTAAGTCTGATTACCTTTCCGTATTCGTATCGCGTAGATAAATTGCTTAGGCCGTGCACAATAACTAATCGCACGCGCTACAAATTCAAACGGATCAATGTAAGTTTAACGTATTTTTTTCGCGAATTTGAATAGGATGCGCGCGCATTCTACATCAACCACATGTGCATATGTATACGTTTTGATACAAATAATGATAATTACATTATAGTGGCGGCTTACATATATCTTCCGTCTTACAGTACATTTCTGCCGGTGGAATTATTGTGTTCCAACGAAACAAGATAAGTTTATAGTAACATTTATACTTTCCCGTGTACAGTTATAATTATAATTACGATTTCAATGATGTGTTTATTTCTGTTTATGTATATGTAGAACGGCGGAAGACTGATATGTGGAAGTGGGTCAAAATTAGCTTATAAGATTTCATCCTCACAAACTAACGAACAAACACACAAGTGAAGTTAAATAAAAGTTTATAAAAATGGTACAGCATTTGTCCCACGTCCCACGATTCTGGCATCAGCGACAGGATCACATATAACCAAAGTTAGTGGCACGCCATCTATCACTATCCTCGTCGCGTACCCTTCCTTTCTCTTTCTCTCCCCTCTTCATCGGTCCTGGAACAACCTCCACCAACATCATGTGTCCCTATTCACTCTGCTGAATTTCTGTTCCTATTGGATACATAACTTCGTACGCACGATAGGGTGGATGTACCAGTAAATGGACCGGTAAGTACCAGTGATTGAATATTTTTTATTAAAACGCGTAAGTACAAAAAGTTATTAAAATAATAACTCGTTTTTTGACGATGCTGCGGGATTACATTCCGAGATGCAACTGCAGAAGGGCATAAAGTATTAGCAGAATGTGCACAATTCATTGAAAAGCGGGAGTTTTTAATAAAGACAGGATGTTGTTTGTCGTAACTCGTAACCGTGAGCAAGAACTGTTAATAGCTAATTAAGTAGAAACTAAATGATTGCAAATATGGAATGGGAAAGTAGCCAAGGGCCTAACTACTTTAAGATACAACCGCAGAAGTTCATAAATTATTCGTACCTAGTATATAAGATGTTCATTAATTTGTGATATTGCGTAATATTTTAAAAATTACGGACTCGCTT
Organism: Andrena bicolor; assembly: GCA_960531205.1. Taxonomy (NCBI): domain Eukaryota; kingdom Metazoa; phylum Arthropoda; class Insecta; order Hymenoptera; family Andrenidae; genus Andrena; species Andrena bicolor. The sequence goes on along the minus strand of OY482666.1, from coordinate 36,394,034 downwards.
GTGAAAGTAAGCCACCTTCTATATTATTCTGTGTTCCGATTGACTCTTTAGAATTTCTTAGTCCAAAATGTATCTGGGGGCTTTAGTACGTGCCTTGCGCCGTTAGATGGGCACTAAGCTTCGCGGTCGGTAAACGAGACAACTGTTTAAAACACTACTCTATTTCGATAAATTTATTTTATTCAATTAGATATTAATTTAATAACATCAAAACTGGGGAAACCATATGTTCAATGGCAATTGCAAAATTACTTCCACGAAATGCATAATTCCGAATACTTATCGTAGAAAAATTGGCAATAAGTTGTTGCCGACAGCTGTGACAGTACTCTGTTATCAGATGGAGCTCCAAATGTACGTAAATTATTTCTAGTTAATTAAATGCTTCTGCGAAAGAAGAGACAGACCCACACTGATGAGCCTGGCGGTATTAATTTGCCTGTCATGAGTAACTTGAGAAGTTTCTCAGATCCTAACAATGAAGTAATAATACAATTCGAACTGTGCCAAGGGCAGGTTACATGATTGTAAAGTGCTCGATTGGTGGTCAGAAAGCTAACGTTGCAGTTACGGATGCTGCTTCTTAATTGTGCACCTGTGGATTCATTTTGAAGAACAATGTTCTTTCGACACAACGCTGTCTCCCGGTTGCAGGAGACTGAGCACGCCGGTTTCTATTTTTCTAATAACCCCGCTATGATTTTATAGGTTAATCGAGATGGTACATTAAACCTTCCTTCGTCCAAACGTACATTTCGCAACATTCAACAGCGTCTTCCATTAATCAGTACCATTAATAATCCAAGCTTCCTCCCCAATATCCAAACACTTCTACCAAAGGAAATAGTACTCGAAATTTACTTTTTCCACGCAATAGATGAATAGACGAACAGAGGTTCCTCTATATATGGCAATTACATTCCACTTTGACATAACAATTTTATAAATGCTACGCATATAAGGGGAGATCTGCATTATTATAAGTAACTGACTTATTACATATACCACTCGTCCTTGGCACGAAGAAAAACTAGAATGGAACAGTTCCAGCGTCCAATTATCGCGCGTCTCTGACATTGAAGCGCGGAAAAACATCTCGTGGGAAAGCCTCGCCGCCATTCATTCCGTTGCACGGAAAATCGCTCGGCCGCGTTTGCATATAGTATTTTATTCAGAATCAAGATCGAAGTTTACGCTCCACAGATATCGCCTTACGCTTAATTAACCCGCCCATTATTCCCTCTGTAATTATATTCCTGTGAAATGGCGGGCGTCACCGAGATCTCGTGTTCAACGATTTCAAATTTCGCGAAGGCTCGGTGAAACGGCTCCGCCACACCAGCCCACGCGATAGAATCATTCAAATTTCACCGGCATTTGCACCATTGTCCAGGAAACGCACAGAAAGTTACAGAGAAAAGGAGCAGGAGAAGTCGAACCGGAAGAGGATGGGCACGATTTTAACTGGACGGCTGAGGCAATGGAAACAATTCTGACTGGCGTTGCTGCAACGTGCGTCATAATGCCGTTGACAAATCGACAGCCCGCCGTCGACGCGAGAACCATGAATTGTTCAAACGCAGCAACGTGAAATTATGTCCTGCGAGCGACCATGCTAATTGCACACCTTCCAACTGCATTATCCTAATTACTAGTAATTGCGAGCAGCGGCGGAGTGACTTTTACTGACGTTGGCTAATGATCATCAATGAAGCTGACACAACAGATTAATGAACTCAGTGTTGGAAAGAATTTTCCGATTCGCCATTTCCCCCCTGAACAGCCTTCAATTCATATTCTCTGAGAAGAGGATCCGCGATGTAATACAGATTTTTAATAAATAAATACTGAAGCCACTTCTAGTGAAAATATAGGCACCACCTTCTCTAAACAGTTGCGAATTGAAAACAGTTTGCCCTATGGTAAAGTGACCAGACGTTCCGCGTTTTAGTCCTTTGTCCCGCACTGAAAAGTGTCCCGCATTGCCGCAAAGTGACCAGATATTTTCTGCCCCAATACGGGACAAGTAAGGAGGCAAGTTAGGAAGCAAAAAAAAAGGTTCACAGATTATTAAATGCATCCATAAATATATAAATTATGTATGCACTTAATAAACTGCGGAAACATGGATCCCCAAACCCCCTTTTTTTTTTTGCTTCCCAACTTGCCTCCTTGCCTGTCCCGCATTGGAGCAGAAAATATCTGGTCACTTTACCCTATGGCTATCTAAAATCTAAATGACTATTCATCGATCGACTCTTTTCTCTTAACAGAATTATTATACCATTTCCATTATTCATATTTATAACGCGAGTCAGAGTTGAATAACAGGTATTAGGGGACACCGAGGGGCCCCTTGCAAAATCGTGTTCTCGGTGATTTCACGCGGCGCCTTTGCTGTCGTCGAGCGAGGCGGAGAGGCGGGAATGGAGAAGAAAAAAAAAAGTATCGTCGTGACTATTCAAGGATTATTCCACGCGATCTGCTTTCACCTTTTCACGATCGTCGACGGACCGAAGCGGAGCAGGGCGACGACGAGGAGCAGGGAACGAGCGCGCGTATGACGCGGTCGCGTAGAATTCCGTGGCGCGAGATAAAAGGTTTTCGAAGGCTCGGCTGGGTTGCTCGTCCGGTTAGGACTTTGGTAGATAACGCGTAGCGGTTGTCCCAGTTTCCAAGTCAACAGGGGGCGATAAAGATCGTCGTGTTCGGTAACGCGATCCTCATTCCCTTTAACGTTATACCTACGATCCGCTGGATCTCCGCAGCGATTAAATCAATTGCACCGCGATCGCGTTGACTTTCAAACGCCTCACGCTGGCGAGTTTCCTCTCCCCGGATCGATTTCAGTGCTGAGTATCCTCGGCTCCACTTGCGCGATCCACGGTGAATCTTATTCTACTTATTCCTCAATCTTCTCCGCTTCTGTTTTAATTACTCATTTTCCCTGAAATTCCAATTCTCCGTTCAAACGTAAATAACGTTTCAGGTAATTCGAGAAATATGGATGACTAGTATGCTAAAATATTCTTGTGTTTTCCTGGAATATAAATACGGAGACACTCTTCTGTTTTCGATTGTTAAAAATATCGACGCGAAAACAAGTCCGTCAGAGCGTGTGAGAAATAATATTTAACTGGGCGAGCTTGGTGATGTTGACGCGCGAAATTTGCATTAACTCGAGAACTTGGGCGGTATAAATATTGCCTGGTGTCCCCTTTCACTGAACCGACGGCTGTGTTTCAGATGTGTACGCCCCACAGACAAACGTAACGTTTTAGCGTAATGAGAAATGGTCCTTGGCGCGTGTGGGAATAGGTATGCCGGGCGATAATTCAAGTAGATCGTAACGCGACGCGACGCGATTATACCCGGTTAGTCGACGCTGTAAAAATATTACATCATCCCCGTATCCGGCACGAATTCACGCTTGTTTTGCTTGTACATACTCGTAGCAATTGTAACTTGGTTCGGGGCACCGACACGTTTCGCAATGGTCTTTTTGTCGGCATTGAACATGTGGAGCGTGATAAGAGGTTAACTAGAAAAAGCAGAGCGATGGTGGTTTAGTTGTTACCTCGTTCCTAAATTGCTTCTGAAATCTGCTCCGCTTGGACCACGAATAAAGTGGAGGAAAAGTAAAGCGAGGGGTCCTGTCGAGGAGAAGAAAGATGGAACTTGTGTCTGTGACTGGATTTCCTTCCCATTGTCAGTGTTTTGTAAAATACCCTGGGTTTTTGGAATGGCGTTGATAATTTATTCAGAGATGTGCCGGATGGTACTAAGTTCAGTGAAATTGAAGAGCAAAGTATAAAATACTTTTACAGAGAAGAACAGCGTGTGCTCTTCCTTGTCGACTAATCTCCTACGTTTACTCGCTGTGCTTTATGATCCTCTACTCTCACCATATCTCTAATTTCCATATAGGTGAACGTATACAGCTGTGATGTCTAATTTGAAGGAAGATGAAAGCATTAGGTGCCATTAAAAAGGAGAAAATGGGATTACAGGAGCCTGTTCCCTCTCACCTTTTCAATTTTCTAGAATCTCCATATTTTATATCCCCACATCTTTGCTATCCTCTATCGCCACTTCAGTTTTTTAGAACCGTACAGTATACAGTGTATAATTTAAAGAAACTTCTACCATGTGATGTTATTAAGGAGGAGAAAGTAGAATTAGTCAAATTTACCATTGCATCCCACTTCTGTCCCTCCAATCTTCTAGAATCATTCTCCATGCTTTGTATGCCTCTATAATGACGCAGCCAGCTTTGTATGGAGAATATATACGCCAATAAACTTTCAAAACCTGTCACGAATCCTTTCTTTGACCCAGCAATTAATTTCAGAATAATGTGTTCACAGCACGCTAATAAATCCTGCTTCACAGTACAGCCTGGTCTAATCCTTTGACCATTAACGATCTCCCTCTCCATTAACTTCTCTGAAATAGTGGAAAGCTCTGTATAGGTACCTATTATATTGATAAAACCTGCGGCACGCGACAACCGGCTGCAATTTACGTCGCACCTGACATTCCCAGGTCCGCAACAATGTTCCACGCCGTGTGGAGTCACATGGGTGACTCAGAGCACCCGTGCGTTTCCCTTTTTCAGAGGAGAGAGGAACGATTATGTCTCGTCGCGTGCTCCTGAAATGGCACGAGTAGAAACTAAAAACAAACACATAGCTGGAGATCTCACCCGCAAAACTGTAGGCGCCGTAAACTCTTCCTCTTTCCTCGGCCCCTTCAGCTACGCTCACTTCCAGCGACACAGCTCCTGACCTTACTGAAAGTAGCGAAAAAGGGAGCGCAAACACGATCCATAATTGTTTCTACATACATTATCATCGCGCGGAGCTTTGTTTCGAGCCAGCGTACGATGACACATGCGAGAGGATCTGCTCCAGATCACTTCAGTCTTTACTCTTCCACTCATCCTCTCCGCCGTTCCTCCGCAGTTTCTCCTGTTCTTCCACGCGGGCAAGGTCTGACCGCACGTCGTCATCGGCGGCGTTTTCATCGGTCGTCGGCGAGAAACTCGACGCCGGGGGAGAGCCGCCGGAAGAGAAAGCGAGCGCTTCGATGCAAGCGGGAGGAACAGCTTTGGAGGAAGCTCCCCGGCGGTGGCGGAGGTAAAAGCGTTCTCGCGCGGTGAAATCTGAAGCGGGGAATGGAACGGAAACGGTCGGCGGATTGAACTTGGCCGGCGAAAGGGGCGATTGTTCGTGGAAATCGTCTGAAGACGCGAAGATGAAGAAGTCGCGGTGGATGACAGTTGAAGTGGTTTCTTTCCGCAGAAATCGCCGGAGCTGCGGACGAAGGGAAGATAATTAGAGATGGTTCAGGTGTCTTCTGAAGTCTGGAATCCTGTAGGAATCAGTAGGAAGTCACTGGAACTCTGATGACATGCACTCGGAAGGATTGAAATAGGCAACTCTAGTGGAGGAGAAATTCCAAAGGTCTCTCGAGTAAGAAAGTTCAAGCTTTAAGGAGGGCGAAGGGTCAGCTGGCAGCTGGAATCCAAGTAGAGGTAGAGGTTCAAGAAGTGGGGAACCAGAATTCCACGGTTTTCAAGCTCCCGCGTAGTTGGATACTCGAGTGGAAGCTGAAGTTTCAGGAGAGTCAGAATCTCAAGCCTCGCCTGCCAGGCGAGCGGAGGCCAAGGGCAAAGCGGAAGAAGCTGCTCTGGCTGCAGTGAAGGCGAAGGTGGAGACGGAGTCGCGTGCCCAGAGATTCTAACACTCTTTGGAATGTTAATGACCAGCTCCCATCTTCCAAGCGAGAGTAAAACACTCGGGATTGAATAGCAGCAACGTCCATTTCTCACGCAACTGATCCATTGCACCCCTAGAAGCAAGGAAATTGATACTCTTATTAGATCAGAGCAATTAAATAAGTAACGAGCCACTTATTGTTAGTGGCAATCCTGCTGGAACTTGAATGGTTCCAAGCATTAACGGATCCAACCGCAAGAGCGATGCTTTCGAATCCACTTGAAGCAGATGCCTCTAGCTGATACTTATCCTATAATAAAGAAGACTGTTACTCTAGCTAGTAGAAAATAAGAGAAGCGATTACATACGAACCGAAATCGCAAGGATGACATTAAACTGTTGCAGCAGATGAACGCTCGTTTACCTTTTCTTCCTCGTACCTTTCTCTTTGCCCTACCAAAGCGCCCACTCGTCTCGCTGGGTATTTCCACCTCCAACTTGAACGTCTCAACGCTCTGCAAACACATCAGGCGCGCAACAATTCGTGGAAGCACGTTATAGAAACATAAACAATCGCCGCAATGCCTGTTAAAAAGCTTATTTCCAAGAAAGCTTGATTGCCTACGCACGATCCTCCTCGCTAGAGGACGACAGGCTCTAATATTCTAATACCATAACGCTTGAAATACCACGAACTTGCTCCGAGTGGATGATTCAGAAGGTTACAGTCTCTTCAGTCTTCACTCGCAGCAACAGTGGCAGTGGGAAACTTTCCCTTTCTTCTTCACTTTCTTATCGCATGATTTTACGATCACACTCGCCAATTACTATTTAAAGCCAATAAATATACGAGCGATCGTTCCTAATCTATCCGCAAATGCTACTGTTTGGAAGCAATTGCTCCTTCAGCGAGTACCCCAGTGTAATTCCCCTCAAATTCGATCAGATGAGCGTGAAACTAGCTTATTACGCAAGCGTTATTAACTGTAAGGTAGCTCGCCTTAACTTCTTCCTAGTTGCTGCCTCAAATAACCCGGAAGAGGCTCCATACCCCCCTTATTATAGCCTAACGATCGTTTTCTTGCGCGACACACTCGAGAACAGGGGCCATGCAAAACGGAATCCTGTTAATTAGCGACTACTACGAGGTACTTTAATGAAACCGCGAAAGTTGCAAGCTGCGGTTCAGCCAGGCTTTTAGTGTTGACCTCGGGGATGCTTGTTGATCCTAATTGACGGTAATTAGGTTGGTTGCCCGCGATACGCTTTTACAAGTGCTCGGGAGCGTGGAGAGATTCGGTCGCTCCCTGTCAGAGGAGTGTGACAAGCGGTGGAAAAATGATAACACGGGGAACGATTGGGGGAAACGAGTTCGCCCATGCTCTCTTTCCTTGTGCAACGATTTCGTGTCATGCGACAGGATCATGCGAATGTCGTTAGCCGCCTTTGTTCGCAGAGTGGGTGCACGTGGACGAATTATAGTGGGCAGGGTGGAGCACGCGACAGTGCAAAAGCCTTGAAATTACGTTCAATTGGGACTGAATTTTATTATATTCAATTCTTTTGATAGCAGCCTTGGCACTCGCAAGAAGGTTAATAATACTAAACGTATATACAGGCATCCTTACTGCCCTTACTCACCATCCATTAACAGCAGTGACACATTTAATGGGCGGCCGATGAGCAGTTGCAGAAGACCCCCTAGGGCCCCAACTTTTACAAGATTATTATTTTATCCAAACACTATTTTTTCTGTACTACTATACTTGGCCCGTTTTTAGTAAACTACCTCTTCATTTTCCCGAAAAATTGGGCCCAAAAGGTCCCGAGGGCCCTATCTTATCCTTCCGGCGGGCGCGCTCTTTTTCATAACGGGAGCGGGCGCTTCGTGTACAAAGTACACTGTGAAAGAATAAGACTTATTATTGTAAAATAAACATTATGCGGTGAAAGTTTATGATATTTGAAAGCTTATTAATCATTTATTTGAATAATAATTGTTACAAAGTATCGTATAAAAATCGAAGGATGAAAAAGAAAGTTATTCATCAGATTCAGACTGACTAATACTTTGTACACGAGCGCGCCCGCCGGAAGGTTAAAAGAAAATTATTATTTTATTCAAACATTAGTTTTTTCTGTACTACTACACTTGGCCCGTGTTCAGTAAACTACCTCTTCATTTTCCCGAAAAATTGGGCCCCAGTCCAAAAGGCCCCGCCGGACCCTATCCTGAAAAAAATTATGACTTTATCCTAAGACTATATATTTTTCTGTACTATTACACTTAGCCCATTTTTAGTTAAATGGGCCCCTCAGAACGTTCGCCACCTAGGCCTTTTTCCTTAAATCCGCCACTGACCAACACCCTTGCAAACAATTCCATCAAATTTACTACAGTCTACTACCGATTACCGAATCACTCGGATAAAAATCACCCGCCAATCTGGGAATTACTGTTTCCATATCGTAAAATCTGTCCTCGGAATATATGTACTCTGCGATCTCTGACATTCGATCAGTTACACCTGCTCGCTCACCTTCTCCCTCCGCCTGCTTCTCCATATTTCTCTCATTAAAAACAGATTGAATTTAATTAAGTAGATGAAACAGAAGCCCCACGGGGCAGGCCTCGGGAGGTGACTAAAACCTGAACGGAAAAATACCCATGAAACCGAATCGTAACCCACTTTGTCATACGTATCGCGGACAAGAGGAATGCATTCGTCGTGGATTCGATCCGATTTACATGCCTCGATGGTGTGCGCGCGTGTAAACACCATCTGCGACGCTGTGTACTACGTGCATACAGGCGCGCGTGGCCGTCTGTGGAGGCAGCTCGCCGAACGGATCCATGCCTCAGGACGCGAACGATTCTTTGGTGACTGGTGGTTCAAGAGGTGAGAGACCATAATGTCTGGTGGGGGGCAACGGGGACCCCGCCCCGTGGACAGCTATAAAATGCCAGCACGGGAATCAGGCCCAACCAGTCTTAATCGGTACACGAAGGACCATTTTTTTTCTCCTTCCTACGTCGACACGCTCGGCTCTTTGCTCTCCTTCCTCTCTCTCATCCCCCAAGACCATGAAGCTGGTCCCGATCTTGTTGCTTGTCGTCGCGGTCGCCTTCGCCGCCGAAGAGAAGGAGAAGGAACGTCCGAAAACATACAGAAGGCTCATTCCCGCTGACGTTCTTCGCGGTGAGTCTCTATTTCTTCCCAGAAACATCTAAAATGTCCGAACCGTCGTAATCTGTCGGGAAGTGACAGTGGTACCGTTAGAGTTCTATTTTATTGGGAGTTGGAATGAAGGGAGACGTGAGGACTCGTTTGATTAAAAGGAGAGAGTGAAATGGCACTCGGGGGTTACTCGAGGGGGTGGCGAATCTCCTTGTCTCCTATCTTTTCTCTGATTGATACTAATTGTAAGTAGTAGTAAATGTTTTTAAATTACCTTAATTTATAGAAGGTAATAACTTTTCATTTCTAGAATCTAAGGTACACAGTGTTGCTTCCTCGGAGGGCGGATTTACAATTGACATTATTAAAATATCATTGACAGCCCCTTTTGCTTTATATTAACACCAGAAAATCGTGTAAAACCCACGGTTTTCAAGTAACAAGTACATACACCATTGCATTTCGGTCTTGAAAAAGACCGGAATTAGCGAACCGGTTAGGCGCGTAGCCTTAAAGGCGGGCTTCAAGATTAACACGATCTCCAGCTTTCCGCTTCCCACTTTCTTCTTACACCTACGTTTTTTTCCACAATTTGCATCCGACAGTATTATCTATCATATGGGAATATCCTTTTAACTTAGCATCGGGGTGACTGACACGACGCGTATTCAGGAAAGTGGGACTAATTTGGTCAAACTTCTCGCCCAAAGATATCACGCTTTCTTAGAACGACCGACTCATCGGCAGGTGAAATTGCTCGAGGAGGCCATACGATCGTTAAACAGCATATATTTAAAGCTGTAGTGTTTGTCCATAGACTTCATTAAATTATTACCGAAGAAGCCGGTTCTTCTTCTTCTTCTTCATCCTCCACAAACATCTTACAGGGATGAAGCATGAGCCATCCAGACAAGCCCCTTCTCATTAACTCCAATCTGTATTCCTGCTTCTTCGACTTTCCATTCGCAATTAAAGAAGGTCCTTGGAAGCGAGGCTTCTTTTCACCCTGTCTATTGTGTTCACCCGTCCCCTCGTCGCTGCACCCAACGAACCGTGACCGCGCGTAGCAGTCGGGACAGACACCACCCAACTCCTTTTCTTCTTTACCCGACTGACAGACGACAATAATTGTCTACACAGGCGGGCCCGCCAGCTCCGTAGATCCCGACGTGCCGTCACGCCGTACGATTTAGCCGGACACGCGATAGGGAAAATAGGAAACGGTAGTCGCGTCAAGATCAGCGCCGATGGAACGCGTGAAAGTCCCGTGCGACTCCCGGTCTTCTTGACCATATCCCGCGAGACCCGGTCCACTTGGTTTTCTCGAGCGGCTCCTCTTTATACGGCTCGCGCATCGTGGCAAACGGAGCCACGCGTCCAAGGTAAATTACCTTTTGCGAAACCCAAGTCCGCAGCCCTGGAATCGCATTACGAGGCACTAAACAGCGTCCTTCTCGCCGATCGTGCCGCGCAAATTGACGCTAATCTGTTTCCTCGGGATCCAAGAACCGTGTATTAATATTCCGCGAGAGAAGAATGGAGGCAGTCAGTGGTTCGACTGAGCGCGACGGGATAGTCATTGGCGATCGAATCAGGTAAAGAGCAGGAAGCGAGCCGGTGCAGCTTACCTCGCGGAAATTACCAGCGACGTCGTGGAGTGCCTGTTTAACATAGCGGCAAGACTCAGTCATTATTTCTAGATAATGGGTCGCTGCGATTAATTAATTGGACAGCAGTCGTATCCTTGTTGATTCTGGTCCATACCACGCGGAGCACCATGGCCCAGATACACCGTATTTTTCGCACCAGACCTAGATTCCGATGAATAATCGCGGGAGACATGCCACAGCTGCCTTGGGCCCGAACACGGTGCTACGTTTACATTTATGTATAGACGTGTTGTGTCGCGTGCCGGGCGTTCCACGGACGCTAAGGACACAAGCTGTTTATACGCGCTCGGAATAAGGATAACGAGATTAGATCGCGTTACGAAATTCCGGCAGAGGGGGACACCGCGGCTGCTTCTCTTCGGTTTGGAATTAACTCGCGTCCTCGGGAATAATAGTGGCAATCAGTATTTCATTCCCCAATTCGACCCTTCTTCTTTGTTCAACGGTGCCTTGCTACGTCTGCTTTTGCTAAACTAACGCTAATTAATAAATATATTATGCAGCACCGAAGTCACTGAAATCTCGGATATATATAGGTACCAAGTGTGGAAGATTTAAACCTTGGAAGTTATATGAAGCAGTCAGAGCAACAACGGACCAATCCACATTAAAAAATTTTTTTTTCCTCTTTTATATGGTTAGGAGAGTCTATTGGAATACGTTATTGCTACTAATTCAATTTCGAATAAAATGTGGGTTAGTCCGTTGTTGCTGTGACTGCCTCATATACCCAAGTCCTGTAATAATTCGAAAATACTGGCTTTTCTTATCGTCCCACGTATCAAGCTTCCATTGATCCATAGCCTTCGATCGACAATCACGATCGTTACACAGTAATTCTGTTACTCAAAGTGGCAGGCAAGGATACAATATCGTTGCGGGAATTAAAAGTCAAGTTTCTCGGTCACGAGCAACTCCGTTGTCCGGGTGTACCCGTTTCGAAACAGGACGATCGCAGAAAGTAGGACCAGCTGGGTTGGGTCACTGGCAACAACGAAAGTTGGCCCCGAATGAGAATTCGTGGAGGAGACTGCACCCGTCCTCCGGTCGGTAAACTTTCGAGTGAATCGTTCCACCCTTCGATCACGATCCTCCCCTCTCTCTTCTGTGTCGCGTAATTCGCGTGATTACACGTTCCACGCACGCGGCCACTTTATCTTTCCAAACAGGACACGCGCGACTGGCCAACCACGGGACAAATTGCACGTTATTACAGGAAAATATCATGCATTCGTCGGAACAGCCCGCGGATTTGTTAATCGGATAGATAAACGACGAGTGGCGTAATTGCCGCTTATCACCGGCTCTCCTCCCTCATTAACGATCAGGTTGCATTAGGAGTGCGATAAGATTTCCAGATTCGGATAGTCGCGAAGCGCTGAGGAAGCTTACTTCTCGAAATCGAACTTTCCTTTGCAGCTACTTCTTTCCCGCGTCCATAAATTTCCTCGCACAAAGCAGACTCGACTTTGATTTCACATTCCGAGAGGGTACATCGTTTGTCTCGCGATTAAAGTGTAGCGAACCAATGTAACGTTACACCAACCGCCTACCGAAAGCTGGCCCCTGCAAGCAGGCGAATCTTAATGTCGGTGAAAGTTCCAGTAACGTCCACTATAAATCATGCTTCCTCGCTTCCACGAATAGTACTCTTCCCGGCGCGGATCACGATAAGTATACACCGGGCCGTTTCTTCCTCGAGAATCGCCGCCGATTGGCGGCACCCTTTCAAGAGCACCACGCTGCGCGCAATAGAGCGCGAACACACAGCGAATTTAACAGATTATCGCGGCGATTTCGCTCAGCCGCCTCTTACCGCGCTAATAGCGTTTGGTTCAAGTTTTCTTGCTGCCGTAGTTTTACAATGTTATTAATGAAATTACACGGCGAACCGTGAGGCCCGGATGTCCCTTTCTCCTCTCAGAAGCCCGATTTCTTAGTTAACGCGCGCAAAGTGTGATGCTCTCTCTTCGAGGCCTATGATTTTGCTAATTAATTGATATCGATTGCATCTGACAATGCGAGCCTTTCGACGGAAGAGAACGGGAAAGTAAATTGCTTGTACTACTTCGTTTTCGCAATGGCTCGGTTAGATTTTGTAACGCGCATCCATCTTAGAGCCGACGCTCCATCAGATATATGTTCGATTTGGCGCAATCTCCGAAGAAAGAACTTCGGTGTGGGTAATCCTTGGTTACTGAATGCAGAGATCCAGCTCCCCGAGCCACTTTCTTAAGATCCAGGTGTCTCGCGAGCTTCGGCGCCTTTTAGCGTTCGCGTAAACGCCCATTATGTTAAGCCGGTATTGAGGGAACGGTAACAGACACGTCATTGTCTGAATAAATCTAGCTTCTTAGAAGGCAGTGAGCTGTGTGTGACCAAACGGTGAACGTTCTCCACTCCCTTTTGCGTCCTTTGCACTCCCTCTTGCGCCACTTCTTTGGCATCTTCTTCGTCTCATAACTAGCTTGAAGCGACTTACATAGGATTCCAGAGCGCTGAAAAGATTGAATATGAATTTTAGTATATTATCCTCCACTTAGTTCAAACAGGATCAAATTTCCAGCGAGTTCTCACCATCAATTGTCGCGGAATTCCATATTAAAGAAGGAACGGGAACTCGGGTGAAGCGTGACGGATTGACCTAGCCAGAGTTCGCGATAATTGCGCCAGAGACAGGTCTATGTGACAGTGAAAGTGCTTCTCCTTGAAACTTCTCGCGGTGTGCCCACGACAACACATGCGCGCTAGAAAGCGACGACACCTTTCGCGTTAGGGCGTCGCGAACTATTCGGATAATGCACTCGTTCACGCATCGTGCACAGCAGCGACGGGATCGCCGATGAAACGCAATCCGCGCGAGCCATTGGTCATGTAGGATGAGATTTTACTTTTGCATCATCGCGGTGAAAATCTGGCGGTGATTCGCTTGGAATGCGCGGAATTTTAATTGGATTTAATTGGACACGATGCATCGAGTAACTTGTAGTACTGTCGAAGGGGTATTACGATATCCTGGTATGCTCCATGGGGAGTAGGGGAAGGGATGCACGATGGGGAAGCTAAGCAAACATGCAAAAAATTGATAATTAGGTATACCTTTTTTTTTAAGTTTTTATGAATCAATATATAATTATAAGTTAATACGTTAACCTTTGGTACATAGTTTGAGCAACATTTAAATAAAAATTTTAAGTTATTACACTTTTAAAGAAAAGTATTGAAAAACCATTTTGCCCCTCCCACGGAGTATGACGGGGCAACACGATCCATTGTTGTTTGTGGAAGGCAGTATTCTTAATATTGTACATTAAATTAAATAGAATGTAGATTATAATGTAACAAAAATAATTGACTTACCGTTTTTAAATATATATTTATTATAAGTCTTTTTAGTACACAAAATAAAATCCACGCAGCACGTAGACGATTTCACAGCTTTAAACCAAAGACGCGTGCTCCCCCACTCATTTTCTTCAACGACCTGTTACAATACAATGGCTTCCTTTTGGTACTTTCATCAAATGTCTAGCATTTTTCGATTATTGTTTTTTAAGATACCCCAACTTACCTCGCTACCCCCCTTTCCCCTACTTACTTGATGGTATCTAATCGTGCACGTATTCCACGTATCCCACTGGCGCGTGCCTCGTTCGTCTCCAGTTCCCTGTTGCTTAAAAATCCGTCGTTGAATCGGCGAGATCTTCCGGGTAGTAGTGACACCGATACCTTTCCCCAGAAAGAAAGGCGCCGCGGCCCGCTTTGTTGCATAAAACACCATGTTGCGCAATAAAAGCTAGTGTTCCAGTTAAAGCAACATATCAATCCGACACCTTTATGTAATACATTTTATGTAATTCGGGAACGGGTTTGCTGTAATAGGCGAAGCTGCGGACAGCGTCGCGTATCTTAACATAATGGTGTTACAGCGTTCACGAACGTTCTCGGTAACAGTGAACAATCGCGAGAAAAGTGTTAGCGACGCATTCTGTAGAAATTGTTCCAAGCTCTTATAATAATAAAACGTATCAAACCCGATACAAGATACATCATGATATCCTAAATTTAATATTCTACTAAATTTTAACAAATCTTAAAATCTGATTAATCCCCATGCAATCTCGTAAAAGCGTTAGAAAGCTTCTTCATTAGCTGTATCCTCGTCAATCTCGTTTAACTAACTCTTCATTAACTCTTAACTAATCTAGCCCGTATACAAATGGGCATTTGTTAATAATTCTGTATTTCTAGATTTCCCTGGCATGTGCTTCGCCTCAACCCGATGCGCCACCATCGAGCCAACGAAGTCCTGGGAGCTGTCTCCGTTCTGCGGACAATCCACTTGCGTGCCGGCCGACGATAACTCCGGTCGCCTGTTCGAGCTGGTCGAGGACTGCGGACCCCTGCCGAAGGCCAACCCGAAATGCAAACTCTCGGAGAAGACCAACAAGACCGCCTCTTTCCCCGACTGCTGCCCGATCTTTGAGTGCGAGGAGGGCGCCAAGCTGGAGTACCCGGAAATCCCCACCCTACCGCCGCCCACGGAGATCCTGGAGGCGGAGAAGGCACCGGAACCGGCTCCAGCCAAAGCTTAATTCCAGACGCGGGATGTGGCCTCTGCGAAGCGAATTCAACCATCAGCTCGATAACGAAACCGTTCACCAACCGTTTCCTCTTTGTTCATTTTCTTCATCGATCGTTGTACCGACGAGTTCACATTTAATGATCAGGCAGTCTGAATTCTTCCTTATCTGATTCTTAAGGGAACATAAAAAGGGGAAGATAATAATGAGTCCCACACCTATAAAAGGACAATTCCTGGAAGTTTAAATTCAAAGAGACAGTGAGGTAGATAGTAATAGCCGCGGTTGAAGAGAATTTCTGAGTAGATGGAGGAGATTGTAATGTCAGAGTAGAAAAAAATATTCTTCTGTATTCCATCGCGAGGCCGCGTCGCAACTTCCTGTTACCCTTCGACGCGATTAGATTTCCCGAGAGACTAAAATTTCATTGTGTATCATCTATATTCTATGTAGTTCCATTCTTGAGTCGATATGAAATTTGCGAAGCAAAAGCGAAACGGGAAAGAAATATTAATATCGACGATGTGAAGCCTCTTCAGTCTCCTAGTCCCGGAAATGAGATTTAGATGTTCCCGCCAGTTTTCATAACTCCGCTCGTAACGATTGCCCCGTAGAAAGTTAATGCCAATTTCTATCTTTTCTGGAAGAGTAGAAAGTTCTGCGTATGTAATGTAAAGAAACATGTGTGATTGTAATTTTAATGTGATTAAATTAAAACCTATTTAATTCAACCACCAAGAGTCGAAGCTCTTCGTTCCACATCCCCCACCTAACCCACGCACTGGTCGTTTGAAAAAGAATAGAATAGACAGAAATCGTAAAATATTACAGCACTGATCGACAAACTTATGACTTATTTATCACTCGAAAACGCTGCTTCTTACTTTCAAACATAAAACAACGATTTCTCAACTAAAAATACAAATTATAGGCGAAAGGAAGCTTACAATTAATTCCATAATAGACGGAGTAACTTGGAAAATTCACTCAAGATTGTAACGAATCAAATTTCAATCTCCAATAAAGTAATCCAATTTTGGAATCGTCAAAAACCTTCGAAAGTTCCTTAATGGCGCCGCTGTCGTTCCGTTACGTGGCTGGAGAATATCTTGCACAGATTATTGAACTTAAAGTAAAGTAACTTTCCACTGTCGATTATAATTGAACTCGTAATTTAAACGATCACCGTTTCACTGCAAGTAAAATCTGCAAGGAGCTGTTTAGCCTCGTCCCGTGGTCCTTGATGTTGGTAACACAGACGAACGGAGAGGTTTCGTTTTACTGTTATATATGTTGGCAGCGCGGAAAAATTGCTCCTGGAAAATTCGCAATTTAACCAAATTTAATGGACGTGAGTACGAGCGTGAACTGATTAGAATAAACGTGGACATTGGAGAGGCCGTGTGCTCTGTTGGAGGAATCTGCCGATAATCCGCAACGAAGATGAGTGAACTGGTTTGGGGAATAAAGAACGGTGATTTGGAGCAAGTGCGGGATATCGTTGAGAACAAGGCAAATATATAAGACGTTTTATTATCTCTCACCTTTGTTGCTCTTTGAGCGTCGGCTAATCAGAAACGTCATAATGATACGCCTTAGAATTTCCCACTTCTGCCCTCCTGCAATACATAAAATTATTAAACAAGAAAGATTGTTATTAACCGGTTGATAATAACAGTACGAAAATTTATTGCTACTTCCTTTCCAAACTCAACATACACACACACGTTTACGCTGCGATCGAATGAACCCTGAGCCTTACGAATATGTTTCTGTTAACAGAACATCGATGTGAATCAAATAATCGACGGAAGGACACCACTGCATTATGCAGCTGATTACGGCCAGAATGAAGTGGTCAGATACCTTTTAGAAAAGGGCGCAAATGCAAATGTAAATAGTTACTTATAATTGCGATTTATCAGTTTCTTCTTGGGATATCTATCGCCTCCGTTTAATTACAAAAACTTTACAGTATGTGAATTATAAATGTATTGATTTGTAGGCCACCGATAAACACGGTATAACAACATTACTGGCGGCGATCTGGGAGGGTCATACGAATTGCGTAAAATTATTATTAGAGAAAGGAGCGAAACCGGACGGATTAACGCCGGACGGCACCAGTTACTTGGACGCTGCCGAGAAAGAGGAGATCAAACAGCTGCTTAAACTTCACTAGCACAAAGCCAAACAGAACACAGAGCGATAATTTTTGTTACTTTAGTATTTTAATGTTCCTCATAGGAGTATCACCATTGCTTTCTCTTAATTTCTTGCATATGACTAGACTATCATATTTATGCACTTTAAATTAAAAGAATATAGGTACACGAATGTAATTTTATAATAATATATTGCACGTCTGGAGCGTATAATCATGAACTCATATTCTTACACGGTTATTCTTAGGGATTCGAAGTATGTATGATTTTCAGCTTTAAGATCGTATATCGTACAGTTTGGTTCGCAAAACTGACAGGAACAAATTTATTTTTAAAGCCTATAACCACATATAGCAAAAGATATTTTGATACATTCGTAAGAAGCAGCGTCGTGTTTTAAATATTTGTTATTAATTTATAAATGTTGCGAATGTCTTTTTTTTTTATACACTCTTTTCTTTGTAAACCACCATCGAAACGGTAACTCTGCTTTAGTTTAATAGTTTTGCGGGGAAGAGCTATAGATATATGAAACAGTAAATGCTCGGTTCGAGATATACATACATAATTTAACTGAGTTTCGAGAAAGACATGTATAAATTATAGGAGATTAAAGAGCTAATTATCTTTATGGTACTAATTACCTGGCATGTCTCTTAAGAGGTTTTAAAGGTGTACAATAATCAAAAATAATAAGCCAATGCATCATTGTTATGTATATCGTTGTATTTTATTAAACCCATATTTATCATTCATTCGTTATCCAATAGCAATTGTAATATGTTAGTATAGGATTCTCAAGCATCGTCGAACCACCTTGCGGTGCCAAAATTTATTTGTCCGATGTCAATTACAGAGAACGCAAAGACTGTATTACCTTTGTTAGCTACTCGAATATATACCTCCGCAGATATCTTATGTTCCACGTGTAACAGCGTACTGAAATGGCCTCAGGAAGCAGCATTACGCGTTGCAAAATGTAATACAGTTTATTCCATATCACAGGTCTACTTTATTTTGTAAACTAGCTGATATTTTAATGAATAATAAATGCAACAAAAAATCACCACAGACGTATTTCTCCGAAAATTTTCTGCTCTTAAGTAAAAATAACAATACCTCGTAGTAGTAAACTGTAGAGTAATACTGTGGAGTGGGTGTTTTAAAAAAGGGGAGAGGAGGAGAGGGGGAACTTGAATCCTAAATTTGTTATTCCTATGTGAAGTATTTAGTTCATTATAAAAGTCGTCCTCTACAATTGGACGCGCCGCACTTGCATACGATAACTTTCCCAGGTATGCTGCCAACATCGTAGCTGTAATTCCACGTTAATTCTTGGCCTGCTCTTATGTAGTTTAAAGCAAAAAATGCCACCCAAGGGAATCTCACGTCGTGGGTGTCGACGAAGACGTTTTGCACAAACACGTTTGGGTCGCACGAATGCTGGAAAAATATGAATTGAATTGTCACAACCCGAGGCTTCGTGCTTCGAGTTAAGTTTAGTGTCGCCAATTGGCAGTGGTAGCGAAGAATTGGAGCGCAACTTACGTTTAAATAACGCCCGATATTTCCAGTCGTTTTAGCGTCCATTATATAAACGGCTTCGTCCTCCCCAAAGAAATCCCTCACCGACTTGAACTTCGGCCTTTCTAGCTGCGCTGGCTCCACTGTTGGATCGAATCTACTCGGCTCGCGTCTACCACTTCTGGTCTCTTCTTCGTCACTCACAGTGATTGTATCTTGATCGTTGGATCGACTATCGTTATTGGAAGGTTTCGCGAGACTCTCGGGATTCTTAGCACCACTCCCGTCTTCGCTGTTCTCTTCGGACCCGTCTTGGTTGTTGGCCTCCCCTCGTTTTCGTTTCCTAAGTCGCTTCCTAAACAGATCGGCGAGCAGATAAATCGTAGCATACAAGTTTAATCATTCGTCTTTTATTACTTACCTAATGGACGAAGGTTCCACCGTAGAATGAACATCGAAATTCGCGTATTTGGTGATATCAAAGTCTTCGTCTGAATCGTTACCATTCGTCTTCGTGTTATCTTCGTCGTCGCTCGTCAGGCACTTCTTTTTGTCCTCGGGTGTGGATATTGGCATTTCTGGCTCAAGAACGTCACTTTCGTAGCCTTCCTTGATCCCTTCCACCACCTCAACGTAATCCAATTCAGCCAGGTATTCGTCTCCATAGTTCTTGCCACCCTCATTGGCTCCCTAGGATCCAAGGGAAAAATTTTACCACCCGAATAAACTTTATTGCCACTGTTTGACAATTACCTGCTCTGTAAGCAATCTGCCAGCGTATATACAAATAAAAGATCCAAGGGGAATGTCATTTAAGCATCTTATGCCCCAGCCCCGAGGAGCCGTTTTGAACACTTGTAACTTTAGTGTCAACGGATGCTGCACCACTCTGTTTAGACAAGTCTTTACAGCACATTTGCATCCCGAATTGCATTCATAGATCCCGGTGGTCACTGGTTCCGGTAACCGTTTGTACACGTAACCCACAGAAGTGTTGGGTACTCTTCCTCCGAGAGTCGCGCCCTGTATCGTCAATTGCCAGCACTGGCACTTTGTCTTGTCCTATGAAATAACGGAGCGATATCAGGCTGTTGTCTCTGGGACACATCATCCTGACGAATCTCTAAACCTACTTGACAGTCGTCTTCGCAATCACAACTGCACAGGAAATTGGGATCTAAATTAAGGTCGACGCCTTCTGTCGGCTCTCTTTGAGTGCTGTACCTAATTGTATCCGGTTGAGTGTGGTCTAACTCATTGACGCACGGTATCGGTACGTTCTCCACGCCGTAGCTGAGATCCTTGAGATGAAAAGAAGGTAATTCAATTACGAGGCGACGTCAGAATTATCGAGCTTCGTTTACCTTTATATTAATGAAACACTTGTCCAGGACGAACTCTGCAAGACAGTGTACCCAATAATCGAAATCGAATAGATCGACCGACATCGGGCTGCCTGTTTTGCGGAGGTACAGGTGTAACTCTTCCATGTTCCGTAGCCTAACACCGCACGGTGCTTGATACAACGTGATCTTCTTGCCCTTGGGGTATTTGCAAAGCTGCCGGTTCCAGCCGCAGAGTAATGGTATAGAGAGTGGTGAATATCCTCTTAAATCATCTGGCGTAAACGATATACCTTGAACACATTGAGGACAATTTGCAAAGCTGCTACTTCCAGCCGCGGAGTAATGGTATCGAGAGGAGTTTATATCCTCTTAAATGATCTGGTGTAAACGATATACCTTGAACGCATTGAGGGCCACATTCGTGTGGGACGAATTCCTTCGTCTGGATCTTGTTCTGCGTTTGATAGTACTGAAATAAAATGCAGATAAATTCTTGCACTTCTTCGTAGAAGACTTACAGATCGGTGGCTTTATTTGACGTACTCACAACTATGCTATGCGAAGGTTTGGTTTCCGAGGTATGGTTATACGCACTCGTGTCTACGACAGTTGGCTTCTTACTGGTACTCTTCCTAGCAACAGCGCGCGATTGCGGCGCGGTCGAAGTAGATACAGTTGTGCTCTCAGTCGTCGTAGGAATTTGAGCTTTCTCTGTCTCGGGAACTCTCTCTTCTTCCGGCTCTATATTAGACGTATATTCCACGTAGGGTAAATTGCTTTTCTGGAACATACGTAAACCGATGTTGATTGGAATTATACTGCGTAGGAGGTACGATAGAAGACAAATAGCCTGCATACATTAGAGATAGCAGGAAGCCTATGCCGGCTCGGCGTGTTAACGGAAGCATGATGCCCTTGCTGTCTAGCGTTGGCTTTTAAGAGCTCGAGATACAAGGGCCCCAGTCTAGCGGAACCCCTGTAGATCCATTCTGTTCTTCCGTCGGCATCAAAATGCATTTGCACTAAGCTCGCATCAACCTGCACTACCCTGGCGATCCACCATTTGCCGTTCCATTCTGTTTTCACTATTTGCCCTGTCTGCAGCTTCACCATTGGTCTCTCGGGGTACGTGTCGATGTACTTTTTCACGAAATCTTTGGACTCGTTGGGAATATCTTCCCAAACCTTGGCAGAAGATTCGGCAACTAAATAAATGTATCTGTGCTCGACGTATTGCGCATAGCCGTCGTCAAAGAACACCAAGTACCTAGTGTCGTAAAGAGAAATTGCCTTAGCACTGTGCACTAGAATCGAACGGTTACGCAAAAAATATACCTGTATTTATTTGTCGCTTTTGGTGGCTCGGCTATAACTCCGCTATAGAAATTACTGGAGGAAACGTCTCTAAAGATTGCGACCACTCGTGTGCCGACTGGAATTATCACTCGACTAATAGCGGCGACCGCAAGCTGTTTACCGAAAGCAGACTTGACTACTGTATTATTATACTTCTTTTGCAATAGCTTCACGCGGCAGTGTACAGGATTTCTCGCAACTACAGTTTGCACCTAATAAATAATGATCAAGATACGTTAGATACGATCGACATACGTGATTAGTTGACGAAATAAAAACGAATGCATTCACCTTTCCCTTAATCCACGGCATGAGTGGATGTTTCATAACGTACACATGGCTGTCCACTTCGATCGGCGACTTCACAAGCGGACCAGTTGGAGGCAGGTCCAGAACTGCGATTTGCCGATTCTCTTGTTCGATAGGCAGAATCTCAGGTTGACTGTCTTGCAGTAACGCGGGTGAAACTCGCACTTGGGTAACCTTCTTCGTTGCCACCAACGGATAGAGAACGTTATCCGTAAATCCATCATCCAATTGAAGCTCTTGGAGCATCTCAATTTGCGGTCTGTATTCGTCGTATAAAGTATTCCGTAGTGTATCCATAGTACGCATCAAGTCTCTAACAGTTTTGTCCAAAACATCGTTCCCTCCTGTTGCAAAAACTTATATCAGGCGACGGGG